>CM022528.1:9921634-11121634 GCA_012273795.1 Dendrolimus punctatus
TTTAGGTCAGAAAATATTCCTGAGCGACGCATGCTTATCGGTCAGTATGCTTAGTATTCGAATTCACATCAACGAAATGATCAGCTGGTATGATAGCTTATAAACCGCCGCGATTATATATATATATATATATATATATATATATATATATATATATATATATATATATATATACATATATACATATATGTATGTATATATTCAGTCAAGATATAACTTACTTGATTTATAACTTTTAGATATATAGATAGACAGCTCCTTATTGTTCACCATATACACATAGAGTAAATATCTAATCGAGAACGATCTCATCCAGAAACCTGGGCAATGGATTGTATGAAACGAATTGAAAGGTATAACGGTGGTGTGCAAATTAAATACATGTAAATAGGATACATAGATGTTACATAATACACTTAAGTGAAGTAATTTTTTACGTTGCACTTGAAAAATTAACTCATAAATTCAATATTTAACTGGGCTGTTTTCGTCTTACACCAAAAGGAACGTTTTTACTAAAAATCAGCGTCCTGTCGGATATAATTCCGGCATAGCAATATGCTGAGTGCAAACCTTGTTTTCTGACAATGACAATTTCAAACAATATATAAGGAATGCCGCTATTGAGCTTTATTTTGTCTTTTCTTTCTTTCTTTCAATACAATATTTGATACAAATAGCTTACTCCTACCTAAACCATTAATGAATAGAGTAAATTAACTAGCATTTGTTTTTACAAACGAAACAGCTGGAATATCAGTACGTTTAACGTGTCACTGATAACATCTAAGTGCTAAATTCTTCGGCGAACACATTTTAGTAAATACAAAACAAGAAGTATGAATCATGGTCGCAAACTTTCTCTGAGTCATTGCTGAAGCTACACAAAGCTCCGTATACTCATCAAACGTAAAAGAAAGTAGACTTTTTATATATTAAAGACTTCAGGGCATGAATAGGATCTTGCATATATAAACGTCAATTATGTATGTTAAGTAGGTTTTACTTGTCCGAATTACATTATTATTTAAGGTTCTCTAGGCATAATATAGAGAGTCATAGAATTTTCAAGGAAAGTAGATCACTCCTTATGGTTGATTTTCAAATTAGACCGCATTAAATAAGTTTTTATGACTAGATAAACAAAGAAACAGTTACATTTGATTATTATTACTGAAGAGCTAATCACCTGCACTGCCGAGGATATAAATCGATTTTCATAAAACTTGACAGGTAGTTTAAAATTAGGAGACGTATCAAGGACTGTGTTCCTGTCTTTAAAGATATTTTTTTTTATTCTTCTTAAAGGCTTAGCCATAATTTGGCTATGTCGCCTTAATAATTAACAATTAATTACAATACAATCAACAAATATTATTTAAATTAGGTGGCGTGTACTAGACATTTATAAATCTTTTTTTAAAGATATTTAATTAATATTTTGTTTAATTGTCAGAATATCGTTAATATAGATAACATTTTTCGTACTGACTAATTGAAAGGGGTCTATGATATACAGAATCTAAGTTAAAACGAGAAGATCCGTTTTAGAAGTCTAGTCAAAATTGTTTAATCATTATAATGTCATAAAAGTATTAAAACAAAGCAACAATTTACGTCCATGGCATGTAACTAAACTAGCTTTAGTAAGCATAAGTGCACTGCATGTATACTTCCCCAATGAATGCTTAAAACATCTATGAATTTAACTACAACATTTCAACAAATATGAGCGTAAATATATCTGTATTTAGCCTTAAGTTAACTAAAATAATGGAGACAGTAGTAAACTTTTGGCGTAGAATTTTGTAATAATATATATTTGTACTAGCTTTCCCGGCAGACGTCATCCTGCTCGGAAGAGCTTCAATCGATATGCTGACAGAAGAGCCACCTATCTACTACAATTGTGAATCAACTATGAAACCTTCTTTGGCTCATGCAAAACATCTTTACTAAAGATTATCACATGATCAAATGTTTAGTTTACGAATCTATAAAGGACATACAGATAAACATTCATTTTTATATATCAAGATAAACATGATTGTTTCTATGATTGAATTATGTTAAGAATTATTAATATATGGTAGAGATAATACTTAACAGTTTATTTGGTATTTATTTACTTGGTTATTATTTAAGTATTCACGGATGAGATAAATGCGTGCGATTATAATGTTAGCGTTATTTTATTACAAAGCGTGGACTTGCGAATATAAGGAAGCGTTTCCAAAGCCCATGATTGTATGTACATGGAACTACTGTGTGAATACAATTGTTTTTAATGGTAATAATATATGAATTATCTTTATTATTCTAGCCTTAAACTTAGGTTGCGTTCCGAACATAGCTTAGGAGTCCGGAGTCTGCTGTACTATTTTTTTTCCTGCATTTTGCACGGTCTTCGGCGTTCCTTGTTGGGAGAGATCCAACATCAAGGCCGTTTCTCGGACCTACCCTTCTATTATGACTAATGTTTTAGTTAAAGTTGCCATACTTATTTCATAGAAGAAATATAGGATTGTTTAAGGTCTTAAGAATTTTGCTTTCATATGTATGCTCATTCTTTAACTAGTTCAAAATCAATACTATCTACATAAAATCAGCCGTCTCATTTGAAAGTCGAAGTTTTAGCTGTTATTCTGAGCTGATGTATATGTACTCTCGGACTAATCTATCGGCCCACCCGACCGTTTAATTTTGACTGCCTCTATATAAAGATGAATGTTAAATTGAGCAAAGAGTTTTTATGCAGTTTAAAAATGAATACAATGGCCAAAGTGTCAGTTTCAAAACCGCATAGAAACTTTTATCAAACAGGCAGGGAAAACTTAAAACGCTAGATGGGCCGATAGAGTCTGTCATTGTACTTACTACGAGCTCACACCGGTAATGGAAGCACTTTGAAGTTACCTGCGTATAGATTACGAAGTCTGAAACTCACCAATCCACATATAAAGGGCGGTGGATCTCCGTTTCTTTTTTAAAATGGAAAAAGTTCAGTTCATAAACAGTTTTATTCTATTTAGACTATTAATTACTTTGTTAAATTGTGTTACTTTATTGCAAATCAACTCTAAATAGGTGAAAGCCTAAAAGATAACCTTGATCTTACATGATCATTGTCAGTCCATACAATATTTTATATATTTTGAGATAATTTATTTTTCACAATGAATCTCAGTGTATTCCCACGGCCATACGCATTTTAATTATATAACGGAAATATTTGGTCATAAACAGGCTTTAGTAGCAATGTTATAAAATGTGTCTTATTTTATATGCAAGTAGCCCATGGTAGCTTAGTAACTAAGATACACTCATCGTATTCCAATGACATAGGTTCGACGTTATCTGGGGAGTTTGCACCGTTTCGGCAGTTTTTTGGATCAAATTATGATTACCCTCTGTTGAGGTTGAAAGAAAACATCGCAAGAAGTATATGCAGCAATATGACCGACGTGTCAATCTTGCCAAACCGCCTTAGACAATTCCTCAAAAGAAAGGGGAAGGCCAAGACTAGTAGTGGGTCGTTTATGGGATGATATTATGCCACATTATTAAGTAGGCGTAAAAGTATACCGTTCTAGATTATATTTGTTTTAGGCACGTTGAGTAGGATAACCTATGTCAGCGGTTATCCTACTCAATGTGCCATGAGCTACATATTATTTTTATAAGACTAAGAACCCAAAAAAATCTATGTTATTATTGCTGTTATTAATACACATACACGTCTACGTGTAAGTTGGAGTTTAAATTAAAATAAGTATATAATATTACAATTTTGCGCTTGTTTCCACATTTAATAGTATTCGTCTTACCAAAGTTGTTCTTCAAGCTTGATTATATTAATTTCTACATTAAAGTTATTGCCTTTCCTAATTGCCTAAAATTAAGGTTAAAAAAATAATAATTTTTTTAACAAAAACTTAACTGGCTAAAAGCAAAAATGAATATTTAACCGACTTCTTTCTAAGAAATCTTGCTTGGCTTTCTATAATAGGGGTTACTCTTGGATCCACTCATCAGATCTTGACATAGTGATTATGAGACCAATTCGGTAGTATACACTTTTCAATTTATAAAAAAATTAAAAACGGCCCACAATTTCCGGAGAAAACGAATAACATATAAAAACATACAAACGAATTGTGACCCCTCCTTTTGAAAGTCGGCTAAAAATGATACATATATTAATAGAAATCCAAAAGGATCATCATCATATTAACGGATAAATTGAAGAACTTAAATACAAAGGCGTGAAATCTCCGCCTTTGTATTTAATCAGGTTAGTTTGTTGACACCCAGCATAAGTTAACGCCTGGCTGGTTCAACTGCCGGCGTAAATGTTTGAACGTTGGGTTCCTTTGTTTAGTCTGCTCATTACCTCCGTCTCCAAGGTGCGCAGTGCCCTCTGAATCCTATCCTCGTGTGCACTTAAGCAGCCAGGCCATGCAACTGACAAACAAATACAAAGGTAGTTAAAATGCTGCTTGTACGTATTGTGTGGTATTTAATCATAAACAGATTTTTATATATTTTTTACAAGTATACGCTATTTTAGAAATGGCAGTTCGACTTACGATAAGAGAATTATTTTTGCTTTTGAGTGCCTATTAATTTAAAGAGGCTTTATAATATCACAAGATTACCTTATGGACAGGGGCAGCATACTACAACTATATAACCTATATGGTATGTATATTTATATGCTAGATAGCATTTCAGATATAAGCTTTATGACTTTCTTAAGCAAGCTAGGAATACTTACTTAATTTACAACTTAGTACTTCTTTTACATTTTAGCAAAAGACATTCAAGTATTAATTATGTAACGGATGGCGAAATAAATGTAGAAGTTATAAGGAAAATAATGTTTCTTGATGTATTCATACACCTTTTTTCGGGTTTGTTAAAATATTCTAGAATACCTAAATTTCCTCTCACAACAATAGTATACGAAATCTTCATAGTTCATTTTAAGTACCCAATGTAGTGCATCGGGGTCTATGTCCTTTCACAAATAGATGTCTATTCACTGGTGGTTGGATATACATAATATGTATCCGAATATATTTCGTATCGAATTTTGCACATATTCTCATACACCAGCTGCACGTTCTCCATAGCAAAACCATCCATGGTTTCGACCCACTTTTATGTGACTTTACAGTAATATCCGTTATGGGATGTCACGCATGTCGTGTGTCGGTAGATTATCATTGAAAAACGTTCTGTTTATGTGAGATTTCTGCTATCTGCTAACTATTAAAGCGTGAAAGCTCACGCGTGTTTGACACCGTGTTATTGTTTTAAAAGAGTCATTTGGCGATAAGTTTTAGATTATTGAGCATCCAAATGGTATATGGAATGAACTAAAAACAATATTTCCTGATGTGTGCGGCTTCATCTGGGTAAATGTTAAAGATTTGGACTGTGGCTGAATGGATCTTATATAAAACGTTAAAAACTGCCTTTAACGCACAGCCACATTACTGTATTATATATACATATGTTATCTGCCAATATTTTACAACATTAACAATATCCCATCCCAAATAACGCATTAAACCCATCGCCATATCTGCGTGAAACGGCCTGTTTGTAATATGTCGCAGATGAAGTTTCACCTTGTGTGAAATTATAATATTATTAAAGTTTGAAAGCAAGAAAATTGGTTTAAAAAGTAAAACTGTTTAAAAAAAACCACAAACAATGTCATGTATTAAATCGAATCGAAAGTTGTACATACCTGGTAATGCAAATGGTATTCAATAACGTTTGTAATATTGAGCACAGTTTTTATTTATTACTTTAAAAATAAATAAGAATCCGTGGTGCTAGTAAGTGGTGTAAATTTATTATGTATGTATGTTTCACGTTTTATAAGGAGAGAAAATAATTCACATATTCAAAATAAGAAAATTCTCATCTCTTACAAACGTTATAAAAACAGTATTGCACTTGCATTGTATCCTAAGGAATATACTATGATCCTGCAAATAAATGAATTGGAATTAATAGTTCATATAACACCTAAACGATAAAAATTATTACTATATAATAATTACTTGTTTATACACGCTTGGGTAATTAACATGCTATTAGATAACTCTATGCAATTATACAGGTATTGTCTGACGTCATCGGCAAGGCTAAAAGTTCAGTCGGATCCGACCATATAGAGGACGAGTAGTGCTGTCGTGACCAGATATCTTGAATCGCATCTCAGCAGGAAACGATGATTGTTATTAGATGGATGAATCATTGAGAGCCATCGAAGTCGACCACCTTTGTATAAATGTGATACTACGTATAATAATATTATTCATAGGGTTTCGTTTCGATTTTGGGAAAAAAGCTAAGAAATTCCTAGCCGTAGAAATATTTAAAATCATACAACTATATAAAGTTTAGTGAAATTACGAAAATAAATAAGTAGGAAAATAAAGTAAGTCAACTGGGCCAATAACTTAAATGAAATGAAATGATATTTATTGAAATGTAAGTAAGTAAGTAGTACAGGGTATGTATTATATTACTAAAATTTAGAGAATAGTACAAAAGGTGTCCCCAAAGGAAATTCTGTTTCCAGCGCTATAATTTGCTTTCAAAGTCGTAAAAAGTAGGTCATATCCCACGTTTTACTTTGAAACCATAAAATTAAAGGTTCAGAAAAATCAATCTTAAATTATTGTATGAGATTATTTAATTATCATAATGCAATAAGTATATGGTTATTGTTGAATTTTGCGTAAAAATCATATAAACAATGAAAACAATTTATTTGGTAAGAACACATTGTAAGACATTAAAACAATGTCTCGTGACGATGCTAAATTGCGAACAAATATGGAGAAACAGCAAACAGGTATTTAAAATCCGAGAATGCAATCAAATAACCCCAATCAAAGGGTTTATATTATCTAATAATTTACCTACAAAATATATCACCTCAGCGATATTTGCCAAGAAGTATAAAATATGTCATTTATCTGGTTGACTAAAGACTAAAATAAACTAGTGATAAGAATTTGACTCACGTAATTATACAAGTGTGTAAATGGTGTCACCAAAATATAGAAAAATATTTAAAAGAGAAATTTAAGTGAAATTTGTGGAACAGATACATTTTAGTCACTTTCCAGGTCACAGCAGGTCATTATTTCCAAGTGTTGTTTGTATAGGTGCGGTAACTCTTCAAACATACTTGCAGTACATCAATATTACGTTATATTTACTATAATTAAACGGTATGTTAGTGATCCAAATCATCATCACAGTTCTAGTGTTAAATCCCGGCTGTAATGTAAATGATCTCCCAGAGGACCTGCAATCAATGTACAAAAATAACCATAAATCGATCAAATATGATTTGAAAAGATTCAATATTGATTCCCAGAGCATGGTGGTCCCACCATGCTCACATGTGCAGACCTGGGACTGAAACTGAACCATATAAACTAGAATAATGATAACTCTGGTTTAACTATCAAATCATAACTAAAAACTTAAATGATGATAACAATTCCTCGCCTCTGCTCCTATTTTTGCTGTAACAACATTGTGTACACTACTCTGTGTGACATGAATAAACCCTCGTTTCTGTGCCACAGTCGATTGTGTTGCATCATGTATATGAATGTAAGCATATTGGACAATACATTTTAAAATAAGTAAGGCTCCGTTTTGGAGCACAGGGTCTGACTTCGTCGATCTTCGGCATAAATCAGAGGTCATCATTACTGACAGTTGCAGTTTTGTTACTCAGTTTATTTCTAGAATTGAGTTTTCTAAATGTAAGTTCAATGTATTTAATTATTAAGAATTTTCATACAAAATCATTTACTTTTTGACTTTTTATCCTTAAAGCTAGTAGGCTTTAATTGTTCGTAAAATTTAGATTAAATTGTTCCACCTTGTCTATGCCTTGATCAGGTAACTAAATTAAAATAGTATCAGGTAAATTTACAAAAAGGTAGAAATACAAAATTACCACAACTTTTCCCTAAGTTCGCTTCAATACATAATAATTATACTTCATCACTATCAATAATAGAAGGAGAATTCAGTTAATGAACATAACGAACTTAAGGATATAATATTAATTTTCCTAACGCTCAATATGTTCAAGTAAAAAGCAAGTTATTATTATTTGTCTGCAAACGAATTTTATGTAAAGAAGTCGCTTGCTTTATTATGTAATGCAAAACATAATGTAGTTAATTCGTACAAGTGTACCGTACTCGACCGAATTCCACAATAAATCACGTTAACTCACCCACATTTTATTCTTTGAGTAATGTTTATAAATGACAACAGTATAAGTATGTATATAGGCTTATAGCACACAAACTCACGATCTCTTCAAACGGTTTCGTTTATGTTTTGCATATCCTCTTAAATTTTAAAGCTTTAGAATTTTTATAAAAGAAATATAAACGTGTAAAAAAAGTTGTCCTATACTTTCTACTTGATTTATAAAGGTGAAAATTGGCTTGGAGTGTCCCAGAAATGCGAATAATGAATTCTAGTGTGAGTTTACCTCTTGCATTAGATGTAGAGAAAAAATGTATTAATTTTGTTAGGTTAGGTTAGAATCCCGGGGGAAACTTATCAATAGAAGGCGTGAGTGAACTTAGCCATAGCATTCAACTTATAGTGTTAAGGGTTTACCGGCGCAATAAAATATAACTAAAAATTAAAAAATAATTTTATTTAAGGTTAACTTTTCTACATTATATTAGCTTATAATATTAAAAACAAAATATCAGAACTTAAAATTTATTTAAGTAAACTATCCAGCAAACAGATTGTTTCCCATATACCACAATCATGTCAAAGATATGCAATCTGTCGTCTTAAGTCAATGGAAAGGTGACATTGACATTGAGGTCTGCGTTGAGGCCATACCGTGTCTCAGAGAAGCAATGAACTCTGCAGGTATTTTGTTTAACAAGATTAAAAATCGAGTTTTTGACATGAAAATGCAAATCTTTATTAAAACATGTTGATCTGATGTTTAGTAAATAATTTTTAATTGTATTTGTTTATGTTAATAAGTATCTAATATTTATGTACACATATCTTAAATATCTATAATTAATTATCGTTACAACTTCGTCATTTCAGGCAGCAGGAGGTATAAATTTAATTTAGATATATTAACAACTTTCAAATATCGGTCATCTCGGTGTGTAGGTTTTCTTTTGCTTTGAGCATGCGTTAATTGTTATAATATAACCTACATATTACGATGAGACGATTACTCCAATCTCAATCGACCGATCGCTCTCTGTCAGGATATGAACCCAAGTAATTTAAATTAGATGTGAGTGCCTTAGCCACCAAGTCACTAAGGCTTCATTAATAATAATAATAGAATTCTTAAACAATAAAAAATATAAATATTAGATGCCTAAATATGTTAAACTAGAAGATTAATTAATATAAATGTAAAGGTTAATCAAAAGGCAGATGGATGGATTGTTTGAAGGATAACAAGATGATTTGTGGTGTGATAGAGATCCTATACCAGAATAGAGGAGGAAACACATTGTGCCCACCCCAAATAATTAGGAGAAGTTGAAAGAAAAGAAAGACATTTGGTTTTAAAATCTTATATAGCCCCATTGGCGGGGTCGGGCCTCCCCGGTTTTAGGAGGTTATCTGTTAATTATAATAATTTAAATAATTTGCGAACTTATAACACTAAACTAACTTGCTGTTCATTTGAAAGGATTGCTCGCTAGTGTAACCTATATCGGTATATTACTAATGAAGATACAGAACGACGTTGTTTTTTGAGCATATTGATCGTGATTGATAAGGGTCTTTGTTTTCCCACGATTCGCATTGCCTATGAGGAAAATGAGTCAATGCATGTAAACACAACCAAGGCCTAAACGTTCGCACTGCTCTATTAAGACATTTTATCTACTATACTTATAGTAGGACGTGTAACTGTACGGTTAGACGTGCTGAGTAATATATTAAAAACAAGATAAGAAAGAGAGATATTATAGGTGTATTAAATTATTATTTTTTAATTCACGTGGCATTACGTAAACATACAGTTACAATTTATTTAAAAAATAGAAAAACCTCAGTACTGAATAATTACGAGATCAAAATGAGACTTTTCTCCATAGTTATTTAATAGTTCTTTGAAATAACTATTTTCTGATTTGCATATTAGGATTTTATTTTATTTAAAGAATAGTAAGTTTACAAGGTTTAGATCCGCAATTATGCAACAATAATTTCCACATAAGGAATTACAAAAAAATCGAAAAAAACTTAGAACACGATATAGTTTATTTATAAAATTAAAAGGTATTTTACATATGAACTAAAAAAATCATCAAGGTCAAAAGATTTCACGAAATTACGTGTCTTAGAAAAAATGCAATTTTATATTAATTAATAATTTTATTTAATTGCTTCTATAGTTTTTGTACGATTTCGATTTAAAGAACACAAGTGAAGTCGATGACCAACTGATGTTGGGCTTCCTGATATCGATCAACTATTAATTTAGGTGTAATAGTTTTTGCCGGAATCTTGTCCCGGAAAATGATTTTGCTAAATAAGTACTAAGAGTCATTTTGAATCTGAATTATTATGAAACTAATAGTATAGTAGCTCCTAATTAAATCTTAATATATAAAAAATCCCGTATCACGATTTTTATTCACGCTAATCTCTGTAGTCGCTCAATTAATTTTGAAATGTTGTAAATTTGTTTTTGCTTGCTCCATTGAGAGGATCGTTTGTATCCCGAATTAACTCTTGAAATTCTAACAGGTCTGTCAGATCAGCTAGTATTGTATATTTTAACACACCAATAATACCTTAGTTATTCAAATATTTACATAACTTATTTCGACAGACTAGTTAGTCAGTTTTCAGTCAGAGACGTTTAAAACGATATCGTCTAATATTTTGTTCAGAAAATAATTAAAACTATTTTTTTTGTCGGTCATATAAAACGTGGTAGAAAAGTCTAGAGTCTAGACGACAAGAACAATAAAGAGTTCATGGGCTATTATTATTTTACTATTGGTTGTACGTAAATGTTGTAAATTGAAGGTAGTTTTTCGTTTATGTAGGGTAGGTACAAAGTAAAATAAAATATTTCTGTAGCATATATTAGAAATATACAATTTTTCTGTGTGTATACCAACAAATCGCGCGCGAAAGATTTGGCGATGACTGCTTACTACTATTGTATTGTATTACTTACTATTATTTGTGTATACTTATGTAAAGTTTATACAATAATAAATTAAAATAATAGATTTATTGCAACAACTATTTATATATTATATTTATGTAACCTTTTTTGTCAAACCTACTGACCATCGGCGCGTGATATCATGAGGCTATCGGCAAACCTTCTACGCACTGCTAGTATGTAACAAATTGAACTTCAGCATTTACGGTTTTAAAAGCTTCTAGAAACCGCGAAACCTAAATCATCAACTTAAAACGATAAATTTAGAACGAGTTTCTATGAAATTACTGCCAGATCAATCGTCCGTATCATCGACAGTGGGAACGATCAGTGCGATGACTGACCTTCGCTTAAGGTCGCATTCAGTTATCGCTTCATCAATGGACTACAATGATACCACCAACTGTTTGATGAAAAAGCGGAACAAAAACAATTAGTATGTAAACAGTAATTGCAGACTCACAACTCTGTTATTATCTATCGATTACCTAATGTATTTTACAAAAACGTGTGAACTGGAGTGTTGTGTTATAATTTACGGGGATTTACTTGAAAGGTAATATTGATAGGGTAAATATAATGTGGTGGGTTTTAGTCGTATAATTCACAGATTACCATTCGACGTATTTCCATACATGGTTTTATATAATAATTTTAAATTAAATATTTTTTTAATTATCTTCGCAAAGTTAATAAATCTAGCCAGTGTAAAATATTCGTAAATATTCAGGGTTTATATTAATATTCAAACCCTTCATGATTTTAATACCAAGCGAATGAATATATATATTTAAAAAAAAAATTAGATGCTTTAAGACATATCGAAGTTTTTAGCGGGAATGCATGATTAGTATAATATTGTTAAAAACGTATATTGATGTATAATAGTAAATTATCGGGGTAGGATATTGTTTGTGAAGAATTGTTTGTGTAGAATTTTTGTTTAATAAAAATTTGTTTAGCGATACACTCGTTAAACAAATTTTTGAACTACACAAGAACTGCCTCGTTTGGCGTCAGTCAAAAACCAAAATTTTGCTCAGGCTATTGCTGGATCATTATTTTAAATCTGGAATATTTATAGATTATACATGCTGCTGGTTAAATACAAATACAAATCGGGCCACAGTTTAAAAATAAAGTACATACAATAAGTGCTATTAAATTTTATTTGAATGTATCTCAGACGGTCTAATTAAAAGTTAGACCCAACGTTTTACTTCGTCCGCTTTTATTTTAGTGGAAAGTGAAATTTTCTTTTTATTACAAATGCTTATTTTGTTATTTTTACGATTGTTTAGTTATTACGCTCCATGAGAGACAAAGAAATATTACATTTGTCATCTAAATTTTATAGCTACGGACTACAACTTGCACTGTTTCCGGTTCTGTAGAAGTTTGTTTGTGACTCAAGACGGGTTTTCTATTTATTCAAGTATATTTTACTGTTATTATCAAACCAGTGGCGCAGCCAGATTCTCAACCGAGGGTGTTTGACCGATTAAATGAACTTTGTTTTCAATTCACCGCTTAGCAGAAAGACTTACTGGCACAATGACGTTTTTTGATCAAATTTATACGCCATAAAGCTTGTTGAAATAATTTATTTAAATTATGTGTTTGTAGGAGTGTGAATTTGTATGTATTTCGGTGCCGTTATAATATATTCATGCAACTACATACATTTATAATATATCAGCTATTTTGTAAACTAATTCATTATAAGAGGTCATTGCCTTCAAACTTTATATTTACGACACGTAGCAATATTGGATTTAAGAAGGCTTTTATTGGATCCTTTAAGCGTTTATTTATGCATAGGCTGTCGTTTCTGATGTAGGGTAGCCGACATTTACCATCTTTTTTTCAATATATTAAGAAATACTTTCTTTTTCTGATATGTTGTTCATCCATTTATTTTGTATTACTATGCTTTATGTATATAATATTATTAATAATAATATAGAATATTGTACAATAAACCCTGCCCTAGCTTTTTTGGAAATTCAATGTACTCTTTGGTCGGAAGAGTCGCTGCCAGCGTTAAGGCCACCATTTGTAATTAATTGTAAGCTGTTTTTGTGTATTGTTTTAATTACTAGTATATATTTATCTATACATATAAATAACATTAAAGTGTCGATTTGTAATGTCAAAATAACAGATTTTAACTAAACTTTAATGTAAAAAAAATCTGTCTTACTGTTTGATCCGGCTAATCTCTGAAACGGCTGGGCCAACAACTTAGGCTACTTATAAAATTAGGGTTCGGATAAATAATCCACGTGAAGGAACTCGCGGGCACATCTAGTTATTAAATAAAATTTCAAAACAAAGCATTACTCTTCAAGTTTCCGTCAAAAACTTATAAATGTGTACGATGTATATTAAATTATTAGTCAGCACAATATGCGGCAAGTCACTAAAAACTTATAATACATTATTATTTTTCTTTTGTTCCAGAGAGTAAACCATGTGACGGAGTAATCTCTATTCGATAAAAATCGACTTCCGTATGTTGTTGGACAGTGTGATGAACTAGTAGTAAGTGATCAAAATGCACACCATGGACACTATGGGCTACGGCCACAAAAAATATAGGCCGCCCTTATCACCTACGAACTTTTATCAGCACGACTACTATTCTAGACACACAACTCTCCGGCCACAGGTATGTATTGATGATTGATGAAAATTATTAAATTAATAGGTTAATTTTACACCAGTAAGTTTTGCTCGCGTGAACAACTATTTTATTCTTTATTTAGTCAAATGTCGCTATCATTACAATTTAAACCAATAGAGTGATCAATGACATACTATGTGATATCATGGAAAATGAATACTTCTTCCAAGGTGGTATGGTATTCTTGTAAAGTTAAAGCAAACACCAAGTGCGGACTGTGATTGACAATACCGGTCTCTTTGTTAATAATCGTTTTACTGTCGATACCGGTATTAATCAATCGTAGTAACATGCTCAGGCTTAGAAGGTTACGTGAGCCAAACTTACGGATGTTTGTCCGGCCTAATAATAGGGAATATGCATGTAATTCAAATACAAGTGTTGCAATTGAAAGCTGTAATAAAATTGAATCACACATAATGATAACTTTATACAAAACAAATATTACTTAAAACATATGATTAAATACTTTATATTGTTTATTTATTTAAACTACTGTTTCTATACTAACTATTTAAACTAAAGTTTTATCAATATAGACCATGTTGTAATTTCTGAAAATGTTGGCCGGGGCAGCATAGACGAACTTGATAGTAGTATAAGAGTTCCGTTTTAGCCGAACGGTATGGCTCTGGAACCCTAAAATGAAAAGAGACACTACGATTATCGCTTATCTTTTTTCTCTTGTACATTATATCCACTTCCACAGCAGCGAGCAGGAAATTGGCCAGTATGTAAGTAAATATATAAATTCATAATTTACGAACATGGCATACTCCCACTGCCCACTTCTCTCACTGTTTTCCTGCTATCTGTCGTGGTAGGAAGTAGAAAGCTGCATATAAATTTATATGTGTTACAGAACCGTTTTGTTATGTATATTCTATACAGAGTTGTGTAAAGGTCTAACTTAGATTTTTATAATTTTGGATACATTGGAACTAAATTGACCAAAGCGGTATTATTTGAGGCAGAGCTGAGGGCTGGTGGGTCGATCCCGTTAGAGGCGGTGGCCGTCTGAACGGTACTCGACAATAATCGGCTGAGTGGTATAAAATTGACCGACTATCGAACAGAATCTGACTGGGCAGATTCTTATTGGTGCTATTCATAGCGAGTTCAATGACGGGTGAAATTTAGCATTATCCTACGCATAGCTTTGTAAAAGATATAATTTAAGGCGCTGTATA
This sequence comes from Dendrolimus punctatus, assembly GCA_012273795.1. Taxonomy (NCBI): domain Eukaryota; kingdom Metazoa; phylum Arthropoda; class Insecta; order Lepidoptera; family Lasiocampidae; genus Dendrolimus; species Dendrolimus punctatus. The sequence continues at coordinate 9,936,753 of CM022528.1, forward strand.
GATTTGTACCTTATTCAAGCGTTTGAAGGCTTTTATTCTAGGAAGCAATCTTTTAATCCAAGTACTATTGTTTTTATTTATTTATAAACTACGAAGTTATAAACTAATACAATAAAAGAAAACTTAGTTATATTATATACTATGTATAATTCCTCAAGGTCTTATATGGGTAAGGGGGCCAAAAGGCTGGCTATCTATCATTAGTTTATTTAATCGTAAATTACAATTTTATAAAGTAGTAAAATAAAGAAAACAACCCTAATAGCTTACCTAAACCTATTTAATATTAGATATAAGTATACAATTATATAGAGCCTAAGTAACCTTTTGTACGTGTAAGGTGCTGAAAAAGGTCGGCTGATTTTCTTCGCTGGACCGCGGTACTGAGCCGTTATCAAGTCCTCTGATCACCTGAATTGTCAATGATATGATGATTTAAGATGGTATAACACCGGGCTCTGATACAGACCGGCAATATGGCTTCCACCGTGGTCGCTCTGGTGTACCTGATCCACCCTTGGGCTGAAGCCATTGAGAGCAAAGGGAAGCCCAGGTTGTCAGCCCAGATGTTGCTAAGGCATTCGATCGGGTCTGGCACAGGGCTCTTCTGTTGAAACTACCATGTTACGGGATACCCGAGGGACTTTGCACCTGGTTATCCAGCTTTCTTGATGGGCACATCATGCAAGTCGTTGTCGATGGTTGCTGCTCTAGCATCAAGCCCATTAATGCTGGTGTGCCCTAAGGTTGTGAGCTGTCGTCGAAGCTGCTCATTTTGCATATCAATGATATGTTATCTATTGACAACATTATGCGGATGACAGCATTGGCGCGCATTACTCTGGACGTGCAAACGTCCCTCGATCATTTGTGATCCCTGGTTGAAATGATAACCATTAAAATGGAAGTGACCCTATGACAAATTGTATCAAAGTTTAATTTAATTTTGAATTGAATTGATATACATCAATAGTAAAACTTTTTTCAAAACAAACGTAAACCCGTACTTTTATGTGTTTAATTTTATCTTAGGATTTGATAGCGCCACCGGTTCCTAAACTCGCGTAGGTCACGGGACCGTTATTAACGTCATTGTATTGTAGTCGCTTTTTAGATACAAAAGGATCTTAATGTATAAATAAGGTATGGGTAAAGTCGAGGGCATAATATAGTAGCCTAGAGTAAACCGCATCGCAAGGCTTAAGATGGGAAGTACCGATTATATTTTAATAACATGACCAAACAATTTATCTGTACTTAATTCAAGGCTTGCACGAATTTAGGCATTATTATATGAGTGATATTAGTGAGGACATAACGTTAAAACGTACGTATAAGGCTGCCGGAAGTTTTTCCTCCCTGCGCTATTTGTCAAAATCATACAAACTTCTTCACGCTCTATTTGGAACCGAGGTACTAATTAGTTGAGCATGCGCATGCTTCTTGGCAATCTTCAATAACACACAGTATTAATATTCTTAACTAAACCAGTTTTAATAGTGTTACGGTATATTATTTCTTTAATGGAGTTCGTTAGCTGCATTGCTTTATTATTATTACGACTGGTAATAAAAACAACACAATTTAAAGCTCGTCTTCTAGAACAATTTGGTTTATAATTCGTACATATTAAAATGTATTTCGACCCTGTGATATGCTTTTTATTTTGTAATACTTTTTAATTTTATCGCATTGTAACTTCAAACGTTTTGTGCAATTTTGTAGCATAGGGGCCTACCTTTAGGTAGGTACAATTTATCTATTTTGTTTTGATTATGAGGCAATCTCGGCTAAGCTTACAGTTTATCGTACAATATTTCCCAAATTTTGCGACCAGTGTAGTGTCTGTTGTGTGAATATGTTAATATGTAACATTATCTCGAGGTTTGGCCGTAACATTTTGTCATTTTTACAAAACAACTTAGCGTTTCTATTAAGTATATCATTATAACAAATTCGTGTACCCGCGGTCTCTGAAAGGTAGGTAAAATGCCAAAATAATCATATACTGGTTTAAATCTTTTAAAACCTAGTTATAATTATTTTATTTATTTATTGATGCACAAAAATTACAACCAAAGAAATTGGTATCAAAACGACTCATCGACTCTTCAGGTGATCATAGGGCTGGTGCCTACCTCGGCCAACGGATCAGTATGGCGATCCAGCGAGGAAACGTAGCCAGCCTTCTGAGCACACCTTACCCATAGAAGACGGTGATCTGGGCTCAGTATTCTACTTATAGTCTTGAGGGACTATGGGTAGAATAAAATACAAATAAGTTAAGTTTTCTTACATTGTATTCAATTTAAAAAAATTACCAAAGAAATTAAAAGATTAACTTAGTAAGATAGCAATCTGTATCGAAATTCAAAGCAGGTGCATACAGAAAAAATATAAAACTTAACAGGTGTGAACACATATATATACAACTACGAAACATCTCTTGTATTAACAGAAACTCATATTAAACCAATTTTTTATCTTCACTATAAAATTGACATAACAACAATTACAGGTTAATCAAATATTCGTCAATTAAAGAATTAAATAATTTATTGGTATGTAGTTATAAGCTAAACAAGTATAATATACAATAGTGCTTAATTTATTAAGATAATGCGACAATCATTACTCCTCGCAATGGTTTTAAACTGTGTTATGGCAGAGTAAGTTCATTTCCCGTAAGTTAAAATTTACCACAGTGCTTAAATTTACACCATAAAATAAAAACTTCGTTTAAAAAAACCGACTTCAAAAACTAAAATAAAAAAGTTATTTTATACATATTAATAATAATATATATTAACCCGCAGGGGGGCTTTGTGGTGAAGCCTTAGGTGAGTGGCGACACCTCGTACCTGACTCCGGGGGCCAAGACAAGGCCCCCGCCTTCGTGCTTGCCTTTACCAGCCGGCACGGAGTGGAGATCGCTAGAGCTAAGACTCAAGCTCCAGGGGTGGAAGTGATAAATGGCGTAATGTCGGAAGTAGCTTCGGTGAACCTGCAGCGCACCTCTCTACACCCCTTAGCCACTCACACCCATGTTGCCCCTGCCTTTAATGGCATTTTTAGGGGCCCATGCAGGGAGTGGCGAGGCACCGTCTGCCCATTTTTCCATGTTCCCTGAACATTGCGACGGGCAGACGTCATAGTCCCCATATTCCCAGACCGCTAGTACCACTAACAGTTCACCCCAATAGCCCGGTACTTTTTGTCCTCATTTCCCACAATAGTCCTTCACTGGCCGGGGCTTGTCCTTGGGTGCATTATTATATGGTGTAGACAGGGATAATCGCCGATCAGTGTCACGCCACATATTTACATTAAATTTGTCAAGGGGCCTCTACGTGTTGACCTCCCCATGGCCCCACGCAAGCCCTCCAAAAGTCCGGGCCATTTTCATGGCCCGTGGTCTTTGAAGACATACAAATAATATATATTAATAATAATAGCTTTAGAAATAAGTTCTAAAGCTATTATTATTATTATATATTATCTAAAACATCTTAAAGTCGGTGCTTAGTAATTTTTATGTTTTACTTTGCACCGACTTCAAGATGGTTTAGATAATATATATTAATAATAATAGCTGCAGAAATAAGTTATTTTATACATTTTAGTTTTTGAAGTCGGTGTTTTTAAATCGAAGTTTTTATTTTTTATTTGTTACTTTTTAGTGTCTAGCTATGTATGGGTGGACCTACGAATAGTGCCGCGCTTCTTAAAAAATACAGGTCCCAAGAAACGGGAACAAAAAAATGATCGTAAAATGAAAACTACTGGGCCTAACTATGTCAAATTTTTAGGGGACCACATGGCAGCTATTCCGCGTCGAAAAAAAAAGAATCACGTAATTCGAATCATAAATCTCAGAGTAATCGGTGTACATATGGAACGAAAAGGGAATTTTTTTCATAAAAAATGTTCATATAATGAAAACTACTGAGCCAAATTATGTAAAATTTTTAGGGGGCCAATTGGAAGCTATTCCGCGTCGAAAAAAAAAGAATCACGTAAATGGGATCATAAATCACGGAGTAATCGGTGAACATACATAAAAAAAAGAAAAAAAAAAGATCCCGACGAATTGAGAACCTCCTCCTTTTTTCGAAGTCGGTAAAAAATTTACACTATAATTGATAATACAAATTTATTAATATAGTCAAAATCAACAAGGTAACGGTATCAGGTATTTTGTTGAGACACGGTGAACGACACCGTGCGATCGGGGCCGCGGCCAGTGGCCATCGATGTTAAATAATAATGCAATTATTTGTTAAATGAAAAAAGAAGTAAGATGCTTCTTCCCATAAATTATTTAGGCACATATTTTAAAACTATGGAATTACTTTTGTAGAAACATGTTGACCTGTAATGTATTTGATCGTGTTTAGAATTAGGAAACTAGGTAACTTGTAGAGAAGAGTGCGATGAAACTATTTTTAAATCAATGAGGCATTATATACATATGTATATAATGCCTCATTGATTTAAAAATAGTTTCATCGCACTTGATCAATTGTCAATATCCCATCCCATATGGTATGGGATATTGACAATTGATCCAAATGTCTAAAATCTGTGAGAATTTTTTGCATCAAAATAAAAAAAAGACAGAGAATACTAGACTATGAAAAATAGACTCAAAATACAACAAGATAAGACTCATTTTGCATTCAAGAAAATCCAATATGCTTGTATGTATTTATATTTTCAAAAACGCATTTATTTTATTTTAAATGAACAATAGTTGTAGATTATTGATTATTTTTGGAGATGGAGATGGGGGAACGCCATGTTTCGCACGTGCTCACCTCTCCTCCTGTGATGCGAGTTCCAAACTGCCCTACGGAAGGACTAGACATTAATGATGCTGGGGGCTATGTTTCCCCCTGTGGATGTGGCCATTGGGCACCCGCCTGCCGGGACACGCGCAGTAATTCGAGCTTTCGCTTTTTTGTAGTCCTGGCATAAGTCACAGGAAAGAACACGTAGGGATTTTAGTGGGTATCCTGACCCGTGGTGTGCAAATGGTAGTGCCAATAGCACTTGTTGCTTGCGGTGTCACCCCGACCTGGCCGAGTCCCATACACCGGCCGCGATTTTGCCCCTTACGCGGCTGATGGTCCTCGATCAGATTTTTCCTCGAAAAAAGTCCGGTTGTCGCCTAATGCTTAGATGTTTAACTATTTCATAAGAAAATACACCTATGGGACAATATTAAAAATTATTGGCCAACGAGCACATCATATATAGTATGCAACACAGGTCGCATGTTAAGAAGCAAAATAACATTTATACGAGCATAGATCCTTCTTGGGTTGCTTATTTAATTATCATTACCGATAGTTAAGTCCTATGACGTGTTTCAGTCTTACGCCATGGGAGACGGTTAAAGGTCACTTTGATTTAGTTAGGCCATAAACCGAATAAGAAAACAATGTTTAATTACTGTCACTGACCCCCGTTCAATCAAGTTTCGAATAATAAGTGGTATGCTCCAGATTCGATTTCAATCTGTTCTCGATATGACTTTGAAGCAACCGAAATTGGTTTCAAATCGATTAGGGTTTAAATAAAAGTATAAAAAACACCTGTCTATGTCATGCTCTACTGAACTACATTTATCTGTGATAATCCGAAAGTATTATTATCTAGCTGGCGCCACAGTATGATTCCGTGAGGTTGTTGCACACGGACGCTATACACGTTATGATGATAGAGCATCTTAAGGCAGGATATAGCATTTAATGCATTGATTTATCTGTATTTTGTGGCAGTTATTAGATTAGTAAATATATTACTGTTTTAGATAGACAGTCTCTGTATTGAGTGGTTGAAGCTTTTAATAATCGCCCAGTTCACCGGAACGCCGAAATCCTGTCTTAGTTTGAAATATAAAATTCCGGGATACAAGGTGTGTGTGTCTGCAAATTGATTAAATATTAAATTCATAACGATAAATTCCATGGTTTTTGTAAAGAACTCACCAAGTATATTTTTTTAAGGCATACTAAAGCGGCTAGATTTAAAAGAAGAACAAAAATGACTATATTTGGTTGTAGTTGACATTTTTAATGAAGAAATATACAGTTTTTATATACTATTTTCAAAAATTATAGAAACTATGAGCTTTGTAGTTAAAATTCGTTAAAAAATAATTAAACCTTGTTTACTGCTACTACTTATACTATGTCTATTACATTATTTGTCACGCATATGATAGTGCGTCGTAAAGTAACGGATTCTCATCATAAAAATATGACTATTTCTTTCACCTTTTTAACGTAGCTTTAGATTATAAAACTGAAGATCTATTTAATAATGGTGGTTTAGTTGGTGTTCTTGATAATGTTAGAAATTTTTAATATCCTTTTTTATAAATTAAAGCGTCTTTTTTCATTTTATTTTTCTTGTTGAAGCACAGCGGATAGTAACTGTGATGGAAAGTGGTTACTGTCTCCTATGAACATTAGCAATACCAGAGGTGCTGCCAATGTTATAATGCTTAAGAGCATTTGCATTTTTATTTTTGTTTTTCATTCTACGAAAATACCTATTGAAAAGTGGTTGTTAAAAAAATGGAATACTGACGCATATGAATCCGTGAAAACTATATCTAATTACATGTGTAAATATGTTTTTGCATGATAATAAATAGTATGACATATTAATACATAAAACAAAGGGATAGATGGACAAATTGGAGTTTCGATTTCACACAGATTCTGGTTTTGGTAAAAAGCTACGAAATTTTGGAAACGAAACATTTCATGGTTTATGAATAGTGTTTCATAGCCCATTCATATCTTTTGTACGTAAATAGGCCTTTACTACTTCGATATTTTTTTAATAAAAGTATCGATAAACTTTAAAAGAAAAATATACGTAAAGATCGTACACCGTTTGATCTTGTAATCAATTAGTATGACATGTTTATACATATGTATACAAGTGAAGGATTTCGGTAATTATATTAGTTATTCCCTTCGTAAGAGAAAGTAATAAATACAATGTACAAAGATAAAATATTTTTTGTTAGTAACAAAATAGATACACCGCTATCTTATCATGTATATGCACACTCAACATAGGAACCGTTATGATCTATGCAAAATTCATAGAGCGAATCGAATATACCTGTTCATGGTGTTGTGATGTAAGAATTCATAAGGATGAGCGCACGAGCGTAGCCAGGTGGCACGAGAAATCTCAGAAATTGCTGTTGTACAGAAAAACCCAGGAAGCCATGTCCATTAAGTGATGCTGATATTAAACAATCATCTTCCGCGTGTTTTAATTACAGTATTTACTTGTGCCAGTAATGAACACATCCTACAAGACTTATCACTAATAGCTTTTATGGGCAGTGCTTTATATGAAGTGCATTTGACTGTAAAGGCACGCGCTGCTTCTGAACATGGCTGTCATATTTATATTATGGATTAGCTATAATTACTGCAATTAATAATTATTTTTTATAAGTAATATTTGTATTGTTTACAAAAACTCACTATATAAAAACTTGACAAGGGTCATCTAATTTAATGGTCTGTTAATATCAAAGTGTTGTTAATTAATTTGGTTGTTATTGGATATCTTGAAATATTATAAAAGTTTCATTTGTCATTTATTAAGTTTTTCATAAGAATATAATAGAACCCATACAATATAAATTGTGTTTTCGCATTGGACCGGCATTGCATCTGATGTCAGGTGGAAATTCAATCTAAGGTGGACCACTCACACACACAAGTGGTCACTGAAAATCAGTGTTGTGTCGGACTATGTTCCAACACAGCAAAATACTGAGTGCCAACCTCATTTCGCAAATTGCGGCACACATTTCCTTATTATTGATATAGTGTATGTCTTTAAAGACCACGGGCCATAAAAATGGCCCGGACTTTTGGAGTGCTTGCGTGGGGCCATGGGGAGGCCAACACGTAGAGGCCCCTTGACAAATTTAATGTAAATATGTGGCGTGACACTGACCGGCGATTATCCCTGTCTACACCATATAACGATGCACCCAAGGACAAGCCCCGGCCAGTGTAGGACTATTGTGGGAAATGAGGACAAAAAGTACCGGGCTATTGGGGTGAACTGTTAGTGGTACTAGCGGTCTGGGAATATGGGGACTATGACGTCTGCCCGTCGCAATGTTTAGAGAACACGGAAAAATGGGCAGACGGTGACTCGCCACTCCCTGCATGGGCCTCTAAAAATGCCATAAAAGGCAGGGGCAACATGGGTGTGAGTGTCTAAGGGGTGTAGAGAGGTGGGCTGCAGGTTCACCGAAGCTACTTCCGACGTTAGGCCATTTATCACTTCCACCCTTGGAGCTTGAGTCTTAGCTCTAGCGATCTCTACCCCGTGCCGGCTGGTTAAGGCAAGCACGGAGGCGGGGGGGCCTTGTCTTGGCCCCCGGAGTCAGGTACGAGGTGTCGCCACTCACCTAAGACTTCGCCACAAAGCCCCCCTGCGGGTTTATTGATTATTGATATTATTATTATTAATTATTGTTAAGTGTCGCATTTTGAGAAATAAATATTTTCTTTTTTCCATCCTTTTTTGTTTGTTTCTTTCTTTCTTTCATATTTTCGTTATATGAATGAAAGCGTAGCAAGCTTCGCTATACTTACAAAATAGCAACTGTTCACCTACTTGAAAATGAAATGCCTAAACACATTTCTCGGAGAATAATTAAAAGAAACAAGCTCATTCCCTTAATACAATTAAATATTATAAGCAAATTAACAATAAATATGATAAATAAATTTAACTCCAGCCAGTAATGAAATTATTATCTGTCTAGCTGAAGGACTAGACATTAAGCTACTTCATAAAGTTGATATTTGAAGTGGGCTGCCACTTGCCTTAAGCGAGGTCGCGTCGTGTCAGTTTTATCAAAACGGTTCCTTTACATATTAAACTGGGATTTTCGTGTCAACGATCTTACTTTGCAACATAAGACTTTAGCTACCTTAGCTAAGAAGCGAATGCGATACGATAGCTAACTCGTCATTTTGTAAAAGCTACAAAACTGAGAAATACTTTCAACTAATTAAAAACAATTAAATAATGTAATTATAGATAGATAGAGATAACACTTTAATGTACACCATTACAGAAAACTTACGAACTAGTATTATTCTAATTGTGTACAAAGGGCGCTCTTGTTGCTAAAAAGCAATCTCTTCCAGGCAACCCGTGCAAGTTATGCCAAATTTACTTTTTGTGGACGTTGATTCTTCGTCCAAAATAACGTCACTCAATTCTGGTAGGTGGTTACCGGAGAACCACGAAAAATCTAACCGTTCTTCGTTGTCATACCAACATAAATCGGTGGGGTTTATAATATTTTTGCAACTATATGTTGCTTGCAACAAGTTCTGTTGCAATTCTGTTTTACACGGCGGCAGATTGGACCAGGAGGGTTACAAACACTGGGGAATATGCCGTGTGACTCCAAAAAGCTTTTTCGTTTTTGGAGGTATAATCGATATTGAAAATATTTGAAAATAGTATTTTAGTAATCCTGGCATACATACAAAAATTTTAAACTTTTTTAGCCGGTTTGCTATAATACAGTTCGGCTAAATGTTTAGGCATTTTTACAAATGTAATTGCGTCGCTAATTTTGCAAATAAAGTTTCTTTCTTTCAAATGCACTCAGGCCAAATGCTACGAGCAAACTCTCTAAAAATAATATTTTTTCGTAATAAAATTATAAAAACTACTATTTAAACAATGTACTACATTGTTTAAATCATACGTATAAGAAATATAAATTGTTAATATTATACATATTAGAAATGGTAAAATGTGAACCATGAATTTGCTACGATTTTGACCGTCTGCCTTACTAACCATGTTTAGAATCATATAATCTAACGATTTTATACGGTTTTGGCCGTAATACAATGATGCATGGTTTTGGTCTTGGGCTCTCGTACTAAGAAGAAAGAGGCTTGAAATCAAAAACTATATTTAACTTATTTTTTTTTTGTATACAATAGCTTATACTGTTCCGATACGTGTATAAACCACATTCGTTCATTGGTATATAATTATATAGCTGAACGTGTTGATATGAAAATAAACTTCTATAGCCTCACAGTAGCTTCAGTATTTTGCTGATGAAAAGCCTAAAATATTCTCAGGGCCAATAATTTTTTATCACTGTCCGAGAAATTCAAATTAGGAGTCGAACCTGTATGTATATGGTTGGAATTCATTTTATTGGAGGCCCGTGCCGACTTTCTCCTTTATTCGTCTCGTGCATTTAATGACAGACAATATATTAGAATGTACAATCTATTGTATATCATAACTGTACTTTTTCTACAAACGAAGAGACCTTTGTCAATTGATGCAGGTAATAGTGATATGACACAAATCTACCAAATCAAATCAATTTGGTTAAAAGGCACAAAACTGATATAACACGATGGTATTTAAAGATATTGCATGATTCAAGTTAACACATAAACATATTATCTGGATAAGTTTGGGTGATTCATCTTAAATGAAAGACAGAAATGAACCGTCTAATATCGGCTCAAATGTGTATAAATATTAACATGATTATAAGACAAGATAGGAAACGAATCTAAAAAAACCGCCCTGGTTACATCATTGCGCCCTCTGTTAGTTATAATTATTTTCAATATTTAGATAATTAGCGTTGTATGAGTTGTGTCTCCTTATTCTACTGCATTTAGCACATTTATTGATCGTCTTTGTAATATTTTTAGCCCTCCGACACACACCTTGTCTCGTACTGCTTGTTCCTCAGTGAGACTCAACTTATTATCTTAGAAGTTATTAAGGATACATATATGAAAATTAGTACACATACCAGAAGTTGTGTATGTCTGTCTAAACATAAGGTAACGTTTTCCTAAAAAAAAAATTATTAATTTCCCATTTGAAAAAAAGGCCTGAAAAGAAAAATAGAATTTAGAATGACAAGCAGTATTACTTATCAAAAAAGAAGAGTCAAATCAAATCATTTATTTGCTTAAAAACGTGGTAAATAAAAAAATTATATGACAATATGTAATATATTATATTATATTTCACATGTTTTTGCCCTTTCAGTCACGCAAATGGTGACCTTAAAAATGACTCTTTGTATACTTAATTTTTTTTACAAATTTTAGCTTTATTTTTATGAGTTAAGCTAAAAATGTAACTACGTCGCATATGCAGTGATAAAAGCTGGCATGTTTAATAGTTTAAAAGTAGTCCTAATTTATTTTACAAATTGAACTGAATAAGACGTATTTAATGTCTATAATATATATAGGTTTATTATAGAAGAACCACCCAAGTACGAATTTAACTCGCACATAGCCACTTTTTCAGAGTACGTTTTAATTTCCAATTGCACTAAATAATATTGTAAATTATGTATGGGAATAGATAGATAATAATAGTTCATCGAAAACAATGATTAATTTCGTTCATCTTATATATTACCTATTCATTTCCAAAATTCTATCCTCTATTAGTAACATTATCGAATGATACATTAGGATATGTTTTACTTCAAAATTAGCAGATTGCATCCCGACTAGGAAACGAAATTTAAAAAATCTTATGTCACTGTTTAACAAAAATGATCAAGGTTGGCCTTGATTGAGGCTCCATTGATATTTTTTGTTATTCATGTTATGTACCCAAGGATGTGAATGAAATAATTTTGTACAGGATAAGAAACATAAAAATAAATTGAGGCTACACTTAATATTGAAACTAATAACCTTTTAAAATTCAATGTTACGAGTTGCGGTAATTTCAAATTACAAAGATTTAATATAACTTTGCCTCTAATCTATTAAGTTTCATAAAATAATACATAAATAAAAATTAAGCTACAAATATTGAATGTTTTTTTTTAAATAATGAATAGTTTCGCGTTTGACTGACATCAGGCGGAAATGCAGTCTAAGGTGGAGCACGCTTACGCGAGGTTTAAAAACACCTTGATTGTGTTCTTCTGGAAAAACAGACGACGGTAAAGAGTTCCACTCTTCAACTTTGCGTATGATAAATGTGGAAGCATAGTGTTTCGTCCACTTCGTTGGTAATCTACTAGGCTATGTAAGGTATTATGGCTTTTGGATCACAATAAGGCATTCAATATGCAATCTTCTGTGGGAGCTATTGAATTTTGCTGTTTGCTTGTACCCTGGTGTCGAGAAAAAACTTACTAATCGCCTGATCCTCACGTGAGGTGAGCAAGCCGGTGACTATCTTCGACAAAAAAGTTCATTTATAATACATTACTTAAAGTCATGCGAAATTATAGGTACAATACAGAGCTAATATCCACCGTGGATTGAAAAGCATTTTACAGGGACTCCAAAATGTGGGTTTTAAAAATTATTTCATAGCAATTTATAAGTTCAAGGTAATTAATAGTTTCATTTCCTAATGCCTCGAACTTAATATATTGTTATAAAATTATTTTTAAATCCCCCATAAAAAATTTCTTCTGAAGATACAGTAAAATGCTAATTCAGAATCGCTCAAATTCCCCTCCAATATTCAAATTTTATGATAATCGGTCCATTTTCCATTCCATTCCATTGTGAAGACAGAACAATCAAACATAGAAAGAGTAATAAAAAATATAAGGTTCAGTTTCATCCTTGAAGTATAAGATTAGACCATAATGTACCTATATTATCGTGTCTTAAATATTAGGAAATTAGCTTAATTGTGTTAATTAATAATATATAATATTGATTATATTATATATTAATTTTAAACATTTAGCTTAGACATACATAATGCCATTGATGAATGATCATAATTTTCATTCAAGACAACAGTTTTGGGCAACAAATAAGTAAGAATTAATTAAAAATTATTTTTTTGTATAGTATATACAGTATATTATTAATTATTTTATTTACTTTTTACATTTTCTTGGAATTTTTCTTATTATTTATCCGCCACTGTTGTCTTAATATTTTCCTTAGTTTAGGGGGTTGCCCAGAAGAGATCGCTTTAAGCGATAAGACCGCCCTTTGTTCCACATTTACTGTACTCGGTTTTAAGAACGTAGTTTTAATTTTTGGTGAACAATAAAGAGTTTTTATTCATTCATTCAACTAACTTTGAACAAGAATGTTCTACGACGCCGAATGTTCTTACAAACTTGGTTCTTTCGCATTACTACGTTATTTTTAATAAAGAAGTCTGTTATTACTACATCTGGGTGATGAGTGATGTTATGAGAAAATATTTTAAATTTACTTATCAAAAGAGCAAGGTTAAAAATAAAAATATATTTTTCATATTATCTGTGGCAACTATCGCATGTAATTTGGTTTAAAAAGAGTAAGCTCGTGAGTCCAATACTTATTATCATAATTGAACCACGAGGGAAACATGGCTGGGCAGGTCCCATATTATATTTTTCTTTTATACTTTCATCGGGTCAATTTACAAGTTGTCTGTCTCTCAAGTTTTATTATGAAAAAAAAAACTAAAAACATTACAATGGACCTAGGTAAGAAATAAAGGAATATATTATATACTGGCAACTCATTATTTTATTACTTAGGTACTAAAATCAGGTCATATAGGTAATTATTTTTATTTTCTAGACTTTTGGCGTAAAATGTAAGGTTTCATTTTTAGTATATTTCGGAACTGGTTTTTATTAACCATCAATGAATGATGTGCTTTTTATGCAATAATTATTATAAAAAACTTATGATTAAAGTAATAAAAAAACAAAATCACCTGTTTTATATTGTTCAACAATTGCATAGTATATTATTAAGGGGTTAAAAAATAAACTATATGGTATCGACGTAAAGCGTTTAAGTTGTGCTGGCATTTTATTATGTCGTGTTACGTGCTAAGAAGTTTGCCTTGCACTTGGGATCGGGCAAAGCATCGAACCTTCTTCAGTGCAACAGCCGGCCGTGGCGAGAGAGACACCCGACGGACTACTATGCGCTCCGCTCTTGAATCGGGTTACACAGATAAAACAGAGCAGGCCGGTTTTATAACTAGTATTATTAACAGTTGCATTCGTTACGTCTGTTATAAATTTATAAACATACAGGGCCCGGCAGTCATTATCCTGCCATGGAAAAAAATATAGCACCTGGTTGCAGCGCCACCTATCGAATCCAATTGTGAATTTAAGATATTCTCGAATCGACTTTAATACACACAAAAAACTTCATCGCGATCGGTCCAACTGTTTAAGTTCAGTGACATACACACGAACAAAAGTATTTTACATTAGAACACATACATTACATTACATAAATATACATTATATTTAAAATTTCTGAGGGATTCCCAAACACAAAGTACCGAAGCTTTTAAAAAAGAATTTAAGCTATCGTTTTAGTGAAAACTGCTCCCGGAAAAATTCCCGCGGGATTCCCGGGATAAACAATATCACAAATTTTTAAACATAAACTTTGCTATCCATCAGTAAAAAAATCACATTTGGATTCTTTTTTATTGAATCTGGCCATTTTAAATTATTCCCAGAAAAATTCTCGTGGAATTCCCAAGATAAAGTGTCGATCAGTGAAAATCGCATCGAAATCGACCCAGTACTTTTACGTGAATCCTGAACAAACAAACAATCGGTTATAATTATAGTCTATTTCAGTTGCGATTTTTTTAAACCTGACGGTATGTTTGCAATAATATTATAGATATACAATGATGATTCAAAATGTAGGGTTAAACGTTAAGTTGGCGACGACGATATCACAATATATCGCTATATTCGTCATATTTCGCGGTTTCAAGTTTTCAATCAAGTGATTAAAAGCCACCAAAACTTGAAACTCCGAAACAATGAATTAGTTAAATTTTGGTTTTCTTTAAATTAAATAATCTACTTTATTTCTTCTTTTTAAATTTGATATATTAAAACCTAAGTGCTTTCTGATAATTGGTTGGAAATCAATAATAATTAATCTATGGTTTTCTAAATGCAGTTTTAAAAACCCCACGGTTTTTCTAAAATATGAATTTTTGAGAGTCTTACTCAAAGAGAACCGTGTCGGAATTTCGAAGAAAGTCTGCGTTAAGCTAAATTTAAACATTTACATAATTAATTTGAAGATAGATATACGTTTGGAGTTTTAACCTCTATGTTTATTTCTATCATGTGTCATTTCGGCTAAATTAACATATTCTTTTCTTTACACTCCTAGATATTATAACGATTTCCTACTTTCTTAGTTTAATACTTTTAATTTCTGTACGTCTGGAATCATCAAATCGGAACTATGACATTTTATCATGAAATATGTGAGTCATTTCGACAATTTCGAAATCTGAATTCCTGAATCCGAAACCACACGACGAATCGAATTGGATGCCATTAACAGATTGGGTAAAATAATTCAAGATGGCGGAAAACGAGAGAAGCCGAAGCTCCTTTCATAATAAGATTGGACTCATTACTTACAATTCAATGTAGACTTTTAAGGATTTGGTATTTTTTGTTTTTATTTTGTACTATTAAAGCTCTCGCTTATAAAACATGGCGCATCGTTAACCACACAGGTTAAAGCCTGTAACCCGTTTATATTTTTAGCCCACTTAATCCTACCTGACATGCAGCTAGCCTTGCAGTATCCCAGGTTATTTGTAAAGCGCCAACCCTTGTCTTGTTTATTTAATTTGCAATCCTCGAGCAGGCTTGCATAGCATATTGCGGGGAATTTTATGAGAATCATCATGACTCTTTTATCGTTTCGAGATCTCAAGTCATGGCTACAATTAATATATACTCAGTGTGGATTGTTATTTCAACACCTTTTCATTTGATCAGGATAGCAATGCAGGATTTAAATAGGTACTTTGTTTGTTTTTCTGATTATATTACAAAATACGGCAATGTGATTTTGCAATATGGTTTGTTTTACCTATATAAATAAAAATAAACCTTTGTTTATCCTCTATGCGTTCCTAGTCCAATGACCAGATTGGGATGAAATTTTGGTAGATTGTCATGAGGATACCCATAAAGGTTTGTGGCCCAAAAAATAGTAAAAACAAATGTTAGTATGTTTGTCCTTTATGCGGCCTAAATCATGAAACTTTGGTACGGAGATCGGACGCCGAAAAAGAAATGTCATTGTGTTTAAAAAAGCACTTCAATACACAGAATATACATCTAAACAGTTTTTTACTTTACGTTTACTTCGCGCTACTTTTTACCCTCGGAATCCCGCGGGAATCTTTCTGGGAATTATTCGAAATTGTCGAATAAAAAAATAAATTATCAATGATATTTTTTCACTGATCGATTAGATCGCAATATTATGTATATTTTTTTTTTGGGAATCTCGAGGGAATATTCCCGGGAGCGGTTTATATTTGTTCGGGTGCATAAAAATTAGCTTTTTTTGGCACAGTTTTCACAAAAAATTGCTGCAGTAGGTACTTTGTGTCCCGGGGAACCCCTAGGAATTTAAAATCAAGCGTAAGTGAAGTCGCGAGCATATCCTAGTATATTATATTTTCTTAAACGTCATTCAATTATACACGCACTACTATACATTCTAATTATAAAGAGACGCAAGGAAAGTAGTCGTTAGCAGTGGGTTAGTGGGTCCAGCCATACACCTTTCTCCTCTGTTATATATAAAATAATATAGTTTTACAGCTGATTTCGTGATAATGTTTAATTTGAAACAGTGAATAGTGAAAGAAAGTGGTTTAGTTATCATTGAATTAAATTCGTTGGTTTGCTTTCTTTCATTCAAAATTGAAATAATAAATTATTAACAGGTGTAAATTTATTACACGAAATACTTAAATTGTTATCCTTCCTTCTTAAAATGTTTTAACAGTTAAAGACTATTAATGTTCTATTTAACGTATTATGAATATGTACCAATATATACTTGAAAACTGCTATTTATGCGGGGTCAAATAATTAATGACAGTTTTAAAAAGTAAAATATTCTATTTATTTTGGTAAGGCTTACAGAGAAAACATTCACATCAATTAAGTACCTACATTGGCTATACAGCGTGGTAACACCGCCAGCCTTTTGGGAACGTTCCCGGTAAATGACAGTGGTTTGGGACTTTTAACTCATCTTTAAGCGTTTTCCCTCTTTTTATTTAGTTTTATTTTTTTTTCAGTTCATAGTATAGTTTGTAGTGTATATTTAGATTTATATTTATAAGTTAATTTATTTTTAGTATTTAATTATATGTTTTATGTTAGAAAAAAATTAAGTACATATAAATAAAAACATTGTTAAATAAATACAAAAAAATAAAAATAAGCCTTAATATGAACTTACTCAAGTAAGTAGCTAGGATACATATTTGAATTAATTTTATTTAAGTAAAAAATAATAATTATGGCATGAAGTGAGGGTAGTCTGCAGTTTGGATAAAAATTTGTTGATGTCGATAATTTTTTTCGAATAATTCTTATTGAGTATTGTTTGTTTCTGCAATGCAACTCCTAATTTATACTCATATTTACAATAATTGTCAAGTAACCGTAACAGTGTTAATGTGTGTTGAAAATGGAGACATAATGATCAATGCTCTTGTTAGTTCCTATTGACACTGACATGGAAATCATGTCAGTATTGTATATTGATTAGCAGCTTGTTTACAGTTTGCCGACATCTCACATTTACAATGGTGGCAGTTGAATGTGATATTTTCAGACTTATTAAGAACATAAAAATTGTGAGTGTGGTGGCTAAGTTGCACTCATGTCTCATGCAAATACTGTACCTACTTTTAGTCCTGGCAGAGATTATGCAAGTTTGGTAGTATGATTACAATTACGGGCTACCAGTGAAGAAAAACATCGTAGAGGAATCTGGACATCATTATTTCCTGTGAATGAAATCGGACAAGCGTAGAATGCATACCTTTCGTTTCCCAATAATAAGAAGAAGGGAGGACCGTAATAGAATATTTACGAGCTGATATTATTGTATAGGTTTCTGAAGTTGAAGAGGTTCACTTTAGGTAATTACTAGCTAGTACCCTCGGCTGAATTTTAACTTTATTGTTTGAATTAAGTTAAAAAGCAATTGTAATGCTGAAACGCGAAATTTTATTACTGAATACCAACAAGATTAAATATTCACTTTCAAGTTGTATAATCTGAGGAATTCCTATACTTTCCGACGGCGATTCCTTCCTCTTTAAGACTAAATGTAGATTATGTCATTCTCCAGGATACAATCGATCATCTTTCCAAAGTTCATTAAGAACCATACAGCTAATTATTAGTGAATAAATATTGGTGTTACGATTTTGTGGGATGTATATGTTAAATGTCGTTAAAATGATCACAAAGTGTATTAGAAGTACACACGCGTAATTCACAGTTCTTACAAGTATAACCCAATACAATATGTACAAACCGCAAGCAGAAAATTGTAATTACATAAGTCTTGCGAAGTCCGTAGTTTTAAATAAAACATCTGTAAAGGACCGTGTCGCAACACCATATTATATATGTATGTACATAATATATTAAATTTCATTAATTTAGGAATGCCAGGTACAACACTGAAACATTAATTAGCTTGTTTAATTGAGTTTTCTAGGCAATTATTGCAAGTTTAAATTGCTGTCAGCTCTATAATATGAAAATCAAGTTTGGTGCAGTGCAGATAAATCTCAGTAATAAAATTTACTGGCAGATTTTACAGTGCAAGGCTTTGACCTGCATGGGTTCAATGATCTTAAACAACGCAGCTAGTTCGAATTCTAGCTGTGCTTATTACACGGATACAATTTTTTTTATGAATATGTTCATATCCTTGATGTGCCGAATACAGATTCATTGAGTGATACAAAATCATTAGAAACTCTTCGGTAATTGCTAAGGATAATTCGCCATCAATCCAGTATCATATTATATTATATGCCAATTTGCACTTTTGGAAATGCCAATTCCGCCCTTATTTACTTTCAAAAGTAGTTTTTGTAAAAGTACAACGTCCGATACACATAACGGACATGTGTACCATTCATTATAATATCATATTTTAAACTTTCTTATACGAAATATGTTATATTTTTTAAAAACCGTATTTCTGTACTAATTTATAGAAATAAAAATGAATCGTAGAAATGTATGTACGCTCATAACTTGAGAACGACTTTACCGATTTTGATGACATTTTTGAGTGTGTGTTGAGTGGCTCCCCAGATTATTTAGATTCACAATGATAACCGGTAAAAGGAGAGAATCAGGTCCTAAATTATTATTTTTTTAAGTTCAGAACAGCGTCTGCCGATATCGCTAAAATGTAAAAGTGAGCCTTATTCTATGTGTGTATTTATTTGTTCTTCCTTCACAGCCTTGACAGTGATTCCATTCTCTTAAATTCGAAGTGTGTATGTATAGTAGCGAAAACCTATTATTATTGTATTTGTTATCCCGAAACATGGAATTTTGCAGTATACGGAATGAAAGTTCACGCGAACAAGCTTCATAAGAAGCTATAAGTAAATATATTATAGTCGATGGAAAATTGTGTGGTCAATCTACCTAAGCGACACGCTTGTACAGGGTGCGCCAGAGAAACTTACTTATTTGAAAGGTCAATAAAAAAAAAAGTACTTCAGTTATTGTTTTAATTTTTTTTTTATTTGAGAATACAATATCCCAATTTTCTTTTTATGCAGTCTTAAAAATGACATCGGATAAATGGCGACCCCCATTGCGCATACACTGATGAAGTCGATTTTTGAAATTCGTATCCACTCTTCGCAGCATATCAATCGGTATGTTGGCAATGGCGTCGCGAATGTTGTTCTTGAGGTGTGCTATGGTCCGTGGTCGATCGACATAAACCAGGGATTTCAAATAACCCCATAAAAAGAAATCGCATGGAGTCAAATCTGGAGAGTCTTCAGGCAGGTTGTCAATCAGCATTTCACATGCATTTTGACGGGCAACAAAATCGCGTTCAGTTAATTCTTGCACAACAGCCAATTTATAGGGATGAAATTGAAGGTCTTCATGGAGAATTCGTCGAACAGTGGTATCAGAAATTCCCATAGCAGCTGCGTGTTTGCGAGCCGAACGCCGGGGAGAACGCACAACTGACTGCCTCACTCTTTCGATATTTTCCAGAGTTCTGATGGTCCGTTGAAGTCCATTTCTGGGTTTAGCGACACTTCCACACTCCCGAAATGAGTTAACCCACGACAGAATCGAATTACGGCCAGGAACGAGTCTGTGAGGAGGAATTTCAAAGCGAGCGCGGAAGGCACGTTGCGTAGCAACAAGTGAGCGACCGTTAGAAAAGAAGCTCTCAACTGCGAAGGCCCGCTGCTCTCTAGACCAGAGCATGATGGCAACTGACAGGAGGGAGAAACAAACTTGGGAACTTCCCCCTCCAGATGCGCCCCCTCTTGCTCCTCTACCCGCCCAACTCACCGCGCGGGATTTTTTTCAAATAAGTAAGTTTCTCTGGCGCACTCCGTATATGTTTTTCCTCAGTTATCTACAGTAATTATTATTAGTTATTTTGCTATTATTATATAATATTGTTATTATTTAAACTATCGGGTCACTCTGCTGCCTCTGTCTATATCATTTTAGGGCTCCAAAATGGTAAAACATGAGATCGATAAGCTGATACATTAACCAATTTTAATACTCTATGTTGTATTTGTCCTAAATAAAATATGTCTTTCTTTCTTTCAATTTTGCATTTGCATTACCTGCATAGGCCAAAAAGTTTCATGCGAATTATATATCGCAACTTAGGAACTATAGAGACCTAATTAAAAATATCAAGTTCTTCAATTTTATACCTTAGTTTTAAGCAGTAGATATTAAAATCCAATTACTGACATTTTTTATTTAGGTCTGAATAAGGTTAAGGGTGCGATATGTAATATAATCGTAAGAATTATTACATTATGATCGTGTTGTAGGTACATTAAATACATGTGTACATAACCAAGTCTTTTTATTATTATATTACGAGACTAGTGTTATGATAAGTTGGTGTGGTTCATCCAAAAAGTAAGATTTCCTATTAAGTTAGGGAACTGGCACAAGCCAATAAATGTATACGTGATGACCTTAGAAAGAATTCTGTTCTTCATTAAATAAGAAAGAACTTACTGTCAATTTAGTGAAATTTATGGCTATTGGGATATTAGTTTTCTATGCCCTTTCACAAATTATTCATTCTGAACCAGTATTAAATTGGAATGTAGCAATAATATGGCTATATATATTGGCTTGAATATGGACTACAGTTAGCTTATTAATACTGCTAAATAGGACCTGTTTAATAGCCAGTCCCTACATCTTACTACCCTTTCATTTGGCTTTCTACTGTTGTTTACATCCTACCAATAGTAAGACAAATGAAAAAATAGTAAGATATACTCGTAGGGACCGACCATACATCAATGCATGAAGTATGATACATTTTCAGAACGTTAAAAAACAGCACCGGATTTAATAATAGTAATATTTTTTTTCATATTCGTTAAAAGTCATACCAAATTCTAACCCATAAATGGGAAAACTATATAAGCGAAGTCCTGTGGTATATATTTTGAACATCGAGTTTTATATTTTTATTAATAATAACGTATAAATATTTGTTTTTGTCTGGGTGTTACTACAATCGGCGTTAGAGTTCAGAATATACATTGTCTTCGTGCCGATATGTATTTTCCCTTTAATTTATAACGCTGAGCTCGCTAATTTGTAATATAAAAGTTAGTTTATTATATAATTTTTGTCGTTTTAAAAAAAATATTTAAAAAATTACCCAAATTACATTTAAAAAGCAGTGAAATAAAATTTTTCTCAACATTATGGAAATAGACCAGCCAATTTTAATATTGCCATTCACCATTTATCAACCAAATGAGCTTCTAAACATGATTTATAACCAAACTAATCAATCCTCGAAGATGATATGTCACCTATTCAACTTATAACGACATTAAAATATTGCAGAAGAAATATATTCCTCACTTGTTAAAATATAAATGGCTAGAGTGTAGCAAAAGGCTTTACACTTACGTAAACTATTTTCTGGTATTTTTTATTTGCTATTTTCTAAAATATTCTCGTGTGCCTATAATAAATTTTATGACAGTTGATTCTCGAAAGGGATGATTAAATTAGCCCTTAAAATGTTATTGTTGACTTCGGGTCTCCCAACGAAAAACATGCTTTTCCGATATGGATTGATGCATTTCACTCACCGATTATCCCAACGTGCAAATTAGAAGAACATTTTCGCAATAATTTCTAAAATATCTACGGATTCCTAAAGAGAGACCATTTTTTTGCTTAAAGCCTGCTATTTATAACTTTGCATGAAAAATATAGAGAATCAAAGTGAACGAAATATAATTTTAAGTAGGTTATTACTTGACTTTGGTGTAAAAATTTCTGTCTTATTCAACAATAATTTACTAGTGCCGGGCATATACGCGTCAGTCGACTCATCCAATTTCACGTCTCGGAACACTCAATAAAATTTTTCGTTACAATACCTCATAAATTCTCGTTACGCACAATGCCTGCATAAGTTATATTTTTCTTAATGCGTTAAAATTATAAATTACCAAGGCTTCAGTTAAGGAAGCTTCGGTGAAGATCACGTTGCATGTTTAGTTTATTATTGATAATCGTGATTATTTTTAAAATCTATTACGTAATTATGTTAGTTATCTTTAAATGAATAATTCGTGTATAAAGCTAATTGGGCAGAAGCTCGGTGTGTGCATCCGGAAAATTAGATTTTTTACATTCAACTGAGCTGAAGTACATACCGGAAAAATACTACAAGGATTACTTAGTTATAATATTTCAATATAAAAAAATTACTGTCAATACATTAAGATGGATGGTAATGACCTGGCTTGAATACATTTATAATATATTTAATTGATTCAATTGTAATATAATCCTGATACATTTTTAAGATTTTCAATTATATTTTATATAGTTATCATATCAATCGACATAATAAACAAATGTGAACGAAACGTGTTTGTAAGCTTGTTTATTTATTAATCTTTTGCACAGCCTTGAACCTATAATCTTAAAATGTCTTTAACCTAAAAGTGAATAATTTTACACGGAAATAGAGTTCATAATTTATGCGAGCGATGGAACGGGGTTTGAATATAGGGTACTTTTATCGAAATAATATCCGCTAAATACGAATCTGAAACATACACACGTGAGTGGTAGCCATGTGAAAATTCTAATTTAAATACGATTTAATTACTCCTGCAGCTCATCCAAGGTGAGTTATGGCCTTCAAAACCGGAATCCTCCGAGGCTCTTTGTGCAGCGCTATCTCCTGCTAATAGGGATGCGAACGGAGAAAGAAATCCTGCAGCCGAGCGGCCTGTCGTAAAAGGCGCTAAAATAATCCGCAGCTAGGTGGTAGGACATTTTCCCCGACTGGATGGCTAACACCCCTGGTCTAAAATGTGCCACCATAACAACCTTGAGTTGTGTTCTGTCATTAGTAACCAGCTTTTCGAGTCCTCTTTTAGAGAGCGGCAGCAGATTAATAGCACCTTTGGTGTATGTGCTAAACTCATGAAATAAAAAATCTGATATTTTGACATATAGAAGAACAGATGTTAAAATAACATCTTATCATTTAACTTTTTCAATGCCATAATAATAAGAAATAATTTTAATTACTTTTCAAACCCTACCATATTATTGCATTATTCGACTCCTTTTATTTGTACCTACTTATGACGTCACAAGAAGGTACGAAATCTGTGAGGCGTTGTAAGTTTATAAAAATTATCTCAGTTCACTGTACGCTCTCTTAATACAAGTGTGAAGCTTTACAACTGCCGAGCCAAAATAAGTGTTGCGCTTTGCTCTCACCTACCAGTTCGGTATTTTGCAGGTCGCCAAGAGCAATAAATTTAAATATAATTTCTATAAAAAATACATCAATATTTCGAGTTGAAAATGAAAGCCACTTATTTACGACTTTCGTATATGGACAAAGGTATTTCCATAATTTAAAACGTACTTCATTCGCGGTCAGTATGTCAAACAGACATCAATGAACCTCGGCCTAGTACGTTCTTTGGCTTAAACACATTTCTCATTGTTACGTGGTTTATTTGAGTTGGATACATGCACATTCTGCTTCATTGTGAGGCAGAATGTGTGCGTGTCAACTTATTAATAACAGAAGTAGAAAAAAAAGCTAGTACGACGACCGGCTTTATCACTTAGAAGTGATCTCTTCCAGGCAACCCTTGCCAGGGATTGATAGATTTTTGATACTGACGGTGGTGCAGTTAATAAATAATGATGAATTATAAATAAACATAGTACACATAAGTACAAAAACAATATAAACAAATTAAGATATGTGTATTCACACCTATATACGCACGTGTACAAATATAATATATATATATATATATATATATATATATACACATAATTATAACATCATTGATATATATAAAATCTAAAAATTAAATTAATAAGTTTCATAATCATCAATTTTGATCATGTGTCGTCTTATCAAGATAATATTAACATATTCTGTTTTGATGGTGCAGGGTCCCAAGAGCGCTCAGCAGAGGTCTGCGTGGGAGGACTGGGTGAGTGACCGAGTCCTTGACCCAAAGTTTTATAACACATACACACCTACATCCACAGTCCATAACACAGCCCATTCTGTATGAGAAAGGCACCAACAGACACCAGTTTTATTACTATCATTATAAAATTCTACTACATAAGGTGCTTTTACGATAAAAGGATGTCAGCTACTGCATTGAAATCTTCCGATTCTCCCGATGAACCTAAAAGCCAATTATGATGGAATTTATATTTTAGTCGTAGATTCAAATTGGCCTTGCCGTTTAAATTCTGTATTATGTATGAGTTTAAGGCTTTACTTTTCAAATATGGCTACTCGTACTTTGTATATCTAGCCCGTCAAATATTCATCAATATGTATTCAAGTGTAAAAAGGTTAAAAAAAACTAGCCATCAGGCAAAACCCATATTTGAATAAAGCACATATTGTTTTACATAAATTTTGTTCATCTATACTTATAATAAAATTGTAGAGGTCGAATTTCTGTACAATTAAAAAAAATGCTAAAAACCGAGTCAGGGGGATGTAAGAAGTGAAATAGAACTCATTTGGATTTTTTTAGAATTTTTTGTTTGTCTGTTTGTCTGTCTGTTTGTACCGGCTAATCTCCGAAAAGACTAGACCGATTTACATGAACTTTTGTATGGTGATAGCTTATATCCCTGGTCAACATATAGGATACTTTTGATCCAAAAAATTAAATAGTTCCCGTGGGATAGTTTAAAAGCTCTAATTACTTAAACAGCTTATAACAGACTAAAAGCAATTTCTCTGCAACATAACATGATAGAAGCGGATAATTTGACAGGGTGTGGTGTCAGTGAGAGAGTTTTTATCTTATATATATAATATATAAAGCAGATAAGTTTGTTTCTTTGTTTGTTTGCTTGAACGTGTCAATCTCAGGAACTACTGATCTGATTTGAAATTTTTTTTCAATGTTAGATAGCCCATTTATTGAGGAAGGTTACAGGCTATAAACCATCACGCTAAGAGTAATAGGAGCTGAGCACCAATGAAGAATGTTTCAAAACGCGGGTGTTTTTTACTTTCCTTTCCACGCGAATGAAGTCGCGGGCAGAAGCTAATCTTATATATAAAAACGAATATTTATTTATTTTTATAGCTGGAGTACAGCAAACGGGCTGACGGCCCACCTGGTGGAAAGCGGTTACCGTCGCTAATGGACGTTTGCAACATCAGAGATGTCACCAACGCGCTGCCGGCCTCGAAGAAATTTTATGACACCCTTTTTGAAAAACATCATATCGTAGCGCTGTGGGAAAACCTCGGCAGGGAGCTCATTACAAATCCCCACGGTACGTAAGAGAAGCGTTTTACAGAAACGTCGCGTACATGAGTGAAGTGGCTCGAGGATTTGGGGGTGAACACCCAACCGATGGCGAGCGGTGCGATGGTGAAAAGAGGACGAAGGCACCATTCTAAACAGTTCTTCGGAACACTCCCTGTTATACAGTTCGTAGAATACGCAGAGAGAAGCAAAGTCTCTCCTAAGGCCAAGCGTATCTAAGCCATCTGTGAGTATGGGATCATCAACAATGCGAACGGCTCGACGTTGAATACAGTCCAGGGGATTAAGTTGGTAGGCAGGTGCTTCAGCCCAAAGGTGTGAGCAGTACTCCATATGCGGCCTCACCTGGGCTTTATAAATCACAAGGCGTTGCCGCGGTGTGGAGTGCTGCTTGGACCGGTTTAGCACTCCCAACTTCTTAGAGGCAAGTTTTGCCTTGCCTTCAAGATGGCCCCTGAACTGTACATCGTTCGCGATGTCAACACCGAGAATCCCAATACGTTGGAGGTGGTAAGGGGAGTTCCTTGGAACTGAAGCGCTTGCTCGAATGCAGTTTTTTTGGCAGAGAATACGTAGACCTGTGTCCTCTTGAAATGAACAAGGTTCTGTCTCCCCCATTCTGAGACTCTCTCCAAAGAATGCTCAACTTCAGACACAAGTCTAACCCGACTTTCCTCCACAAATGATCGAGGGACGTTTGCACGACCAGAGTACTGCGCATCGCCAGTGCTGTCATCCGCATAGCAATGAATGTTGCGAATAGACAACATATCATTGATATGCAAGATGAACAACGTTAGCGATAGCACACAACCCTGGGGCACACCAGCGTTGATGGGCTTGATACTAGAGCAGCAACCGTCGACAACGACTTGAATGCTGCGCCCATCAAGAAAGCTGGATAGCCATGTGCAAAGTCCCTCAGGTATCTCATACGATGGCAGTTTCGATAGAAGAGCTCTGTGCCAGACCCGGTCGAAGGCCTTAGCCAATATCTAAGCTGACTGCCAGTGCTTCCCCTTTGCTCTCAATGGCTTTAACTCAACGGTGGGTTAGGTAAACCAAGAGATCCCTAGCTAAGCGACCGTGGCGGAAGCCGTATTGCCGATCATTTAGCAGCTGGGAATCTTCCAGGTAACCCAGAAGCTGCGTGTTGATAATACGCTCCATCACCTTTGAGAGCAAAGAGGTTATTGCTATAGGCCTATAATTCGATTTTGTTTTTGTGTCATGAAACAAAGTCTTTTAGGAATTCAGAAAATATGGCGGTACGAAGTTCGCCGGGTCAGCTAGTTTTTGTTAAAAGTTTTACGTTTTTGACAATAAAACACCGCACCCCAGATTCCCGCTAAAACTATTTAATTTTCATCTTTGAGAAAATATAAGAAATCGTACTGAATGCATACTAATTTTATTTTACTATTAATTCATTTTCGGTCTTATTCATAGAAGTTAGATTAAGTTTGAACACTTCTTTAAGAACCATAAAGGAACATTCAAACTCTCTATGAATAAGACCGTGACGACCTTTTGCACGAATAAATAACCCGTTTATTTTTAAAATATGTAATTTGGTATATAATATTTACATAGCCCAAAGAAATTTTGTCTAATATATGACTGGATTTAAAAGGATATAAATATATACATTTTAGTGACGACTTTTCTCTCTATATAATGTAATGACAGTTAAGTCAATTACAAACTTAAAATCTGGTCTATCAGCCAGTGAGCGAAAAGGTATGTTTCGCTACAATCGTAAAGACAGTTTTTTAAAGTAATAATTGTATTAGAAGCTTCCCAAGGGAGCAAATCCCGCTGATCCAAGACCTCCATTTGGTCTCGAGCGAACCCTTAACCAAAAATTATTGCCATAACTTTATTAAACCTAACTTTGAACTAAGAGAAGGAGTTACTTTGAGGTATTAATTTACAAAATAAAATAATTATAGTGGTATTATAATCGCTTCGAATTTGGATAACACCTCGGATGTGTAACACCCGATATAGACTTCCAATAAATTATAATATTAAAATAAAAAATTGTTTAATAATGTCAGCCCATAAATGTCCCACTGCTGGGCTCGGGCCTCCCATTATAGGGGGAACGGACAGTATACCTGCCACGCTTGTCCAAGGCGGCTTGGCAGGTTTGACACATCGGTTATCTCGATGTGCAGGTTGCATCACGATGTTTTCCTGCACGGTTTTTAGCACGTGGTAATTGTAACAATATGCACATTAGATCAGAAAACTGTCTAAGAGGTGCATGCGTTTCGGTCAGGATCGAACCCGCGCCCTTCGATTTAGGGGCGCGTGCGCTAACTATTACGCTACCACGACTTTTTTAAATAAATTGTTTAAAGAGCAATAAATATATTTTTTAATAAGTTTACAAGACAACAATATCTTTTGTTTGCTGTGTTGATATGTCATGTATATAATCTATACATCATTTCATGGAACTTAAGCGATGGTATGCAGATAATTATAAGTCTATAAAACCTATTTGCGATTTGTTCTGCAATGCCGATGCATTTTATTTATATTATTGTAGGTTTCTTTGATCACAGACGTCATAGTTATTACGATTTACGTAAAAGGCATCACGTAGAAATTATTAAAAATATTAATTTATATGAAATATTACTTGAATCAGTTAAAAATGGGTAAAAGTTTTGGACGGAAATGAACTCATAAAATGATATTTGTTTTAAAATATTATTCCGTTGAAAATAAATTAAGAATGAAGGTATAAAATTACATTTATCACACGTATATTTTTTTCAGAAATATACCTACGTCTAAATTTCTAAACCTTATGTAAAAAAAAAGGTTTTCTCTTTAGTCTTAATTCTACTTAAAATACTTTTGTATTGTCAATCAAATCAAATGGAAAGGATACCTTCTTCAAACTTGGCTACAAATTATTCCTTTTATAAATGGTCGGAAATCCGGTTGGAATTTATGATTGTTCATGGCTCGAATTTTAACTAGCACAATCCAACAAGGATTATGTTTCCACAAAAAAGCATTGACAGTATACAAATTAAAAATTAATACCAACGAAAACAACTCAAACGTTCTGTTTTCTATGTTGCTAGTTCAAAACTAGTTAAACAGTTATTAGAAAAAGCAATCAATAATCTATGTGGATATTGCATCTGTTTAACCTCAGTGGCCTGTGGATGTATGGTTTAGTCACCGCCTGTCGCCAGCGTCTAACAAAATTACCGTTATACGACATATAAGAAACAGTTCGCCAAGACTCAGCCTTAGCAATCCTGCTTGCTTTCTATTTTCAAATCCTTACATGTGCAGTTGCATTGTAAACGATATTCAAGATCGTGATTTCCTTTATCATCTGTTGAATAGTTGCATGGAAAATTAATAGATTTTTATTTTGTTATATTTATCCTACACCACATTATTATTCAAACATTCGAATATTAATGGCTCATGGAATTTACTTAATGGTCTCTCTCTTTTCTTTCATCTTCTACCAATTATTTGGGGTCGGCACAATGTGTCTTTTCCATCCATATTCCTCTATTCTGACATACATCCTCTGACACATCACAAACCATCATACTTCCATAGAATCCATGCATCTATTTTTTGGTCTATCTTTTCCTATGTACCCATCAACCTGTCAATTTTACATTATTTTTGTCACGTGACTTTTATACCTTTTTCTTCCTTTTAGTTGTTTTTCAGTCACGGGTGCAGCTTTCAAAGATCCCCTTATGTACTCATTTCTCAGCTTATTAACAAGATTGTTGTTACACCACACATCCATCTCAACATTCTCATCGCGGCTGAGTGGCGTCGTTTGTGGACTATTGTTTTAGTGGCCCAACATTCGGACACGTACAACATGACCGGTCCGTATGACAGATTTATACTAGTATATTTGTTGTTGTTAAATTACTTATTATGTTTTCTAACTGGACTAGGAATGATGGAACAAACTTGAGTTGCATCAGTCGCAATGTGGTGATTGATTATACGCATGGTGTATCTCGGGTGTGGGTTCTACATTCCTTACAATATATCATTATTGCCGCCGACAACCGCATTCCGTGCCGTAAACGTAAATGACATTTTATTCGCTACAGCAAAAGGTATTCATTATAGTTGATCTTCATCTAATCTTAATTAAAAAACTACAATAACATTGGAAAACTTCTGGTATTAGGACTATGGTCCCTATATATACGGTTCTTATTTTTGAAGGAAAAACTTCAGTAGTGACTAACGTTATTCATAAGGCAGCGAAGGTGTAATTACGGTGCATTATTCCCGCACTCAATAAAGAAAATTATCAAGATTTTGTATTCTCCACCACCAATCTGCTAAGAAACGAAATCATATGACATCGTAATAAAAACCTGCGGTTTTATTGGCCATTCAAATAAGTATGCGTTCAAAGCATGATGTGTATTTTTACTTTGTCAAGATGTCTATGTATGGCCAAAAAATGTAAAATGTTACTGTTTCAGAGGTATATGAACAAATTATGGCAGCTTGTAATATGCCTTGATTTTTACTAACGTTTATTGCAAAGAGCAGTATTGAAGAATAAAAATAGGCAATGCAAAATATGCTATGCTTAAATATATTACTGAATCTGGAATTGTAAAATTAGATATGGCAAAAGGTGGGCAGCTTAATACACAGAAAAACAAAATACTATTTTCTATATTTTGAATGCGTCAAACTGAAGGTCCTAAGATAAAACTCTTCCTGTACTAGCACAATAGTAATGAATACGGCTTATTAAGAGTAATTTGTCTATTAAAGTTGACACAGCCACCGAGGCTGTTCGTGTTAATAAGACTGTACATCATGCAACCGTGTCAACGCATTGAAAACAAGGAAAATTTATGAATATTAAACGAGACAACGAGGACAATACTGACTAGTCCGTTGTCAAGGTTCATAGATTTTTTTTACAAAAGAAATTGATATAAATCGATTTTAGGAATCAATATTTACTTGTGATCGAAGTCTATCAATAGATATATACAAATATTTTTATGTACAATTAAAATAAAATAGCGAAAACCGTGATAGTATTACGTAATTTATTATCAGTTTTCGTAAAATGTATTTAATCTGTGTACCTTCTCGTGTGAACGCGGAATTCTTGAGTATTATTATCAAGAAATTATAAACATTACAAAAAAGAAAACTTCAGTCTAAATATTAATTATCTTAACATAATATAAATTTAATTATATGAACATAATGTTATAAAATGAACATTTGTTATTATTTTAAACTATAATTATGTACAATAATGCCTAATACTGCAACTGCCCAGTAAAAATACGTTACTCTGAATGAAAATCCTAAATAATACGTTATAAGGCCACAAGCCATTTTGTTATATTAAGAAAATGTTGTTGTTCAGTTTTCCACAATGGAAGGCAATAAACTTAGTTTTATACAGCCTAGTGAAGCGTATTATTAATTATCAAAATTAGATCGAGTAAATGTTTTTGACTGACGTCAACTAACGAGAACTTTCAAAAAACAGTTAATATTTTCTATACAAAAACATCAAAGGCTGAATGAAAAGTTCATCGTGAACACAAGCAACTGGTTATTATACACGTTATATAACGCGCTCATCACACTCGTTGTTGTTTGTCGTTACCTATCCATGACCTAGAGTGTACAAAGAGCCTTGTTTATTCGTGTAAACAAATATACTTACTTGTTTAATTGGCGAAAACGCGCTAAAATAACTTCGTTAACCGCGAGAGCGGCTCCGAATTATTAATGTGTATGTCGGTGAAGGTTTAGGTTATTCACAGTTCATGCTTGTTCTGATGTAAATAATTGAAACGATAAATAACAATAACTTTTCATGATTACTTATGTTCATCATTATTCATTTATCAGCAACAGCGTGATCTTGACTAATTAAGAATACCATAACGTGTTATTAGGTATGCATACGCATACCTAATAAAAGTAACACTGACATATCAAATTATAATAATAATATAATATATTTTTATAATATATATTATATTATAAAAATAATAATAAAAGATAACCAACAATACTCATACGAGTATTGTTGTTTGTCTTTTATTATTATTTTTATTATTTAGTAATAAATACAAATGTATATCTAATACTAATAAGTTACAGACTATATTTCTTATAAGGGTCTCAATTTAATGTGTATATACTAAGAAAGAGGTAGGCACTGAAAATCAGTGCTGCGTCGAATTAACTTTCGGCGCAGCAATATACTGAGTGTCAGCCTCATTTGTACAATTGCGGCATACGACTTTTAAAACGCAATGATGCTCTATTAACCTTATATATTGTGTGTGTGACGCCGTTGACAAATAAACGTTTCTTTCTTTCTTTCTATTAGTTGAGACACTTTTATATGCTTTTTATTAAGTTTATTATGTTATTTTTACAATAACTCTTAATATTTGTTTTAACATATATCTTAGATTAGCAATTGCTTGTGGTTCTCTGTGTTCAGTTTGAGGGAAGGGGGCGAGGAGCTCTGTGGCAAGTCACCTGTTATTATTATCAAACAATAATGACAGTGACGTTTTATTATACACATTAAATTATGTTAGTACAGTATGTACCTAAGGTGGTTATATAATTTATTAGACAAAGACATTATAAACTAATACAATAAAAGAAAACTTCGGTTAGTTATATTGTATTCTACCTATAATCCCTCAAGACTGCATATAATACTAAGCCAAGGTCACCCTCTTGTAAGGGTAAGGTGCCCAGAAAGCAGGCTACGTTTCTGCGTTAGCTTGCTGTACTGATCCCTTGTCTGAGGCAGGCATCAGCCATCTGATCACCTCAATTAAGTTGATAAGTCGTTTTATTGTTACTTTTGTAAATTCAGGCATGTAGCAATATGATTTTTTTTATTTTTCGTGTATAAAGCCAGTGTCATGGACGCCTTCTTGAGCAAGTTTGTGTGTGCACTTGGCATGAAGGCATTGGTGATTGTCTACGGCGCATGCTATGATCGGCTACTAAGTTCATGTTTATTTCTGCCAGCACTCATGTATTCAATATTTTACTAGTACGAGTAACTAGTAAATTTAAATATGATTAAAAATCATTGCCATTTGCTATTAGATAACTATGTGGAACATTCTGAGAAACGTTTTAATTTTTGAAGATTTTTAAAGAATATTGGAAAAAGGAAGCTTTGTATTAAGTAGGATTGAGAGGGTTGCTTCTGTGTCTTGTTTGCTAGTGATATGAGCCTTCAAAAGAGCTCTTTAAACGCGTGGTCGACTAAATAGGTGATCAGAGGGCTTTTTTTAAGGCGGGGAAAATGCTGTTTACGCACAGTATTGGGTCCTTTGCAAGGGATTAGACCGGTGTCGCATGCGAGGGGGTTACTCGATTTATCGTCGTAACCCGCCAGCAGTATTGACCAGCATATTGTCACTCAGAGAAGCTGCACGGGCAGCAACCAATACTCACTAAAACCACCCTCCTCCCATGCGCCCCTCGCTTTTTCTAGAAAAGGCTGAGACTTAGAACGTAGTTACGCCCAGTCCGATCCAGCGTAAGGTGATCAGAGGGCTTGTGTCTACATCAGCCAACGGATCATGGCGATCCAGCAAGCAAACGCATCCAACCCTGTCGGAAAATTATCTATATAAGATGATTATTTAGGCTCTACATTGTGGTTGCAATGTTCAAGAATTATAGATAGAATACAACGGGTTGGTAAATTTTGTAAACGAATATTCCGTTATTTATAGTGGTCTGGATTTCTAGCTTGGGCTTCAGTTTGGTTCGATGTGTGCTACCCATAACACAAGCGTTACTTGCTTAGCTTGCAGATATACAATGTGTGTATTTGCCTATCGAATTTGTCCCGGTACCTATATCTTTCCAACCGTTCATTTGCCTTACTGTCCATTAAAATTAGTCATAAGATCCATATAAATAATGTTCAAATTCAACCAACGGTCAATGAGGTATAATGGTTGGATGAGGTAGGTATAATCGACATATTATATATAATGCTTACGTTACCTTTGTTCTTACTTCGCAGTCTTGATGAAGTAATAATAAAGTACGTATCTTTAAAGAAGAATACAAAAATACAATTCTGCAATATCCATGTTGTTGCCTGTTAACGAGGTACCTATAGTGAGCATGGTTACTGGTATTACCGAGGTATCAGGTGTGAGGTCGTTTACTTGGATCTTGAGTCGCAAGGACGACCAGCCCTTAATACCTGTTACGTGGTATGTTAATACATTATGCGCATCTCAAAATAGGCTCATGAGGTTGGCGGATATATTTAGTCAGCTTCTGAAAGTTTAATGCACCATGTATGCAATGAACTTAATATTACATTACGCACTGTCGGTCTAGAAGCTATTTTATGACACGCTTTTTTAAAAGCCCCATATCATTTTCAATGATAATAATATGGCAGAAATTCTTAAAAGTTGTGTGTCAAATTTAAGTACTTCCTTGGTACACAAGTTGAGAGAGCAACCTTTATGAAGTGAATATATATATAAATAACTAGTAAATAACTTAGATGTAGGTTAATCAGCTGACACGACATTAGACGCTGAGGAGTTTTATTTTCGAAAGCAACCTCCTCGGGTAACGGGTAACGTCTTTCGCCTAAACAATAAATAAAATACGAGCTAAGATCCAAATACGTCAAGCCGCGGACTATTATGGAAATAGCTTGTCAAAAACACTGCAAGACAGCGATTGATTGAAATTGTGATGAATCTATAAATGTATGCAAAGATTTCTCTAACAGTGTGATTTACAAAATATCACCTCGTCTCAAAAATTGAATCCACGTCATTAATCTACCACAATGTTATACAATCTAATATATAAAATACTCGTGTCGCGGTGTTAGGTACCAAACTTCTCCGAAACGGCTGAATCGATTTGTATGAAATTTTGTGTGCATTTCGGGTAGGTCTGAGAATCGGCCATCATCTATTTCTCTAACCCCTAAATGATAAGGTTGACCCACCCCTAAATATTTTATTTTTACATATATTTTTTATTTTGATATTTTTATGATTCGGCATAAAAAATACTTTCAATCCAAAATTTTCACCCTTCTACCACTAACCACTATTTTTTATACCGATATTAGTATTTTAATAACTTTCTACTGGGATGATTTAGATTCAAATTTGAACCAGGTAGATAGAGCTGCAATCTGATACCAGAATTTAGATGTTTTTTGTTGTTGTATGTGTTCAAGTTAATCCCGGAATGGTTTAAATTAAGGATTGCACCCAGTAGGTGGCGCTGCGATACTCCTCCTAAACGGTGGGCCTGATTTTAATGAAATCTTTTGTTTGTTCAAGTGAACTTGAGAATAGTTTAGATTAACATTTTAGATGGTGGTAGATGGCGTTGGAATCGGGTTCTAGATTTTTATTTTTTAAAGGCAGAACAACGTCCGCCGGGTACAGCTAGTTTAGGTATATATATATATATATATATATGTATGTATATACACTTATTTGTTTAAAAAAATATACACTCATGTTCATACCATATAAGTTTCTCAGTCCCGTATTTTCAATTACATATAAACTAAATTGAACTTTCGTCGTAAGCTTCATTAAATTTGACTTGTATAGCAATTATGGAAATTGCTTCCATTAAATTATAAATACCATATAAGTCATATAACTTTAGGACCGTGTATTTAAAATTAAAGTGGAATTTTAAAAGTAACAAAATATTTTATATACTTCTAATTTATTGGTATCCTGAATCATGGTGTCTTGTCTTGTTGTGACCCATAATTCTGGTGGAAATATTAGTTACTGATTACTTCAGCCTGCTTGTTTATAGATCATGGTCAGCGTGTCATCTTCGTTAGAACATGAGCTCTATGCATAATTTAAAATAAATATCGATATATTGCAATTGCGATTTCGTACGCTTTCAGATAAAACCAGATAACTAGAACAATAAATGAAAACTTTTAGGATTGCCAAGCGCCCAGCAAAAAAAAAGTAATTCTGAAATCTCCCAATCGCAAGGCGATTAAGTCTTTCTCGCTTTTGAAAGTTACAAAACATATTATGAAAGTCCAAAGAAGTCAAAAATTAAGTTTTACTCTTGATTCGTTTAGTTTATTTTCTTGCTGATTTATAGTCGCTTTTGTAATCACCAGATAAAGTTTATTCATAGAAAAAAAGTATGATATGGACAAAATAAAAATGTCTTTTGGATGAATATAACAGTTGAATGGTTTCACTTTTGAATCCACTCAGGTTATGATTTGCTGGACTGATGACTTTTAATCTGATGATTGAAAAATCGGCTCTTAGTATAAAAAAATATTTTAATAATAAAACTTTTAATTTTGTACCAGTGACTATATTTAGTCATGTATTGTAAAATATTTAAGTAGGCAATTTTTACTCGACATTCTTCGTCTATAATCCCTACTAAATAAATGAAGACTACATAATATACTAAAATAATTTCCATATTTCGCTTGCAAAGTTGATCATTTCGAATTTTGACTTAATAATGATCAAATATTGCGTTTGCACGTTTCCGTAATAACAGTAGCTAAAAAAAAAGTTTATATTAGTTAGTTTGATATAAGAATCTAGTTTTAAATTTAAGCTCTTGCCTACACCGGTCCCATGGTGTAATGGTTAGCACTCTGGACTCTGAATCCAGCGATCCGAGTTCAAATCTCGGTGGGACCTGTAATTTTTAACATGGTATATAGTTGCCTTGATTTTTTTACAAGCTTTTAACTTGCAATGAATGTATGTATGTATGTAAGTTCGGCTGGAATCTTACAAGTTAAGTTTGACAAACTTCCCGGTTTCCGTTTGCGCTGAAATTTTGCACACATATGTATATCGCGTGACAATGCAATAATATGGTACCATGGAGCTGATCTGATGATGGAGTCGGAATGTGGCCATAGGATCTCCTGTACCAAACAAGATAGACCCGTCGTGTTTGGGCTCGTTTTACTTGTCTTGGCTAGCACTCTGCTGCTACATGATATCCAGGATCTCAAAAGCTTGTATTTAAAAACCTTTTTAAAAAGAGCTTATTTAAATTGTTTGATTTGGTTACATTTTTCATTCCATGGGAGAATGCAACGACGCTATTTTTGAGTTTACTTTAATCTGTATTTTGATTAACAAAATGATTCAACCAAAAATATATTTTTATAGTAGCCTTTCAGCTGTTTAACAATATCAGAAAAAATACATATTTTGACGGGGTAACTTATAAATATTCCTTAGGGCTAAGACAGCCAGTTGTTTTATTTTCCAAAGAGGTTAGCTAACGTAACAGTAATAATTCAAGTTAAGTAAAAAAAAGAGAGTATCGAATCCTGTATACATCTATACAGATAAATAAAATGAAATGTCTGTTTGTAATGTAAAAATAATAGCTTTTTCTAAAAGCATGTGGAAATATATACAGTATCTACTTCAATCAAAAAATCAATTTTTATATTTTTTGTCTGTACGTCTGTCTGGATGTTCCGAGTAATCTCTGAAACGACTGTACCGGTTTTGACGGGACTTTCATTGTCAGATAGCTGATGTTATAAAGAGTCACTTAGGGTTACGCGAAAAAAAATCCACGCGGACGAAGTCGCGGCCACAGCTAGTCTTATATAACTAACGGTAAAGTAATGAGAATAAAACGCCTCTTGATTTTTTCGATGTCTCGCAATTACAACACAATGAAGAATTTATTTGAATGGATAAAATAATTGCTTTCTTGCTTTAAAACGGATAACTGTTGTTTATAACTCCGTTCTTTTTATTGTGAAATTAATCAATCGTGAAACAAGCGCAAAATAAAACATTTGGCGTTGACGAAAGAAAGAAGTAAAATTAAAATTCAATTAAGAATAAAATGAATTATCGGGATTTATTACGTTTTTTGTGTCAAATTAATAGTCATCTATTTTTATGTCAAAAGTTTTAGTAAAATTACTTTGACGTGGTTTAATTCTTGATGGTATTTTTTGCTTGAATTCATGGTCGTATATAAAAACTATATTTTAAAGCGCAGTAAAATTGCATGAAAACTATCACAATAAAACTTAAATTAGTTATATTGTATTCTTGCTATAATTCCTCAAGGCTATAAGTAGAATTCTGAGCCTAGGTCACCTAGCAAAGAAAATGGTTACATACTAATATTAGACACCATTGATGGCAATGTTAGGGTTTCATTTTAATTAATTGTTTTTATGCAAGAATTATGATTTAGATTAGAACATTTATGTGGTTGTTTGGGATATTTCAACTGATTAGTGAATTATAATTTCCGAAGTGCCATTAGAATCCCTTTGTTTAGCGTTGGTCAAAGATCTAGAAATTGGCTTTTATACATACCTAGTTATTATGGATCATAATAATTATGTAAAACTAGATTTGAAAAAGAAAAATAATCTTGTTTTGAGAATAATTTCATAATATGAATTAGTGACTGCAATTACATTTTAACGCTTTTAGCACGCAATGCAATGTTTGGAATCATTGTACGTCATTGTTCATATACAACTTGAAATGACATTCCATAAAAATTAAAAGTAATATCTCCAAATAAACGTATCGGTTTGTGTACTTGAGTATTGTCTACACAATGGATCTAAAACGTCAGACAAAACTATACCAGTAACCACCAGAAATGTCGCTAATATATAATTAAGTATAAATAATTGTGGCATTGCGTGTCTAGACTTTAGGGCCAATGTCAAAGTAGATATATATTTCATTATGACCTATAAAACACGTTTGATAGAATTTTCACGCGACCAAAGGGCTGGGCTACAAGTTTGGGGTGATTTATAAGCGTTGTCATCCAACGTAGCATTTGCTAGCATTTTGGGAAAGTACCCAGCGGACAACGATTTGCGACCGATATATTATTTGTATTTTTTTAAAAATCTATACAATGTATATTATTCACTTGCAAATCATGGATAATTAATGCCTTTTTAGCTGTAAATAAGAATGTAAATATTTCCAATATATAAACTTTTAAAAAAAATGAGTAACAAGTACATAGATACATTATTTTAATTAGTTCACTTGGAAGAAGATTTTTTAGGCGCTTAGATCGCCTAATAGGCTGTCAAAAAATTAATAATATTTATAATAAATCGGTGCATAGATAAACACCCACATTGTACATTTCCAAATAGGCTGTTAAAAGTGTAACACTACTTAGTAGCTATATTTGTTTGTGATTATTCATGTTCAAATGTGTTAGAATGTTATTTCTATATGTATATATCATGTTATATAGGGTTTGTATTTTACAATAATTATGATTATGGATGGATCCTTTATAAGTAAAAGAAATAATTTTACTTTAGTCATCTGGATAACTGATCAATTAATAATGTCCTAATGCGTTACCAACTTGATTTGTTATAAAAAACAACTTCATTTATAAATAAGTTTTAATCAATGTAACTTATCTAAATATATTAATAAAAATATTATATCGTGTAATAAATATACCCATATTTAAATGAACATATTTTAAATATATTAAATAAGCAAAATAAAGCAGTACTTATAATAATTGCGATATTATTTTGCTTTATGGCAGACCATTTTTTATTTTTAAATAGATTACTTGCAATTATTTACGTATGACTCACAGAACATAACCATTACGTCATCCACAACAATAAAGTATTATAATTATGTAATTTGTTTTATGTGGGCTTTACTGTCAAAAAAGATGTAACTTGATAGACGTGCAACTATCAAATGCAAAATAAATGCTTGGAAATAGTTTAAATTACGTTTTATCACTAGTTTAAAGCTACTGTTGCAAATCGCTACGTTAGGTAGGGATAATGCTGCACAAACACAATGTAAGAATCATTACTCTTTGAGCAGTCATCAAAGCATTTAAGCGGTGTTGCACGCGCATCTTGAAAGCTTTTTTTCATTAATTAATTGCATATATAGCCGTAATGACGTATGTTTAATTGTCGAGAGAGCATTCCACAGGACCACAGTAATGTGGTTTGGGCGGGTTCAAAGTACCCATCAGCCAACTCAAAACTGTACTGTGAGCACTTATAAGACACGTCTAAATAGCCGCCCTTTGTAAAAGATTAATTAATGGTATACATTGGCTTGATACCTAAGTATTTAACATTATTATTGTAGCACCAAAAATAGTCATATATATATATATATATATATATATATATATATATATATATATATATATATATCAGAATCAGAAACTACAACATTAACAGATGCGTGAATAAGGCAGTTGATTTTTTTACATTTACATTCAGTCAAGTTCTAATTTAACCAATGGATAGCGTTTATCCGCTGATTTAAAAATCAGACTTATTTTTGCCTTTTAATAATCTATATCTAATTAATTAAATAGCAGATCGTCGTCGTCGTCGTCAGCCATTCACAGTCCACTGCTGGACGTAGGCCTCCCCAAGACGGCGCCACTCATACCTATCTGCTGCCTTTCTCATCCAGCGCCTACCGGCGACCTTGCGTAGGTCGTCGGTCCATCGGGCTGGAGGGCGTCCGACACTACGTTTACCGAGACGCGGTCTCCACTCCAGGACTCGTCTGCTCCAACGGCCATCGGTCCTGCGACAGACGTGACCGGCCCATTGCCACTTCAACTTGCTAATTTTGCGAGCTATGTCGGTTACTTTGGTTCTCTTACGGATATCCTCATTTCTAATTTTATCCATAAGAGAAACACCCAACATAGCTCGCTCCATAGCCCGTTGAGTGACTTGGAACTTGTGGACCAATCCTGCCGTCAGTGTCCACGTCTCGGCCCCGTAGGTCAGGACGGGGAGGACGCACTGCTCGAAGACTTTTGTCTTCAAGCATTGCGGACTGGTCGACGAGAACACTTCAACTTAAACACTAGCGTGGTAACTATGGCATATATCCCCCATGCGAACGCACCATAGAAATAGCAGATGTAGACAAATTATTCGTTACAAGTAAACTATTCCATATATTTCGCTTCAATTTCTTATTCTATCTCTCCTGACACAGTTCTTTGTATGCTATTATACCTTAGAGTATTTTATTATGAGTCTATCATAGAATTTTTACTAACTCTATAGTTTTATATAAAATTCTCGTGTCACAGTGTTAGTTACCATACTCCTCCGAGACGGCTTGACCGATTCTCATGAAATTTTGTGTGCGTATTGGGTAGGTCTGAGAATCGGACAACATCTATTTTTTATCCCCCTAAATGTTAAGGGTAGTCCACCCCTAAATAGATTATTTATTTTTTTATGATACAACATTAAAAAATGCATACAACCCTAAATTTTGAACCCTCTACGATTCACCCCTATTTTTTAATAGAGATATTAGTATTTTTATAATTTTCTACTGGGATGATTTAAATTTTAATTTGAACCAGGTAGATGGCGTTGCAATCGGGTACCAGAATTCAGATGTTTTTTTGTTGTTGTATGTATTGAGGTTTGTCCCGGAATGGTTTAAATATACGATTGGACCCAGTAGGTGGCACTGCGATACTCCTAAACGCTGGGCCTCATTTTGAAGAATTTTTTTGTTATTTCAAGTGGATTTGAGAATAGTTTGGATTAACATATGGTCCCGGTAGATGACACTGGAATCGGGATCTAGATTTTTATTTTTTATAGGCAGGACAACGTCTGCCGGGTACAGCTAGTAGTTTTATACTTACATTCTATTATATCATTACTTATTTAACTATTACAAAATAGTATACTGCATGTGTTTATTATATTAAGTAATGTGTATTTCCAATATAAAATCCAATATATCCATTTAAGTACCAAAAGAACAATACGAAATAACTTATGTCATAATATTGTACGCTTTTCTTTCTTTATTTTTTTCAAAAATTGGCAGGCAGAAACATAATACGTCAATCTTTTTAAACGTTTCTCTGTAAACTTTTTAAGTATTTCAACCATTGTAAAAGGGCTGTTTAAACCGAAATGAAATTAGTGTAGCCAAAAAACGTCCAGTCCACTTTGTAACATGCCTGTTTGATAGCCCACTTTTCTATAGACGCTTTGGAGATAAAGAATTACTGACATTTTACAAAAAGCAAATTACAAGCTCTGATTTTTATACCTAAAAAAAATGAGAATTAATACATTGAATTTTGTTATTGATTCAGTTTACGATCTCTAACATTTTAAATAATAAACATTAAACAAATAATCAATTTATACGAAGCCAAATGTAATAAAAACAAAGACAATCTGATAAACACTCATTAGTCATAAGTTTCATAATTTGAGGTCTGGCCGTCGCGGTCCCATGGTGTAATGGTTAGCACTTTGGACTTTGAATCCAACGATCCGAGTTCAAATCTCGGTGGGACCTTAAGAATGTAAAGCACTTTTTTATATTCTTTCCTTCAGTAGAAAACCGTATATCTTATTCACTAATTTACATAAAACTTCACTACAACACCTTTACCTAAGTTTTACACGCGTAAACTGCTAAGATTGAACGCACAGGCATTACAATAATTTATCAATACCACCACCAGCTTACCAGACTTAGCTGTGAAAGGATAAGTTAGGCATTAACACTAAGGTAATGAGAGCAGATTAATTGATACTAGACGATGTCTAGTGAATAAAGTGGAACAATCCATCAAGGCATTACATTAAACATTAAAATAGTTACATTTAAAATTCTTCTTTTAGAATTTTATTCTCAGTGACTAATTTATGAGTTCGAAGAAAAATTCTTGTAGGTAATTAAAAGTATGGCAAAAGCTTTTAAATTCGTCGTAACAAGTGAGTTAGGTACATATTTATATTAAAATATACATTACATGTGTTTAATTATGCGGCTTTTAGAGCGTGATGTTCAGTTTTTTGTTAAAGATAAAATATAACGAAGATAACTTATCAAGTTTTTGCTCTCCAGTGTGTTGTTGGAAATATTCTGTTTTTTGTATTTGGTGCGTGATCTAATTTTTTCCTATGATTGACAGCTTCTAGCCGCGCCTCTCAAGGCTGTAAAATGTGATGATAATTTTGCATATTATATAGAGCTCATATACTTGCGTCATAAATATTACTTTAATCAATTTGTTTTGATAAACTATTTTTGTTATATAATACAACCAGCCG
The DNA here is from genome assembly GCA_012273795.1 of Dendrolimus punctatus. Taxonomy (NCBI): domain Eukaryota; kingdom Metazoa; phylum Arthropoda; class Insecta; order Lepidoptera; family Lasiocampidae; genus Dendrolimus; species Dendrolimus punctatus. The sequence continues at coordinate 9,979,882 of CM022528.1, forward strand.
TACTTTGTTGAGTCATGAATCTTTTTAAAGTGATATTTATACTGCTACCTTTATTTAGTAAGGTATTTTAATTTATGAAGTTATATACATGGATATAATTCTAGACTGTGCTAAAATATTATTACAATTTGCCATACAGCATATATCATAATCATCGCCCAATCTTTGACCTAATTCAATGGGATTAAATGACATAAAATGACAATTACATAAAATATAGAAAGCTATAAGCTATCATCTAACTCTTCTTTACACACGATATTGGCAAAATCAATGCATAAATGGCATTGCAGCCATCATTAAAAAAAGCTAAAATAATTGTGTTTGTATAGATATATTAATTAGATTTTGGTTTTAACTTACATAATTTAGTCATTGGTTTCTTCTTAAGACTCGAACTATATTCAACTTCGACTTTATTCATAATTATTTTTATAAACATTAACTGAGAATCGAATAAAATTCTTAGAGTAAAGTATTTACCTAAACTATAGTTGACATAATTTAATTACTTAAATATAGAACGTGAAATTATAATTCAAGTATTTTTTTTCATTTCAGAGTGAGTACAGATTCGCTGGAGGAGGGTATCCTCGCGCTGGCGCTAGTGGGACTAGTCGAAATGGAGGGCTGTGCTCGGCAGCTTTGGTCGGCGGCGCCTTACTGGCTGCGTTCGCTGTACTCTCAGTTGCAGCACTTGCTTTCTACATGGGAGCGTTAAGGCCGGATAACGGTGAACGTAAGTTCAATATATATTCTGTATTTGTCGCTCTTATTATTACATCAATATGATTTTTCACATTTGTCACAATAGTTTTCCCAAACTGGGATAAGGAGGGCGGGTGACGAGGATATGTGGCACAAACTTAAGGAGACCTACGTCCAATAGTGGGCATCGATTGATTGTAGAATATATATTTAAATTTCCAATTAAACAGCGAAATAAAGTCTGACATGTTTCTGATGAATAATTACGGTAACTTATTTGTATCTATGAGTGTTCTTCTCGTAACGAGTTTACAATAGGTAATATTTTATTGTTTCAGCAATAATATCGTTCGAGGGGACATTAAGGGTAACAAGAGGTGATGTGTATGGAGGAGCACCGGGTAGCCCCGCATGGAAAGAAAGGGCGAGGCGGTATGGAGTATCGTTGCGACAAGTATTTTCTGCACCATCGCCTCTCAGACAGGCCTTCACTGGAGCCCTTGTTACCGGCTTCGGAGATCGAAGATTAGATGTACATTTTAGACTTTATTTAGATAGAAGAAAAATACCTAGGTATGTAGCAATTGTCATTTTATTATATTTATTTTGAAATTGAGCATAAAATTGAAACCTAATTGGATGAATACTCTAATTACAGTTCAATATCAAATATCGAAGAAGCACTGAAGAATATTTTAGTTCAAGATATTAATTCAAAAAGTTCAGCCTTTGGGCAAATTAAAATAGATCAATCTAGTATTATAATAAAAAGAGATTTAGAACACACATATCATTCAGAGTCGTACGTTAAAGAGGCAATGAACGAAAGTATGACAGCTAATAATCCAAAACCTTCTACACCACCTAATAGTAAAGAAAAAACTCTTCAAACAAGAGTAGGTGTTGTTCGTAAAACTACTGTCAAGCCAAATCAATCTATTAAAAAAAAGGACCCGGATGAACCTGATATTGATACTGAAAATATACCTGTGATTCAAGGTTCTTTTCAAATAACCAAAACTGAGGCAGATATTACAGAAAATAAACAACAAAATTCTAGTCCCACTCGCCACGATGGAAAATCAGATCATAAAACTTCAACTACAACAAAGAGTACGACAACAACTAAAGCGCCTACAACAAAAACTACGTCAAGGACTACCACTACTAAAAGAATACCTACCAGTACGTCTAAGTTGCGACTTTACACTACTAGCTCGACAGTGAACGTAAGAACTAAAACAGAACCGACCCTAAAGAAAGAAATTAATAAAATTTACTCTAAAATACCACCTTCCACGTCAACAACCACTACTCCATCTTCTACAACTGTCAATATTGTTATTAATGAAACAACTACCAACAACGTATCTAAAATACTACTGGACCTACTTACAAATGAAAATCATTATAAAGATTTACCAAAAATAGACACACTGTTCACAGTACCACATGTGATCGATAATGAACCTTGGCGACCAATAACGCAGTCGTACTACGATTCTTCTAGCAGTATTGTACCAGTTATTGAAGTTACAAGTGATAAAAATGCTGAAGATAGAATGGGTGTTGCTGAGGTTGTGGATGATGCTTCTATATTAGAAAGTTTTCTAACTCCTATGCCGCCAATACACCGCAGAGACAAAATAAATCTTAAACCTATTGAAATACACAACGTAGATCCAAAACTAGCAGCTGATGTGTATGTACCGAGTCTTGTTTATACAAGTTTTACTTTACCTACTTATGCACCGCCACTTAAAGATATGGAAACATTAGGATCTCATTTTCCGAAACCACATCCAATACCAGTTGACAAAATAAGTTCTGTTGTTGAAGAAGTCATTGAATCAAAAATGGATGATGACGATAATGACGATGATGGCAAACCAGTAGAAAGACCTCCAAAGGATAAAACAACCTCCGCTATATTAAATGTACTGCAATTAGGTCAACAAGAGGAAGACATCGAGAATATTAAAGTAGATGGCACCTCCATAGTGAAGAAACACAATTCTTCTTCAGCAACTACCACAAGTACTACTGAGATCACAACAATTACTAGTACTACAACGCGTGTTATTTCAAGCAAAAAGCCAACTCAAACTACAACTTCAGGTACCAGTACTATTGCACCTGAAATAACTCAATTTGTGTCAACGACTAATTTCTATAGAAGTGAAGACAATCATTCTGAAATTACAAAAGAAAGCGCAACTAAACGACCTAACAATAAAGTATCAATAATACCTCCAAGCACGAGTATGCCCCATCATACGTGGGAATTAGTAAATACATCTACAAATGAAAACGATAACTTTAGCAAAAATTCTCCTGAAAAATATTACAATGATACTTTACAAGCTATAATAACAAAAAATGATGCTATTTTTGCTAATACAACAACGAAGTTTCCAAGCAAATTTTCAGTTATAAGGAATTTTACAGATATTATAAATCGATTGGCTAAAACTACGACAGCAAGATCAAATATAGACTTAGAAGAAATTGAGGAAACTCAAAAAATGCTTGGTTCTGTTGAAGTAGTTCCAGATGATGAAATAGAGCTAACTACTCCATCGGTTGTAACATTGTTACCAGCTAAGTCAAATCTTGGAGTAAATCGGCCTCTTAGACCGAAACCAAACCTTAAAAGAGAATCTTCATCTGCTTCAGAAAACGTACCCCAGTTTTTTCGTCACGACCCGCAAGCCCAAAAACTAACCAGTGGTTTAAGTATAGAACAAAATAATCACGTTTATAACAAAAGTAGTGATATAGATAATCCCAAAGTAATTCCAACTATTACAGAAACAGAGTATGATAGCACAGACAAAATTGATTACGATGACATTGAGGAACAAATTAATGAATCTGCTTCAAGATCTGATCAAGAAAATTTGAGTACTACAGTACATAGCGGAAATAGATTTCCTAAATCTACCGATAATTTAAGTCAGCACAGAATTGAGAAAGTAATTGGAAGTAGTAAAAACGCTAATGTACCTGAAGGAACTTACAGAGTTTCTTATCACGTAACAGGTAGTGTAAGTAGCAAACAGGCGAATAAAACCCTAAATCTTCCAGCTTATGAACTAACATTGGAACCTGATGTTGTTCTGGAAATACCATTAAACCAAACAAATCCCTTGACTATCGACAAATTACGACAACTTGCAAGCCTGGCGACCATATCCGATTCAAACAACAAGACGTTATTTCGAGCACCCGGCGGTGTTATATCGACCAAAGCAATTCCATCAAGTTATACATTAAATCAAGCTGGTTTTAAAATTTTGACGAAAACTTATAACAAAGTTCAAAATACAAAAGACGAGAACAGTGTAGAGAGCGCTGAAAAGATTTATAATAAACATTTTTCTTACAAAGCTCAAAAAGACAAAGATGTAGTTGACGCAATGAAGGAAAACGTAAAAGAAGGTATTTATTGCATTTATTTATATTTCGTTATTATATAAGTGTATTATTAGTGATATGTAATCTTCAACCAAAAACCTTTCTTTAGAACGTCTCATTTATTTAATTTCAATGGCATGCATTCTATTGACTGGGGAGAATACATCGCTTAGATAATTTTCTGATTTAATGTACAACATTATTGCTACAAAATCCACAATCTGATTGTGAAGACATTTTATGAATATCTGCATGTTGATAAAAATGATGTGTGAAACGTTCCAATGTTTAAACAGCCCTAATAATAAAACTATACAAAGTATATTTTTTTACGTATTATTATAATAGTAACTATTGATTATGCGGAGGGTAAAAAACTGGCCTGTATTACAATTTGTTAAGAATATTTAGTGTGCCTGACTTGAATTTGCTTCAATGAACTAAAATGTAGTTTTATTGACTAACTTACTTATTACATTTTCTTAAAACACCAAAAAAATTACAATAATACTTTTTACAGCAGAATGCAACAACGCAACGTCGTTCCTCTGCAAAAGCGGCACTTGCTTGCCACTTACGTCTCGATGCAACCGGTTGTTGGACTGCCCCGATGGTGAAGACGAAAGGTCTTGCTCGTGCGCAGATTATTTGATCGCTGAGTTCTCAAAATCGAAAATTTGTGACGGTGTTGTAGATTGTTGGGATTATTCCGATGAAAATAAATGCGGTATGTCTGGAATATTTTACATAAATATATATCCTGCTCGTTGTAGAATTTAAAGATCTGCAGAATACAAATTCATATATTGCAAGGCGTAGATGAAGGTTTACAAAATAAGGACTCTAAGAATTATACTGCTATATTATACAGTTATCTTCCATTTAAATTTGTACTTATTTATATTTCAGATTGGTGTGAAGAAGGTCAATACGTGTGTGCTAATGCAAAGCAGTGTCTGGACATGGCTAAAGTTTGCGATGGAAATCCGGATTGTCCTCTCGGCGATGACGAAAAAAGTTGCGTTGCTTTAGCAGACGAATTGGAGGATAATGAAGTCGTACCCTATAATGATGAAGGTAATTCTTTTTTTATAAAAAGTGATATTTAAAAATCAAAAACTATATATCGATACTAGTAAAAATGTTTCAATTTACTTGGGAGTACACGTGCTACAACAAAACACTCCTATATATGATAATCGCAGGCACATTGAAGGGCAGGAGGGAAAAGGGAATTTCTATTGGGTGTATGCAATAACAGAAACTCTTATATTACAGGTTACGTGATGGTGCGTAAACGTGGCACATGGGGTCGTTTATGCGTTGAAAGCTTTGCAGATACGGTTGAGAAGGCACATAGCTCCCTGAAACTGCCTGATCTCGGTAGAGCTGTCTGCAGAGCCATGACGTTTAAGTAAGATTTTTGTATAAGTATGCTACATATTGTTACACCTTAGGTTCCGACAAAAACAAATTCCAATCACAATCTGTAAAAACACATTTACATTACCTGTCGGCATTTGAACTAGTGGTAACTCTTTTATGATTGTCTTCTTTTGTTTGCTTATTTATAGGCATGTTTCTAGAGAACATTCTATTGTTCTATTGCACTCGTTTACGGCCAAATCACTAGCCAGGTCTTGTGGATTACGTCGACTATGATACGGGCACATTTGTATTTGTGAGTTATAAAACGACAGCCTGATGGAGGGGGGGGGGCAGTTTAGCGACAACTATGATCAAGGCGTGACGTGTGTACAATCGGGAATCTAATAGTGACGGACTTAGCGCGTTTTATTGAAATATGGCCTTCTGCATTACGTTTGGATTTGTTGTGTTATTTGTACTTGTGTTACATGTGTTTGTATAATTCTAATAAACTCTATAGTCATTCGGAATTTTAATTCGAGTCCCGCAACTCGTAACAATATTAGGTATATAATGAGATTTAATTTTCTTTCATGTTTTACGATAATATGTTTGAATTTAATACTTTTTGTATTTTTGCTCTGCCAAATATATGATTGAATAAAACAATGCATGGTATTACAAAAAAATTAATTAAATAATGAATGAATTCCCTGACTTATAATTGTATAATTTAAATATAAATACTTCGCCACATATGTAAAGAGGCATATCGACTGTTAAATTTAGGATTTCAATATTTTTTGGCCTCCTATAATAAACTAAACAAGTACAAGTTCCAAATTTGAACACAATTCAATTTTGAATTTCAATTATAATAAGTATAAATTAAATTTATAATCTTGAGGGACAACGAGTAGAATATAATATACGAGTATATTATATTACGAGTACGAGTAATTTAATTAAGTTTGATTGTAAATATTAGTCTATAAAATCATTTTAAATTATTATAAAGTAAACAAGTATACTTGTTATGATATCAGTTTGAATTTTGTCATTTTATTTACTCTACCCCGCGGCTGCGCTGCGGATCAAACTCTAGTGCATACCTCTTGTTTAAAAAGCAAGCCTTAATACAGGTTAAATTTTATTAAAATTTTATATTAATGCTATGCCCCATAAGATTCATTGGCCAAAATTACCAAAAAATTCCAAAATGACAAAAATTACCAAAATCTCAAAATTGATCAAATATTCAAAATGGCAAATCACAAAAAAAAAGCAAAACCGAAATAGGTTTTGCTTTTTTTTCTTAGTATAATAATATTGTATCCTTATAATGAGAGCCAAATGTCTAATATGATCATTTTTAGCGGAAACAGATCATATCTTCTATTAATTATGTATTATAAGAATGATAGCTATTGTATGTTTCCCAAATAACTAGATTATAAAATAGTCAGCGTACCTAGAATTCAACGAAATTATTCAAATTAACTTTGATAAAAATTGTTAATATAACAGCGATGCCGGGTGGGCTCGAGAGGCGCGAGAAGGGCGTGGAATAAGCCCGTCGGGATATTGGGAAGTTTGGCACAATGCAGCAGCGCGTGCTACTGACACCAGGCTGACATTCCGCAGATCAGTGTGTAACCGACGGAAAGCGTTAAGGGTGCGGTGTAATGGCCTCGACTGCGGCCTCAGGCCGCACGCAGATGTTCAACAGCCAAGGTGATTTTAGTTCATGTTTATTAGAATATTCCATTAAGATTTTAGCGTATTACAATCGTGCTTATCCCTCCGTATATGCACGATTGTAATACACTGGAAAAAAATGGCAACGGATAAGTAGAAAAACGAATCGCATCAAAATTTCAACTTGAAGTGTAAAACTTCAAGTTCAAGCCCGTAAAGGACAGATTGTACTTGTCCAATTTGAAAACCTGCTCGAAAACTTGAAGTTAAAATTGTGTTGCGAATCGTTTTGCCACTTGTCCATTGCCATTCGTTTTCCCACTTGTCCGTTGAAGTTTCACTTCCACTATGTATCCCAGCATACATTTCGATTTTTTGAAGGTTTACTGCAAATTATGATTTGGCTAGGTTGGGTACATTTTAATGAATGCATTTTTATTTAAACATATTTTATTATATCAATAAATAAACTGTATAGTATAGTCTACTCTAAAATTATGCAGCCCCTCCACGCGGTCGGAACGCTTTTTCGTGACAAAAAATTCCTAGTACCCTATAGACTTAGTCGATATAGAAGTTTCACCTCAAAAAGAAAAGAAACTATGAAATAATTTGTTATTTCTGCAATTCACAAGATGATAAACATGATCGTGTTTCCACTTTTTTAGTTAGGTGCAGGAAATACTAGCCTTAAGGACAGTACGTAAATAAGGATTAATATTCACCTACGAATTAGTATCTGTTTTAGAAAAAAATAAAGAATTTATAACAACGATCTGCTGCTCGCTATTAATAATAATTTGGGGAACGTCCATCTCATGATAAACCGCTGTTGCCTGCCGAAAGATAAAGTTATTTACATTGACAAAGTATTTCCCACTTCTGAGGCGTTTTAAAAATAACTAAATAGGTATAGTTTAGGTAAGCTTGTTCTATCTTACCCCGCGTCATCACGCAACATCAGGTGAGACAGCGGTCAAACACAAACCTAAAAAAATTAATAAGAAGATAAGGAACATAATGGCACGGGGTAAGCAGATCTTCATACGAAACACATTTTACGCCAATCTTCTCAGAGCGCGTGGTTAAAAAACCTGGCCGAAATGACTCGGTGTTATTTGAAGTTCGGTCAGTATGGAACATGGCTACACCACTGCCAAAAATCTGTAGACATTGATGCCATATTGGGTGGTGCATAAGTCGGTGGGGGTGTTGGCTAGGGCTGTAACTGACTGGGCCGTGCGTCGGAGCAGGGTAGTGGGCGGCGACGGCGCGGCGGCGGGTGCGTGGCCCTGGCAGGCGGCGCTCTACCGCGATGGTGACTTCCAGTGCGGCGCAACCCTCATTCATCAGCACTGGCTGCTCTCGGCCAGCCATTGTTTCTACCAGTAAGTACTATTTATTATTTTTTCTCCTTATAGGTCAAATCACTGATACTGAATTATCCATTATACCAGCTCCACGTAAGCAAAGTCACATATAAATTTCAAGTGTAGATATAATTAACCTATACTAAAATGTATTTATTATACATATCTAAGGCTCTTTGTCTAGATTTAGCTGTTTTACACGAACCAATTTTAATAAGTGCACATAAGGCTTATGTGTTGTCACACGGAACAAATGTAACGCTTTACATTTTTATCTAGGAAACTGGTCTTCGTAGTATCCTTCTTCCGTGGTACGATTCTTAGTATTTTCATATTTATACTTTTATTTATACTGAGATTTGGACTTGTTAAATGTCTAGAGCAACAGAAGCTCATTGGGTGGCGCGATTGGGTGCGTTACGCCGCGGCGCATGGCCTCGGGGCCCCTGGGAGCGCGTGGTCCGCGTGAAACAAGTGGTGACCCATCCTCGGTACGCGCCGCGCGGTTTCCGCAACGACATCGCGCTGCTCCGCATCGAGCCGCTGCAGCTGCACGCGCGACTGCGCCCCGCATGCCTTCCCCCGCCCAGGGCACAGCCGCCGGCTGGCCACTATTGCACCGTGGTCGGGTGGGGACAGCTTTACGAACATGAGCGTGTCTTCCGTGAGTACTCAATTCGATATATACAGTTTATACTTCTATAGACTATAGGATTAGTTTAACATATTTAGTACCTAACTACAATATCACATACCTGGGTATTCGGTATTAAAAAGAACTCACAGCCTTACATTTTCCTGGGTTTATTACGATTTTTCAAGGTATCTTAAAACAGATAACTTGCAAGCCATGGAACTTACATCTTCCTTGCTTTAATAAGAATGAGAAAATTAAAAGAAAAAGTTGGAAGTGCATAAAAATTTTCATTAAATTTTAAACAAGAACTATTCTGTAGTTCCGCAGTGAAATTGACAAACACAGTAGACGTTCTTCACCCACGGAACCTTGGAGTGTTCGTTCATACGCCTGGATCTTTTATTTTTACTCGAGTATTTTCATTGTCCGTCAGGCATCAACAAGGCCTCATAGTATATAAATCCAAAATAAATTTTATCACTTGCTTAAAATGTAAGGTATTAATTTTGTATTAGCGATTTCTTAATACATATTTGTGTTCAGCTGATACTTTACAAGAAGTGGAGTTGCCTGTGATATCCACCGAGGAGTGTCGCCGACGGACGAGACTCTTACCACTGTACCGGGTCACTGAGGACATGTTCTGCGCGGGCTTCGAGAGGGGTGGAAGGGATGCATGCCTGGGAGACTCCGGAGGCCCACTCATGTGCCAGGTATATTTAAACATCATTGAGGCTTCCCGACGTTTGATTTGACCAGTTTCAGTATGACTTATTAAGTAAATAAACTCTCCCGAGTTCAGCTAAAGTGTACGGCGTATGCCCATGGAACTCTTTTTTGTTACGTCATTAACAGTGTCGTATCTCAAATAACGCATTATAGCCTGGCTACACCTGCGTAACACAGTCACTAACACTAACATTATCTCAGGTGTAGCAGATGCATTAGACTGAAACTTTCTTAATAGTGTGTCGGTCAAAGAAATTAGAATTTATTTAAAAAATAATAATACCCACACTACTGGTATATCCTGCTTGAATGAAACGTAGAAAAGTTGTAAAAACTTTTCACTATAATTAAAATCAAAGTTTTCTTTTTTTATAAATGGGAAGTAGTTTAATCGGAATCTCTACCTTGTGTTCAGAATGATTAACGATATCATTCATTAAAGATAAACTGCACCTCTCTATTGGTATTATATCCTGCAAATTATATTTTCGAAGTGAAACGTCCTTAGAATTGTTGTGATTTGAAACTAGATGAAACGAAAAAGTGTCAGTAAAAAGAGATAAGCACATAACTCTCTAGGAGCCTGCGAGAGGATGAGATAGAATACATTATACTTAATAATTGAAACATTAAGCTCATACAGATAAGAGTAGGAAATGTTTTAAGGTTTTCGTTAATACGCCAAACGTGTTTTAAAGCTTAAATATATTATAACGATATAATACATGAAATTTAGAATCCCTCCCACCCCTTGTCACACTTTGTTTCACTTCTACTGCGTGTGAATTCACACACACATTTAAAAAAAAATTGGTATATCTACCTTGTATTTCTATACCCTTACGTTACTAGTCTAGTAACTATAAATAGTAATAATACGTTAGTACATACTTTTCTTTAAAAAAAACTTAAGACGAAAATCTCTTCATTTACAGGAGTCTGACAGGTGGTACATTTACGGCGTGACAAGTAACGGGTACGGTTGTGCCAGAGCTAACCGACCCGGTGTATACACCAAAGTGTCAAACTATATCGATTGGATCGACAGCGTGATTGCAACGTATACCCCTCCACAAATCAACAGCACTGACGAAGATTTCCAAACAGATGATAAATTCTATTCGGACTTAGAAGCGGCCGAAAATCGGCGAGCGATCAGAATGGATCCTTGTAAAGGATACAGGTGCCCTCTAGGAGAGTGTTTACCAAACTCGAGTGTTTGTAATGGCTTTCTGGAATGTTCTGATGGCAGCGATGAGTGGCAATGCAATAAATCCCCGTCCAACAATTCTAGTATAGACTCCGATTAACGGTTTCCTAATGTTAAATTATTTATAAGCCAGTACTAAGCTAGAATACATATCTCGACTGATATTTTGTAAGTGTAGACATAAAAAGGCTAAAGATAATTATTATAAAGTTTTGCAAACTTTAATTTATTACAGGCTAAACGTATTTTGTTGGTTAGTTTTGTCTAGACTTGTTATGCAATACTTGATCGTTTATCATGACTTGTTAAGTTTATGGTGTGGTCAAACTTTATTATCCCCCTTATATAGCAATAGTTGGAACCTCAATAATAATTAGTTATTGCGCAACATTTGCAGTTATGTTAAAGAGATCATTACATTTGACCCATTATAACGACAAATATAATATCAGCCCATAAATACCCCACTGCTGGGCTTGGGCCTCCCATTTTAGGGGAATGGACAGTGTACCCTCCACACTTGTCCAAGGCAGCTTAGCAGGTTTGACACATCGGTTATCTCGATGTGCAGGTTGCATCACGATGTTTTCCTTCACCGTTGTTAGCACGTGGTAATTAGCAATGTACACATTAGATCAGAAAACTGATTAAGTTGTGCATGCGTTTTAGCCAAAATCGAATCTTCTCCATCCCACAAGACGGCATTTCTTAAGCTTAAAGTGAATGACGGACATCTTTCCCGTATTCAATTAAATGCTCTTCACAACCTTAACAGTCTTCTCAATCAAGAAATAATAGTCTAGGAAAAACTAGTTATCACTAAAATCGAGTTGGCCGGTAAAATATATAATCATTAGCCATTTGTATTGGGGGCTCTCTTGTAAATATTATTATTAATTTGTTTGAGCCCAGGCATTTCGTCAATCATCACAATCTGCACAAGTTAGTTTAATGCTCGTATAAAAATATTTATTGAATCATGGCCGGCCTTTTCCGTTTGAATATTGTATCGTAGGTTCAAATGGACGATGTAATCCATGACATGAAAATAATAAAATAATTAATACCTATATACTATGCATTTCATTTAACCTCCAAAACCAAACGTTATTAGGCGTTCATTAAACAGGTTTGTTCGGCTAGTAAAACAATAAGTTTCTTAAAAATAACTTTAATCTCTCGACGAATAAATTAACAAAATGCAGATTTGTAATATTGTTATCAAGGTTCGAAAAATAATTATAGCATGACTATTAAATAACATAATTATTACAAACATTGTAATGTTAAAATTATTTGAATAGAAAATTCACTGATTCACCACAATCACTTATTATGGTACCAATAATCCACTGCAACACAAATCACAATCAATCAATTTCAATTATATAAACAAAAATAATTGTACATAAAAAAGTTTCGAGAAATTTTTAATGAGATATTAAATAAATTAAAGACGATTTAAGCATAGTAATAATACCAAATATTAGGAAAGATCACACATGAACGTGTCGTATTTAACGGGGTTTCTTCATCACCGTCTATATAATAAAAATAATAATTACAGCGAAGTCGAGAAAGCAAATATTACTTAATTTAAACTCGAGACAGTCACACACATTAACATCTAACTTGGCTATAAACGCCTGTACCGAGTGGTACTTCAAGCCTTACTTCTTGTATTATGTCAAATAGACGAAGAGCTTTTGGTTGAAAAGAGTAACCTGCTTAAGAAAAGCGTACATAACCAAGGTTAATTTTCATAAACGGATTTAAGAGATATATCACGTATTTTGAATATAATGAAATAAATACATAAATAATCGGCAGACAAATACACATATTGTATACCCAAATTTGTGTATTTGCGTTACTGAGCAAGTAACGCTTGTGTTATGGGTCATATATAACGGACTAGTCTGGGGCCGATCCCAGACACACAGATGCGATGATAGCGGAGAAAATACGTTTCCGAAATTTACTATACCAGGAATTAAACAGGAACCTTTGCGTTACAGTGAGGTAGGCCAGCAAAGGCTTAACCCGCTCAACCACAGAGGTCGTCTGAATTAATTATATTGAAATATTTTCGATATATTATTGAAAGGACCATAAAATAAATTGATAAACCTCATTTTTGTCAGATCTTAGATTGAATTTCAAAGTGTTCACAAGAAAAAGACGGTGTTACATATTAAAATATGATAAAATTACCTTTTAAACACGAAAAATATATATAATTCTTTGCAATTATCAATTTATTCATTTTGTAAATCACTCATAACTCACTGACACCTGCTAGGTTACTATTTCTTGCGCTATTTAACGCTAAAGTATCATTTTATAATTTACTATCCTTATGTTAAGCAGGTTACTCGAACCAACCATTAGCTCTTAGACCAAAATCACAATCTCAAATATTAATTTAAGGAACATTTTAAAATTACACAAAGGCCAGTAAATACTTGAGTCATTAATACTACGTCAATATAATAAGATATATTTAGATAATGCACTACCATCGAGCGACTTGAGGAAGAAATTAGGACAAAACGCTTAAAGATGACAATGATATTAATAAATACAACGTGGACAACACGAGCATCCGAGAACGTTTCGGTGGCGACATTAATTAAGATTATTAATTTGTGCTCATTATAAATGTCAATGACGATTATCATATTTAAATTAAATATTAAAACTGATAAGCATTCCTTGACAAAACAACCTGTTTAAAAAAATGTTATAGGCATTGATAAATATTTTACAGATTATTTTATAAGCAGAAAATTGTATTAATTTTAAATATTTTGCATTTCTACCTGTTACATTATAAAAAAATCATGAGAAATGTTTATTAATTTTGATAATTGCTAATATGAAAATCGTCCCTACAGTTTAACCGTTAAATGATGTAAATCTCGAGGTGAATGAAAGTGAACTAATATTTAACTAGACCGTGCGAATTATTTATTTTAGAATCACCTCGTTTGATATAATAATCAGAATTAATGCGGTAATAAAAGGTGAGAACGACCTCGGGATTTGTTGGCGTGACGTCATTAGCCCTTGTTCTCCACCGGGGTAGTGGTGAGGCCGGTGGGAGGCTTGTTCAGGACCGTCTTGAACTGCTCCGGTATTGGATACTCGCTCTGTTGATAAAAAGGGATATTAACAGTATATAAATAATTATAAAATCATGGTTAGTTAAATTCGATTCGACTAATTATTTTTCGTATTACTTAATTAATTACACTTTAAGTAGATTAAGTCATCTATCTTATAATAAAATTGTAGAGATCGAATTTCTGTACAATGAAAAAAAATGCTAAAAACCGAGTCAGGGGGATGTAAGAAGTGAAATAGAACTAATTAAGATGTTTTTCGATTTTTTTGTTTCACTGTTTGTCTGTCTGTTTGTACCGGCTAATCTCCGAAACGACTGGATCGATTTACATGAAATTTTGTATGGTGATAGCTTATATCCCTGGTCAACATATAGGATACTTTTGATCCCGAAAAACTAAGAAGCTCCCGTGGGATAGCTAAAACCGCACTACGCGGCCGAAGTCGCGGGCAGAAGCTAGTCTTCAATAAAACCTAAAGCCACACGTCACCATGCCACAAGCCATCTTCAATAAAAATAAAAATAGAAATTGTTTATGCATTTTTTTTCTAATTGGGATAAAATATAGACAAAGAGAGATAACAGAATAAAAGACAAAAACTGAAAATTAACGGTTGCCGTAGTAAAAGCGGAAGTGAAACTGTCAGTCTGTTACACTTTAACGGAAAAACTACGGTACCGATTTTACTGAAATTTGGTATATATGTTCTACTTATTATGTAGTCACCATACCGATAATGGACATACTTTTTAACACAGAGAAATAGTTTAAGCAGGATGGATCGGAATTTCCAGCAAATAAAGAATATTTTAGAGCAATATAACCTGTATGAATATTTGCTGTTAAAATAGTATAAAATCCATTTTATCCGAAAAATTGGATATCTTCCGCGGGATATTGCAAGTCGGCACATTCCACGGACGAAACCTCGAGGAAACCCTAGTACATATCTATATATACAAAAGAAAGTCGTGTTAATTACACTATTTATAACTCAAGAACGGCTGTACCGATTTGGCTGAAAATTGGTGAGGCGGTAGCTTAGAACCCGCTAGAACCGGTAGGTGGCGCTGAGATCGGGTTCTAGAATAGTCCTAATCACTTTGTGTGTTTGAGTGGGATCCCGCATTATTTCGATTCGCAATTGGAATCGGTTGGTGGCGCTGGGAACAGGTCCTACATTTTTATTTTTTCAGAGCAGGATAACGTCTGCCGGGCCCGCTGGTTTTATATAAACAATTGTTAGTGTAGAAGACATATTATTTAGCACAAATCATATTGGAAATACTCACATAATCGCCGTTGCTCTTAGGTACGAGCACATTCATCTCTGAGGACTTTGAGCTGACGATTTCCACGTCAGTTGACTCTGGCGACAGGTAGATCTGGCATCCGTCCGTTTTATCAATGGATATGGTTGGTACTTTACCCAACACCTGTACGCAAATAATATGACACGTTTGAAAAATTCTCTTTGAAGGTCGCGTATACATTGAGTTAACGAAGTGCAACAAACCTTCGCCGAAAAGGCGAAAAGAAAAAAGGCATCAAAAGGATTCATAAATTCACCCATACGACGAAACCATGTACCCGTTAGCACCATGTGCATACACATGGACCCAACGAAGACTAGCAGAACCTTTGGTTCAAGGTGCATTCATTATAATAAAATCAGATTCAATTGAGACACTTTTACTCACGTTACAAAAGTCACGAGTCAAATCGCGTACCAATTATTGTTTAATCAGTTACTTAAAAAGATATTTTAAAAAAGCCACTTCAACGTACGCCGTGCGGTAGGAGTCACGAGGTGAGGCAGACGCCCGCCCGCCCTTTCTTTTATTTTACTTATTATAATAACGGTTTGCTCGCCTTCCAAACTCCATCCAGCCCAAACAGTTTGAGTAGTGGGCATCCACTATGTGCAATTACGAATTTTGATAAATATGCATAAACGCAGAAGAAGAATATTATGCGCTTTTTTATATACAAGACTATAAATACGTTTTGCTATGCTATATAATAACGATATTAAAATCGTCGGGAAGCTTTCGTTTAGGCAAATAATAAAAAAATACAATTAATTAGAATATATGCAGGGTGCCTATATAATAACAGCCCATAAATATCCCACAGATGGGCCTCCCGCTATAGGTGACGGACAGTATACCCGTCACGCTTCTATGCCGGCTTTGGCAGGTTTTAACATCGGTTACTTCGATGTGCAGGTTGAATCACGATGTTCTAATTATTAAGCACATGGAAATTTAACAATATGCACATTAGGCCAGAAAACTATCTACGTGGTGCATGCGTTCCGGCCAGGATCGAACCCGCGCCCTTTGAGTTCGGGACGCGAGCGCTAACCATTACGCTATCACAACTTTCGGCCACGACGGCTGGACACACCTGGAGGGTGTGCAGCATCGTAAAGAGACGTACATCCTGAGGATATGAACCCTATACTTCGCTGCGCTACAATTCGCTTAAAAGTCGGTTCTACCTGATCTGAAATCAACCCAACCTACCCACGGTCCTTGTCACTGGGCACGACCTTCGACCTCCCCTCACACATATACTTTGTTTTCCTAACATTCCTATTGTAAGCTGACGGTAATTATATAGGTACATAAAATACGAAAATATAATAATTATCTTATTCACAATAATGTGAAAAATCCAAATTCCGTATTTTTATGTCAATAATATTGCTATTCTGCTGATTGAATAATATTGATATTCCTGCTGTATAGATTTTGTTGTTTATATAGTACCTTTGCCTGACATTTAACAAGGGGAATTAAAAACGTTGTATATTAATATTATTAATCTGAGGTTTACTACACATTATAAATAATGGCAAAATATGGTGATAAGTTTTGTGCAGCAATGGTGTAATAGTTGGTTAAAATCAATAATCAATCAAATCAGATAAAAAGTAGTTTAAATAAGCGTGTATGTATCAGAAGATTAATGAAAGTTGATGAAGCGAAAAGTGTTTGTCAAGATCGTAACAAGTGGAGATCCATCGTCTCTGCCTACCCTAATGGGAAACAGGCGTGACAATATGTATGTATGTATAATCAATAATTATTTAGGTGGTGTCATATATGTTACATTTACAGACTAATCACGTAATTAAATAAGTCATTATTGTGTTTTTATAATAAAAAAGTTAGGTAAGTCGTCACGCTAAAATGAACATTATTTCTATCGATATGACGCACCCGTTTAACATAATTAATTGTATTGTTAATTAATTTTTTGCCTACATTATGGCTTGCCGGAGATTTTAGTATCATTATTATAATATAGCAAACCATATTTATAGTCTTCAAATAGAAAGCAACGCGTAATTTTCTCGTACCGCGGTTTATGCATATTGGCCTGAATCTTGTTTTAGTTTATTTCGCTATAGTATTTTAAAATATTAACCAGACACAAAAAATACTTCGTACACTATTTCAGGTTTCAACATTAATTTTTGTGAAAAGAAGTTTTCATCTTATCATCGAGGACAATGAAAAAGAAAAGAAGATTGATCGATGTCAAAGATTGAAGCTTCTAGGCAAAATTAAAATTCTATTTTTATACAAATTGACATACTTTAATAGTGTTTCGATATTATTTATTTATTTTCGCCCAATTTGATGTGCAAGTGCGTAATCAAAATTGCGATTCACACAGAATATTGTTGATTATTAGTGTTTACATTATTTGTATATTTAAATACTATTCGCTTTAAAAGAATCATAATGAACTTGGAAGAAACGACGGACAATTTGGATGACGGATATACATGGAGTCTTATTAGATACTATTCGAATTTTATAAACCTATACGCTATTCCTCTTTCACAATTTATCATAAATTTGTTGTATGAAATTTATTTTCGATTTACTTTTACGAATGTTGTAAGTATTATAATGTAACGAAGCATTTTCAAATGTTAATAATAATAAACAGGAGAGAATAATGATAAAGCAATTGGCATTGTTCACAGGTGATATTTATATTGAAATATGTCCCTTCAACGATATATGTGTATACTTTTATAAAAACTCTTTATACGTCTTCAAGGGAACGGATAAAACAGAAACAAATGGAGTTAGAGGATATACAATTGCAGGCAAGACATCTCTATGTTTACAAAATAAAATCACTGTTTTAATTATTTTTTTAAACTATTTATGGGCATTAACAGGTTCAAATAACGAATACTAAATTGAGCGTGCGAGAAGCAGAATTTGCGGAGCGACAAGAACAGTTGCGCCGCGCAGCTAATCGTTTGCGGATAGTGCGCGCCCGCGTCCGTAGTATCATTGCACATGATGAGAATTTACGCCGTACTATTGATAACTTTAATCTAGTCAATATGGATTATGATTTACACGTGCATTCTACGCCTAATGAAGGTGATTTTTTATCTTTATATATGCCTCTACTCATTAATAATATTATAAAATTGAATAATTTAATTTTAAAAATCCTTTCATTTAGCTTTGAGCATTTGTGAAATTCTTAGGTGAAACTTGATGAGATTGCTTTAGGAAATCACCACCGACTTTTCCCTTGGATCTCGGGAATAAAAATCATACAAAATAAGGTCTATAATTTTCATTTAGCTTCTATATATTATAATATATTTATATTATCAATAATTAGTTTGCAGCACAATTCAAGTGCTTCAGGAAACATTTATAGTAAAAAGACATAGAATTTTGTTTTACGATATAACACTCAGTAAAATCGATTCCAGAGCGTGAATTCATTTTGGAATCACTAAAGGAGCTGAAGTGCGACCAGGTCGCGATACCGGAGCGGCTGTCAGAGAGGATGGAATGCTGCGAGACAACGCAGAGCAAGTCGAACTGCGACGACGACAATGTCTACTCGCTGCCCAACGACGTCGACATCAGGCAGGACTGCCGGTTGAAGATAATCAAAGTAACCAACGTTTACAAGATCGCCTATCTTAAACACTACATCAAGCAGAAGAGATTACGGCGCGCAAGTAAACAAATGCTGCTAAAGAAAAAAGTAAGTATATTAGTATCTTTGTACTAATTATAAAATTAATTACCTAAAGACAGTAGATTTTTTTTATTTTTATTGCAGGAGATCAGCAGACAGGCAGACGGCCCACTTGATGGACAGCGGTTACCATCGCCTATGGACATTTGCAACACCAAAGGTGCTACGAATGCGCTGCTGCTCTCTTTAGGGAGCCTGGAACCTGGTCACTAATGCCGGAACACAACACAAGGTTGTTATGGCGACATACTCTAGACCAGGGGTGGTAGCCATCCAGTCGGGCAAATGCCCTACCACCTGGCTGTGGGTTGTTTTGTCGCCTCTTACGACAGGCCGCCGGGCCGCAGGAAATTTTATTCTTTCTCCGTTCCTGCACGGATAGATACTAAATTTTAAACATTTCATTACTATTTCAGATGGAAAGTGTCAAAAAACTATTAGAAGACTGGCAAAAAGCCCTAAATATGGTTATCAACAGTAAATTAACAATCCTTAACGTGGACGGACATTTGGATGGGGCTTCCCACGAGGCCATGGGCGATTATTCCAAGCCTCACGAGTGTTCAGATTCTGATAGCGATCTCAGGAACAGCAGCAACGACGCGGGCTACGACGATTATAGTCTAAGTTGGACGCAGAATCCGTATAGACCTTATTCTTATAATTATGAGGTGAATAACTTTTTTGGCCAAATCACAAAAAAATATGGTAAAATTTGTTTAAAATAATTAATAACGGCCTGTGGTACAAGAGTAGTAATTTTGAAAATATTAACAGTAACTATCTTGTTTCAGGACATACCCGAAACACTTGTGTCAAGAGATTACAACGATTACACGGACTATAACGACTCAAAATCTTCTCAATTTGATAACTCGAACCATAGGTGCGGTAATATGGTTGCTATAATAGAAGAAACCCATAGTCAATTGGCTATAGACCAGAGCAAGCATGATGCAGATAGCGGTGATAGTCATGAATATGGAAATTGATATTTTGGGCTGGTCGCTAAGCAGTAAAATTGAATTGAATTGAAGAACAAGCCAAGAAATTTATTATTAATTATTTTATATCTACTTTTAGACTTGCGTGTATAACTTTATCGCATGATTTCTGCAAGTTTTTTAAAGCACCAATGAAGACGGGATTCCTTCTTGTCTAAAAGTATGTGGACGAACGCCACTTCAACTTTGTTGCGATTGTTCAGCTTAAAAAACTGTTTTAATGCTATACTTAAACTGAAATTTTTATTGTGAGTCTTTTTATTAAAGGGATTGCTGTTAAAATGATTTTTAATAGACAAATACCAATCATTGTACTAGTTAAGTAAGAAAGAAAAATATTTATTTCTATAAATGCGACACTTTAACATTGATTTATAATAAATAATAATAGTTAATTAACAACATTAAGTATGAATCAAGTAAGAATTTTGCATTTACAGCAATTTGATGCAATACATACACATTTTAATTAATGTGTTAAGTATAAGAGGGCCGTAAATTAAGGCATCTTTAAGTAAGTACCGAAAAATATGAATCTTGGAAGTTAAGAGATTTACGTTTGATTGTCCGTGACAACCAAAGTAATAGCCTGAACAGCTAGACCGATTTCTATTATGGAAAAAAACCGAGGATGTGAAAATGGACCATTACATATGAACAATTGGTACTATGTGTTTGAGAGTATATGAATATCATAGTTTTAAATATAACTCGAATTTAAAAACCACAGTAGATAAACATTTCATATGTGCAAAATAAACACAGCTCCAAGTAAGTTTTACTAAGAATGGCCTAAGGAACCAATAGTTTAACCTCCAAATAGAACAGAACTTAGCTCATATTGTTATCTAGTACTATTCCAAAACGGAAAATTCCATTTTCTAATGTAATCGAAACCTGGCAACTGATATTTTTATATGAGTGTTTGTTGTACAATATTTGTCTTTCTAGGCAATTGCCGCATTCTTGCCAAAATATGTGAAACCAATGTCAAAACAATGGCATATCACCAAATAACCTAAAATAAATCATATTGGAATGGCATGTCGTTAAAGATCGTGACATATCTTCTCACTGTGGTGTAAAATTTTTTGTAAATGAATGTTCATTGCCTAGTTTAGAAGCGGGTCTTTAAAAGCTAGCACCTGAAATGGCCTTAGGTACTCCTAGGCCTTAGGTGTAGGATAATATATAGATTAACTTAAAGTATAAACAATAAATACTTTTTAACAATAAACACATCTTAACGGGTTCCTCTATCATACCCGTCGCTGAAACTTCAAACATGTAAACTGAATCTGTCGCATTTTTCACGATGAAATGTATTCTTATGTTCATCTACGGTCTGTGCAGCGAGTGTAAGTCAACAAACAAAAGCTTGAAATGTATAGGTATTGTGGTGTGGTACTGGTAATGTCACGCAAACGGTTGTACTATAATATACCCCCATACCCGCACGTCTCATGGCGACCCTGCCATGCACCTGCGGGCGGGCATAAGGCGCTAAGTATAATTGTGCAGCGTATGAACTTTAAAACGCTATCGGCAATCACGATTGGTACAGAAAGCCGTGTTGTTTTCTTTTCAACTATTCACGAAACATTAACAAAATTAAAAATGGTAAAAGGAAATTATTGTGAACCAACACGGTGCAACAAACGACTGCGGAGCCGAAAATTCAGCACACGCAGACACCAACAACATACTTATCAGTAATAATAGCGTTGTGCGGAGCTATCTTAATAATATATCGGCAATACAAGAAATGCCACAAAGCCTTAGTGAGGAATGAGCTAAGAGAAAACGCCTTTCGTCGGATTCGTTTCAGGCTGTCAGGAAGATGTGATCATCGCGACAACCAAGCCCAGAAGCAGGTCGTTACAGTTACCATTTCAAGCTGTTTTGGACACAGCAACGATGACCACGTATGAGCACAAGGACACAACATGCATTAAATAGATTTATTTTTCTTTTCTCTTCCTGATAAATAAGTATCAGAGGAAATAGGTACAACATTTCTAATCGACGGTATTTTTTATTCAGAGCGTGTTGTTTCCGCGGTAATTCGGTAGTTGAGAATTTTTGAGAAACAGGTTTATTTTGAGCCTTATGGTCTATTTTAGCCAAAATATTAATATTTCAGTAAAGAAACGACATGAACATATTTAATTTAGCAATTTTATAAATATTTTGACATTCTGTTACAAAAACGCGTCAAACTGTCATGGCGTCTCACATGACGTCACAGCGTGCAAAACAAACATCTGTTTCGTTGAAGTGTGATCTCAGAAGTCATTGATAATTTCTTGTGTTTTGCACACTATGACGTCACACGCTCTGATCGGCGTTCATTGTCACGTGGCTAATGGCTGCAATATGATAATTTTATTTCTCAAAAATATCAATTAAAATTTAATATTTTAGTTAAAACAATTTATTTTTGTCATATGTAGATCGCAATCTACGATATATATTAAAATCAGCCTATATTTTTCATACTGTCAACTACCAAATTGTAACGAGAATATACTACCGTTGTCAAAGTGTTGTTCCCTTCTTAACTTCATTTGGTAGGATTACAACAATTCAATAATATCGTCCAAGCAGTGATCTCAACTCGTTACAATAGCGAGTAATGTAAAAAACATAATAAGTACGGAATTATAAAGTGTTGTACCGACCTGCATTTGCACCGACTGACAGTTGACGAACTCGACACTCGAGACGAGATTGTCGAAGACAACCGCGCACTTGGTGCACGAGTCCATCACTATGCCGTTGATCTTCCCGCGGACAGTGAGCGCCGAATCGCGGCAGCGGAACATGTACACCACGTTATTCATGTCCGCGTTCTCAACAATCAGTTGCGGATTGCCTTTTTGATATTCCTGACAACAAACCGAGATAAATATACTTTTAGGTCGCTGTATTTATAATATATAGGGAAACATATATATAATACATAGGATAATGTAGAGTGCTACATTATATGATTATACGAATTAATGGGTAAAAACTGTATCTCAGGGCGCGTTCCCACTATGTCGACACGACAGATAGTCGTGTAGTTTTAAGTGTCGTGGCTTATATGTTTAAATGGAAGTGTTCACACTTATTGTCGTCTACGACATTTTTTGCAGTGACGACAGATTGTAATGACAGTGGGAACGGCTAGCACGACAGTCGTAAAACGATAAAAGATCGTTAAACATTTTTGACGACAAACAGTCGTTATAATGGGAATAGCTAGAGACGCCAGTCGTCCAACCATGTCCAATGAATTAATCGTTACGATATAGTGAGAACGCGCTCTAAACGGCTCAAATATAAGTTAGATTAAAATTATTATATTGTATGCAACATTCTAGAGAGCAATCGTTTAAATGAGAAGAAGTAAAACATTTCCCATTACTTTTAATGAGACAAAGTGACAGCTTGGTGTAATATCAAAGTTGATTGAGATATCTAATACATACAATGAGCCACTTCTTGCCGTCGCGGGTGAAGACAGGCGGCTTGTCAGGCAACGTGCCGGCACCGGGTTGCGGGAGAGCCTTGAGCGGAGCGGAAGTGGCCGCGGGCTTGAAAGGCGCCGGCCCCTGCCGAAGCTGGGGATTCTTGTGCGTCTGCATATCCGAAGTCACTTTGCGAAGACCTAAAGGACCATGGTATCATAAAACTTCAAAGCAGTATACTTAGATCACGCCCGCGATATTGATTTTTGCACGGGGATGGTATGTTTTAAACCCCATAATTTTATAAATCATGCGTTCCAAGTCTGGATTGATGGGGGACTGCGTTCCTGCTTTTTCTTCTTTTCATTGTATTCTTGTATATTGAAACATCTGCACACCCGCAGCTTATTAATGCTCGAGTAAAGCATACAGGTTAAAAGTCCACCTAATGGAAAGTGGTTACCGTCGTCGATAACAACACCAGAGGTGTTACCAACATGATGCCTCAATGGCCTCCAAGAAACAAAATAACATCTTTAAAAAAACCCGTTAAGTAGAACTCTAGGAGAATCTCTGTTGAGAACTCATTCCGAATCCCTAAAACGCAGAAGATAATCGTTGCTAGTCAAAAATAATGAAATTATCATGCAATATTTATCCTTTAATGTACAAATAAGAGCACCTACCTACATTTAAAAAAAATAAGATTCATGCCATAAAAATATATATTTTAAATAACAAATCAAAGGCGTGTTGAAATTTGTGTTGGCTATGGCTAAAACGGAGCTGAATTAAAGTCGAATCCGTAGGAATAAGCGAGCTGAGATAATGGTACAAAGAAGCATGGCGAAACAAACAGTACAGTATTCGCACATTCGAACAAATATGTTAAATACGTTAGCACAAATAGCTAAATAGAAATGAAAACATTCCAACCAAATTACTACATGCAGTAATTGTATTAATATTATATTGTAGGGATGAAGGGACATTGATTACACTTTGTAATATAGGTTGTAAATCAAAACAGCACAACGGCATGCATGGTATAGTTTATAAATACCGTTTAAATTTGCCAAGACAATTGTCAATAGAAACGGCAGCACATCGCAAGTCGAGCGCCGCGAAGCGTAAATGCTATATTGCGAATGTTCAGGACAAACGTTGACAAAATCGCGGGCAGCCGCTAGTGACATATACTCACTGCTCGTGATGCCCTCGCCTTGGTTGATTTGGGCAAATAGGGCGCTGCGGTCATCGAGGCTCATGTTGGAGAAGTCGGTTTCGGGCAACAGAGGCGGCGGAGGGGGCATCCCGCCTGGTGGGGGTGGAGGGGGTGCACCACCCTTTCCTGCACAACGCAACGTACGTACAAGAAACAATACTAAATATCTATCTTCTAAAATATATAAATATTACTGTTTGTTAGTATGGTTGAAACTCAAAAACGGCGGTGGAGGTCCCTGGATGGTTTAAATTCACAATTGGACCTGGTAGGTGGGGCTGCAATCAGCTTTAAATATTTATTTTTTTAGAGCAGGACTACGTCTGCGGGGGGCCCTTGTCTAGTCTATAATATAATAAATCTATTGGTTGGGTCGAGTTAGCAAAATTATTTTAAAAATACGAATATCAGGGGGGACTAATTTGGACCAGCAGAGTTCGAAAATTCTTTTAGAATGTTCATATGTTTTTCTGATAGATCATCACATG
This sequence comes from Dendrolimus punctatus, assembly GCA_012273795.1. Taxonomy (NCBI): domain Eukaryota; kingdom Metazoa; phylum Arthropoda; class Insecta; order Lepidoptera; family Lasiocampidae; genus Dendrolimus; species Dendrolimus punctatus. The sequence goes on from CM022528.1 coordinate 10,005,353, forward strand.
AAAACTACTGAACGGAATTAATGAACCTCGACAGTTTTTATCCGTGCAGGAACAGAGAAACAATACAATTTCCTGCGGCCGGGTGGCCTGTCGTAAGAGGCGACAAAACAACCCACAGCCAGGTGGTAGGGTATTTGCCCCACTGGATGGCTACTTTAGTTGTTTCGGCATTAGTAGCTAAGTCACCCTTTAGAAAGCCGTAGAAATTGGTAGCACCTTTGGTAATACGAATGTCCATAGGCGATGGTAACTGCTTCCCATCAGATCAGGCTTGTGTACTGTACTCATGGAATAAAAAAAACAGAGCTAGCAATCTCGGGTAAAACTTAGGATACTTTTTATTTTGAAGAATAAGGTTGTTTCCGTGGAATAGACGAATGTATCGAAAAAGACGAGGCAGACGCGTTTTTTTGGTGTCGTCGCCGGCACTACTGACGTAAATACAATCTCGCCAATCGTCCTAGTAATATTTTCCGCGTTTGTAATGTTTTGTGCAATTTGGTAATTTGGAATGGGCTCTCAGTCGAAGATTTCCAACAATGTTACTTTATGGGCTTTTTTATTAAAAGGTGTCATATAATTTCTTCGAAATGGACAGCACACTGTCACCATTTCTGGTGATGCAAATGTCCATAGGCAGTGGTAACCACTTTCGGTCATAGATGGATCGTTAGCCTACTTGCAGTAATCCAGCAGTAAAAGAGGAAATTACTGACGGAATCTTCTGCCAAGAGTCAACTCCATAATTCAGTATTTGCGTTGTAGGTTCCGGAATTAAATATAATAAAATATATTGCCTTTCTAACGCTTGCTCGAGTGTTATAAAACCAATATGAAAAGCCAACTCTTATTTGTATGAAAAGTCTTACACCTAATAGAGGGGCTAAAGCGGTCTTGTTTTTGCTTTTATTTCTTTATGCGACGTCTTACACCTACTAGTATATCTAGAATGTCCAAACACGTGTCAATTCACTAAGCGATTCTCAAAAAGCGACTTCTTTAGTACCCCAGAACTGTTAACTAACTTGTTCAGGTGTCCTAAAGATGTTGTAAACCAATCGTAGTAAGTTTGATATCTAGATATTTTACAGAGAACAAAGGATAAATAAGCATAGGATACTTGTTCAGCTAAATCTATAATATTCTAAAATTAAAAAAATATCGTGTCTGTTTATTGAAGCTATTTAAAAAACAAACTGGAATAGACTGTATAAACGACGGAGAACATGCTCCATTTTTTTAAATTTCTTGTAAACAGATAAGAAATTATGTTCGGGAATCACGTAAAAACTACTGGGCCCACTTCGGTGCGGTTTTTGCTGATCGATAGCAAATTTTTAGACTTATAATTTGTGCTACTTTTTATGGAGCCATTTTTATTCCGACACAGTTTCCACTAAAACGATAGCTTACATTATTTTTAAATGGTGGGATACATTGTGTCCCGGGAATCCCGCGAGAATTTCATGTCAAGCGTGGACCATATCGCGGACATATCCTAGTTTACTTTCAAAATGGTAAGTTTATTTGCTGATTAAAAATATTAAATGTATTACTATAGTAACTCCTCCCAAGGGACACTAAATACACTTCACTTAATTAGAAGTTGATATCTATGCCTATATAAAATTAGTTAACTATAAAAATAAAACAATAAAATAATTTTATTAAATATTGAATGTAAAACTATATAATGTAATATCGCAGGCAATGAAAACATACATGATATACACAACAAAGACCCTCATTGCATTCCGCTTATGTTGAGAGCTATAATAATCTCAAACTATGAAGTGCTCACTTCTAGCTTACATTATCATATCACCAGAGTTATCTAACCTTGCCCAATGTCGAATATTTCAAATAACATAGACAGACACACGAATAGGGTTTCGCAGTCTCATATCTTATTCAACGCCCAAAGTGTACCAACAAAGCGTAAATAAGTTCGGTATATCGAACAATTTCTAAACCAAATAGAAAACTCTATTGTAACTTGTTTATAGAAACGAAAACATATTTCAATTTATATATATGTATACAATCGAGAATGGATAACTAGGTATATAAAATGAAGTAGAAAAATATATAAAGGTCAAGATGTGAGGGAGTTTAATTTTGTTCCCAAGCAACAAAGTAGATGTTACCCGTGACCTTAACACATTGTCTAGAGACATGAAAATAATTTGTTTTCCTTCAGAAAAATCATTTCTGCTCCTCGAGCGACAATACAAACTTAGTTAATTCAGAGAAATAGACCGCTTTGTGATTAGGTTATCACTGGTCAGATTTTTCAATTTCTCAGAATCCTTTGAATTATGTATATTGACGCCGTGGTAGCTTTATGGTTGGCGTACTGGCATCCCAAACCGTAACGACGCGGGTTCGTAACCTGGCCGGAATGCATGCACCACTAAGGCAGTTTCTTTTAAATGATTTTACAACAATAATAAAAAAAGTTGATTGAACGTTATAATGGTGTTTATCTATTATATGCTAATATATGTTTTTCTGTTATCAGGTAACGTCTTTGATATATAAAATACATAACGCGTATACATTGATATATTCATATATCAATGCACGTATAGGAATAATATACACGTACAGTTTATATTATATAAGGAACTTCGTTCCAATAACTTTTAAGAATAGACACGTGAATTATAATTTTCAAGAAAGTTAATTATCCCGGCTTTAGCAATCTAGGACAAGCCAATTCTTCCCCGAGCGTAACTTGGGCATATACATTTTACTATCTCAATTTCATCCTGCTCGACTAATAATTGTTTTATTTTGTGCGATGTTACATAAATGAATCTGGGATTAATAGGTCAATCCAAGTGTCTAGACGTATCTGAATTACACCATATTTTTCTTTCGTACCAAGCAACATTCAGTTGCCATAAACTCTATTAAAATGGGACTCATTACGACACACTTAACATATGAAAGTATAATCAAAGGTATATTACACCACATTTTTGACAGTGGAGACATTTTTTTAACATAAAAAGAAAATTTACATTTGGCAACTTTCAGAGAAAACTGCCAAGTGTAGAATAACTGTGATAGCTAATATAATTAGATAACTAGGGTTAGTTACAATTGCAATAATTTACTAAGTATTACGTATTTTGATATCAAGGCTATTCACATGAAGTAACAGTCCTATATATACTCCAAATCCCCATCCTGCAGTTTTTTTATGTTCCGAAATCGATTATTTGTATATTCAATTCAGTTATCCAAATGGCATAAATATCGAATTTCATGAAAATCTTTTTATATCCAAAGTCGTTAATTAGAATGACACAAATTAAAAATACTTGCATGTCAAGTTTAAATATGATGATCTTTTTGGGCTTATTATGCTTGGCCCCTTTTGAAATAGTTTAATGGAATTCAACAAAAACTAACTTACATAATAAGCCTGTTAACTAAACACATCACCCTAAGCCCCCGGGGTAACATTTTCTTGACGATATAACTTACGGAACGTTATTTTTACATAAACAAACAAAGTTTGTAAAGGAAAAAGGTCGAGACAATACCCGCCAAAACGACATCTTAAATAAAGCTGTAGAGCGGAGCTTGGGAATTAATTTAATTAAACCAACCTTTTATGACAGAAGATGTTTCTACTCAAACACCAGCTAAATACCAATTCATTTACTCTCAGAAGTCAAATAACTTTCCAACCGAGCTTAAGCGTATTCAACTAAAATAATACTCGATCTCTTTCGGTATGAACATTAAAACCTAGAACGTAGATTTCGTGATGGCAGTAACTTCGCTGTCTAGCTATTAATATTATGTGAATATTAATTTCAGGCCCATCTCGTGGTCAGTTAGCTTTCATAACAGTGTTCATATCATATACTATATTTTTATACACCGCGTTTCTGAGGCAGGTGAAAAATTTGATCATAAAGCGCAACATAAAGACAATCAACTTTTTTAAACTATCAGAATGTCATTTGACGGGACGTCGTAATACACAAATCATAACTTGTTTTTTATGTCTGAATGAGCGCCTATTTCGAGACCACAACTTCCTTCCTCATCGCATCTGACGACTATATATAATAGGAAGAAGCATCAATTCACATATAGGTGAACCAACAAATACAAATGTTTGAAATACTCACAAAATAGTAAAATACCACTTACCGGACCAAAAAAGACCAGTCGTATGATATTGCTTGACATATGCCTGTAGATCTGACAGCAACTGGACCCAAGCACGACACCATTCCACGTGGGTCTTATCTTTCTCCTTCCACTCCTTGAGTACACGGTTCGTGTAAAACTGGCCAGCATCGTTCATCTCCTTTACGTACGGTGCTGGTGTAGGTGACACGGCTACCCATCCAAGAGCTGGGATACTTTCAGAAATGGCGCTTAAATGGTTAAAGAAGGTCGAAGCGCGGTTCTTCTCACGGTACTGCTGTATAGCGGATATTTGCTCGCTGGTTGGAGCTAGCAGCTGGACCTCGTCAGCTTGCGATGGTTTGCCTTGTGTGGTTGCGAGCTGGATGTATCGCAGTTGCGCTCTGCGTGCAACAATGGAGGTGTTTTAAGTCTTGGCTTAAGAATATAATAGAATATACTTTATTGCATAACATTCAGATACAATTCAAGAAGTTTAAGTACAGAAGACAATAGGCGGTCTTATCACTAAAAGCAATTACTTCCAGACAACCTTAAGATGCATTAGAGAACATTGTGTAACGTGTAGGATTAAAAAAATGTATAAAAAAGAACTTGATAGATCAGCTTTACAGTGTACAATAAAGAAAATATAATCAAACGACTTATATATTCTACCAATAGTCTTCGAATCTAAGTTTAGATTACTTTATTTTATATGCAAGACCAAAAAGATATGTTCCCCTAATAAAACGAAGTTTAATTCAAGCGTGCACAAAGTAATTTATTTATAGGCTAAGACTTATTTGTTTCGTGTCGACGTATTTGGTCCGTGGGGTCCTGGGACTTGGTTTTTTATATAAGAAAGATGGGTAAACAAGTAGGCAAGCCATTCACTACCTTTAGTGGAGATCTTGGGCACTAACATCTTAGGATTCCAGATAAATGTGTTGTCCGTTTTAAAAATTAAATGTACTACATATTCGTCTTCTGTGCGTTCGCTTTTTATTCATCCAATTCAGTTGAAACTTTATACAGCTGTCGTCAGCTAATGTCAACGGGTGAAAGTTTCTGATATAGTAGCATAAATGTAAGCATAAAATGTAAATGTGAAATTAAGTTGTTATAAAACGCACTCATTATATTAACTACGACAGCCTTAGAATATACATACAGTCATTCTTTATACACACCCCGTGGTTTTTAAAATAAAGTTGAAAGAACACTTAACATACATTAACGTGACATATTTAATGACGTCCGTTAAATAATGACTGACTATATTGGGTTTGGAGCACATCAAATCACCTAAAGACGACCAAACTAGGTGGAGCTATACAAACCAGCACGCAAACATACATATACTTTTACTGTATAGACGAAAACAAATTGTTCCTTAAGCAAGTTTACGAATATTTTAGGAAATAAATGCAGGCAATATTTTTTGTTTCTAGCTACTTTGCAAAGTAGCAACTCAACTGACTACACGGTTCGGTTATCTTGCAATAGCTATGTCATTTCGCATTCAGGTTGTTTGTCACCTTGGAGTTGATTCTCCCTATTATTTTATCATTTACCAATCATTTGAAGGGGGCTTATTGTGTACTTTTCATCTATATTCTGGCATACGTTATGATAGTGTATAGAGCGCACATTGCAATTATTTGATTATCTGTGTTTTGTTTGTGAGAGTGTATCTGTCATTTCGTTCCTTTTTTGCTTGTCATTCTTTGTCTGTACCTGTGTCTGTTCAACCTTCAATATACTTCGTCTCAAAAACGTTTCTACTTTTTATTCTTCCGAAATCCAAGATAATCGAGACAAAAATATAATCCACAACCTTTCATGATAGCAGAGCGTGGTTGGTGGATTAATAAGGACCGGCGTACTGATTTTATTTTGAGTTTTAAAATACGCATCCAGCCACATTTTCATCGTTCATCGTATACAAGTGAATATGTCTGGAACAATGACTACGTCTTTTCAAATAGAAAGATTACAAGGAAGAAACAATTTTCCGGCTTGGAAATTTGCCGTGAAAACCTACTTGCAACACGAAGACTTATGGAATTGCATTCAACCGACCGCCGACAAGACAGTGGATGCCGCTCAGGATGTCAAAGCTAAATCTAAATTAATATTATTATTGGATCCGATTAATTATATCCACGTTCAGGATGCGAAGACAGCGAAAGAAGTGTGGCAAAACTTGGAAAGGGCTTTTGATGACAATGGATTGTCAAGGAAAGTGGGCCTTTTAAAGGACCTAATTAATACCACGCTGGAATCTAGCCAAAGTGTAGAAGATTATGTAAACAGAATAATGTCATCGGCACATAAGCTAAGAAACATACAGTTCAATGTGGAAGATGAATGGCTCGGTACTCTTATGTTGGCCGGCTTGCCTGACATGTATAAACCTATGATTATGGGTCTGGAGAACTCAGGCTTGAAAATTAGCGCTGACTTAGTCAAAACAAAGCTCTTACAAGAGGTGAAAACAACCTCGGAGACTAATGCATTCTATACTACAAAAAAGAATACTCGGCAACCATTTCAAGCGAAACCATCAGTTTATCCAAGGGGTCCCAGATGCTATAATTGCAATAAACAGGGTCATATTGCAAAATACTGCAAGGTTAAAAAGGATAAGGAAAATAAAAACACAAGTTTTGTTGCAGCCTTTTCAGCGACCACACAGCAAGATGTCAACAAATGGTATATAGATTCAGGTGCATCCATGCACATGACAAGCAGAAGAGCACTTATGTATAATGTGCATGAGCCACCCATCCAGAACATTACTGTGGCAAACAAGGAACCATTGTCTGTGCAAGGAATTGGTTGTATTGACATTTATTTAAATAATAATAACAAAATTCAGGTGAGAGACGTTTTATATGTTCCTGGCTTAGCAATCAATTTATTATCAGTGAGTGCTATGGTCAAAAAGGGGTTAAAACTTATATTTAATAGTAAAGGGTGTGTCATTTATAATACTGAGGGAAAATTAATATGTTCAGCAACATTAGTTAACAATTTATATTGTCTTAACTTGGAAAGCAATGACATAGTAGCAAATTTAACCTCTAGCGATGAGGCCATCAACAATTCTATTCTGTGGCACCGACGCATGGGACATTTGAATTTTACAGACCTACAAAAGCTGCCAGAATGTACAGAGGGAGTAAACCTGTGTCCAATTGCTGACAACATCATCGGAACCTGCACCAGCTGCCTCGAAGGAAAGCAAACCAGGTTACCATTTAATCATATTGGATCCAGGGCCAGTAGACCTCTGCAGCTCATCCATTCGGACCTATGTGGGCCGATGGAAAATATGTCATTTGGAGGTATGAAATATTTTTTAACATTTATTGATGACTGTACCAGAAGAGTTTATGTATATTTCTTAAAAGATAAATTGAATATCATAGAAATATTTAAACATTTTAAGACTAAAGTTGAGAATGAATTAAATTATAAAATAAAAGCTATAAGAACTGACAATGGCACAGAGTATTGCAATAATTATTTTAAAAATTATTTGTCACACCATGGTATATGTCATCAAACCAGCACACCCTATACCCCTCAGCAAAATGGAATGGCTGAACGACTAAACAGGACTTTAGTTGAGCGAGCTAGGTGTATGATGTTTTATGCTAACCTAGATAAAAAATTTTGGGCTGAAGCTGTAGCTACAGCAGCTTATATTATGAATCGCACCCCTACCAGATCAATAGATTGGAAGACGCCTATGGAGTTATGGACTGGAAGAAAACCTAATCTGTCACATATGCGTATCTTTGGCTCTGAAGTAATGGTACACATACCAAAAGAACGACGCCAAAAGTGGGACAAGAAAGCTACAAAAATGATATTTGTAGGCTACTGTGAGACTTCTAAGGGCTACAGGTTGATGGACATGAAAAGTCACAAAGTGATAAAAAGTAGGGATGTCACATTTATGGAGAAGTCAAAAACAGATGATATTAATTTGCTAAAGTCACCTCATGTAATAATTACAGAGAAACAGGATGATACACCATGCCAGAGTTCACAGCCACCGTGCCAGAGTACACAACAGCTGCCGGAGGAGCCTGGTGAGGTCACTGCCGCATCCCAGGAGACAATTGAGAGTGACTGTGAGACTGACACTGATTTCAATGAATCTTACCGACCTTCCAGGTATGTTACAACAGATTCTTTTCAAAATATTGGACTGAGGCCTCGGCAGAGAAGGGGCCATGTAGAATCTTCCGATGTAACACAATCAAAATCTAAGCATAGTTATTATTGTTTATATACAACAATGGATGATCCTCAGACATTAGAGGAAGCTATGGCATCTCACAATGCAGAAATGTGGAGACAGGCCATGAAGGAAGAGTATGACTCTCTTATTAAAATAACACTTGGAGCTTAGCTGACCTCCCATCCGGCAAGAAAGCCCTACCTTGCAAATGGGTATTTAAAACGAAGGCTGATGTTAGTGGTAAGATTAAATTTAAAGCTAGGCTAGTTATTAAAGGCTATGCCCAGAAAAAGGGGACAGATTATAATGAAACATATTCCCCAGTTGTGAGATATTCATCCATACGTTATTTATTTGCTTTAACAGCAAAATATGATCTCAATGTCGATCAGATGGATGCTGTTTCAGCCTTTTTACAAGGTGACATTGATGCGGAGATTTATATGACACAGCCGCCTATGTATGAGCAAGGCACTCAGATATGTCATCTGCATAAATCTATATATGGACTTAAACAGGCTAGTAGAATATGGAATATTAAATTAGATAGTGTATTAAAAGAAATTAACCTGTTTAGATCAAAGATAGATCCATGTGTGTATTATAATAACAATGATTTAACATTCATTGCTATATGGGTCGATGACCTCATGCTTTTCACATCTAAAGCTTCTGTAAAAGACAGTTTGAAGGAAAAACTAAAATTTCATTTCCATATGAAGGATTTAGGCATGGCTCAACAGTGCATTGGACTCAATATCACTAAATTAAATGGAAAAGTGGAAATCGATCAACATAAATATATTTCAGAAATTTTACAAAGGTTCAATATGGCTGACTGCAAAGCGGCAAAGACACCAATAGAAGTTGGAATCAAATTTAGTACATATGAAGAAAGTGAGATTAATTATGATATCCCATACCAAGAAGCTATTGGCAGTCTACTCTATGTCGCTCAAGGTACACGACCAGACATTGCTTTTGCCGTCAACACATTGAGCAGATTTAATAAGCAACCTACAGCAGAACTTTGGACTGCAGTAAAGAGGATTTTTAGATATCTTCAAGGAACAAAGGACCTAAAGCTCACATTTGAGAGAGGTATTGATGAAACAATAACTGGATACTGTGATGCTGATTGGGCCAGTGACACTCTTGACCGCAAGTCATGTACTGGATATGTTTTCATGTACCAAGGAGGAGCCATATCTTGGGGCTCACGTAAACAGCCAACGGTGGCCCTCTCAACTGCTGAAGCAGAGTACATGGCAATGGCTTCCGCAGCCCAAGAAGGTTCATGGCTGCGACAACTGCATATTGAACTTGGTCAACAGCAAGAAAATCCAATCAACATATTTTGTGATAATCAAAGTGCTATAAAATTATCTGCTAGTGATTGTTATTTACCTAGATCAAAACATATTGATATCAGATATCATTTTCTGAAAGATCTTGTGAATAGTTCTAAGTTAAAATTTTGTTACTGTAAAGGAAGCGAAATGGTCGCTGATATTTTAACAAAAGGTACTACTGTACACAAACATGTATTCTGTTTAAAGTCAATGGGTTTGCGCTCTGGTGGGGAGGATGATAGTGTATAGAGCGCACATTGCAATTATTTGATTATCTGTGTTTTGTTTGTGAGAGTGTATCTGTCATTTCGTTCCTTTTTTGCTTGTCATTCTTTGTCTGTACCTGTGTCTGTTCAACCTTCAATATACTTCGTCTCAAAAACGTTTCTACTTTTTATTCTTCCGAAATCCAAGATAATCGAGACAAAAATATAATCCACAACCTTTCACGTTATCTGCCACAACACAATTCTTTATGTCATCCTTCACACAATCCATCCAATTTTTCCTAGACCTATTTTTATATAAGAATAAATTAGCCAGCAAAAAAGGAGTATTTGAGCATACACTTTGTTGTCATCATTTGTATGTTTAGACCGCTCCCACTCTCAAGAATTAAACAAAAGTAACCCGTAGTCTAAATTTCGTATATGAGTAATTTCGATAACGGAAGTAAGTAGGTAGATAGAGTAATTTTTTCTAGGCGTAAAATATATAATGATGTAATTAATATTAGACGCCTAATTTTATAATGGCAAATACAGTAATGGAAAGTAACAGTTATAAGCTCATAGAACCATATTTGAAAGATTAAAAATAAACTTACTGGAAAGCGGCATTAACGAGTTGAGCGTGTGTGGCAACATCGCCTCCAATCTGCTTGGACAATTCCAAATAAGTGCGCAGTGGACCCTGTTAACGAAGAAATAAAATATCATTGCTACAAGTGCAATAAATTTTATTTTATATTTACTTATTTATGTACAAATATGTAAGGAACATATTGATAGCTTTAATCTCTTAATAATTCTTAAATTCAGATTTTTGTTAGATTTGATTGCATATATCATTAAATGTATCAATTTTTGTTTACCTTTAAAAGTTTAGCTTAATATAATTTTTTCAATACAAATATCTTTTTAAAAGTTAGAAAAACATATTTTAAAATAATCTTCTTACAACAGTAGTAAACTACATATGTACTTGTAATATACATAAACGTTATAAAATTAAGTGCCCGTGTTTGTTATTTACCGACTTTGGAAGTACAGTTTAGAAAAAAATAATAATACAACAGTCGGCACATAATAACAAATCTCGTAGGATACAGAACCGAAGTTGATGCGAGCTGAGCTGTGTGCAAAACACTAGTAATAATAATATATCAAACAGGAAGTAAAAATAAATATGTACGTATATACATTTACTGTTAAATTTAATAGGTAAAACAATACCTCTTCTCACAAATAACGGAGTGCGGAAACCGGAAGATACTGATAGAGGTTAAGTGTAAGCTGCAGCGTCAACTGTTTTTATGGAAACATGTTTATGGCCGGTTACTACATATTATTCGCTTGCCTTACCACCTGCTAAATTTTCACATTACCTAAGAAGCTTATGTCAATTTTTAACCGATAGTAAAGCAAACAAAAGATTGGCAAGATATAGGAACAGGCAATCAATCGACGCAATCGTCAAGAAGAAAACATACATCCCATATTCGTTGTAGTAAGGTGTGATATAAACTTATTTTTACCCTCCTGATGACTAACGTCTTTATCATCACCTTAATATGGTAGAAAGTATAAACTATATTATCTATATTAAAATTCACACTATAATTTTCTTGTGAAAGAGTATAAAGATAACAAACAATAAACTTAAAGAGATTTAGTTCTTATGAAATTAAAAAGGAAATTAGTTCACAAAAACTGATTCTCGTGAAGTTACGTAATAAATAACAATAATATTTACTAACTCGATGTGAACATACGAACATCTTTATTTCGAAAATTCTAAGTTCTAGAATATATGGATTGGTATAAGAGCGAACCTGGGTGAGAGAGCTTTAGTACTTTATAAATCGAATAGAACATATCTTTGCAAAAACGTTGCATAAAATCATGTTCTTTTACCCACTTACTACCACGACATTCGTATGTAATCATGGAGTATCTATCACTTTAAACATGAAACACTGATGCCACTTTTGTTTCTAAATTTCGATATACAAGATTACATTCGTGTGTCGCAAAAAACTAAAATAAAGGGTACCCTGAATTGTAATGAAACCCAATTAGTAGTGTGATATTTTATTCTTGTGTCACATAATATATGTCAAAGAAACCTTTTAAAAGCTTTTTGAACTTCGCCAAAAGTCAGCTTAATGATGTCGTTCTGCCAGGCGATTTCCTGTGTAAAACATCATTTTCTAAATTTTTTTCATAGTTCAAAAGGTAGAATGGTACCCCTATACTATTTTATATTTGTTTGGAAGTGTAAAAAAATGTTAGAATATTTTATATTAATTGAAAACAAACTAAATTATTCATACATTCGATCATTAATACAATATTTGAAGTATATTTAATTTTATAATAGTAATTAATATTTACCCATAATGTCTTCCAAACCACCGTACTCAATTTTGTATTGTAACTTCGACCTCGGAGTCAAACTAACCCGCTTAAGCAAATCTCGTTAACCCAACTCCATTTAATTAATATTAATAAACTGACGCTAACCGTGCAATGTTTCATACATTAACCACTATCTAATAGGGAAACAAGAACGTATTAACTTATAAACAGTTTCACGTCATAAATGGATTACCAAAACCACTTTGATAATGACGAACAAGGTAAGGCATTATTATAGATTGTAATATAATGCAAAGAAACATCGAAGGAAAGTAGTATTAGCCCATAAAGATATAGCTTTTATGAAACAACCGAAAGCGAAACCCTAAACATTCTCTTTGATGACAATAACTACGACTTACGCACATGAAACAACCTTAAAAAGCTACAAGTGGCCATAAAGGTCTATATACAAAGTATATTATTTATACCATGAAATATTGTAGTAAGTACCATATTTTAAAGCAAATTACTGACTTTTTTTATTGCAGGAGCTCAGCAGACAGGCTGACGGCCCACTTGAAGGAAAGCGGTTACCATCGCCTATGGACATTTGCGACACCAAAGGTGCTACAAATGCGCTGCTGCTCTCTTAAGGGAGACTGGAACCTGGTCACTAATGCCGGAACACAACTCAAGGTTGTTATGGCGACATACTCTAGACCACGGGTGGTCGCCATCCAGTCGGGCAAATGCCGTACCACCTGGCTGTGGGTTGTTTTGTCGCCTCTTACGACAGGTCGCCCGGCCGCAGGAAGTTGTATTCTTTCTCCGTTCCTGCACGGATAATACTGACTGACTGATGTTATATATAATTTCTGATACACGTGATTCATAGCTTAAATTGTGAAAAACAAACACATGATGACACATGACACTTCGTATGCTCGTAGTTCCAGTAACGCGTCCTAGCGAATTTTAGTTGCATTTCAATAATAAAATTAAACTATGCCCGACGCCTGACTATTTTTCCTTTATGGCTCTATAAATACTTTTTCTTAAATGAGTAGACAAAATAGGACTTCAGTCTAGGTTATTCTATAACTCCTACACCTAACATAAGAAAACCGAAATAGTCCAATCGGTAAGTTAAATATGTGAAATATAAATACTAGTGAGAGTCTACCTCGCGGCTGCGCCGCAGGTCACTCTGGTGCGTATCTCTTGTTTAAAAAGCAGACTTTAATACAGATTACATTGTATTAAATGTTTGTGTTGGTGCTATTAGCCCCTGGAAGATTTGATTTCTTGAAGAAGATTTCCTGTCCTTTTATATCGCAAGCTATCCTAGCTCCCGGGATGAAACGTATCTATGTCCATTTTCGATATTCAGACAGACAGATCGAGTTACCATAGCTTTTTTTTAATAATTATGATTTTTTATATCTATAAACTAAACAAATTATTATTTCAACCCGCTCTAGTTTTATTTATCTATCCCCGTACTATCTATCTGTAAACTATGTAAACAACCAAATCACGACCTTTCGCATTTATAATAATCATATGGACTTTATATTATTTTCCATACGCATTCAGTCTCCCTAAGGTATCAGTCAAAGAGCCATGTCTAAGAAATGTAGGGCATGACATGCACGCCAACAGTGGGATTATTAGCACGCATGATGTTGGAAATGCCGAAGACCGTGCAATAAAACGGCGATTTTGGGCTCCAAAACAATGCTCAAGGCGCAGACAGAGTTTGTCACTAGGTTCATGATGCTTTATTTATCTATTTTTTACTAAATACTAAGAGAAAATAAAAAATGTTTATGTAACTATTTTTCTAAAAGTTTTGCAACACTACCTTTGTGCGTAAGGAGAGCCATGCTGCATCACTATCTTGAGCTCTTAGGGCCAGCTTGATCAGTGTCATACCGCACCACACACAATATTGGCTGTTTTTTTTATTGGACTTGACTTTATGTTGTTGGTCCGAAGACCTCACACTTTACTGGGGTTTTCGGGGCGAGCGCCTTCGCGAAGCGACGTACTCCGGTGATATTTTTTTTTGTATGAAATTGGGTATTTATGAAGTAGGTATATTATTAATTATTGTTTAAATATTAATTTTAATTATTTTCATTATGATATTTTCCAAGCAATATTCAAGGTGAATGATGTATACCGTTCCCTATGAATATATAAATTATTTCATAGTTCATGTAAAATGTATCTTAAGCCATTTTCAAATTACGACATCTGAGATTTCCACAAGTTTTCTTTATAACATTTATTTCAATATAATAGGATTGAAAATATGATGATAATGGAACAATAGCATATAAATTTGTTTATATTTCTAAATCAATCAAATCAGCCACGCGCCAGTAGTACAAAGGATTTCTTTTAAACAATTACGCAAACAAAGCATTTGATTCTGAACGCCCGAAATAACCTTATAAAATCCCTTCTTTTACAATTGCTTACAGACGGAAATGAAATATTCATTACTTTAAATGAAAATCAATTGTTTTGGGCATAACTTATTTTTATAATATACCGCTAGTAGCCATATGTGACAATCAATTTTCTCAGTAACTAAGTAGTAATACCAATGTATATGGTTGAATTTGACAACGGTGTAATTTGATAGGCCGCCTTAAATAAACTTTTAATTAATTGGTTTGAATAAATTCCATATGATCTACGGAGTCTATCATTATATGAGGACCGACACGAAATTGACCAATTTTATTATCAGTTTCAAAATTTGTAGTTAGTACAGGACAATTAAAGGAACTGACATTTTCATTTAATTATGGATATAATCAGAAATAAAAACACAAACCTGCACAAGGTCTTGGTATCCGTTGACGCTCATATTATCGGTGTCTATTATTTGCGCGGTGGTTTCCTGGGGCAATGGCGGTGGCGTGGGCACAGAAGCCGGGGATGTCGTCGGCGACCGTGGCGGAGTGAGGCTGGGATCGCGCAGTAGAGGGAGCCGCTCGAGCCTCGACGTCACCCGTTCAAGCCGCTCGATCAAAGCCTCGAGATCCGAAGCTGGACTTTGGGTCGCAGCTGCTGGCTCTACTTCGCTACCTGCACATATCAAATTAAATTTTCACGCTCATGATTCTACAATGTTTTATTAATGTAGTCAAAGCAGTTTCACTCGTAATACAATTTTACACGAAGTTGTGGAGCCGCTGTAGTGTTTATTTCTATTTTAAAGGTGAGTATAAAATTGGGGTAGTTAACATTTAAGGAAATTGATGATATATTCAATCATGTATTCTATGCTTCTATAATATTGTTACATCCTATAATAGTGCATGCACCTGCATACCTGTAGCCAAAACACATTTATTACCTGCCGCAGCGTTTGAGCTTATAACGTTGAAACGTTATAACGTTTATGTTTACATTTTGAAATTCGAAAACAGCATATTGTGTATTGTACTCGTTTATGATCGTTCGCAGGCATAATTACGCAGGCATGCGGATTACGTTTTCTGGGAAATTGCGTCGACGCTTGCCAGGTAGGTGCCGCTTGGTTATTGCATTGGTGCATTAAATAGCAATGGCCCAATGGAGAGATCGTCAGTCTAGCGAGAACCACGATCAAGGCGAGATTTGTGTACATTCGATTACCTATATACGCGACGGACTTTGTGCGTGTCATTGAATCGCGCATTACGTTTGAACTGATTATGTTCAGTTATATTTGTACCTGTGTTATACGTGTTTGTATAGTTCTAATAAATTCTATAGTAATTCGAACGGCAATTTTAATTCTACTCTCGCACTCGTAACATTGCTTGTTGTCAGGACACTGTGCCGCTTATTAATATATATATATTAAGTATATGACAATAAAGACTTTCCTTCTATACATATCTCAATCCCGAATGTTTTGTTTACTATAAATGTTAATTACACTCGTTATAAATTTCCTTTAAACTTACTATAAACACAACATTTCAAAACTTTGCTCACAGAGAGTTCAGAACTATAAAGCTTACACTGTAAGCTTTATTGCGACATACGTTACTCGAAGAAACAGTGCTCAACGAACTGGATATACTGTAATATCTGGCTTTGCTCGTTTGTTTGAGAATTTCACATGTATAATTGTGTTCTTACTTCTAAAGCTATGGTGTTATTTTTAGATTTCTAAATATTAACAAAACTCTTAATAATAATAGTTACACGAAGTTTATAGGCCATTAAACAGTTTTGTCATAATTTATGTTACTCATAATTAATAATGCGATTATGCCATTGGATTTCGAAAAAGAATTGCATTTAAGCTTAGATCATAATGAAAACTTATGCCTAAGGGATATGGCTACGTCTTTTGATCTAAACTGGCTACATAATCACGTGACGTAGGTACTGAATAAAATTAAATCAACAGAATTAAATTAACAAAAAGCATTCATTTATCTGATTACCCTATTACTATAAGCCAGAAGCTATTGAACTACTAGTCAACAATTTGGTTTGCAAATATATTTAACTTCTGATTGAGAGCTGCTGGCTGTTTGGATTAAGACTCTTGAGTTAATAAAACAAGATGATGTAGTAAACCAAGTTTGTACTTACGAAATAAACAATATACTGTCATTTTTATAAATTATTTATTGATCTTCATACTCCGACTAATATTACTTTATGTTGTTAATGATTCAGAAATACTTGTTCTGAATTTTTAGGGGAATGCCCAAGAAATGTTGGTTTGACGTTGTGAAGGATGACATGCGTACCAATGGTCCCAAAACGGGGGATGCAGAAGATCGCGCGAAATGGAGTAGAAAAAGTAGGAAAGCGGACCCTGGGCGTCGAAGTGAACGCTCCGAACGCAACCGGGATTTAACGCTCGGATGATGATGATGACTTGTTCTGAATTATAACGTTTACATCTTACAATGAGCTGTTAAAACTTAATACGTCGATCTCATTCTACCAGTTAGCATAAACGGAGATACACATAACACAGAATTATTATAAAACAAACTGGAATTTAATAAACTGATGTTAACAATACGTAAAATTAGAGAAAGTATTGTTTTTATTTATTTAGCAGACTAACTGAAAATACAGACTTTAAATGTAAAAGGAAAACTTTAATTGACATTATTTAAACTTAACGAGCCATTATCCGTTTCTGAGTGAGGCATTAAGTAGATATTACCATATCATTTCATACATGATATATTGTAGGGAACGAATTATAATAATTACTCTAGTTCTAAAACAAAAAATCTTTTAATATATTTTCTTTAACTGGAATCGATCATTGAGAACTTATACATTTTGAACCTTATCATGCAACAACAGTAACTACACACAATTAAAAAGTCTAAGACGTAAACTTGGCATTATATGATTTAAAAAAGCTATTATTATGCAATATTGTATTGGATAGACATAAAACCTCAGGATTGTCCTGAATAGCTCCAAGGCATATTACATTGTTTAATTATGTTTCATGTTTATAATAGATTAATAACGTATTGCAAATAAAAAGTAGCCTACTTGAAATTATAATGGTTATTATAATAAGTCTTAACAGATTTTTGTTATAGAATCTCTTCTATATGTGAAAACTGTATCAATTTAAACGTAAGCCACGAGTACATATTAGACAAAGGACAATTAGGACAAATGGTATTCGGGTTGTAGTACAAAACGGTACGTGCAATGCTAGTTTGACAGGCAAACGTGCGGCTTTTTGGTCCCAAGAAGCGATTTGTTTTATGCTTATGGTGTCAAGTAGGATAATTTTAACATAGGATGAAGTCGGTTAAAATTAAATTCCTAATAATTACTCCGTATCGCGAGATGGCGATATATATTATGCAGACGTTTTTACTTTTTCTATTACAAATTCGATTCAATTTCTAGTACTCTGGTAATTTCATTATATTCATATAAAGCATACACTAAATATAACTTAAGTATAAGTATTATATTAAACATTTAAACAAAGTCGCTCTGACATTTACTAACGACTTCGTCCACGCCTGACATGAAATTCCCGGGAAACAAAGTACCGCAGTATTTAAAAAAGAGTAAGCTATCATTTTAGTGAAAAATGTGTCGGAATAAGCTAACTTTTATACACCAGAACAACTACAAACCGCTCCTGGGAAAATTCCCGCGGGATTCCCAGGATAAAAAAGTAACGCAGATTTTAATTTTAAGAATTTGCTGTCAAACAAACTGACAAAAAGCTAAAAAAAAATGCTTCGTGTTCTCCATTGTTTATCACCAACATTAGCATTCGAGCGTTGAGTAGTTTTTAATATTAATAATTTTAATACAGAAATACTGATAATCACTGATCAATCCTAATAGATACCGCTTCACAACGACCATCGAGTAACTGTCTGACAAGGATTTGTTTTTCGAAAATACCTAATTCTATCAATCCTCTACTATTTTTATTCATTTACTTCACAACAATCGGATCTTTCAAGCGAAAAATACAATAATGAAAATCTGTACTGTAGCGTGTTTATGTATATAACACGCTACAGTCTGTTTCTATAAGCACCTATCGATTTTTATCTTTCATTCGACTCATTTCTAATGACTAATTATTCGTGAGTCGACAGGCGTAGCCGCTTAGAGCAATTAAACCGTAAAATACATATACCGGCTAACAAATGCATAAAAAATCATCATTATCATATTTTTATAAAAAGTTCATGTAATGTATGCAGGTACTGTATTGCCTCATATCATATGGTTACGTATATAGCGAAGACGTGAACTTTCGGGTCTTCGCAATGTAGCAATACTGTCGAGAAGATTCTAGCAATATGAACTAAAATGGATTTCTTGGTATTGATTTTCGCGACGATATGGAGGGAGACTTATGTCAAAACAATGTGTTTAACAAACTTGTTACTTAGGCTTGAATAATTAGTAATAAAATTCCTCTTCAACCTCGTACTAATCATTATAAACACTCTTCCAATGAGCCACAGGTATCTGCGGAATATGCACTTGTTCATGCACAATCAGAGTTTTCGTTTAATGAACAGCAGTGTCTTACACATAGCAATGTTGTACGCCTCTCTGACAACTTCTGCAATATCGGCCGTGTCATCATCCCCAGCTGTATTCGATCGTGATTCAAACATTTCAATAAGATGCCGCATATTTCTTTGTGTACTACTTGTTTCCATATTTATCGATATATCCAAAAACAACTAAACTACTTCCAAGAAATCACAATAAAATTCATAAATATCACTTAATCACTCAAATGACACACTGGTATTTAGTACGTGTACAATCCGTTTACTAAGTGTAAAAAGATATGATATCGCCTTTATAAAGAGACTCAGCGAATGAAACTAACTAAAGAAAAAGATAACATGTGGTGATAAGGTGAATAAACTTGATTTAGAAATGCCAGTCAGCTTACACGAAAGAGATAATCGACGTTTCAACTTTCAATTTTATTTCCTAAATATTTACAACGTCCTTAATGGGTAAAAGCTACGTAATCTCTACGGAACTCTATGTACGTGGTACGGACATAACTTGCTGGATTTGTTACTATAACCAATGAAATATCAGCCTTACAACTTATCACTAGTTTTGTGTATTGCGTTATACATAATGACTTCAAAGATACACATTCCTGTGTAACTATACATAAAAATCTTAAATTGTATGGATATTCAGGTAATATTACATTTTTCTGGTATAGCTTTAAGTGATAAATACGGCCGTATATAATTTGCCAAGAAATTCTTCACATTTTTCTACGTCTATATATATATATACCCGAAAAGTTAATTTCAACTTCTTTATACATGTGTGTTACAAAATATAAATACAGAGTACATTTAAAATCGTAAAATTGCGGGTGTCTGTAGAATAGGATAACGCCGACACACAAAAAATATAGTGGCCTGCAGTATTTTACAATATTTAGCCATTTTTAGCAGTTGTTCGCAATTCACTCGAATTTTTGATGATGTATGTACCAAACTGAATTAAAACTCGCTTAAACACATAGATATATCAGTCTGGTTAAAAGTACGGAGCACTATTTTATGTGTGTGTTTCGGTGTAATTGAACCAAAGTTTAGGTGCGTGAAGCGTAGGAAAACACGTTAATAGACGGGTACATATTGTTGTAATTGGTAAAACAATGAAAGTTCAGTTCTGAGACAACAGTGAAATGCCTATTAATATTATAAATGCGAAAGTAACTCGGTTTGTCTGTCTGTTATGTTATCACGTAAAAACTACTGGACCGATCTGGTTGAAACTAATAATAATATATATTTTTAATTGTAGGAGTTCAGCAGACAGGCAGATGGCTTACTTGATAGACAGCGGTTAGCATCGCCTATGGACATTTGCAACACCAAAGGTGCTACAAACGTGCTGCTGCTTGCTCTCTTAAGGGAGGCTGGAATCTGGTTACTAATACCGGAACACAACTCAAGGTTGTTATGGCGACATACTTTAAACCAGAGGAGGTAGCCATCCAGTCGGGCAAATGCCCTACCACCTCTGGCTGGGGGTTGTTTTGTCGCCTCTTACGACAGGCCGCCTGGCCGCAGGAAATTGGGATGGTTTCCGGGATAAAAATATATTTGTCTTTCTGTTTGTTATGCTTTTACGGAAAATCTATAAGACGGATTTGGCTGAAATTCAATATATATGTAATTTTAATACCAGGGGTAGGCAAGGGACTTCATCCCAAAAAATGAGATAGATTTATGTAAAGATCGCCGAAAGATCCCGGAAAGTAGGATAGAATTTGTTTTTTTATGTTTGCCATTTTCGTCATTTTGATCGTTTTGGTCATTTTCATTATTTTTGTAGTTCACAGATGACAAACGAGACTTGAGACAAGCTAATACTTTTTATCGTTAAAATAAAACTAGAATGGGTTGAAATAGGGGACGAAAGTTTGTATGGAAGATCAATCATTTCTCAAGTTTATGGATATAAAATTTCATTATCTATAAAAAAATGCAATAGTAATGGTCTGTCTACTTGTTAAGCTTTCATGGAAAAACTACTAATATCGAAAACGAACAGAGATGTTTTTGATCCCGGAAGATGGGATAGTTTGCGATATAAAATGAAGTGAATCTTCCGGGGGCAAATAGCGGTTACATAAAAAATTTTGACAGTGTAACCCGTATTAATGCTTGCTCTTTTAAGTAGAGGCACGTAGTAGGGTTTGACCCGGGGCCCAACTGCGAGAAAGCTCTAGTCTAGTAATTAATATATATCTTAATATTATATCTTTTTATATATTTATTTAATATCAGACTTTCAAAACAAGCAAAAAATCTGATTGAGCCATTGTGGTATTTAAACAAAGGGCATCTAAAGTTTATAATTTGGCATTCGGGTATTTATTTGTAAAGCATAGTTTTGCTGAAATTGTTTAAATTTGGAAAATTCGTAAATAAAAAGTTTTATTTATTTATATAAACTAGACTTTGACACGCGTCTTATCTTGCGTATATTCCGAACCCTTCTATTCTCTCCCATTATTTTCCTCGATAGATGTGTGTGTATCAATTTTCATGATCATCATTTCATTCAGAAGGCTGCTAAAATAGAACATAAAAACACCCAAACACAGTCTGAAATTTATTTACAGGTATATAAGTGTTAAAAGTATTAATTTTATAAGATATTGTTTAATCGAGCAATATACTAAATTAATTATAACAATGACATCATCGTCGACAATTTACAAAATAGCTGTTGACGTCAGCCACTCATTAAAGATGAATTAAAACGCTAACTGTCTACGCCCTTAGAATTTATAATCTGCAACGTCAAAAGAAAATCGCCTCTTGATTATGCTAAGACTCGTGTTAAAAGTATTGAGGCGGTAAAAATTATGCCAAGACACTAATTTATAAGGTCCACTGTTCATTACATTTTTCATGGCAGATCATTTGTTTAACAAATACTTTTACATCTTAAGGCGCAATATTATGAAAACAAAGTCCTATAACCATAATGAGGGCAGTTTTAGGGTAAGGCCAAACGGTAAATATTAAAAATGGTACCTTTATAATTTCGTCCTATCCGTCTGTCTATATTTGTTGATAATGCTATTAAAATGTAATTTGCAAGTAATGTATCTATTAAGCCCCGATAAACATTGCTGTAGTGAAAAAATCAGTTGTATCACAGAACTATTACTTTAAAATACTAGTCAAATGTGTGAGATGTATCGATATATATTAGATAGGTCTTAAAGTATAACGATTTCACATAATTGGGTTATTTATTTAATTAGACAATACTTGGGAGATATCTAAACTAAACTCGCAAATTTTGAGTAGCTTTTAGACTAAAACAATCGCTGAAAATTATTCAAGAAAGGTAGAACATTGCAATTAGATTCAAATGGCATAGCAAATATTGTGGGATATTAATGAAAATCAGAATTCACTTGAAAAAAAAAGTTTAACTTAAAACTTTAAAATATTTATCATCTTCAAGTGTATTTAAAATAACTTTATTACAGAAGACTCACAACACCAGAGACAGAAACTGTCTGACCACTGGACGCTCGAGGAACCCGTTACAAGCCCGGCGGCCATACATAGAAGGACGTTATTCAGGTCGCAAGTATCCGAGTGCAAGAACCGTTCACTGAAATATTATACGTCTAAATTCACGCCTACTTAAATTCGACTATATATCGAGGGCTTCATAACAGGTAGGCAAAAATTTTTTTTTTTTGTTGTATACTAAAAACTACCTCTGTCACAATTTAGAAAGTATTACCAGTATGCAAGTGTCCCTAAAAAGAAGGGTATTCCAAATTTCAGACTTATACAATCAATTAGTTTTGTTTTATTTACAAATTTCTCCCTTGTGTAAAATTGCACTTTTGCCTGTACGCCCATTTGTTATGAAGCACTCGATATACAATATATTTTAAAAAAGAGCACTGTCACATTTTACTCCACTACTATTACTTTATTCAAATAAATTGTTTGCTAAACAGAAATAATATATTACAGTCAACAATTAGCTTAGGGGAAAAATTACCAGACCGATATGATAAGATGATCCGATGACGATGGAAACTGCAGATTCATACGAAGAATTATTATCTAACCGTATGCAGTGACATTTCTATATTTAGACAGGTATACTTTTGTGTGTGATCTCAATCTTAATACACAACGGGTTTCAAGACCAAAGTTTCATAAATATACCTGTAAAACACTACGTAAAAGTACGTATGTAGCATTAGGTTATTTTAGTGTTGCAACACGGCCAAGGCCGACCTAAATGTGAAGTTATATTACGTAATTTACATCCGTAACAGATTTTTTTAGAGATGCTCATAATATAACAAAGCTATGTTAAACACATGAAAGAATCCCGAATGTAGATTAATACGTACTACTGAATCATATTCAGACGCGTTTGCCTAAAGTGCAATGTATGCCTGACAGTCTGAAGTAGATTTAGATTTAAATCCACAATAATAAGAACCAAATATGAAACATGCTAACTGTAATTAGATAGACGACACATGTTACAACATGTTACAATAAATTCTGAACTGATTTTCATATAATAGCAGGTGCTAAAGTACAATGTTTTAGAAATATGATAAAAGTAATTTATTAATCTATTTAAAGAACAATTAAAACGCATTTGACTTAAGTTAGGAGGTGACAACCTTCCAGCCTGGACAGAGCAGCGCCGAAACCTCGTCGCCTTTACCGGATTCGACACCTTGCTCCCGGCCGTGGTTCGCGCCATGGTCTGGAGCAAACCCGGATGGGACGCCGTCTCCTCCTTCTGCGAGCGCGTCATGCTTGCGAAGGAGGAGGCGGAGCGGGAGCGTGAGCTCCTCGCTCCGTTCCCCGCAAAGGAGGACGCGCCAGCGGCGGAGGGCGTATTTTGATTTTCGGCCACCGTAAGCGAGCGGCACGGGTGGGGCCCCTTGGGGTATAGGGGTTCTTACTCACCCGCAAATGCCGTCGAGATGAGAGCGCGAGTGTGTCGCGCGCGCTCATCTCTCTTCCCGTGGGGCGCGTTACAAACCGCCTCACGCCCGGAAAAAACCATGTAGATGCCAGGGGTTCAGATCCCGGAAATGGAAGAGGCCTCGTGAAGGAGGCCTACGCCTGTCAGGTTACGTGGAGCCGGGTAACCCATTTACCCGTAGCCCTGGCATAAGCCGCAGGCCCGAACACCCAGGGGTTTTAGTGGGTATCCCTAACTGGGGAGTGGCAATAACGTGGCACCAGTTCTGACTGGGCGCGCTAGTGCCACCCTCGATTTGGCGAATCCCACACACGGGTCGCGAATTATCCCCCCAGGCTTCTGTGCCTGCGGCTTAGTCTTCAAACGGATTTCCCCTGGCCAAAAAAGAGGACGTGATAACTTGCTCCATCCGCTTTCCTTCTTTTTCTACTCCACTTCGCGGTCTTCAGCATGCCCTATTTTGAGCCCATTGGCACGCATGTCATCCTTCACAACGACAAGCCATTACTTGAGCCTTCACCTACGTACGTACGACGTGACAACTTGCTATTCTCTACAAAATCTAAGGGCTTCGAAGTTTTATAGGATGATAAAGTGTCACAATCGACTAGACTACCCTATTGCTGAATGACAAAGTAGTGTCGAGTGTCCTTTGCGTTGTTATTAGTGGTAAGATAAGAAAAGAAACAGTATTGTGTTGTTGAGTAAGCAATCACTTGACATCAGTAAGTAGTCCTCCGCTCCCTACTGGGACGTGCGCGCTTGCTAATTTTATGGCTTTTCGTGATTCGCAATTGCTTTACTGTGATAATGGAATCAACAAGCTTATTGTAGCCGAGATCTGAGCATAAATTATACAGTAGACGCCTTTTGACACCGCATTTCAATTAGCCTTGTCGTCCGTAAGGCAAAGGTTAGTAAGTAATCTTTTCATGGTTAAATAAATTTGCTTTACGTTACTTTTACACTAAAGCATAATTTCATAAAGTGACCGTTATTCTAAGTGCTAACCTAAATTTAGTACTTTCAGTCATATCATTAATATTAATAACTAGGTTTTGCCCGCGACTTCGTCCAAGCTTGACAACTAACGTGGATTGCAGTAATTTTGCCAGTGTTTAAATTCAAAGAAGCTTTTTGAGCCGGGCAAGATTTTTTAGTATGAAAATACTGAATGAATAATGAATTTCGAATATTCCACTACATCTGTTGTACTAAAGATGTTTAATATAGAAACTGTCATATTAAGCCAGTCCTACTATCACGTGGTTTCAAAGTTAAGAAATCCCGGGAAATATAAAAGTCCCGGATTATATTGTTTTAGTATTCATTGCAGCCGAATCAGCTAATTGTAATTCACCACTTTTAAACATCTTGAAAAAATTCCCGGAATATAAAGCGTCTCATCACTTGAAAAAGGACTTAAGCTATCGTTCTAGTGAAATCTTATTGAAATCAGCTAATATTTATGCAATGTAACTAATTTATACCATTCCCGGGAAATTTCCTACGTGATTCCCGGGGCACAAAGTAAGTAGCATATAAAAAAGAATGTAAGCTATATATATCCGGATAAGCTAATTTTTATGCACCCGAAAAACTACAAACTGCTCCCAGAAAAATTACATTTATTACATAAAATTTACTATCGGTCAGTGAAAAAATCACATAGGGAATCAATGTTTGAAGTGAAACTTTTTGGAATCGTCGTGATTTGAATCTCAATGAAGCGAAAAAGCGACACTATAGAGATAAACGCATAAACCTATATGACTAAGCCTGCGAACGAATGAGATAGAATACATTATATTTAATAACTTAAACACTAAGCTCATACAGAAACAGTTGGAAATGATTTGGACTTTTTCATTAATATTTAAAATTTCATGTTTTAAAGCTTAAATATATTATAACGATATAATCTTTATCTATATATATAAAAGATAGTCGTGTTAGTTACACTATTTAAAACTCAAGAACGGCTGTACCGGTTTGGCTGAAAATTGGTGGGGAGGTAGCTTAGAACCAGAAGACGGAAATGGGACTTTTTATGCCGTTGGCACCGGTAGGTTGCGCTGAAATGGGGTTCTAGAACCCTCCTAATCACCTGGACCTATTTGGGTGATTTTGTTTTTGTGTTTCCGGATGGTTTAGATTTGCAATTAGAACTGGTAACTGGCGCTGAGATCGGGTTCTAGATTTTTATTTTTCAGAGCAGGACAACCACTGCCGGGGCCGCTAGTATAATATAAAATTGACGTCACAAAATTCAAAATTTAGAATCCCTCCCACCTCTTGTCATAATTTGTTTCACTTCTATTGCGTGTGAATTGCTCACACGCACACACACGCAGTTTTTTTTTTAAATCTAGCCACTTCCAATTATTTTCAGAAAATTTTCCGCAGGATTCCCGAGATAAAAATAGCGCAAATTTCAAGTCTAAGGATGTCGATCAGCGAAAACCGCAACGACACAACAACACTACACAGACAAGAATCTTTAACAAAATGCATCGAATGCAATGCATTGAATATATAGATACGGCTTTTTATAATCTATACTTATATATATATATATATATATATATATATATATATATACAAATATTATAAACGGGAGAAAGTTTGCAAGAATGTATGTATGGGTTTAACGCTCGTACCGTTTCATGCAAAAACTACTGAATATGGAGCATCTTTTTCCTTACTTCTATTTATGACAGTTCCAGTTGTGAGAGTATAAGAGTAATAAGTATAATGTTTTAGTAGTGGTTAGAAAAATAAAACGACACTACGCCAATATCTACTTTAACGCTCTGTTTTAAGGTTGATTTCACCTTGTACTAAAAGTTATCGTATAGAGTATAGGAGGCGCTAGTGGCGCGCCTTGCTTTGTCACCACATAGCTCGGCGTCAGCCATAACAGGGCCCAGGGTCTTTGGCAGTGCCGGCGCCGCGAGCGACTTGTGCTTTTCGGAGGTGTCACGAGCGGCGCCCACTAAGGCCCTGCACCCGTGTACGTTATACTATAGGTAAAGCCGGCAGTGCTGCACTCATGCTGATTCAATCCTCGTTTGTAACTAGTGCAACCGCAAAGTGTCCTACATTATACTGGTTTGACATTTATGCCAACTGGAATAAGAAAATGCAATCACACTCGAACACTCTACATTCCTTATTTATTTATTTATCGATTGGATTTAAGTTCTAGTACAGCATTTTGTGCGCTGAATATTAAACGGTGAGAAAAAGCATGTGTGCCCTGTATGACATCGAGTCTTAAATGTAGGTTAGCTTGAAAAGCATGTATAATATATGTGCAGCTCGCAGTATTACGAAATGCAAGAAAACTCTAATAACTGCATGAAATTACTTGAAGAGGATGGTCTCTTTATAATTATGAAAATCAAAAGATATTTGTAAAAGATCTTGCACTATTTTTAGTTTATGTAATTAAAAGCACTCCCACTCACAATCTAAATAAAACTTTAAGTTTCACAAAGAGTGAACATTTCTCAGATTAAACCTTTAATTAAAGTCACCAAAATATAAAGGTTGAAACTTCAATTTTTCTAAAATTTCTCTGTGAAAACAATATTATAACAACAAAATTTAATGATTGAGGAATAAGCTCTTTGCCAGCTGAATGAAGCTTTATATGTGTTTATATTACATGTTGAAGCCCATCTGTTGCACAGATACATTTATGGTTAATCCGTATGGCGATGTCATACCATGATACGAACAAATTACCCACAGCGGCTATGGAACCTATCAAGTCACGCTTGACCTGCTTTTATCTCTTACTAGTTGCAGACCACCACAAATAGGGTTGCCAGACGTCCCGTATTTCCCGGGACGTCCCGTATTTTAGGCTTAGTTTAAAATGTCCCGGCGGGACTGACTCTGTCCCGTATTCGAGCCGTGCTTCGTTTTTGATTATTAAATCGATCGATCTACGCGAGACAAATACTCACGCACGCAATGTTCGCAACTTCACATACACATATACCCGGATTAAGAAAGTTCGAGAGAATTTATGGTTTAATTATACACTTTAATTGTTAATTAATAATTTAAAAAAAATGTCCGATAACATATTTTCAAAATGTTCACACTACTTTCAATAGTAGCAATGAACATTTTATCAAAAAAAAACAAAGAATGTCACTATATAATTTTGGTTTTTAATTTGTCCCGCGTAAAACACTAAATTCCCGTATTTTTTTGCCTATTTAAACATTTGCCCCTTATAAGCTGAAAAAAAATCTGGCAACCCTAATCACAAACAACATAATAGATTTTTATACAATGTAAACATTTGTTTCACCCGTTCTATTATATGCAGTTCATGAGAAAAAATATTGAATGGAGTGTAATGATACATATTTTAACATTATTAGCTTATAGCCGACTAATAAACACAATTTTATTCACGTTTGTGCCAAGGTAATATTAATTATAACATGGCTATCTGTCATGATGGATCTATTAAATGAAAATATAAGAGATTTAACTTCGCGAACTCCGAATTTCAAATTGAGGAAATTTCCAGACGAATAAGTGAAGGAGAAAATCAATTACATGTTTATCACTAATATACTGAGAGACAGACACCTCGTACATGTTTAAAGTGCCCTTAAGCTGCAAAGATGTAGAACTTAAATTTACTCAAAATTATTTAGGCAGATGTCTCGTTTCTAAGGCTCAGCGCGATTACATCTTACGAAAACTGATGTAAGAATTGTTTTCCAGCAATATTCACGCGTTCTATATTTACATTAGGCTTGGGAGAGGTGCCAGGTCAAATCAGTCGTGGCATTTAAATCGAACAAGTTAGTCTAGTTATTATTAAATATTAAGTGACAATGTTCATATTTCATTTTAGTAGTTGTGATCTACCATACTCTTCTTGAAAACAATGAAATATACTATAAATAATAATTATACTCTGGTTTATTACTAAAACTATTTAACAGAACGTCGAATGTCATCTTTATACATCCAACCACGTGTTAGATTTCATCTCACATGCGGATCGAATGTGAGATGATAATTATAAATAACGAGTCGGCTTGGTATTAAAGTGTTTGTTATAAAAATCATATAAATTTCTCTGTTTACTTTTAATTTCAGTGCGCACACGGTTACGTTTGGAAATTGCCTCCAAATGTTTCCATGGATGAAACGAAATGAACTTATTAAAAAAACAGAAGTTGAGACCGTAACGAACGTCCAACGAGTAACCCTTTCGCAATAAATGAATACCCAAGCGAGATTTCCACACAGATGCTTCAATTTGCTCCCTGAAAATATAGGTCTACCCTTTCAAACTAGTAGTTAGACTTGATTTATCATTACAAAGTTGAACACGAACGCTTTGGCTTTAATGTTAAAATATTCAATTAAAGTTAAAGTCAAAATTAAAGTACCATTCATATGATTAATTCATATTTTACTTAAATGTGAAAGTAGATTTTTAGATGTTCGTCAGCTTGTTTGTTTTTTCTCAATGGTTTTGGTAATAAACGGATGATATTGTTACCAGCTACAGAGGACTCGAATTCAAAATGCCGTTGGAACTACTATAGAATTTATTAGAACTGTATAAACACGTATGAAACCAGTAACAATATAACTGACAGTACAAAACTGCATGATTCAATAACACGCGCAAAGTCCATCATTATATCGCTTGTCGAATGTAAGTCTTACTCGTATCGTAATCCTCGCTCGACTACTCCACCCCTTCGTTCAGACATTGTTTTATAGTAAACTGTGGAGCACACAATCGATTGCGTGGGCCGGGTTCTTCGAAGAAAATGTAATTTGCACACCTGCGAACGGCCAACAAAGTCGAAAACAATAACAATAAGGATTAGTTCGACACTAATGACGGCCATAAAACGAGTAGATAAACAATAGCATGTTTGTCTTAATTACGAAATCTAAACACAAAGTAAACAAAAGAATTCCCAAATCTGGGAAGGCAATAAACTGCGCTTTACGACAGGCAGCTGTACGTTTATCTTTGACGGCATGTAACAATATTAACATTTGGTATACAAATGTTTTTGTTAACGTTGAGTAAAACAGGAATTTTCAATTAACAATATGCGGTCTTATTATTATTAGCTATTTCTTCCAGTCAACCTTTAGATGTATACAAACTTGGTAGACTAATTTAGTATCGTGTTCATATATAATGTAAAATATGTGTTTATGCTAATATCAGCTACTATGAAATATCTCACCACTAATACCTCAAGAGGTTAATAGGATTAATTCAAGACGCAGTTTATGGTCTCATGTTTCTTAACCATTCTTCTAAAATAATAATAAACTAATTAAGTAATATTATTATTATATCCGAATGAGTCACAACACGAAAACAGCTACACTGGTTTGAGCATTTATTGATAATATATTTCCTGTTGGCTCCCATCGAATAAAATACAATATTTTAAATATAACATTAAAAACTTCAATTTGTGAACTGGTAGTCATAGTACAAAACATAAACCTCGTAAAACAGAAAGAACTTTCGATGTGAATGTGAGACAGGCAGGATTTATCATACAATTTATTGAAACACTTTGCCAAAGTAGAATTATAATATGTTATCTATGGGAGTGTCCTCCAATTTTGCGAAGAAAACTTTTCTAACTTTGGCATACTTAACAAACTATCCCAAGAATTAAAGTACATATTAATATATAAAGACTATATTCAATATATTAGTCTTGTGTATTGAATATATCATATTCTTCAATAAATTATTAAATATGGCGCATAAACCTATATCTACCTATACCAAATAGGTACAACAAATGATACTAAGAATGACAATTATCTTGTAACATACATTGATGTAGCAATAATATTGTTACATCAATGGTAACATACGTAATGGTAACATAGCTACATTTATGAAGTTACGAGGCATTTATTGGTACCGCCATGTAAACCTCCTTTAGACCTATTGATACTTTTCTTTAACATATTTAAATTCTTTTTAAATTGTGACGGCGCGTTCCCCTTTCGCACGTCACTTCAGTCACTCATTGTCATATCATTAAATTAAATAAATCGCCTCGCTTTGTATATAAATAAAATATCATAAAATACTATAAAATAAATCTCCCCGCATACATAAATACATTATAAATAACCCGCTCCGCGCCACCATTGTAATATATAGTAAATTAATATTAAAACACATAAAACAAATACACATAAAATTCTATAAATATATCAAGTATAATAAAGTGTGTGTGATAGTGGATAGTGGAGAAGAGGAGCCGCGTTTCATTCCCATTAACCAGGTAAGTGCGTGCTCGTTCCGATTCCCATTCCAAATTGTCCACACTTCTTTTCCCGCAAAGTTGACACAGTTCGCTTAACGTTAAATCCAGCGCCGCCGCAACAAATGGTCCTTCGAGCCGGATACTCGATACGCGTAATTTTGGCGTAATCGGGCCGGATTTCCTAAATTTAAAGCCCTACCATAGGCATATCATATACCGCATTCTCGCATTCGTGTGTTTCCTAGCTTTAGAGCTAGGAAAATTACCGCCCCGCATCCTCTTTTTCACCGCCCTCGGTCTTATAGGTGTTTGTCTAAGCTATATTAATTACTCGCACCTGCACGTTTAGGCAACCCTTAGCCGAGTGTTATTTCTATTTATAGAAATAAATATATTTTAATTTCCCATTAATTAAATCATATTTCATATCGCATCAATTCGCTATTTTCATTTATCAATTTTCCGCTGATACATTTGTCATATCACCGCATTTGGTTTTTATTCTTTTTAATTTAAATTGAGTTACGTTTGTCATCAATATGTCGTCCATTTTGAACATTGATGACAACGTCGAATTAATGGGCTTAAAGGCTCGCCAAGACAGTTTGTTTGAAGTTCTTCAATTAATATATAAAAAATCGCAGCAGGCCTTCGACAGTACGGAATGTCTGCAATACTTTCTTGCATATGCCGCAACTTTGGACGATATTCGCAAACAATTTAAAGAAACCGCGAATAAATATAACGAAGTTCTCCTTATGAGTGTGTCAGACGCCGTGCCTGATTACAAAGCAATGATTCCTTTTGAAGAATTATTTTGCAAGGTAAAAGCAGCACTTAGGAGGCTGCAATCAAATAACACCGCACTAGATTGTAATAATGTTATAAATAGTAGGCCAACCGCGTTAAAATTACCTATTGCTGTACCAAGCACATCAACAATGCAGCCTTCCGAACATCATGATGTTACTTCTTTACGACATTCTTTTGTCGAATCCGATTATATTTCGACATGTCATGATGTAAGTTTTCCGTTTAATAATTCGCACGTCATATTGAATGAAAAAATATCATCATCGTCAATGGTTTCTTGTAGTTACGATGATGGAAATTATACTCAATCCGCGTCTCATTTACCCGCTTCTACTTCAGCTGTACTAAGCAAGTCATCGTCGTCTTCTGCTCTTTCTACATCTAGTAATGACCAATCACCGCAGTCGCTTGTTAATAATGCTACTCCAGGTTCTAGTGACGTGGCTAATCCGCATCATATCTTGTGTAATGTGTCTAGAACTTCTATGAATCATGACATATCATCAGTTGATAATAGTGATGATCATAATAATGTTACCCATGACTCTCCGGATGTCTACTACAGCTCTACGCTATCACCAACTACATCCAGGGTTTTATTAAAATCTGTTCCATCAGGTCGTTTGGTAAAACGTCATTGTGGTTTTAAATCAGACGACGATAAACTTTCGCAAAATACTATATTCATCAATGACAAACATAATATATCTTTCCAAGATATAGGATTATCACGTTTTGATAATTTCTATCCATTCGCATATATTACGATGTTTAAATCGCCCGCTTTATTTGAACATTCCTTGTTTCCGCGCACTGTAATAATAGTACAAAATAAAACCTCTTCGAAAACTCGCATACTTTTAGGTTCGAGTTATCAATATAATCTCGCGCTCTGTTCTAATGACGTTTTACATTCGTTTCATAATTTTAATACATCGTATAATGTCATAATGATAAGGTATTCTATGGACATTGTTTTACGGGTGATTCCCGGTCATCATAGAGTTTTCAAATACAATTCTTGTTTTAAGCCGACCCGCGAAAATTTAAAATTTTCTTTGCGACAAATTGAGTCAAATACTTTTGTCGCATCGTGCCTCATCCGATGTCTTTACTCTGATCGAGGGATTAATATTTTATTAATTTAACATTTTTAATTTTAAATAATTTCCACCGCATCGCTTTCTTAGTTGTTGTTTTAGGGTAATAGGCAACACAGTCTTCGAGACGGTATATCGTGAATCCGAATATTCGCAATGAATGAAGTTCACGCGTTCATTCGTTTGGTTGTGTCCAATACCCGAACTGATATTAATATTTATTTTTCTTTTAGTTGTCAATGAAATATTATTTTTGTTTGGTTTAAATATAACCCGCTTCCCGCTTTAGTCTTAATTTAATAGTTAAGAAATATTTATTTTATTTGAAACTTTTGATTAGGTTAGATTAGTTTCAATACTCGTATTTATTTACTTAATTGTTTTCCGCTTCTTTATTTAATTATGGATTAAGCTTGCTTTGGTCTCCTACACGCTCTTGTAAATAAGTATATACTTGGACCAAGCGTGCTTTAATCCTCTCGCTCTTATAAGTTTATTTTGATCTTGATTTGTTTTGGTCCCGCACCGCACTTGTAAATTTATTTTGGACCAAACAAATATAAGCCTCGTTACCGTATTTTATTTTAATTCGGACCTAGCTAGCTGTCTTGGTCCCGCACCCGCTCTAATAAATTTATTTTGGACCATGCGTGCTTAGGTCCCAAGCCCGCTCTCGCTTCTTTATAAGCTAATTTCGGTCCTTGCTTATTTAGGTCCTGCAACCGCTCATGTATACTTATTTTGGACCTTGTAAGTTTAGGTCCCGTATCCGCTTCTTTAATTAACTTTGGACTATACTAGTATAGGTCCCGCTCCCGCTCTTTTTATATTAATTTGGACCTTGCTAGTTAAAGTCTCACGCTCGCTTCATTAATTATTTATTTGAGCATTATTTAGTCCAACATCCGCGCTTCCTTTATTATTAGGGTACGCTCTCGTACAGTTATACTTTTATTCTTATTCACTATAATTATATTGGACTTTAATAATTGGTTCTTCGCTTGATGTTTTAACTATTGAATACGCTCTATTAATTTAAGTTACTCGCTCGAGTTTGTTTGTCTGCGTAGGACGCTATATTATATAAGTTCTTCGCTCGCTAATTTATTATATTGACTCTCGTCTACTTGAGATATGTTAATTAAGTTGAATTTTAATTGAATATTTTCTGCTCCGCATACCTTTTCAAATTGAATGGACATATTATTAGTCCCCCGCTCAAGCTTTATTCATTTATAACCGCTCAGTTTATTTTATTACTTCGCTCATGTCAATTGTACTGCTCATTTGGAAATATCTTTGAACAATCAGACGTATCGTACTGGAAGTTCATTGTATATAAATACCCGCTCGCTCATTATACATTACTTTTTCGCTCGCTTCATGCATATACAGTTTAAAGTCCGCTCACTTTACTAATGGTTGCCATTCGCTAATTAAATATTAAATTTAATTTCGCTCACCGCATTTAACTTTGGACCTTCGCCCGCTTGATTAATTTATTGGTCCTTCGTATTTTAATTTACTTTCTTTTTAAAGGCAACCCTTTAAGGCCGGGGGAAATGGTACCGCCATGTAAACCTCCTTTAGACCTATTGATACTTTTCTTTAACATATTTAAATTCTTTTTAAATTGTGACGGCGCGTTCCCCTTTCGCACGTCACTTCAGTCACTCATTGTCATATCATTAAATTAAATAAATCGCCTCGCTTTGTATATAAATAAAATATCATAAAATACTATAAAATAAATCTCCCCGCATACATAAATACATTATAAATAACCCGCTCCGCGCCACCATTGTAATATATAGTAAATTAATATTAAAACACATAAAACAAATACACATAAAATTCTATAAATATATCAAGTATAATAAAGTGTGTGTGATAGTGGATAGTGGAGAAGAGGAGCCGCGTTTCATTCCCATTAACCAGGTAAGTGCGTGCTCGTTCCGATTCCCATTCCAAATTGTCCACACTTCTTTTCCCGCAAAGTTGACACAGTTCGCTTAACGTTAAATCCAGCGCCGCCGCAACATTTATCTCTCAATTTTTAGACGTTTTATTATTTAAAACATATATTTATTAACCAAATCCGTTATTCACTGAATAAATATTTATATATCGTTTGCTTTCTATGAGCTTTTAGAGTTACATTACTGGGCTTTTATCTATTATATCTTTTACTAATGATAGGTTAACGAAGAAAGACTATTTATAGTAATTCTTGCGGCCCGCCGGCCTGTCGTACGAGGCGACAAACAAAACACAGTCAGGAGGCAGGGCATTCGTTAGTCTGGACTGCTATCCTCGCTGGTCTAAAGTACGCTGCCATAACAACCGAGTTGTATTGCGGCATCAGCCTTTCAGACTGGCAGCAGTTTGGTCGCAGATCTAATATAACAAATATCGATAGGCGATGGTACCCACTTTCCATCTAGTGTGCATCAGATTATCTGTTACAATCTAATAATAAAAAGGCAAGTAACAACTCTCATCAGTCAGCCTTCCCGGCCAGGGTTCACGATGTTGGTCGTGCCTTTTTGTCGCGATCCTAGCAAAAGTCGTTGGATGGATCACCTAGAAGTTCTAGTGGGATTCTGGTATTATTAGGTCGGTGAGGTCCCATACACGCCTACCGTAATTCTCGCATGATTTAGTCTAAAGGATTTTAATGATTGAAATCAACCTATTCATCTACTCGGAATCTGGAAATTTAGCAACAGTTACTGTCAGTCTAACACAACAATCAAAACACTTCCTTAAAGATAGGAAACTATTTAAGAACATTTTATAATCACGGTTAATCGTTGATAGGCCGAACATAACTGAATGAATCATGCAGGTGACGTAGGCTTTTTTACTCACAACTTGAAGCCAGGACAACAAACGCGTCATATACCTATTGATTAGTTTACCCTTTATATGCTAGATATCATTATGTACCTTGGATAAATAAATAATTGCTGATACTGTTTTCTGTAATCACTGACAATTATACGTGGATATTATATTACCTTATACAAAGTACAAACACTGGGCAATCTATTAGTGATATCCTTGCTGCGTTTCACAGGTGTCGTTGTGATGAACTGCTATTAGTAACAAGCAGATGGCATAAGATAGTTGTTTATTAAGCTACAAAAATAAATGCCTAATTATGTGATTAACATAACTTTGAATGGAGATTTGCAATATTTTTTTTAATTCATGCCGAATACGTTTTAAGTATGTCGTCTATGTATATAGATAGATTAGTTAATCGATTCCATTTATTTTGTTTTACTGTTTATTTCTTATCCTAATTAAATTGACGTAGCCAATTTTTGAGTTTACAGTTTTAAAATAATAAAATTTGTTCAACACGAGACCAAAAAGTCAGCGAACTAGTATTATTTTTTCTATTGACAAATATATGCTGTGCATTGACTATTTGCCTTATTTGGAACTTTATTAGAACAGGACCTATGATCACTTTATAGTTAAAATTTAATGAAATACTAAGAAGTTTCAATTATATTTATAGTATATTTTAAATTATATATTCTTAATTTACTTTAACTATCTATATATTATTATTTATTTATTTATTCTTAATTATAATAAAGATATTAAATAAATGTTGATGAAGAGAAAACTGTTGGTCAAGATCGTAGCAGGTTCTCCACCTGCTACGATCTAGCTTCATTGTCTCTGCCTACCCCAATGGAAAACAGGTGTGAGAAAATATGTATGCATGTAATATTTAAATATATATTCTCTTCGAGTTATTACATTGTAATACACAGGAATACTTAGATGTAGACGTATAAAAAGTTCAATGACAGGTTAGGTTATATGAAATAGCAGCGCAGTACAGTTGTACTCTAACTGCATTATAAAATTTATGTTAATTACTTGGTTCAAAATTTCATCCTTAAGGATAAAGTACTCAAATATTTTCTCCATTAATAATTTTTACTTAATGTTCTGTATAATTATATATTATGAACTGAACTCGGAAAATATTACCCATATACATAAATAGAATTAACACATCGAGGTGAAGGTTAAATTTTAATAGCCATTCAAAATATTATAAGCCTAATGAAATCTTACCGAGAACAAATGTAAAACTATAATTTTGCACTCATAGATCACGGTAACCAACACTTTTATAACACAAAACTGTTATTTTCATGCACTGATAGTAGTGTAACGAGCACGAACGGTGCGAACTTGCGCGTGCGCCGCCAAACACTGGTAGGAATAGAATCAACACGAACGGATGTGTGACGATGATTCAGAGCCAGCTAAGAGTCGGCCGATCACAAAAACTGAGCAAGCGAACACATACTGTGTATTAAGAATGGTAGTTTATCCGCTACAAGCATTTTCTGGGAGAATCAGGCACGATAATTATACAGCAATGTCGATATTATTACGGAATACTATCAAGCATAAAGTAATAATACAAACACCGATTATACCGCATTTCTATATCTTTCTATCCATGCTTTGACCTCATCTTTGATAGAAAACTGATATAACTTGTATGGAGTTAATGTCAAAATGTAAGGCATATCAATGGATAGTAAAATTATATTATTATACATGTATAAGTTACATCCTATGTATAAGAGAGAATATAGAACACCCGAATATAAAATATCATTCTGAGCTACTGTCACAAAAATTAGCAAATACTTTCGGAGCAGCATTTGAGCAATTCAATTTAATAATTTTATATTTCTTGTCCTATTTGAATACTTTTTTTATTGCTCTTCGCGGTCTTGAGAATGAGATGAATTTCATTAATTTTGTTTTAAACATAATTGCGATAGTTAAATATAATGTAGAATGCTTTTCATCCCGGAAAATGCCATGGTTTCCGTACCCGAAATTTAATGACGAAATTATCACAAAACTTCTCTTTTTATCCAGGAAACTGGAAAGCTCAAAAACGCGAAACAACGTAGAAAGCTGTATGAATATAATTTTTTCATTAACAACCAATTATATCATAGTAATTAATTGGGACATAATAACACGCGTATACCTGAGTTAATGAGAATGAAACCCATTAGGAAACTCTATCAAGCACTTTCACATTTTCAATGGAACCCGATATTTTCCGATCATTCACGTAGCACATTATATGTATGGTCGCCAACCAAGCATAGCTATCAATATTCCATTGCGATGTATATTTCATGAAGAATGCGAAATGCGAATAAGTAAGCATTTATAGTCGAAGTATTCTGCAGTTCTTTTAACTAAGTTGCAAAATGTTATTTCTAAAATTATTTGAGAGTAAATTACTTACAATCAGGACATGAAAGAAATAATTATAGGGAGACAGTCGCCCAGTAAGCAATGTTAGATGAAAAATTCTAAAATAACAACAAACAAGTAGAACTTTAAAAAAAATCCTTTGCAATTTTCGATTATATGCATTTTAAGCTATTTGTAGTCAAAAACAGTGGCGTTAGTCACCACTCACTTCATTGTGCTAAGTTTTGTAAAATTTACAAAAATCGATACAACTAAAGAATCCCCAGTAAGTGTGTTGAGAAGATCAACTAATAAAAAACGAGGTTGCTGCCGAACCGTAATGCCGGGTAATTCTTAATTAAGGGATCCGAAGCCTAATTGTTGTTCTGACTAAATATAACGAGGTATAAAACATGCTCCCTAGAGAAAAAGCTTTGCGTGGGATATTTAGGAGTTTGGTCATGAGAGTGTAGAAATGTAAAGGATTTATGGAAATTATAAACATTCCTATTATCGACGTTTATAAAAATGCAATAATGCTATAATTTCTTGGTAAGGCAATATCTATGACAAAATAAAATATTTGTGAAAATATCTCGACTTAAAGAATGTCTGAAGATCTCAGATATTTTGTTTTATTTTTTATTAAATAATCTACGGACTCTAGTTCCGTACCCTTTTTACAACTTAATTAATGTTAGTTTTTTGAATTCATACACGCTTATTGTTTATGTGTTAATTATGCGTGACATTAATTTTGTGACTTTTATGTTGTGTTGTGTACCTTAAGAATAACTTATATAATTATTATTTTTCTAATTTTTATACTTAACTTATACTAATGTGATGATCTCGGATATTCATTTCGATTTCCTTTTAAAAACATTTCTTCGGCCTATTTATTATTAGATGATGATACATATTAATTATAAGCATTTAAATAATTAATGCACTAGAAATGTACATTTGTATCACCAACATAACAAAAATCTAACTCAAGAAAATATATGTTCTATCGAACCCACGAAACTGTGCGACGACTGATTATGGGAGTAATAAAAGTGGCGATATCTCTATCGATTCGTGCATTCTTTACTGGTGCTCAATGTTTTCAAGTGACTAGTATGGGAGGGGAGCATCCAAATTAACTTATCTGTACAACGCGAAAATGGACTTCACTTTGTTATCATGCAATTCAACTCTTATGTCATTTGAAAATAAATGTAATGTAATGTTTTATTCGATCTGCTTTTTATATGAACACTAGCTGTGCCTGCGACTTCTGCCACGTGGAATTACTTTACACGGAACCCTAAAAAAAGGAAAAGAAAGTAGTCTACGTTACTCTTTACAACATCAGCTATCTTCTGCTAGTGAATTCAGCCGTTTCACAGATTAACCAGAACAACCAGACAGACAAAAATTTTAAAAATTGATTTATCGTTATGAGTACCTAATATAAGGTATTTATGCCGAAAAATCAATTTTAAAACTGAAATGCATATCTAAAATATATACTTTTCGTAGGCATATAGCAAAAAGGTTTTTTTTTTAAATTACAAACAGAAACTTCAATTTCATTAGTATAGATTTAAGTAAATCCATATTTAACATACAAATGCGAAAGTAACTGTGTGTTTGGTACTTTTGCACGACTAACCGTCGTCGGCTTACCGAATGTTAACGAAATGTGGCAAGGTAGATTCTGGGGAAAGACACGGATTACCTTGTCTCAAAAACAATATTGGAATGGCTGATAAAAATTTGTACGGGCATAATTCCTCATGGTTTATATCCCTATATAAAAATATATATTTGGGATTTTGGTGAAAAATAAACAACGTGAGTTAGCGCTCATTTAATGGTTATTCTATTCGGACAGTAAAAATAGACGAAGTTGTAGTTTTATTATAATGGGGAAGATGTTATACAGGTTTGTCCTTTTGTGTGTTATTAAAATGAAATAATAAATGATTAGTATACTACAGCTTTCACGAATGAATGCTGAATTAATAAATATGTTGGGACGCGGTAGTGAAATTTTACTAATACATTTTAGCATATTTCTGAAATTACAAATGAATACTAGATAATTTTCATGCAAATCATAACTCAAACCCCTAATGAAATCCAATATCTCCAAATCACCAACTCCCAGAAACAGTACTTACTAATCCAAAACAATTGTTTGTCATGGAAAATTCAAGAAAAGCTCCACCCAACTTTGTATTTATAAATTAACTTTAACTTAAAGCTCAGAGTTATAAGCTCTGACATTCAAAGACTACGAGATCCCAAGGTACGTTTAAAGCTTACGAATAAAGCATAACATTGTCTTAGGCAACCGCCAGCCGCATCGATTTTTTTCTTTGCTTCCAAAATTTAGGCTGAAACAGGGCCATATAAAATGTATGTTATTTTAAATAGAGCACGTTTATGATTTCAGGGTAGCCCTACGAGATGATTGTACTAATTTTATAAATATTATATTTTAATTAAGAGCTGTTATTTTAGAAACTCGTTTTATATATTGGGTACAAGTAAAAAGGAAAGCTTTATAGTCTCTCTTCGTTATATGTCTGTGTCATTTACGTATCACACAAAACTGATTTTACAAATGTTTATAAAATCTACATGAGAAAACTACATTTTTGTTTATTTAGATAATTATTTTTTTTACTGCCGCTCGGGTAATATTGTGATAATAACATTTGTGTATTTTCATATTATGCGTCTATAAGTATTTAAGAGAATAAAATTATTTTCCAATAAAACTTAAAAAAGAAATTATGTTAATTAAAGGTAAGCAAGCATCTAGCCTTGCTAGGTACCAGTGAGCCTAGTGACTACAAACGAGTGTCATACGGACTCGTAAACGTTTTATTGAACAATTCTTACAAGTTTATTAATTAACTTAATTTATATTTAAAATTGGACAGATTCTCGATAAAATACGACATAAGTCTTATTGCTTTTAATATCTGTATCATATTTTATCGAGAACACCTTCATACATGGTTTCGACTCACAGACGGCTACATATTTACAGATTAGTGCATTATAGTAAACGATTCAATATTATTGTACTTGCCAAAATCTCGAAAATCAATTTTAAACCTTACCAGTATTGGCAACTACAGGGCCCAGAGGATCAAAGCGAACGCGATGTTCAACTGCTGCACGGGCCGCGCAGACCAAATCCGAGAAAAAACGGTGCCTCCTTAAAGCCAACTCATCACGACCAATCGGTGTTGCCGGAGGATCCCTAGGCCCTTCAGGTTCTTCATTTGTTTTAGCAGCAGTTGCTTCGAAAACTTCGTCATCGTCTGAAGCGATATCTTGTTTGCTAGATGTTGATTGTTGATCACTAACTCCATTGCTATAGCTTGTCGTAGATTTCAAAATTCCAGTAGATTTTCGCCTAACTCCAGGACGAACATCTACGTTGGTTCGCGCCAATTCTTGTTCTAGTCGTGCCAATTCCTCCAAAGTTGCTGAATCACGGTGACAGTCGACAGAAAACCGTTTAAAATCAATTCTGTTTCTCTTGCAATCTATTGAATACCTTTTTTTAGACAAGTTTGTTTTAGTCAAAACTAAATCTAAAGTATCTCCTTCGCCATCGTCACCTGAAGAATCTTTAGCGTTCTCCATATTTTCCTCAATTATTATATTATTTACGGTTTCATTATCATCGCTTTTTGCATCATCAGTTTTTTCTGTTCCAGTTATAATTGTATCCTTTATTGGAGAAGACATATCATTATCTTTTTTACGAATATCATGACGTTCGGTTTCTTGTTCTTGTTTCTCATTTATTGACTCAGCAGGTAACTCTGACATTGCGTTTAGATTTTCTGGTTTTGATTTACTTTTAGGTAATTTCTTACTTGGTCGCGCACAGCAACTTTTAAACATAATTAAGTGAGAATATTATGTAAATATTATCTCATTAGATAACATTAATAAGTTATATTTTTGCAAGTATAAACTTTGAAATATATTTAATGAATTACCAACTTTGAGTGTTCGAACATTTCATATAAACTTCTAAATTATATGTAACAGTAGAAGTAACATGAAACAAGTCGCATTCTGTGAACGTGGTATTGTCGGTTCAGGTCGGCGGCCAGCCGGGCGCGCGGCGGCGGGCGACTGACGGGAGTGACGCAAGGCGGATGCGCTGGTCGCCTGGCGCATCCAGCCACCAGGACAGTGCCCGTGGCTCTTTGAATTCGAGATAACCAAAATGATACCAAATAATTTTTAGAACGTAAAGAGCAAATAACATTTTTCGGTACAAATATATAAAATATTTGAATAATAAGCGACATAAAATGTGATTGAGCTATTATGCTGTAAAAACAAGTATTAGTAGTAACACTTTTATCGTACACTTTAATTTTGACCATAAATAGCATATTTTTGTATAAAACCGGTCAAAAATTGAAATGTTTTTATATTTTTGACTTATTAGTACTAAGTAATATATACATTATTAAAAATAATAAAATAATCATATTTTAACAAATAGGAGAAGAATGACCTGCGGCGCTCTCTTGGCGTATAGAATTAAGGAATTTTTCATTTTTTGAGCGATTATCTTTGCAAATAATTTACTTCCATGCCTAAAGAAAGTACGTAACGTAATATATATTATAAAATAAAATTCTTAATGTGTACATTGTAATTATTAAAAAAACAACCGTAATATACTATAGAAACGATGGAAAACATAATGCAATTGTTTTAGATTACTGTCTGTTTGTTCGGGATTCACGTAAAAACTACTGGGGCAATTTCGATACGATACTCGCTGATCGATAGCAAATTCTTTGACTTAAAATCTATGCTGCTTTTTGTCCTAGGAATCCAGCGGGAATTTTTCTGGGAGCGGTTTGTAGTTGTTGGGGTGCATAAAAATTAGCTTATTCGGACAGTTTACATTAAAACAATAGCTTACATTCTTTTTTAAATGCTGCGGTAGGTACTTTGTGTCCCGGAAATCTCGTGGGAATTTCAAGTCAAGCGTAGATAAAATCATGACCTAGTGTTATATAAATAAAGTGTATTTAATTCTATTCTACATTGGTCATTTCGTGAATCACGCATTGGGAACTAAATTTATTAATAAATTATTTTTTTAAATGTCCAGCCGAAAGCCGTA
Organism: Dendrolimus punctatus; assembly: GCA_012273795.1. Lineage (NCBI taxonomy): Eukaryota > Metazoa > Arthropoda > Insecta > Lepidoptera > Lasiocampidae > Dendrolimus > Dendrolimus punctatus. The sequence goes on from CM022528.1 coordinate 10,049,355, forward strand.
AAGGTCAGCGTCCAGCGACAAAACGCCCACCGCTTCAATTTCATAAGTCTTCAGAATAAGAAAATGAAATGTTATTATTTAAGCATGATACTAGACTCCCCAGGGTCCCCAGTTGTGAGTAAATTTGGGTGTGGCGGTAATAGAACTGAGCACAATGGGCAATATTCTGCGACAATACGAACTTTGCCTGCGGTTAATGACTGTCGTCGAATTGGGCTTGTTGCAAGTGGATGCCGCTCAACCAGACTACGGGATCATTAATCACATTCAAATTTGCGCTTTTATTACACAAATCACTAGAGTTTACCCCGCGGCTGTGCCGCGGGTCGGACTCTGATGCGTGCCTCTTGTTTACTTCATATGATATAACAAACTATCCCACTTCCCGGGATGAAAAGTATCTATGTCCGTTTTCGGTATTCAGACAGACAGATCGAGTTACTATCGCACTTTTTTTTAATGAAAATGATTTTTATATCTATGAACTTGAGAAATGATTGGTCTCCCATACAAACTTTCATCCCCTATTTCAACCCGTTTTCGTTTTATTTATATATCCCCGGTCTATATGTAAACTACATAAATGACCAAAACTACCAACCAAAATTACTAAAAAAATAAACAAAATGGAAAACCACAAATAAAAAACCTATCATATTTTTTGAGATATCATTTACATTAATCTATCGGACAATCCGCCATGGATAGTATCCCTTTTCTACTCCCGGCAAAAAAATTACATATACACCAAATTTCAGACAAATCGGTCCATTAGTTTTTCCGTAAAAGCATAACAAACAGAAAGACAGACAAAGTAACTTTCGCATTTAGAATATTAATATGGATGGCGTGGTTATTTTGTTATCAAATAACATAGTGTTAAAGCATCTAATAACAACGGGATTAGGGGATTTAGGGTTCGATATACTAATTTTTAGCAGAAACGGTATCATTACGAGTTCTTTATATTCGTCCGTCTCTTTGTTTGTCACAGTCCTTTTTCTCGGAAACTGCTGTACATGGACGAATTATGACTATTAGAGAATTGGGATGTTTTGGAGTGAAAACTTTTTTTAAGCACATTTGGCTCTTTTGGAATGAGGAACAAAGATTTGAACGCGCGTGACCAATATGGTCAAATAAAAAGTTTGCACTTTTGATGTGCGAACCTTCAACAGAACAGATTTTAAGATTAGAGATTCCCGCCATACATGTAAGGAAGAATTGAAATATTTATTTTTTCAGTGTACATAAATGTGTGAGATATAATTAGTAAAATATAAAAAAATAACAATGTGTCTAAATTTACTTTTTGATTGATTTTCAACTCTGGCCTTTCAGCATAAACAGCATTTAAAAGTCAAAAAAGACACTCGAGACCATATACAACTTGACCCAAGCTGCTAAGAAATAGGCATTGGCGACTAGGGTGGGTCAAAAAACTTTTTTTTTACAAGTGACACGGAAAAATGGGTTGCTAGACACCTTAAAAAAATTCTCACCAAGCATGAGCTCTTAATTTTAATAGGAAGATCCTCCGCATCGCAGTTTTGTATTTTTTCTCAGTCCAATTGAAAAAAATTCATACCTCATCATTTATCGATTGAACAGAAAAATGTTCCGAGAGAATTTTTTAGGAAATTTAATGCTCTACAAAAAAGGTATCTTATATTTTTTCCGTAAACCTCACCATTTGAAAGATATTAAGGATTTAATTTTGATTATTTTAAGACAAATTTCATTTTTGTTTATGAATTTTATAACTCGACAATAAATTACTTTTACAAAATGCGCAATACAAATTTTTGTTGGAAATTAACTGCTCTATAAAAATAGTTTCTTATGTTTTGGCGATGAAATTAACCGTTCAAAAGGGAAGGAAAAATTTCGAGGAATAGTGTCCCTAATCATTTCTGTCTAGTTAAAATTCCAAAAAACATAAGATCTTCTTGTATTTTGTAAGAAATGTGTTTGACCTTTATTGGACCTTACTAAATACAATCAGGTGGACCGTCTGCCTGTTTGCCTGCTTCAGGTGTAAAAAAAATCTAGCTGTACATTATTTGATTTAAGTTCTGTAATATGGATTTTCCCTAAAGACCACTTTAAAAAATTTAAGAATAACTATAGAAAGTAATAATGGTTGAACATGAAAAATTATAAGCCTAGCATCAAAAAAACACTAAAATGATTACAATACGTAATGAGTAATGACAGTGACATTTAAATAGTAGAACAGATTACTATGACTATATATAGATAAAATTTACTTTTATCTTTTTTGTTTTCTAGGCAAAGAAATCAATGTAAACTTTATCCTTATGACGTCATCGGAGTAATAATTTTAAAATTGAATTATAAAAAAAATAACTCTTAAAATACAAAAATATTCAAATTAGTATCTTAAAATACCCTATTTTACGTTATAAAAATATAAAATAAGAGGGTAATTTTTTGTGAACAATCCCCATTATTAAGTCATTATTTTATGCCTGCTGTTTGCATATATGGAATGGTATTTAACTAAGCACCCTTAAAATCACTGTATCCAAAATTAAATCTAAACTCAGTAATCCAAATTAAATAAAAAAACAAAGTAGGTATAAATACCTAGAGGAATAATACAATATACAATTATACATAAAAGGACTGTTTCTAAACTTTAAAAATATCTATAACATATCGAGGGAACAATGAGCCAAGTTGTAAACAAACCATAAAACAGATTTTCCATAGTCACTTTTAATTTTGTAAAAATATTTATATTACAAACTTAGAAAGACATACACTAGTACTTGTAAAACTTTAAATAACAATTTAGTAGTATGCATACCACACTTACTTAAATCTTGTATTTGAACACCAGAAACTCTTAGGACTTTTTACTAAAACTTATTTTAATTAAGTAAAAAATTACAATTAAAATTTTTTTAAACATTTCATGCTAACAAACCTAAAAAAGATAAGATTCTCAAAATTGGTAAATTTATAATACTACTAAATTATAAAGTACAGTTAGTCTGAACATTACACATCTTAATGTGTCTTTTTGAGAGCGGTCAGATTCCATCCACACTTGATCAGCTTGTTTTCATGTGACTGTGGTTTTCAGGACAATGTCATTTATTTCTTGTTGTTCCCTTGTTACATTGTTGTTTTTGTTAAGTTTGTCCTTGTGTTGTGTTTTTAGTTATTTGTTTTTTTTATAACACATACAGGAGACATTAGTAGGCTCTCTACAATCATTTTTGAGAAAAATAATGTTATGCTACATTTTTTAAGTAGGGAAAAAATAAAGTATTTGAAAAAAAAAGTATTTTTCAAAATTTTATTTATTTTTTCCCCTTGGACACACTATTTTTGTGTGCTACTAGCACATGTTAACAACTTTTCATTATCCTTAAACTTTTGGAAGCTATCTTTACATTCCCAATTTAAATTGAAAAAAACAAACAATTCATTTTTTTCATAAAATTTATAGATGTCCTGTTCCTTTCCTCTCGCGATTTTAGATTCATTACTAATAAACTCTTTCGGGGAAAGCTGGACCGATAATAGTAGTTCAGTATAAGTATTTCATTTTACCTATATTATTATTTAAATTATTATTATGTAAATATTGGAAATAGAGTATTTTCACATACTTTATTTTTATCCAAAAGTATAAAGTATATTTACCAAACATAAAGTAGGATACGTTATTATTAAGTATGGTTGGCAACCCGAGTCTCAGCTAAGATGAATATGGTATAATTATCATTAGGTTTTCTTGGACCACATTTGAATTAGGAGTTATATTTGTTACTCCTTCTAATCCGTACGTAAATATCGTTTCTTCTTTACCGCAAAAATAGTATATATGTACATAGATCTCACGACAAATAAACAAATTGGTCATGTAACCTGAACCCGTATACATGTCACAATATTTAGAAAGAAAACTATTAGTTATAAAACTGTGACCTATAAGTTTAATAGAGTCCGAAATAGGATTTTTTAGAACGTAAAGAAACCGGTAATTAAATTGTTTGAGGAAGTCCAATGATGATACGACAGAGTTGTTGTCAACCATCAAAAATAATTAGAAATAGAAACAATACTTACAAGTATATTCGACTGCAGTATTTTTCACTACATGCACGTATTAATTAACGGTAGTTCACAGTATAATTTCTATAAATTTATTTAAAAATCAGTCTTTATAGGTTATTTGTCAGATAAACGGCTATGAAATAGTGTTGCTCTGTCCACTAGCAAAGACTGTAAAATCAAGTTGACTTTTGTTAACGTAAATCGATTATGCAAATCTAAAAAAAAACATTACTTTTGAGCTTTTTGCTTATGTAAGTACTCTAAATACTAAAATTTGCCCACGGCTTCGTTCACTTTGACAGGTAACGAAATATTACAATCATCTTGCTAGTCTTTAAATTCAAAGGGTATTTTCAGCAGGGCATCCCGGGAATATTAAAATCCCGGATTATATTGTTTTAGTATCGGATTCGAATAAACCAATTTTATGTATAATACCCACTTGAAAACACTCCTGGGAAAATCCTCGTGTGATTCCTGAATTATAAAGCATTACTTGAAAAAGGACTTAGACTATCATAAAAAGTAACGTAAAACTTAGTATTGTTTCTAGAGTTGAATATTAACTGAAAATCAACATTTTTTAAATAAGTAAATGCAGGAAGTCGCAACAATATGTAAAGGAATTCATAATATTTTTGATAAAACCCTTGATTTTATTATTCCACAATTTGTTAAGGATTTATTACAGATGATCATCGTTTACTGCTTTCGTCATTTGCCTACAGAACTATAATTTAATCGAAAATGCTCCATATCTCAATAACAACAAAACGGATCTCGTTCAAACCAATATTCGTTGATAGTATTTTTAAGTTCATCAAATGTACTCGGTTAGGAACTCGTATGGCGCTCATCCCTATCTTTCCTTTTTTCACACAGCATTGTATCATGGACGTATTAATCAGCGCGTTCCACGTATAGCTTACAGCGCCCAAAATGCTCCGTTAGCCGTTCCACAAGGCGACTGCGCTTGTTGTGAAAACGTCACTAATGGCGTCATCATTTTAGATCACATAACGCTTACAACCACCAATGTCAAGACGTGAGTCGAATAACCGTTCCACTTGCGCTTACGATTGTAACGCCGGCAAGCAATTGGAACGGGAAAAATCACGGTCGTGAACGTGGTCGTTGTGAGTACCTGATGGAACGTAGCCCAACAAAACATGCATTGTACAGACATCATCAGGGTTCCCATTTTGCCAAACCGGCCAATGAAGCTTGACAAAAATTGTTTGTTTTGTTTGTTAAAGTTTAGGTGGAAAGTGAAAGGGGAAAATATACCGCGCAATTTTATTTCCTAAAAAATGTGTTAAATTAAAATGAACAATAGTCTTAGTATATGGCTAGTTTTTGAGTAGAAATTATGTGTTTTTGTGAGAAATGTGAACTGTATAGTGAAATGTGGCGTTTTGGGTTACCACAAGGACTCCTTTGATAGCGTCAATCAACATCAGCTGAGCAATACGAACACTTATATCAGAATTGGCTGTATGGACTAAGATTCCCTAGCCTACCATTGTCTGTGGCGTATACTATTTACCAATTTACTAGACTACCTACAACTACTAGTACTACTACTTAATTAACACAAAGTTCCAATAAGAGAACGACCTGTGGCGGTAATTTTAGTGAGGATGTTTTGGGATAGATTTGAATTATTAGTTTTACACAATTCAAGAGTATAATCCCGATCGACAGTTTCCCACATGTAAATAATCTGTATAAAACTTTATTCAAAAGCGGAAATAGCAGTGTTGCTATGCATTCTGAGTTCTGTTTCGCCTATACAATTCGTACCGTCGAGTACGACTGTTTCCCGATACTACTAAAATTAGTCTACTGCGCAGGTACATCAGAAAGAATAATTCGTTATGTAAAACTGTACTAACATTCTTTTGTTTCATTGAAGTCAGCTATTCGGATATTCGTATCCACGGTGCCTATTTTGCATTATATGTTCTAACACTTACGTTGTCCTTATCCTTATCCAGCCCTTATCTGCAAAACTGTCGAGGTCGTCGATACTTCGAAGTGAAGAGCGTCCTACACTACGTTTGCTGAATCGCGGTCCACTTCTCATATCTTTTTTTTTTGAGGCGAGGAAAAATGCTACCGATTTACGCACATACTGGGTCCTTGCAAGGGAACAGACCTACGTCGGTCGGGGGCGACATCACTGCGTGCAATAGTATGCTTTTTAGCAGTCATCCACCCGCGATTGACTCAGCTAGTGTGGAAAGACTCAAGAGAAGCTGCACGGACTGCAACCCATTAAAAACCCCCTCCTCCCTGTGCCCCGCGCTTCGTTGTGTAGGAAAGTCTAAGACTTAGAACAGAGTTACGCCCAGCCGATCCAGCGCAAAAAGTCCCTGGATGTGCCCCGGGAGAACACACCCACTTCGTCATACGGGGGTCGATGGTCCTTTGCTCCCTAGCAAGCTAAAGGCCCCCCGCAGCGGTATTATTTCAGGGAGGGAAGTAATGCGCGTACCTGCCTCTCCGGGTACCAGCTGAAGGCCGGCGACCTCGTGTAGACGCATACGCATGCGCAGTAGGACTCCTCTCCCTATCTCGCTCTGCGGCCTCCTTGAGAGACATTACTGCCTCAGAAAAAGTTACCGCAGCCCCCCAGGTGTCGCTGCTATGCAACATGGCTTTCACCAAGTTGCAGAGCGAGTCGACCGCTCCTACGTGTGTCTCGAGTTAGAAACGCTGTGGCGCCCATGCGGCGCGTACGACTAGCGTATGAAGCATGTCGGGCGCGCCGCACTGGCGACAGTCCGGGGAAGGCAAGCAGCCCACAATGCGATACAGATACTTATTGAAACACCCGTGTCCGGTTAGTATCTGCTTCGTCCTGAAGGTCAGGGTTTCACTGGTGCGGTTGACCCATTCCGTCAGCTGTGACCTGATTGCGTCCACCGTGTAGCCGCCGTCCACAGGGTTTTCGAGCTCTTGAGACCAAGTGGCGATCATGGCTGCGGTTTCCCGTTTCCTGATCGCCACGATTTCGACCTGACAGAAGGTCAGGCCTCTAGCTAAGGCATCCTGTCGGGAGCGACGCACCATCGCCAGGACGTCCGCCTGGGGAGGCCAGGGCGGATCACCTGCCGGAAGGGTCGCCGCCGTCCACGACACGGTACGGTTCCCCCCGGATGGTCCTCACGACCAGAACCCGCTGCGCCCGGTGTAGCAGAGTTCTGTTGTGGCGGTGAAGTGCAATGGACCATACGGGTGCCCCGTAAAGTGCCATGCTCCTAAGGATGCCAGAGTAGTTTCCGAGTTGCGCCCCCCGCTTCTCACATCGTTACGTTAACGTCAATCAAATATGTATGGTTTCATTCATCCAAGATTAAAACTTAATAAAATATTTAAGTTACTGTTCTGAGGTTTATAATAGAGAGATAACATATTGGAGAAGAACTTGGATATAAAAAATAAAACTAGGTCATGAAAATTATTTGATTATATTAACATCGATTAACATTTACGAAAGCATTTCACTCATCGCCTACGTCTATTCTAAAATAAATTATTTCGTGTGCATATTATACTCAATTTAAAGGCACAGTTATATTTGCTGATCTTAAAAAATATATATTGCCAAGTAGTGTAAACAACATTTAAAACTCAATACTACGACAATAATCAAAAACATTGGCTCATTATAATTCATTTTTATTTGAACACTTAATAGCATGCATTATGGTTATACATTGAGTAACAAAAGATCCGTTGGTGTTATTAAAGCTTCGGTGTCTGAGGCTGTCTTGATATCATTGGAAAACAACTTCTGGAAAACTTTTGAATACAAAATATTTAAATTTAATCAATATTTTTGATTAAAAACATTATATTGCTATAAAAATGCCCCGGATTTTTGGAGGGCGTGTGTGGGGCCATGAGGCGGCTAACATGTAGAGGTCCCTTGAGAAATTTAATCGAAGTGTGGCGTGACACTGACCGGCGATTATCCCTTTCTACACCATATAATAATGCACCCAAGGGCAAACCCCGCCAGTATAGGACAAGAGTTCCATAATAGTGGGAAATAAGAAAAATATTCTGATTAAAAATATTATTATTACTTGATTAAGTATTAAGTGAAAATGGGTTATTTAGCTATAAGTTGGCAAATGTTCGTCGCTATCATGTATAAAACACCAAACATACAATACATACCACAGGCCGGTCAATATCATATTTAAATATTATTTATGAATTTTCTGTTTCATAGTTATCTTAGGATTGGTTTTGTAGTACTTGTAACGTCAACGTCCTTGAGGATTTTTCGGGCGAAAGCAGGGATTCTATAGACAAGGTCATTTTTCAGATGTATTATTTTATTGTAAATGAAATAGTGTTTAAAAAACAAATTGTTAATCTCCGTTTTATAAAGATGTAAATAGTTTTTATCCTGTTTTGCTAAATATTGAAGGATTAAAATGGTTTCATGCAAATAAAATATGCAGATGATATGGTGATTTATTTTCTAAACTCAAAATAACTGTAGAAAATTAGGAAAAAGGCACGTTACATCTCATCGTCATCATCGTGAAGATATATGATTTAAAAAAAGCTAAATATTGATTCAGAAAATACCAATCCAAACTTGTTTCATTTGCACCCCATTTCCAAACTTTTGCAGACACAGAGGCCTTAACGATAGTTTTACTAAAATTAAATTATAATTAATGGTACACCTAGATTTTGATATACATGCTAATAAGATTACAAAGACCACCAGATTTTTGTTACCTATTGTATAATGTTATTTTGTTCTTATACTGGGAGATATCCTATAATAAAAGTAGGCACCTTGTTGCATAAAAAACATAGTTTCTTAAATATTTCATAGATAAAATTAAACCTTGTATGTTACTGTTTACAGTAATAAGAATTTATACTCTCGATAAGACCATAGTCTTACACACAAATTGCACTACAAATTTAGAACTGACTAACAAAAAAAAAAATACTTCATATATATTACTAAATCACACTCACATTGGAAATAAGCGTTGACGCAATAAAATTAAGAAAATACATACTTTAAAAAGTAAAACAGTACAGACTAAATATTTTAATTGAGATTTTTTGTGAACTGTTGCCATACCTTTAAATTATAAAAAGGTATTTTAATCGTCTTTTAAAGAACTTTTTTAATTAGATTTTTTTTATGAATTTATTTTTCCACCTCATTTCTAATTTGTAGATGAGTCATCAACCTATAAAGCACTCATTCTCCAGTAATTATTGCTACAATAATAAATTACTTTAATTTTTCTTATTATCAGCATTTAATAAATCACTCCCATAGACTAATGTTACATTGCATGGCATAGAGGCTTAATTTTTGTGCTATTTTTATTCTTAACTAATAATTACTGTCTTCTTTTTCTATACAAAATCGCAAGTCTCACCTTTCAATTACAACTATTAGTCACGACAATCAAGTGTTAAATAAAGTCTTAAAAATGTATAAAAAATAAACTGCATACATGATCTGAATGATGAATCTTAGATTAAATTGTATTACATATAATAAATATATCCATTAAAAATAATGCCTAAATAAAATAGTTGCCTATTTACACTCTGTACAAATTGGATAAACCGCTAGACTTTTAAATTGTAATATTCGTCATCATGCTATGTAATTTAAAAACATTGCAATATACTTGATTGTCATTTTAACTGGGAAAGCAATAAAAAATTGTTTCCGAATTGTAATCTATACCTATATTTTTCTTACGAGACTTTTTATAAATTTAATTTGCTTGTTTAGATATACCTTTTTTATTTCCTTAAGTTGACTTAAGATATTTAAAGAATATATAATTATAAAAAATCTATGGAAAAACAATAGATAGCTACCAAATAATTAATCGTTAAGAAATTCAACATTACATTGTTAGGTACCTCAAATTGAAACTATAATAATGATGAACTATCACGCCATGTAATCAGATGACTGTGCATACATATCACTTGCTGTTCATTTTGTAAGGGTTTAAATTATTAAGTAGTAGAGTTCAATTAGAACATATAACTTAGGATTGTCCAGAAGAGATCTCTGTTAAGCGATAAGACCGTCCTTCGTGCACAATCAAAAATCTATAGTTTAATTCCTGTATAATTATTTTGTATTGGTGTATACTAAAAAAAATCTATCTAGAATGTTCTCTACTGCATTTGGTGCAATGACTCACATTTAAAGACATGTTAGATCGCACTAAGTGCAGTAGGGAGACACTCCGCTAACAAGAGGATCAACTGAAAGCGAAAAAGAAAACATAATATCTAATCTAATTCTTATGTGTACCATTAAATACAATGAACAAGGGGTTTCTAGAAATTGATATAACGATTGATGCAAAAGTAGAGACATTCAAAGTGACACAGTCAGCGAGAGAGGCTTAATGTGCATTAACATAATTATGCCGGACTTTTTCTGTTTTTTACTGAAAGAAATGTACAATATATATCTATAATATCCCACCTCCATCTGGGACAATATTAATGTTAGTAGCTGTGGCAAAATAGCCTTGTTTATAACGTTAAAACAAGGTGATATATTTTTCAAAATCAAATTACACCACTTTAGTTTTCGTCAAAATCGGCATGTTTTTCGCTATTATTATATTTAGCATCGTTTACATTTTGGCCCTGAAGGCCCACTAGGCCCACACAAGTATAATAGATACGTTACCTGCCAATGTTTAACATCATTAATTATTAATAACAATGTAGCATCACAAATAACATTTCAAACCCCATTGATACACTACTACTTCAGTTTAAGTGAAACTGTTACAAACACTAACGTTATCCCAGATGGAGCAGGGAGATAAAGAGTATACAAAAAAATATTAATAGTACAGATATTTTATGCAAATAAGTTTTCCAATAGATCACAGATATGTAATACATATCTTTAACAATTTACATACATACATAAAATCACGCCTGTTTCCCATGGGGGTAGGCAGAGACTATGGATCTCCACTTGCGACGATCCTGACAAACAACTTTCGCTTCACCTACTTTTATTAAGCTCTTCATACATGCGCGTTTATTTGAAATGCTTTTTACCTGACCTTTTCTTAACAGTTCTGATATTTGTTCATGGTAAGTTCGTCTCGGTCTACCGGCAACAGCTCTACCATTGACAATACTGTCATATACCTGTTTTGTGATTCTATTTTCATCCATCCTCTCTACATGCCCAAAACATCTTAACATTCCTTTTTCAACTCTTGTTATTACATCTTCTTTCAAACCACAACGTTCCCGTAGCACACTGTTTCTTATCCTATCATTCTAGCTAACCGCACATATACTTCTCAAAGCTCTCATTTCAACTGCGTTTATCCTACTTTTATGCTTCTTCTGCCATACCCAACTTTCACTACTATACATCAGGGTCGACACCAACACTCCTTTATGGACAGCCAAGCGTGCCTTTACAAACACTTTCTGGCTATTCATAAAAGAATTTAGCGCTCCATTCACCCTATTACCTGCCATAACTCTCCTTTCAATATCCCTTTCATGCTTTCCGTCTCTGGTAAACATGCAGCCTAAGCAAACAAATTCACTAAACAATTTAGGTGACTATTAATATAGAATGGAGGTTTCCAAACTACAGTATGGTTCCATTCTATAGTAATATCAAAGACTCGTATGATACTACATCCATAATATCTTCTCGATATCGTCGCGGCGGAATAATAGCAGAAGAAAATGGTATTACCATTAGACAAAATTAATGAACAGCTAAATTATTTAAACATTTATTGCGTGAATTTTCGCTTAAAAGATTCATAAAGATACGTCACTGCGGTCAATAGAATACCGCAAACCGACGAGGAAGACTGTATCCGGCAATTTTGAGGAGACAGTAACAGCAGAAATGGGTCTCAGGCCCAATCTTATTATTATTGGTGTGATAACTAGGATAAAAACATTTTTTAATAACTCAGTCTTATTTACTACCTAGGTAAAGTTTAATAACCAGTATTACCTATAATACCCATAAACTCATATTGAATATTATAACTAACAAGTAATTGAAATGTATCACAGTAACGGTGAATTTCTCAAAAAATATGAGATTTATATAAAAACGGTTATGACCCTGAGCCTGGAAAGTTTCAAGACCTGCTATAGAAGAATATTAGGTATATATTCTAATCAGTATTTTTTTATATTTAGTAGTAGTAGTAACTAGAGATAAAAGTAACAAAATTGTATGATGCTGACTTTTAATTAATATAGAAAACGTGCCTGAAATAATTTGCAAACCGTACACATACATCTATAGAATAATCAACATTTTCTTCTCTCTTTCTCGCTCTTTATTATTATCAACTAAAGTGTAAACAATAATAATACCTATCACAAATTATTCTCACTTCTCGTTCGTTCAGAACTAAAACTTGCTTGAGTTATTGTTCTCATTGGGTATTTAAACTTATAAAATGTGTAATAAGTTTTTTAAAGGATCATCTGGTATAATGTTACAGTTATATGCCATTTCATGCAGATGGGGCCATGGGTGTAATGCGTTATTTGTGATGCGATGTTGTTTTTAAATATTACCGACGTTTAAATGTTGACAGATAACGCATGTATGTATATACACTATTGTGGCTATTATAATAATAAATATCACAAATATTATTCAAGAACTCACCTTCATGTTGTAATTTGGGAGACATTTTCCTTTATCATGATTAAAAAATTATATTCACTTTTGTTCGTTTGGTATATGTATAAAAACAGTTCAACTTTTTCGATTAAAATGTGTAAAAAACTAAATATTACATTAAACTACTTTAACAAGCCAATGAAAGAATTCGCGACACCAATCACTATATCTAACTTATTATCACAAAAACTTGTATCAAATAACACAACAGTACCTATGCAACTTATTCTCGGATAAGAGATAGTCTACCTATGAAATAACCTTTTTCTAGACGAAAGCAGTATAACGAACAACGCCGCTTACGAAAAAGATAACAAACAAAAATGAAAAGTCACCAAAGACATAGATGCCTAAATATAAATGACCTAGATTATATAACTATTAATGAACAATCTTAAACACATGTCTTGTGCTATAATAGAGGAATGCGAGCTAACGCGTGATTTAAGATTGTTTTTTACTGGGGCCACACCTGCGATAATGTTACAGTTATAGGACGTTTTACGCAGATGTGACGATATGTGTCATTTGTATATATATATATATATATATATATATATACACTAATGTTTAATATTCAATATCGGCGTTATATTTAAATAAGACGCATTTAGCCGCAGTTAATACCTCTAACACTATTGCAGGTGCGGCCCCAGCATTACATATGACGAAAATGCAGTTTCGAGACCTAAAAACATTTTGAACGCACATGTTTGATTGGATAGAGCTCAATCAAGCGACAAAGTGGACTCTTCCTTTAAAGAAATATAGAGATTTGTATAACGCGTGGCTCAAAACAGGATCGGAGACTTAACGGCCACTGTTTTAGAACCGTCAAATGCGTTTATAACCCTTCCAAAATGCAAAAGCATTTCATAAAGTGCTTAAGGCGACACACGGCCTCATTTCATTATTACCGATTAGCATCTTGAGCATCGGCTTGCATATAGCAACTTTAACCAATAGTAAGGCAAATAAGATACTGAAATCTATTCATTTCTATTCATTTGCCTTACTAAGACTAGCTTCTATGAGCTAGTCATAATGAATTTCGATCCCATTAATTGGTAATGTTTAGTTTTCAACATTGCAAAGCTTTCTTGGACCATTGAGTCCACTGTATTTATAACAATACTCACACCTCCAGTCATGTTTATTACATCATATTAGAATCTAAGTGGAAATAGAGTTCATTCATCGCAGACTACAACTTTGATAACATAAATATAATAATATTACCTATACTTAAATACAACCTACAATTAGCCACCTATTGTGTAAACTAAATGCACTATGTTCCTTATCTTCCTAAAATAACTCTGTTAAAACTGTATTAAAATAAAGGATTTTAATACAGTTTTAATCACTATTGAGACACCATTTCCACTTAGTTTACGTGGAATTAGTTTCAATTCTTCTCTAATTACATTCAATCATTCAACGCTCATTTATTCATTCACCTTTGATTTAAGGGCATAAGGCCAGCTAAAGCTCGGAGTGGCCTGTGAAAGCCCCACAGTTGCATCAATAGTACAGCGCATGCAAATCTTAAATGCACCTCGTAGGGGAGGATTTACTAGAGCTTGGCAGAATAACATAAGGGGAGAAACCTTGCACCCTATTATGTACCCCCATCATATATGAACCCCTCATAAAGGGGGGGGGGGGTTGCTTATTCTTCAATTTTTTTCAAACTTTTAAATTAAGGAAATTCCTCCACATTTTTGTCAAATTATGGGTCAACACAAGAAGGGCATCAAACTGAACCGTCTTAATATTATTTTGACGCGTTCGAGTATTTCAAAATTACGTTTTGTTTTTGCCTTTTCAAAAATTGACCATGACTTTTGGTCGCGTCCAAATCGTCGGTTTTTTTAATACAAGTTCCTTTTGGGGTTTACTTAACATCCCTTTTGAATATCTGACGCGCTTGAGTATTTCTGTGGGACTCTTTCTTTTTTAAAGCCTGTACCCGTTCCCCCACCAGTGAAAAGGCATACATCATGTAACCTTTTTTTTCTTTTTAGCATCTAATCTTCACAATCCAAACAGTCCCCGCGATGCTCGAGTAAATCCACATTTAGCATTTTGGGCTCCCCTACTATCGAGTGAAAGTAGCTTTGCGAGCTTACACTGGTCCAGTCAAGTGTTAATGTTCAAATGTTCATTAAACCTAATATATGTAGTGAAAAAAAGATACTATGCGATTCCGTATAGCAGCCGATTAAAAGCTTAGTATGTAATGTGTGAATATATGATAACCTGACTTGTAACCCGACATTGCTTAAAAGTGTTAACCCCGAAAAGTTAAAGCTAAAAACTTCTTATATCGCCTCAATGCTTTGAAAACTCCCCAAAAAAGAATAATTGTTTTGTAATATTCTCTAATTACACTCTATTTTATAACTGCGAATATAGAGGAATTGGGTAAGTAAAAGTAAAATTAGAAGAATATGTTAAGCCTTTGAGACTATATGGCAATAGAGGTTTTGCCATCATCACTTTCCATTATGTATAAATAAGCATTAACATTAATTAAATGCTGGAGTGTCGAGTAACCTTTCTTACTTTAGAGATCGTTTTCTGAAGAAAACCTTTATTAAACCTTCCTTCAACAAGCTTCAACATTATTCTACGCAGGCCTTTTTTGTTCCTTTTTTGGGGGCACGCTTATTCTCAAAAGTTGTAAGTCTATATTTTTTTTATATCTCCAAAAAACCTATTCAAGAACCATTTTTTTCATTAAGGTTACCAAAAATGATTCTTTTTAATTTTTCAGTTTTTACGACAAATTTCCGATATTTTCGAAATTTCTTTTAAAGGTACTGCGTACCCCCACAGATAAGCACTGATTGTACGTATTGTTGTACAATTCATACAAAATTATCATTTAAGTAAATTTTGCTTTTGTAAACGTTCATTGGTATGAACCAATATATTTTCCAGAATAGTGTAGTACAAATCTGAAGCTCGTAAATTTATTTTACCTTACATTCGTAATTTTATTAATTTCATGATAGTTCACCGATAGGTGCGTTCTGTAGCCACAAGTCGTGTATAAAGTTGTAGAGATTGTCGCTTACAGCCACCTGAAATTGATAATAGGGTAGATGACGGCCAAATCAATCACATAATTTTGTTATCTTACAAAACGCCGCAGTCTCCAACATTTTCTACGAGCGTAGCAAGCTATAATAACATCGTATCTTTAAAGAATCGAAAAGCACATTTATTATTGTTTAATCAGTAATAAAAAATATTTCTATAATGATATTTTAACTACGGCATTGTTATCTTAATTGTTTTACAATATATCACGCCCTGAAAATCAAATCGTACTAAACTAAATTTGCATTTTACAGAAGGGGCATTGAAAGTTCTCATATGAAAATATAATGTAAAAAAATTAAAACTAAACAGTTTTATTTTACACTCAATACAACTAATTGTTAGCCCTGCTTTAATGTGAACTCAATTAATTATTTAAATAACACAATATTTTTGAAATATTTTAAATACTTCTCGAAATAATGTATTTCTAATTAAAATAAAATGTATGGCGACAACCGCTCATTTATGCCAAATATAGCGACGTTTTGGTTCTAACTGTGCAATATTTAAGAAGATGTGTCAATTATATCCATTTTATGCTGGTTTATAATTATGTAGTATTAAATATTTAATCTTACCTTATATGGGGTTGGATTTAAGTTTCTCTTGATGTCCTGCCTGAGGGTGCGCAGAGATGACTGCACGCGTTCACGCACTTCCGAAAGTGGTTTAGGTTGTACGCACACACGTCCATCTTTCCAACACACCTAAAAACTCATATTAACTTAAAAAATGTGGCGGTTTTCCCAGTGCGCTCCTTAAGAACAGGGTATCAACAAATACTTAAAGTCGCAACCGGTAACAAAGTAGTAACATGTTAGTTGCCTTGTTGTTGCAGAAGTCGACGGGCGACGGTAACCACTTACCATTAGGCGGGCCGTTTAATATAAAAAAGGCAAACAAGCAGACTGTTCACTCACCTAATGGAAAATGGTATGTTATAGATTTGCAACACTGGGGGGAAGTGCAAAGCACTGCCCCAGCCTCGAAGAATTTTTTTATGTCTGAAGACTAAAAGAAAAACCTTGGCTGGAAATCCCCTCCAAGCCGTTATATTACGCGGAATAAACATTCTAGAAACTATTCAGTGGTGAAGCGCAGAAGCTCGAGAATCGAAAATGCTCCATTTAAAACTATACCTTATACAAATGTTCCACTTTACTGGGAATGACATACGCCCTCTTCGACTCCTGGAAAGGATGGCGGCAGAGCACCTTCTGGCCGACCGCAGGCGCGGGCTCCGAGGACCTTTGGAGTAGATCTATGAGCGCGTGCCCGTCGGCCCCGAACAATCTGTAGGCCTGGACACATTACCATTAGATAGATAATTTTTATTATATAGCATAGCAAACTAGTCAAGGAATACAAGGTCGCACAAAGTGCAGCATCTTTACTAAAATGTAACGATAAATAACGTGTTGTTACACATACATATTTATTTACTCTAATGTCATTGATAACCTCCAATGTCTAATGTACACACAAGCAAGGATTTTCATAAGAATTCGTGTATAAGTACAAACATTCATCAATGCTCCCAAATTTTATCATCTATACTAATATTATAAAGCTGAACAGTTTGTTTGGTTATTTGTTTGTTTAAACGCGCTAATCTCAGGAACCGCTGGTCCGATTTGAAAAATTCTTAGTGTTGGATAGAACATTTATCGAGGAAAGCTATAGGCTATATTATATTTTCATAAAACTTAGGGATCCTTACTAAAAGTCCAATATTGTAACCCAAGGTGTAAAAAAATGACCCGAAAAAATTCTTACACGGCGTGCGCTGCGAAAACTATTGATTATAGAACAAAACAATGTACTAGCACTTTGCAGAACATATAATTGTCTACAATAAATATCGCGTAACCATATGTCTAACTATTGTATTTATCTCACAATAAGTGTTTTCTTTTATTTTTTTAAATAATTAAAATGCCGTCGCTTCAACTAATCCATATTCAAGACGAATTCAATACCTTTCTAGAACTTTTTGAATTATTCAATTCGGACGTTTTATTCAAAAGATATCGCGATACTTAAAATATAAGTATTAGTGTGGTATAGCTAAATAAGTATTAAGTATTGCGCGCGCATGTATGATGTGGTGGGCAGTCATGAGGGGCGATACCAAGAGACAGACATAGGATACTTTTTATCCCGTTGGAACCAGTAGGTGGCGCTGGGATCGGGTCCTAGATTTTTATTTTTTCATAGCAGGACAACGTCTGCCGGGGCCGCTAGTTTATAATATTAATAGAATAAACAAATTGTACTAATTTAAATTAAAAAAGTAATAAATTTGAAAAAAAAATGTTATGTTTAAGTCATAACTGATAGCAGCAAGGATTTTCATAAAAAAACTAGTTAGTGTGCAAACAATCTGCTGCTATTTTAAATAGGACATTGAATTTGGCGCAGGCTACATGTTACGAGACTACTGGGGCTATTTATAGATGAAGTTTGGAATTAAGGTAGCTTCTCTATGAAGCATTTTATTATTTTGACAATTTCACGACACCATTATAAATTGGAACAGCAAATTGCTAAAATCACAAAAAGTTATTAAATAAAACATAAGGTGCGTGTGTGTCGGTAGTTAGACCTGGAGAAACTATAAAAAAGTTTTATAATCAAGTATCTACTTGTGATTTTAAAGTTTTTACACTCTTATATATTTTAAACTAGTTAAAATATAACTAGTCACTATAATAAACTATATATACAAATTAAAATTAAACGTAAAAAATTGCAATAATAATAATTACATATAATATACGAGTCCCAAATCATCGCCAGATGGGAACGTTACCTAAACGCTGGGCGCATTTCCTTTTTTTTTATGGAAGTATAGGTTTGCGTTTGACTACTGTCTCACCTGATGTTGAGTGATGACGCAGTCTAAGATGGAGCACGCTTACCTAGAAGATACCTATTCACTCGTGACTTGAAGATTTCAAGATTGTATTTGTCAGGAAAAACAGACTCCGGCAAATTATTCCACTCTTCGGCAGTGCGCACCAGAAAGGATGAAGCGAAACGCTTGGTTCTGACTGGTGGTGTTCCCACCATGTAACGGTGGCGCAAACCGGTCCGTCTGGTTGTCCGATGGTAAAAAGGGGATGGAGGAATCAGCTCGTGCAGTTCTAAAGAACACTCCCCGAAATGTATCCGATAGAATACAGTCAGCCCCGCGACCTTGCGCCTATGCTCAAGACTCTGAAGTCGAGCATCAAAAAGATGATCATCGCCGACCAGCTTCCTGGCTCTTTTCTCAATTGATTTCAACGCCTCCAACTAGTATTTGGCTGACCCGTCCCAAAGATGAGAACAGTACTCCATGCAGGACCGAACTTGTGCTTGGTATAAGTTCAGCAGTTGTTCTGACGTGAAGTACTGTCTCACCTTTGCCAGTACACCCAGCTTTTTGGCCGCCACTTGCGCTAAAGACTCTATGTACGTGTCAAAATTGAGTGTTGGGGTCTAAGAGATGCCCAAAAGCTGGAGTCTGTCAGTCAATGCTATGGACACACCCCTGAAAGTGGGATTCAGATCGAATTGACTCCGTTTTGCGGAGAATAGACACGCCTGGGTTTTGGAGGCATTGAACGTAACCAAGTTTGCATCACCCCATTCGGAGACCGCCTGCAAGGATACGTTCAGCCGTTCAACCATCATCTCTCTGTGCAACTGGATCTGGGCTCTATTATCTCGCGCATTGGACATATATCTCTCCACAACAGTGCTGTCGTCTGCGTAGCCAAAAACTCCGGGTTTAAGAAGGTCGTTAATGTGCAGCACAAAAAGAGTTGCGGAGAGAACAGATCCCTGAGGGACTCCGGCATTGATTGCCATGTGATCGGAACAGTAGCCATCTACAACCACTCTTACCGAACGTTCCCTCAAAAAATCTGATATCCAAACACAGAGATGTTTCAATCCGTATGCTGGAAGTTTGCTAATAAGGCTGTCGTGCCAGACCCTGTCAAACGCCTTCGAGATATCCAGAGAAACGGCAAGCGCCTCTCCATTCTTCTCGATTGCTTCACCACAGATGTGTGTGGCGTATGCTAGAAGATCTCCCGTTGAGCGATTTCGGCGAAAACCGTATTGACGATCACTGAGCAGGTCGTTTTCTTCTAGGTACGCCAGAAGCCTGACGTTCAATATTCGCTCCATGCTCTTACAGAGTATAGAGGTAATTGAAATGTGCCTGTAGTTGACAGGGTCAGCGCGACTACCCTTTTTGGGCACAGGTTGCACGTTAGCTTGTTTCCAAGATTTTGGAACCAGTCCTGTTTTTAGAGATAGACGGTAGAGGCGTGTCAGTATTGGAGTGAGTTCAGGCGCACAAGTTTTAAGAACTATAGCTGGGATTCCATCTGGGCCACTTGCTTTGTTCACGTCTAGAGCTTTCAGTGTCTTTCGTACCTCTGTCTGTCGAATATGTATCTCAGCCATGGAGGTACCACTATGAGGCAGATGTGGAGGTATTGTACCGTTAGTTTCTAAACGAGAAGATTCTGCGAAAAGAGTTGCAAGCAGATTGGCTTTTTCTTCCGCAGTGTGAGCTAGTGACCCATCAGATCTCAGCAGTGGAGGAAGTGAGGGGCGGCAGAAGTTCGATTCAACCGCTTTCGCCAGGGACCAAAATGCCTTACTGCCAGCTGGGTATGAGGCAAGTTTGTTCCCGATCCGTGAAATGTGGTCGAAACGAGCCTTCCGTAAAACCTTTTTGCACGATTTGGCAACCTTATTGAATGCTTTCTTCTTCAATTTTACATCTTTTGCTTTGCGGTTGCGAGCATCGACCCAAGCTAGGTATGCTTTGTGCTTATGCAATTCAGCACGTTTGCACTCTGCACTGAACCAGGGTCGAGCTTGCACTGACGCGATTTTGTCAGAGTAAGGAATATAGTATTCCATACCTTGCCGTATCACGTCAGCTATTGCATCAGCGCAGACTGAAGGGTCATTAGAAGAGAAGCAAACTCGCTGCCAAGGGTAACATGCAAAAAAGGAGCGCATCTCGTCCCAGTCTGCTGACTTGTAACGCCATTCCCGCCGCGTACCACTTGGTGTGGTCTTAGATGGGCAGTGAGCGGATACAGCTTTCACCAGACAGTGGTCGGAGCTACCCAATGGAGAAGACACCGACACAGAGTATTGGCTCATTAGTCAACAGAAGATCTAAGCAGTTGGCTGTATGCCCTTCAACATCTGGAACCCTTGTGGCTTCTTGGACCAACTGAGTGAGATTTAAGGCAAGTGCTAGCTTACGAGTCTCTCTTCCAGCGTGGTCAGTAAACTGGTATGGGAACAGCCATTCGTGGTGATGGGCATTGAAGTCCCCCAGTAGTACTAATTGGGCCGTGGGATACTTTTGTTGTCCGGCATCCGCCGCCTCACTAAGTTATTCAGTGAGCCTAGTCATCTCCTGGTCTCCGCTGTGCGATCTGTAGACACATGCATAGAGTATTTTATCTATACCAGTATCCACCAAAACCCACAATACAGAAAATCTATGGTCTTTAAGATTCCGAAGACGCCGATAGCACGTCATCGCGGGCATATAAACACACACCCGCACGAGATTTGAAGTTGTGCTCCAGAGTAAACCCTGGGTATGATAAGTACGAAACATCTGACGGTGGTCTTATCTGCGTCTCCGAGAGGAACAAGAGAGCAGGTTTTTCTGTCTCAAGATGGTGATGGACAGCAACGAGATTTGAGTGTAAACCTCTTATGTTTGTGAGGTGCACCTTTAACGAGAGGGAGTGCAGCCGCTGTGTAACTGTTTTCTTATTTCTCTGTTTCATGTTTGGTGAGTGATAAAAGGCAGGAAAATGGCAGTTAAATGAGGCTTTACAATCTTAACCATCAGATTTGTAAAGACAAACCGTACATATGAGGCACTAGTCCGGAGACTGCGGGGACGCCCGAGCCCCTCCAAGACGTTTTTTCCTAATTGAGAATGCCAGCGCGAACGCGCTTCCCTATAAGGTCCCGAGTATAAATTATTTAAAATCAAAAGTCGTATTATCACTATCATATTCTGCACTTCTAAATTCAAAAAAGATTTCGTGTTAACCACGCGCTTAAACTTTCGTATATATATTTTGAAAATCTGATAAATTTAAGATTGATAATAAGAAGATGACATGTTGAGTAGTCTTTGAGATAAGATAAGATACATGATTTTCAGAATTCAGTAGCGAAATTACAAAATCGGTAAACATTTGTCCCTAATACGGAACTTCAAATATTCATACTTCGACACTCGGTCAGAGTTTTTATTACCCGCACGTCGACGACGTAGTTATGTACAGAAGCGACTACTACAGTCGTATTCACGTAAAATAACAATATAATTTAATAGAATTATCTTGTTGTTCACCTTGACTGCTTAACATTATTATTGTTATATAATTATTAAATACAATACTATTTGTCAGGAAAAAACATTTAGATAAATATTATTATTCAGCAAGACTATACAAAGCTAATGATCTTATTTTTTGCATCTGAATATAATACTTTGTTTCATTTACTTATATTTTTCTCCTTATACATTAAAGTAGATAATTATGAAGTACTTTATAGCTTATTTTTAAATTGCACTATCAACAACAACTCAACCATTCACACTATTGTCATACACATGTTTGATTGTTCTTTCATCCATTCTTTCCACAAGCTCAAACTTACTAAATATTCCTTCTTCGAAAATTGACATTAAATAATCAATATATCTATACTACCACAAAAAATTAAAGGATTTACAATACGTGACTTTGTCTACCATGTTTTTAAAAAGTCTACTTCTATTTGGGTACGATACAACATTTTAATACGTTGGAATATTTCATTTGATATTTAAATACGAAATTAACACGCGTCTTTTCTTTCCTCTAATTCATTCTGCCTCAGATAAAAACAATTCTCATTATTCTGTAAACCACTTTGTGTAACATAACGAAGAATCTGCAATGTAAGCAGAACGCCACGCCACAAAATTAGTTTCGAGGTCTTAGGCGATAGTACGCCACGCAACCTGCAATTCTTTAGAACTATAATGCAACTCGACCTTCTTCAAGCTTACGAAAGTGATATTATGCCTAGGCCCTAGGTCTAAATATAATAACTACATGTTTATAGACATGGCATTACTATTTTCGTAGTATTCACTATTTTTTTAAAATTGTAGTATAGGTTCGCGTTTGACCACAATTTCGCCCTATGTGGAGCGAAGACGTGGTCTCGGGCGGAACACGCTTACCTAGAAAGTACCTATTCACACGGGACTTGAAAACACCTAGGTTATAAGTATCGGGAAAGACAGACTCCGGCATGAGCTCCACCCTTTTGCGGTGCGTATGATGAAGCTAGATGCAAAACGCTTCATTCTTATGGACAGGTTATAAGGTTCTGCCTGCTTGAAGTTTTAATGCATCCCTAGCTGAAATTGTCTAATTTATCCAGACGAAAATTACTGTATAATCGTTCCCGTGATCAGTACATATGATATACCACATTTCATCCAATCATTGAAAGTTTAAAAAATACCAGTGCATTAAGAATACCTTTTCGTGCATCATTTCTTCCCGCTTATTCGGGCGACAATAATCACGCCTACCTTCTCCTCAAAATTAAAATAAGTAGAAACTAATTTACTTTCCAAGCAGTAATTCTTATACTGTCTTAAATTCCCTGAGGCTTCTTTAAGTACTTTTCGAGTTTCGTAGATATTTTTAAACTTTGCTTTTTGGTAATATGACTATTTATGTTCCAATATCTACTCATTTACACAAATAAAATACTTAACATATTTCCTGAGTTATTATCAGCTAATCTATAAGACGATAAATAATGAGGAATGATAAAAAACTGACATGTAGTAAGTACATAATGTGTAATGATTATTTTGCGTATTTCAATTTGTTTTTGGTATTCGCCGCAACACGTTGGTCGCACTACATACAGCGTCAAAGTGCTTGCAAGCAGAGGAGGAGGAAATGAGTCTTTAATAATAGCATTGTGCTTAAATTTGATATAAAGTTTACCTTGCATAACTGAGTAGATGACACTTATTAAAATATTACCCAGAATAAAAAATGCATTAAAATACCATCCTAACATCTTACTTTTAAAATGTAATGAAACAAATTACTAATAATAATAATTGCTGTTTAAGCAATAAATTAATTACTCTTTTTGCTTGTTTGTACAGATAACATCATAATTTTGTACACTCGTACAGAATGTATAAGTTTTGTAAGATGACAGAAAGTGTCGCAATGGCTATCGTCGCTATCATCTACCCTATTGAGTCCTAAAAATAAAATAATAAAAAAATTCAATAAATTCAATCCTAAAATTTCAATGAAGTAACATAAATAATATATTTTCAAAAGCCGGCGATAAAATACCTTTGGATATAATTTTATAGTCATACAAAAATTATTCGATATATTTGTCTTTTCCGAAATCTTCTATCTATAATATTACAACTTGCCGTGTCTGTAGATTGAAGCTATTTAAAAAAACAACTGGGATTAGACTATATAAACGATAGAGAACACAATGCATTTTTTTAGATTTCTTATGTTTGTTCGAGATTCACTTAAAAAATACTGGGCCGATTTCAATACGATTTTTACACTGATCGATAGAAAATTTCATGTGATTTTTTTATCCCGGGAATAACGCGGCTATTTTCCCGGGAGCGGTTTGAAGTTGTTTGGGTGCATAAAAATTGGTTACTTTTAACACAGTTTTCACTAAAACGATAGCTTGCATTCTTGCTAAATGTTTCCGGTACTTTGTCTCGGGTATCCCGCGGAAAATTCAAGTCGAACGTGGACGAAGTCACGGGCAAATTGTAGTGATACTGTATTACTATAACGTAAAATCAATAGCTACTTGACCTTGCACGATGATCCAGTTTACTTGTTTTTATTCGTGACATAGTCGTTGTATATTTCTTTGATGATAACGCGTTGCGTCAGTTCAGGGCCGTGTGTATACCAAACATGAAATTTCGCTATCGTACCCATACATTTACTTGCAATAAACTGAACTGAAGGATAATTCTAGCTCACATTGTATAAAACGAAATATTCGATATGATCAAATTTATACAAGTAGACAGTTTTCCTTACCGAAGGCTTTTATTAATCTACACGCAACTGAATTAAAGTTAAGGATTCTTTTGAAAGATCATTCATTCGCGATAATAACTTTTTTTTCTTTCAGATATAAATTGATATCAATGAACCTAATATAATTAATAACGTAATGCGTTTTTGGCAATTCTGTAATCTAAGAAGACTAGCTGATGGCCGCGACTTCGTCCGCGTGGTGCGGTTTTTTTAAATGTCCCACGGGAACTCTTTAATTCTTCGGGATCAAAAGAATCCTATATGTTGACCAGGGATATAAGCTACCACCATACAAAATTTCATTTAAATATAGAGATTACCCCAAACTAGTGCGTGCCTCTTGTTTAATCAGCAGGGTTTACTTTGTAATACAGGTTACATTGTGTTAAATTTTTATGTTAGTGCTATTTTCCCCCGAAAGATTTACTTCATTTTATATCCCGTCTCCCGGGATGAAAAGTATTTATGTCCATTTTCGGTATTAAAACTTCATTAAATAAATTTACAGCAAAATAGAACCAGCACTCCTAGTAGTTTTTCCGTTATACGAATTTAGAATTGATCTCAGTAGTAACCAAAACAGAACATAGAAAGGCAGTTTCCAAAAAGTAACCGAAATTGCGGCTGGTTGCAGGCATTCGGTGTGATCTTGTTTCCGGCTCTGCGTTCTGGTGAGGTTTTCCTTTCGTCTTCTTTTTCCTGTCTTTCTTTCTCTCTTTTTCTTACTTTTTATTTTTATGTTTACAGTATTTTACGGTACGGTTTAAATTATTTCATATGTGGCAAATGATGTATCAAGTTAAAATATTTATGTATAAGTTTCATAACAAGTTGTAAATTCTGTACAATACTGTTTTTTTGTCCAAATAATAAAAAATAAAAAAAAACAATATTGGAGCACTAAGTGTGGTGAACGAATGCGTTGAAGCTCCAACCATTAGAGCATTCGACTGTATATAAATAACAGATATAAGAAATACCTCTTTATGTCCTGGAATCGTGACTTTGCCGACATCTTGACTAAGCTTGATTCGGGGCTGTCTATTAATTTCGACCAGTTTATAAACACAACCGAGAGCAGGCTGACGCTGGCAAGTTACTGTAAAAAATAAATTAATAAAATTAGAAAAAACTTTTTTGAGGTTAAAACTTCTTTTTGGGTAATTTCGGAATAGGGAAAAAGCCCTAAACTCGCATTACCGTCACGCTCAGATATAAAGTTTTCGCTTCTGACGTGTAGTCCTACGATTGAGGATTGTTTTAATTTTGCGTTTATCATAATGGAAAAGCATGCTGGGGTTATCAAGTCGCCTTTAGCTAGTACATATTATCCTGAATGTATTAGATTAATTTAAATAAAAATTAATACAAGTTAACTGATTTTCAAGTGTTACACTTGGATATCAATTTGACTTAACACTGAAGAAACACACGAACGAATCTTCAAAGTTAAAAAATTCTTTAAAATGTTCTTACCTAAATGCGTTCCAATTCCAAACGAGTCGATTTTGTGTCCTTGCTCATTCAAACTAAGAATAGTCTCCTCATTGATATCATTGGACGCTACGATCGTCAATTTGGCGAACCACGGCAGGTTGAATGCTTTCGCTACTTGCTCGAACGTTTCTCGGGCAAGTACTGAAAGATAGGCCAGGTCTCCGCTGTCAATGCGAATGCCTACAGCCCTATAGCCACAGTCGTTAAGAGCCAGTGCCACTGAGCAGAAATTTAAGAGTCCACTCCTGTGAAGAGAACAAGACAACAAGACATTTATGTCTTAGAAATAAATTCCCAATTAAAAATATTTCTAGCTCCATATTGGAAAATTGTTGACATTTTCACAAAGACAGTAGTTAGTATATGAGATTTTCTAGTTTTAGTTTGCCGGAATTAACTATTTCAAATAATTCTGACCAGGTAACCATAAGAAAGCGAGCCCGTAAGATTAATTTATGTATAATATAGATAATTCCCATAAAACTATACAATAGTTAAGATCAATTAGACGTTCTTAACCTATGTAAATACATCTGAACTAAAACACGTCAAAATGATGATGTTTATTTTAATATTTGTCACTTCAAAGCATTGTATGTGACGCATTTTTATAATTTTATAAAAGTACATTAAAATAGCGATCGGATATGGGCAGGGTGTACTTTGTATCCTGAAAATACAGGTTGAATGTTCTGGCGTTGTGTGACGTTGAACATAAATGATTATAGTCGAAAATTTAGGTCATTCATCTTAACGAACATGATCATGAACATAGGCTATTTATCCCGGCAAATGCAAGAATACCCTGAGGGAAATATCAAGGTTACACGTGCGATATAACTGGAAAAGTACTAGTAATTATATAAATTAATTATACCGTTATAAAGATCAAGAGAAATTTTAAAATCCAACAAAAATCGTAAAACATCCCAAGTACACAATGCTGCTCATTTTTTAAAGTTAATGTATACGTAGGACTTCAAAAACTATTTAAAGAGCCGTAAAGGCAATTAGGTTATGAAATATAATTTTAGACTCGTCAGTGTTCTTCTAAAAGCTATCAATATAATGATATGATTTAATAGATATCAAAAGACAAGTGCATTAATAAAATGACTGTGCGGCTACGTTGTATGAATTGGACTGAATTATATGTTTAAGTAGTGACTAAGGGGTATGATGTCATTCGCAATTGCGCAACCCATTCAACGGTAATAACTAGTTCTTGGTACTAAAATGTAATAGTGTACCAGTGTAACACATATAGAAAAAGGTCAATGATAGGAATAGGTATAGTGCATTTCCCAAAGATTACATGAAATTATCATATTATGGATAAGTTTCTGATAAAAAAAAAACACAAATCAAATGTAGAGGAGAAGGTGGTAATGTGATCCCCGCAGGTATTATGGCCCCCTTCGATATTTCTAGTTTGAATCACATCTATTGCATTTTTATTTGTTCCATATTACGACCATGTATTGCCAAATAAATAAGCAAACTAATGATGTATTCATTACATCGGTTTTCCTTTTATTTTCTATATGAAACCTTAAAAACAAAGTGGGGGGCCACATTACCACCTTCTCCTCTACTTAATGTTGGTATAAAAGTACCTACTATTATCAGTCTTATCCACACTATGACAACATTTTTACGTATATCATAACTGATGATGAATACCATGCAAAACATTAACATTATTACGGTGAGAATGTGTGCATATTCCCCTATACAATGCAACTGTGCCCAATGACTAAGATTGTCCCCAATCTTGCAATTAAATTTTCAGGACAATACGTCACACTGAAGCAAATATAAGGAGGTTCTCGTCGGACGTGTTCTCGTTTATTTACATTCGGTTCTTTTATGAAGCGCCGTCCATATACGCTTCACTGAAAAAGCAAAACAAAATCATCATAAACTACGGCGATGTATTGTCAGGCTGTCCCACAGTACGGTCAGGGCCCGTGTTTGTGTGTTGTTAGAATGTGCTTGCGCTGTTGAACATGTTAGCCCTCCAATGAGTCATTCATGCCCCACCTAACAATGAATAAATCGAATGAGTTGCAATGACTGGACACTGAACACGCTCCAGATAATATATAAATCTAATATCGAGTTTAAATTCACATAACTTACACAATATAGAAAGGTATATAAAAAAATGAAAGATGCAAAACAATAAAACAGGTTCATCAGACACAAATGCCAACATGAGTTGTCGATTTGCATCTTTACCTCAGTGTGCGTTCGACCGTGCTATATCCATATGTACTATGTATATTCGATGAGATTTGTACTCTAGTACCATTGGTTCCACAGTTGCTATTGTAGACAGTATGCCCATTCATATTATTTTGTCTGTGTCGTGACGGTAAGCCTTGAAAGTTATACCTCTTGACATCGTAAGTGTCCACTAGGGCCATGAACCCCGTCGGGAAGGCTAAGGCATACGATATCAAGGCGGCGAGTTCGCCGTCGCTCGCCTCCTCGGGCGAGATGTCTATCACAGCAGAGACGCGTTTGCGCCACTCCGATGTTAGCTCTAGCAGGTTGCACTGTTTCTGCGTTTCCGCGTGTCTCAATATCACAGAGTGTATATCGTCTAATGTGCTGAATGAAGTTACGAATGAATGCGCATGTGTCCCTTTTACAGGTATATTGAACATTTTCCCCGCTAGCACATTACTCGTCCCATCAAATCCACCTGCAAAACGATTACCAATTATCCATACCACTGTAGCAGATATTCTAGACTCAGAAAACTTTGAAAGGAAACACCTTTAGGAGGTAAAGTTAAAGAATGAATCACCTTCGACGCCACCCATAAACTAGGAATTATGTACCTGATAGATAAAAGTAATTTTAAAAGTTTTGCTAGCTGTCCATGAGTCAGGGTTTAGACATTCAAGGGTAAAGTTCGCGAAACTTGCCTGTTTGAACCTATTAAAGAAAAGTATAATTTGCCGTCGGGAATCTTATGAGTCGATGGAGCGGTAGAGGTGTTTTATATTGCACAAGTTTGAATAGGGCGGAGTAGAGCGGTGCCAGGTACCATATTTCACTATTCAGCCTGCGGAAAGACGCTAACGCAATCAATAATACGGGGAAAAGTTAATACAAGTCTAAATACACCATATCGACGGTTAAAAGGTAATAGGGTATAAGCGACAAAAACTAAATTGTTCAGGAGAGCAGTTTAAAGTTTTAAATTTCAGAAAAATGGAGATTACTTTTTCATTTCTTGTCATATCGTGAAAATGGAAACAGCTTTAGAATAAAAAAAATAAAAGCATTAAATGGTAGTTTTATTTATTTGATTCCACATTGTTTTATATGGTTTAATGTCGCTTAAATCAATTGATCTTATTTTCTTTATGGAGTAATTCGGCATAAGTTACATCTACATTGAAAAAACACGAAGGGTAGAGTAGACTTAGCTACATTTGACATCCTTATATCAAGAGGTAATAGGACATAATTCACATGACTGCAGAATAACATAAAAGGGTAAAAAGTATAAGTGGTAATTCTCATTATTATACCAAAAGGTAATGGAGCATAAGAAACAGTGTTTAGCAAAAAATCAGTAGGATGTTTGTAAACTTAAACTTGTAAATGGTAGTAGGGTATAACCGACGCTTAATGTTTTGATGACAATGGTAACGAGGCATTAGTTCCAGCTTTCAAAACAGGTACTAATGGTAAACAGTAGTATACGCCTGGAGCCTTTACGGCAGTAAAAAGTAAAAATGTATTACCGACTATAACCCAAAAGTGATGCCATTTTTACAGAGGTACAAGCGCCTTTAGAGTAAAAAAGGCCCAAAATTCGGTCGGTTAAATTAAATGACACTTCAAAAACGCAGTTTTTTTGCATGGGCATAAACGACACGAAAGTCATCGTAGAGCCATGGGAGTGAAAATTTTAAGTAGGATGGTATTCATAACTCATTTTCGAACAAAATGTCGCCCTATTACCTTTTAACCGTCGATATAACATTACAATTTTCACATACTGAGTTTATTACTAACAACACATATTTTACGAAGTATTCAGTAATCTTAATTTGATCTTTGATGGTTCAAGAAACTGAATCAAAAAACAGTATCTTCCGTTAAATCATTTCGTAAAGCGTGAAAATGTAGGAAGATTCAGGTCGATAAGGGATTACCATTATTTTTACATCAACACCAACGGTTCCCTATCAAGTACTCCCAACAGAAGATCGAGATTTTACAGTAGCCATATAAAGAACCTTTCATCTTTGATATAACTACATATGTGAGCAACACAAAAATGTAATTCTATTGGTTTCAAATTTATAAGTAGGAGAAATCTATAAGTATAGAGGGATATGTGGAGAATGAGTAAAAAAAGAGTCAAATAATGTCAGATAGGATGTCTTGATTGTTAACCGTCGATATAAAAAAACTGATATGACGAACCAATATAAGCGTATTTTGACGCCGACAATCCGCCGTCGGGGCCTTGGGCTCTTCGCAGTCCAAATTCCAATAGAGACACATTTTTTCCAGCCACCATACGGTATCTCGCTGCAT
This sequence comes from Dendrolimus punctatus, assembly GCA_012273795.1. NCBI lineage: Eukaryota > Metazoa > Arthropoda > Insecta > Lepidoptera > Lasiocampidae > Dendrolimus > Dendrolimus punctatus. The sequence continues at coordinate 10,080,501 of CM022528.1, forward strand.
TCGTCGCCATTAAACTAAAAGAAGACTTATTGTTAAAAGACGAGCAACTTACAATTTTGTAATATCTGCTGATGGATAACGTCCAGTGCAGGCCAAAGAAACGTTAGCTTGATATATGTAGGTAAATTGGATGTAAACTTCATGCAAGTTCAATTTTCTACCAATGGTAAAGTAAATTGACGTTTTACAGGAGCATGGTATGAATACTTATTATATAAAATAAGTTTAAAGCAAGTTGAGTTTCGTATAAAGTGTCGTAAGATTACAAATACAGTATTATTTCTGCGATGAGTATGTTTTTTTGCGAATAAAACGTCATTCTATTATTTAGTGTAATGTCACAGTGATATGAATCAAATTGGCGATAATTTAGTTTTTGGACTTTGCTACGCACAAAAATGATAATAGAATCGATGATTTACGTACTAATTAATTAATTTGTATAATTATTAATGGTAATCTAGTAGTAGGACATACTTTCAACAATTTAAATGTTCATTATAAATATTCAGTGTTGCAGGGGTCTACCTGAGGTCTTTAAAATATATTTGAGGCAGACAATATGCACATAAAAGGCTTCCTGCCAAGATAATTATTTTTACGTATTGTCGTTGAATCGCCGATATACCTACCGGGGGTATAAGCTGGATTTTACACATAAGTTATCCGTTTCCTATCGATGTTTAATTTTATCTACATCGCGTGGATCTTGTATATAGATGGACATTAGGTCACAAAAACTGCCTTAACATGCTTAAAATGCCGGTTAGGATTTAGACTATATATTTATACTAGTAAATATGTGAATGTGATTTATTTAATGTTTATTAATCACACCTTAAAAAGCACAGTAATAGCAGGAGGTGGTTTACGCAGTATCGCCGACGGTATTGTGAGTAAACATCTCATCGTCGGGGCAGTGCAACGCTAGTTGTGTGTGAAGGGGCATGCAACCTTGCATTACGTACGGCTGTATTATACAATAAAAGCATTTAGTTGGGAAAAAGAACTATTGTTTTCTTCCAATCCTAAGTGCGTACCCCCGCTCGCACGTAACAATACTATACATAACATAACAAAACAATATACAATAAAGAAAACATTGCAATTAATGCAATCAGAAAACACAGTTTGAGACAATTAAGCTGCCTAGTGAAGCCTGACTGCTGATAAACGCGGTATCTTCCTAATAAAACTCAACTGATAATTACAATGTAACTGCGCCGCCAACGACCTAGATAAAACAAGAGCTAAACAAACAGGTTCGCAAAACAGAAATCAATTCATTTGCATAAATTAAAATAGTTCGTTAACCGTAACTAATGTTGCCAAACTTCATTTATATGCTAAGAGTATATCGTTAGCTATTCACAATAATATTTATTATAGACGCGAACTTACCTGCATCGTTTGTTAAACCTTTGAACCAATTAAAATAACGGTACGATGTTTATGAAGAGATTGATGTAGAGATTATGCTGGGGTCACACCTGTGCTAATGTTATAGATACAAGCCATTTTGCGCAAATGTGCGGCTTTGTGTCATACGTTATTTGTAATGTGATTGGTTTATGAATTAAAAATTGTTAAATATAAATATATAGACGATAACGTATGTATAAACAACACTTATGTGCCTATTAATAGCGGTGTTACTTTTAACGCTTTAAATGAGACGCATTCAGGCACAATCAATATCTTTAACATTATCGGAGGTGCGCGGTATCTTCATTGTGGACATACAGAGCTACCGGTAAACATTTAACTTCGTTAACAATAATAGTAATATCGCATCACAAATCACACATTACAACCGTCACCACCTCTGTGTAAATTGGCCTATAACTGGAACATCATTCCAGAAAAGGCCCACCATAAGGTTTTATTCTATTGATTTAAGTAGCTATGTTATAAAAATTAGAATTAATATCATATTTGTCAAAAGACAAATAGAAGGATATGAAACTTGATTTAGTATTATTATAAGAAAAAATAAAAATACAAGGTCAATTTTAATACTTATTTAACAATGAAGCTATAATTTTGTTGCGGTAAAGAGCTAAACATGAAATAAAAACATTGTAATTACCTTAATTTAATATTTAAAAACTTACCTTGCAAAGTTCACGAGTGTCAATAAAGTTGTTTCCAAGAGCTGCGCCATGATCAAAGGACCTTCAACTCTCAGTAAGGGGACCCTGTAAATTCACTGTAGATACAACACAACCAAAGTAATTCTAGTGAAATATGCCACTGCTCTCCCACCTTCCAGTGTTTTATACTGAGCCAACGAGAGTGTACTTGTTATATCATAGCACTCAGGTGCATATCTAAATTAGATGATTAGTAAAAGTCAACATTTTATAAGAATTAAGTTAAATTATATATATTTTTATAGATAGTTTTTCAAATCACCCTTAATTCATGTACAGGATTTCAGAGTTGCACTCTAACAATAATTTCAATCATTGTATTTCTATAAAATGTAATCAGGAATTTTTAAATTAAAACCATTGTTACAGGTCAATTTTATATGTAATTTAAATATATAACATAAATTTATAATATCTATAAAAGGCGCACTCGACCAAACATCCGCTGAGTCGTATTTTAAACAAATTAACAGATGGTAAGTCTGCTGTGTTTATTGGTAGTTTATAAATAAATAATTATCGGTCCCATGACATGTGTCAATCTGCCTGACTTCCCCAGATTGCGTTTCATGTCTTGAATCATTCCATGATCATCATTTTACAAACTGGTAAGCTGATATCCAGACTAATAACATTTATTTAGCAACAATCACAATACAAATACGGAAACCTAATTCCAAGCCAAATTACAAAACAAACCGCTTTTTTCAGTTATCATTTTGAATAGGTATTTATTTGTTTTGTATTATAATAGAAAAGGGAAGGAAAGTATGGAACCACAAATATTATTGTGTAAATGGATGACTAGGGTATTTGCGTCACTTCGTCTAACAAAATAAATGAAATTTTGAAGACCTGGGCACACCTGGGACTCAAATATTTTAAAATAATTCTTAGTGTCTACAATTGGACTATCTATTTACAAAGATCTAATGAAATTCCTTTCTTGTCAAATTTCACCCATACAGTCTCAGTAGTACTCGAGAATTGTGTATCTATAGAATAGAATATAAAGAGAATAAAACCTGAACAAAATCCTCATACCTTGGAAACACTACTGAACCCTCTTCTATTGCACTAACAATGACGTCTTTGCACGTCAAATCTTTGAGATAAGCAAAAAATTCAGGCTCAATGTTACTTGGTAATGTCTGCATTAAATATTCTATATCTGTAACAAAAATATGACTAAATGTTTCCATTTCTTTACTATATGATAGAAGGCGAATTTTTCAAGAATTTTCGAAACTATAAAATCAACACTGGAACGATAGGGTGGTCCCAGAGGTTATTTAACGTAATAATTTTCTTTTAATAATTCTGCCATGTCTGTAGGACTTGGGGTATCTCAATAATACTCATAGACGCTATTGGATTAACATTCGCATTTCGCATGCATTTTTAAAAACTTTTAATTTAATTCATCTTATTTTGGTCTTGACTGAGACGAGATTTTAAATTTTCTTTAAAAACTTTATAGTGTAATTCTAAACCATTCGGGGTTTTGCCATGACAAATAAAATTATTTATTGCGCTATGCATTTCTTAGAGGCTGTCTTGAAAATATAAATCCTTTTATTTTATTAACAAATAACTTTTCCTTACATTCCTTATAAACTTACAAAAATTATAAGCTAAACTATAGGATGTTATAATAATACAGTTGTAGTTTTTTTAATCAAGGGATTAGGGTTCCCCCAGGGGGTGCCGCCCTGGACTCTACTCCGTCCAGGAAGCGGTACGAGGGGACGCGTCCCCGGGGCCCCGAGCCGCCACTGTCACATCCCCCTTTCACTCCGTGACAGTGGTGTCCCACCTCTCCGCCTCCAAATCCCAATGCCTTCCCTTCCTTCCCAAACCTCCTCCCCAAACACCCATCCCTTCCGTTGCGACCGCCAGCGTCGAGATTTTCTCCGCTGGCCGTCGAGGACGGCGGTGGTGATGTCCACCCCACCACCGCCGGCCTGACCGGCGACCTGCCCTCCCCCGCTCCGTCCGCCGACACTGCTGTGTGCGCGAGGCGGCGGGGAAAAGGGGAGGAAGGAGAGGGGGGAGGGGTGTTGGCGCAGGAGCAATCCTTCGCAGCCTCCCCCTCCCCCCTATCGCGAGGCCCCCCCCGCCGCTGACGCTGCTGAGTGCGCGAGGCGGCGGGGGGGGGGGGCGGGGTGAAAGGAGAGGGGGGAGGGGTGTTGGCGCAGGAGCAATCCATGCAGCCTCCCCCTCCCCCCATCGCGAAGCCCCCCCCGCCGCTGACGCTGCTGAGAGCGCGAGGCGGCGGTGGGGGAGAAAGGAGAGGGAGGGGTGATGGCGCAGGAGCAATCCTTCGCAGCCTCCCCCTCCCACCCCTATCGCGATGCGCCCCCCCCCCCCCGCCGCTGACGCTGCTGAGTGCGCGAGGCGGCGTGGGGAGGAGGAAGGAGAGGGAGGGGTGATGGCGCAGGAGTAATCCTCGCAGCCTCCCCCTCCCGGCGGCAGCGGGCGTCGAGGTCTGGGGGATCAGAAAGACCTCCGCCCGCACTAATGCCACGAGAGGGCGTGAGAGGTAGCCGCGCGTTCCTCTCAGGGCCGGGGAACCGTCACTCCCCGGCCCGCACACAGGAGAGGCCGCCTCTGCTTACGAGGCGGCCAGCCGCTGCCGGGGTTGCGGGTTAAGCTCGCGCACATACCGTGACCCCGGCGCTAGGCGGAAAGAAGGCTCCCATGGGGTTTTAGTGGGTATACCGGCAGCCGGTCGTATTGAACCGGCGTCGGGGAGCCCCACACACCGGCCGCGCATGATCCCCCGCGCGGCTGACGGTGCGGTAACGCATTTCCCCATGTAAAAAAAAAAAAAAAAAAAAAAAGGGATTAGGGTACTTTAAGTTTCAAAAATCTAATGTTAAAATCGGCCCCTATGTATTAAGTATTTTTCGATATGTCTTATACTTTCAAATTTGGTTATACAGGTCCATTTGAAAAATGCACCGTAAATACAAAATGAATTTTTCAAGTTGGCCCTCAGGACCAAATTCTAAACTATACGAAATAGCGAAAAATTGTCAAAGCAGTCTCGAGGCCTATTTTGACGAAAACTTACGTGGATTTTCGAAAAATCAATTACTACTTTACTTCAAGATTCGAATCTGCTGTTTTTTTTAAAATAAAAACACACCTGTTTTATTATAGTACCGGGAAAAGGTCACACACACAGAATGTTAGTTATTCATTTAAATTTATTTAATCACCTTCAAAGTGAGCATACTTTAATTTTTATTAAATTCAGAAATAATAGAATAGTCTAATCACCAAAATATTTTTTAAATGCTTTTTCCGGAATTGAATTGAGTTCTCGTCGCTATTCTCGTATTCTACCGAATTTTTACGGGTGCCACGAAGTGCTTTTTCAAAGTGTTTAAGAAAAAGAAAGAAGCCGACACGATCCATGTCTGGTGAATAAAGTGGTTACTCGGTGGTATTTATTCAGTGTTTGGTCCAAAATTCGTTTAAACGATGGCCTTGTGCGAAGGCAAATTATTGTGGTGCAAAATCTAAGAATTTTCTTATCACATCTTTTCTTTTCCTTCGAATTTGCTCTCTTAAACGCCGCACAAAGCTCAAATAATATACTTTATTCACTGTTTCAGCCTCTTGGTAAGAATTCCGAATGCATAGTCATTAGCCGGTAGCCGTGAATAGTCAAAGAAAACATTCAACTTGATTTTGACTTTTGATCGACTTTGGTGTGGTTCTTTTGGTTTCGGCTCAATTGGAAGGCGCCACTCCGAAGCTTTTTGATCAGTTTTGCATGTCAAACCTTACGAGTACCCATGTTTCGTCACCAGTAACGATGCTTTTCATTAATGTTGGGCCAGAATTGACTGGTTCTAGTATGTCCTCAGTGTCTCTTATGCAATTGAGTTTTCAGACAATATTCAGCTGCGGCCATACATTTCATGCCCAAGTGATTATTTAATATGATATGGATCGACTTGTGAGACACAGAAAAGTAAAGGGGCTATTTCTCTCAAACGTTAATGGGGATTTTCAGTCACTATTTCCTTCACTTTTGCGATGTTAATTTCAGTTGATGACATGGAGGCTCTACCAGGGCGAGGCAATGTTCCAGCATATCTCGACCACTTTTGAACACTTTGTACCACCCATTAGTACATGTTTTTGATAAAGTTGATTCACCATAAGCCTTTTGTAATATTTTGAGTGTGTGTGGCGATGCAAAATTTAGGACAAACTCTTTGTTAAATGTTTTTGTCCATTATGAAATTCACAATATACACTTGTTATGATCTAACTTAAACAGCACTGTATTTAATCTAAATGATGGATACAACTCAAACTCCGTATACAAAATGAAAAACAATGATGAAAATCTAACAAAAAGTTATTATTATTTATATCACAAACAAATTCACTAAGCAATCGGAATAATTTTTCTTACCTCTTTTATAGAGTTTGTATTTTACATAACTCACTAGCAAATATTTAGTTTTGTTTGATTTGTTGTGATGGAAATTATGAAATCCTAATCAGGCAATTTGTCTGCTTATATAATCTTACAACAAACTTTAAACATAATAAACTTCATATTTAATAAACCTTTAATTTACCAGAGTGTTGTTACGGAGTAAAAAAAAAGAGACTATGAATTCTAATGGTAAAAGAAATAAAACTATAAACTATATAACATGGCAATTTTAACAGACATCTTTTCAATATAGGTGTCACCGACAGCCCCCTGTGCAGAGCATGTCTGGAGGCAGATGAAACAGCCGCCCATGTCCTGCTTGAATGCGGAGGGGTGGCACAATACAGGGCGAAGTATCTGGACGCCCCAGGTGGCCTCCGCGAAGTCTTCAGCAACGTCAAGAAGCTGGTCGACTTCCTGGAGGAGCTGGGCTGGATGGAGTAAACCCTCATCCACCCTCGCACGCAAAATAGGCGCTTTGTCGTCGAGTTGCGGAAACCACCCGTTTGCAGAAGAAGAAGAAGAAGAAACTATAAACAGCCCATGTTGAGATGCAGTCTCCTCATTTTAGGGTGATTGACATAATATTCATCGGCACATGGAAATTAATAATGGTACAAAATGAATATGCACTTACCACTATCTGAGTAATGAAAATTTTCCAAAAACTTCAAGCATTCTTCAAGCCCGGCAAATATTGTAAATTCTCCTTGGAATGGATTTGCTCGGAAAAATAAATCAAATACTGCCACATCACTGACTTTCCCAGCTTTCCAATATGCATAAGCCATTGTTATTTGATACAAATCTGTGGAAATTATTCAATTTATAACTAAATAATGCAATTATTTTAGTAGTAAAAAAAATTTAAAACCTCCAGAATCAATTCCAAACTACACAAACTGAAAAGTTCCTGAGTGGCAAAAAATATATACTTTTTTTGTTACTGGGCTATTGAATCTTTATAAAAGTGAATGATTATTTGCATTACTTATGTATTTCTTAAGCTCAAATAAATTTTCACAAAACATGATCTTAGGCTTAGCAATTTGTGGCATAATGTGTATTCCTTCTGCAATGCTTTTTGAGGGTGTGGAAGAGATATACAGCACATTTATTTACTATTTGAGATATATAATTAACTTTGGGTGGTTTCAAAAATAACCATGAAGGTTAAGCCTAGGCTAGCCTTCTACCTATGCTTAAAAAGTTCGGATTTCTTCATAATATATAAATGTGCCCTATAACTATACTGCACCCATTTTTGATACTAGGCATCTCGAAGGCAATAAGTGAATATAGCATACTTATCAAATTAGGAAATGTAAATTTTACTGAAGAACACTTAATGGGTTAATGGGTAATCTTACCAAAATCAAAATATGAGACCACGAAATAACAATAAACTCGTTCAGGGGTTTTAATAACTTCATTATAACAATCAGTACTTATATTTTCAAGCATAAAATGAAATGATAATGTGTAATCGGATTTAAATTGAATTATTTAACTTATTATTTTGAAATTCGCTCCAAAATCTAATTCATTACTCACCAGTTAGAAGGGGTTGCACAATTCCATTTTGTCGTGCCATCTTCCTAATAATGTTTATGTTATCACTGGACATATTTATTACGAAGAAACACGTTAATTAATAAAGTATTAGGAACGTCAGGAATGTTCGAAATCGGTTGAGCAACTAAAATGAGTAATTTCATTGTGATCAACTATCTTTATATATCTATAGTTATCAGCGCGCCAAACCAAACAATTTGACGGCTACTTTAACTTTACGCATGCGTATTTTCAATTCATATTGACCATAGCATTAGAGGTCATATTCAAAGGACAAACTTAAATTTTATTAATTATTACCAAAACACACAAGTGCTTTTTTCTTCTCATATGTATAAAAACGAACACAATTACAAATTGTCACATGCCAAATTGCAAATTTACAATTCGCAATGCAAAAAAATAAAAACGGGTTAGAATAGTGATTAGACTACGGATGAGATCATTTTTTTACATTTATTTTGTAAAGGTAGACACATATTGGCAACACGCGATGTAATCCGATAATAGGGTTGCCAACATTTTCTCAGCGAAATACAGTATTTTTCAAAATAAGTTATAAAAACATTTCTAAAAAATATGGTATTTTATGGACAAAACTAAAATTAGACAAACACATGTTTCTTACTTATTTATTTATATAAAAACTATATTTCTTTGCACTTCTTGCATTTTTTAACAATGTTTTGTGTAAAATAAAAGTGGCAGAAGCTTTATAACAGTCAAGTTTTAATTTTAATCAAAAGCTCATTTTTATTAATGAGATACTACTTGTGTTTCTCTCTTCTCGCCATTTCGAGTTCATAACCGAAAAATCCTTTCTGTAAATGGCAGTGGCGGGAATAGAAAGCAGGAAAGAAATTTCTTTATATAGATTGGGGAAGTTCAGTATTTTTATAAATGCTGTCATTTTGCCCTGTGGTTTTTCAGTAAACTCACTAAATTCTTTTTTTTGTATAGAGAATAGAGATCAGTGGAAGCCAAAGACAAAAGATTATAGATGCGTTGGAGTCCGGAATTCGGTTAAACGAACTCATCTTACTCAAAATTTAATGAAAAGGCGCGTTAATTATTTTAAAAAAGAAATATTTGTTATTGATTTCGTTCGGTGTTGAAGATATAGTATTTTTGCGTACTATATATTTCTTCAACATTATACAGTACGCCAACCCGAATTATAGTACGTTTGGCAACCCTAGACAATACTATGAGACGTGTGTGAAGTCAAATTAATAAGTAACATATAAGTACGTAAGTAAGTACTATTTTCTAAGAACAGAAAATATTATAAAGACCCGATGCTATGATCGCGTTCTAGTTCAGCGTGTGCCGGTAGTTCGACTAATTATGTTTTGGACAACACTCGACGCTATATATCAATCGCGCAAATGACAATCAAATAGAGACGAGTACTGTCAGCACTATGTGGGAAATTAAATAGAACTAAGAGCGATGCCCTTTTGCAAATATGTATAAACTTTAGCAACTCCATTTTTTATGTTGACAGACACACCTTCAATAATGTCAAAGCTTTTGTTTGTGGCTCAATTAGATCATAAAAAACGCCAGTATCCAAAGAGTATATTAAATATATGGAGACCAGTATCTGTAACGTTAGCCCAGAGGAGAAACTACGTCAAACATCGTGCAAGAATCAGGATGCTTCATTTCAATTAATGCGTCTATTGTTTCAACATAATCTATGATGTTTATTTTAATAACTTCTTTTACTTTGATTTTGGTTGAATGAAGATTCAAATAGATTACGATTTTCTATCGTAATCAATTTGAATAATGAACATTATAGGAAAAAGTTGAGCGTGCATTTCGAGAACTCACTAAAAATGATTAGAAAAAATCGTGCCAACTGAGGAGTTTTTGGCGGGTTCCGAAAGAAGATGTTGTGCTGTTCAGTTTTATCTTCTAAAAATGTGTAAAATTACTCTTCACATGGACAGTAGTTTTTATGGGTTCGTTTAGATTATTTTAATAAAATAATTGTTCTGTTAATTATCGTAAGGTATTAAAGCTCTTGCTTCCAAATTATGATCATTTTTATTAAGTATTTATTCAAACCATATCGTACATTTAATTTTATGTCAATCGATCCTATATTGCAGTGTCATAACAGTCAGTACCTACAATTTTTTTCTTAGAGATTTTTTTCGTTCTATTAGTAGGTACGTATTGCAGTAGATGTCACTGTTCTCGAATTAAACACCAAATGAAAGAAAATAATATGTTCCGTTATATGCAGTTGTTTTATTACTTGTTTAAGAAAATATTTGATATTTTTTTTAAAATGTTTTTGCAAGTCATATCAGCTAATAAATATATTTTAAAGTATGTAAGTTCTATTCCTCACATTTTTCAAATTATAAAGCTCTTTTTAACTTTAATTACTGGATTTTTGATGAATTGTCGATTTACCAAAAACTTATTTCAAAGACGTCAATTATGTCAAAGCCAAAATGACATTCCCATCGATACGAGTCACACTCGTGAACGTATGTACTTTGTTTGTGTTTTGATTATTTTTCGACAACTTTGTTTGATTCCTGGACTCCGAAGACTTCGCTTATCACGTTTACTACTGTTCTGTGATCACGTTGGACTTACGCATGTACCCTGAACACCGATTTGCCTAACTATTTGTTCTCTGGTGACTTGGATTATGACTTCTTCTGAAAGAGGTTGTTGTGTGCCCAGATGCGGTAAAACTTGTAAGTAAATCATTCTAACGGCACCAAATTAGATGTGGATACAAATGATGTTATGAAAATGTATGTCTTTGAATATTTTAATAAAAGAAAACATAATAAATCACGCTACCTCTAAATCGTTGTTTTATTTACTAACAAATAAACATTTTTTGAAAAGGCTTTTGGGAATTGCAGGAGTTAAATTTTTACTCCCGCAATTTCCAGAAGTCTAATATAATAATCAAAATAATACTAGACGCCCTGGACGGTTTTTGCCGTTGTATTGCGTCGTATACCGATAGAGTGCGCTAGTATATATATTATGACTGTTGACTCTATACCAGTATATATAAAGTACTCTGTGCTATATTGTTATAATTTTCTCACAAGTGCATCCCCGTTACGAACAAATACAAAAAAGCGTATATAAACATAACCCAAAGAGTATATTGAATATATGGAGAACATAACCTATTTTACATAAAATTAAATCTTTACTTTCCACCCTAAACGAGAGATCCAAAATAGCGATTTATTTATTCAGTATTAGACGATTGGACTAAAACCATCAATTTAAACTTAAATATATCCGTCATATCAGTGGTTCTTTGGCAAACATCGAGGTTCGAAAGAATACTTCTTGCTTAATATTCCGTAAAATATGGTCTCTAAACCTTGTAAATTACTTTTCTTCCCGATCTTAGAAAAGTTTTATTAATTAATTACACTATTCGAGTATTTAATCCGTTGTAAATATAAAACAAAAGAAATATATTATCATCACCTATACACCTATAGCTCTCCTAACGGATACTGGAATCTGGTCACTGATGCCGGAACACAACTCAAGGTTGTTATGGGTCCCCCAGGGGGTGCCGCCCTGGACTCCCCTCCGTCCAGGAAGCGGTACAAGGGGATGCGCCCCCGGGGCCCCGAGCGGCCACTGTCACATTCCCCCCTTCACTCCGTGACAGTGGTGTCCCACCTTTCCGCCTCCTCATCCTAAAAGCCTTCCCTTCCTTCCAAACCTCCTCCCAAAACACTCTTCCCTTCCGAAGTTAGGTGGCCTCCCCTGACTCCGACCGCTGACGCTGCTGTAAGCGCGAGGCGGCGGGGAAAAGGGGAGGAAGGAGAGGGAGGGGTGATGGCGCAGGAGCAATCCTCGCAGCCTGCTCCTCGACCTATCGCGAAGCCCCCCCCTACCGCTGACGCTGCTGAGAGCGCGAAGCGGCGAGGGGGGGGGAGGAAGGAGAGGGAGGGGTGATGGCGCAGGAGCAATCCTCGCAGCCTCCCCCTCCCCCCTATCGCGAAGCCCCCCCCGCTGCTGAGAGCGCGAGGCGGCGAGGGGGGGGAGGAAGGAGAGGGAGGGGCGAAGGCGCAGGAGCAATCCTCGCAGCCTCCGCCTCCCCCACCGAAGGAGGATAGCGCCCGTGACTCCTGGCAGCCACGGGCGGGCGGCAGCGGGCGTCGAGGTCTGGGGGATCAATAGGACCTCCGCCCGCACTAATGCCGCGAGAGGGCGCGAGAGACAGCCGCGCGTCCCTCTCAGGGCCGGGGAAACGTCACTCCCCGGCCCGCACACAGGAGAGGCCGCCTCTGTTTACGAGGCGGCCAGCCGCTGCCGGGGTTGCGGGTTAAGCTCGCGCATGTACCGTGACCCCGGCGCTAGGCGGAAGAAGGCTCCCATGAGGTTTTAGTGGGTATACCGGCGCCGGTCGTATTGATTAATCGGCGTCGGGGAGCCCCACATACCGGCCTCGCAGATCCCCCGCGCGGCTGACAATGCGACAACGCATTTCCTCATGTAAAAAAAAAAGGTTGTTATGGGTATGGCGGTATACTCTAGACCAGGGGTGGTAGTGGTAGCCATCGGGCAAATACCCTACCACCTGGCTGTGGGTTGTTATGTCGCCTCTTACGACAGTTGGCTCGGCCGCAGTAAACTAAATTGTATTCTTTCTCCGTTCCTGCACGGATAAAATTGCCAGATTGAAAAAAAACTATTTTCAATGGAATTTGTTCACTGATCGATGGCAAATTTTCTAATAAAATGTGATATTTTTTGTCCCGGGTGCGGTTTGAAGTTGTTTGGGTGCATAAAACTTTGCATATTCAGTTTTCACTAATACAATATCTTACATTCTTTTTTAAATACTTTCTGTCGCGGGAATCCGGCGTGTATTTTCCCGGGTGTTATTCATTATAATACTTCAAATCGGGTTGGCTTCGACTCACCTCTTTGTTTTGCTGGTCATCTAGATTATATGGACTTAGTTTTTTTGTTATAATAATGTTGTATATCCGAATTAAGCTTTTATATAATGCAAATAAAATGAAGCTACTGCCTCCATTATTTGCCAATGTTGCATACGTAGTATCCATATTAGTTTGTGAATGTTGCATCGAGTGCGCTATGAATTCTTGCTACACTTGATTTGTTGACTAAATATAATTACTGTCTCTGTATCATTATCTTTAAGTTGGTATACGTACTTTCGTTATGTAATTTTAAAAGAACGCCGCAGGCAAAGTTAAAAAAAAAAATTTACTGAACAACATTATCTGTGCAGGAACGGAGAAAGAATACAACTTACTGCGGCCGGAAGGCCTGTCGTAAGAGGCGACAAAAGAACCCACAGCCAGCTGGCAGGGCATTTACCCGACTGGATGGCTACCACCCCTGATCTAGAGTATGTCGGCATAACATCCTTGGGTTGTGTTCCGGCATTGGTGACGAGGTTCCAGTCTCCCTTAAGAGAGCAGCAGCGCATTTGTAGCACCTTTGGTATTGTAAATGTCCATAGGCGATGGTAACCGCTTTCCATCAAGTGGGCCGTCTGCCTGTCTGTTGAACCCCTGCAATAAAAATAAAAAAAACTGATTTTTAACAAAACTTACATTGTTAAGATATTAAAGAAGAGAAATTGTTGCAAAACGTATTTACAAATCCCGACAGTATTAAAAAATCATTTTTGATGAACTTAGTACCTAATAAATAAAGATCAAACTTACTATAGGGTTGACACGCGGCGTAGCCGGGGGCAAACTCTAGTAAAGAATAAAATAACGAAAATTTGTGAAATATTTGCTTTAATTAATAAATCACAGCTTTAAATAATAACTACTTAAGCAAAACGTTCTTGGATAGTAGTGCCAGCGGCCGGTTTAAATCTGGATGCTTTTTATCATGATGTATCAACATGACTCTTCTTGTGAAGAACCTTTCCGGACAGAATGTACATTGGAACGGTTTTACACCTGTGTGTTGATACATGTGGTACTGTGAAATAAATAAAAAAATACCTATTAATAATAAAAATATTATCTCATCGCATATAGAGATAAAAATATAGCAGAAACTGGAATCAAAATGTAGTTTAACAATGGTAAAGTACATTTTGAGTTCAGGCACATAGTTGCTCGATTCCAGGTACCAGGACACTCGGAAAGTATTGCGAAAAAAGTTTTTATATATCAGAGACTGGCCAGTTATAATCTATTTTGAAAATATGATTATTTATAGCTAAAAATATGTAAGCCCCAATTTAAAATATCGTGTCTCATTAAAAAATGGATCTGCGCCGGGAACATTTTCGCGCTATGATTTTTTACGATTTCAAGTGTCGCCTGAAACCCGACGAATCGTACGATACACTTAAAATGGTATTAATGGATGAAGGCCCTTCTAAGGCAACTGTGTATCGTATCGTAATTAAATCCAAGACAATAGACGAGTTACGTATCAAGAATTCAGCACGTACTGCAGATTGGCAGCCTTTACAAGATTCTATATGTAAAACTTGGCGTGAGGAGGATCAGACGCAGGTCCGGGTGGAATGGTGCCGTGATAAATAAATTTCAAGCAGGCTGGTCTCGGCGTATTTACGACATCCATTACAGACGATGAGTCCTGGATATATCAATTACGACCCAGAAACGAAGCGCCAGTCGACACAAACAATCAAACAAACTCTTCAGCTTTATATATTACTTTATATAGCAGACTATATAAACGATGTAATTTTTCTTACTTTTTGTCGGTTTGTTAGGGATTCCAAAAAAATTACTTCCAGTATTACTGGGCCGATTTCGATGCAGTTTTCGTTAATCGACTGCAACTTTCACTAAAACGATAGCTTACGTTCTTTTTTAAATGATGCGGCACTTTGTATCCCAGGAAGTCCGTGGGAATTTCTAGTAAAGCGTGAACGAAGTCGTGGGCATATCCTAGTGTTTTTATATAATTAAAATGAATTGTTACTTCTAGCAATAGTTTGCGATAATTTTACAAGTTACGTTTTATGGATGTTTCAGCCATACCATCCTATATGAAATAGACTTTAGACACCGGGTAACCCTTCTCCTCCTCATCCAGCCCTTGCCAGCATTCGCCTTGCTAGCTTACATTAGCCGGGACAGTCTACCCTAGGTTTAATGACATGTGGTCTCCACACCAGGAAATGTTTGCTCATCGGCTGTTGGTCCTGAGACAGCACTGCCACATCAACTTAATAATTTTACAACCTATATTGGTAACTTTTTTAGGCCCATCTTCTGGTTGATTCTGTTTTTATCCACAAGAGAAACACCCAACATAGTTGGTTTCAAACCCACTGAAGGATTTTTAATTAAGCAAGTAACTTATTCAAACCAAACTTAGAATATGAGCTTTTTTCCCCAAAATCTGTTGTAACCTAAAAAGCTATATAAAGTGTGCACCATGGAATTAATTCCGCATTGAATTTGTATTCTGTAGGTTGCTACTGATTTGATGTGCATTTTAAACTGAAAAGCGTAAGGCTAAGGTCAACAACGAGAGAGAGAAAACTAACAGTTACACTTACATTGAAATTATCTCTCTTTAAGAAACTGTGGTCGCATATCTGGCACTGATATTTATTGACTCCTTTTACTGGAGTTTTAGACGAAATTGCTTGTGGTGTGTTACTATCCTTGGGTGTGAGGCCCCAGCGCCTCGCCTTGCTTTCAATGCGTTTGCCTGGGTGCATGCGACTTCTGTGTGAGTAGCAGTTACCAGAACTAGCAAAGCATTTGTCACAAAAAGGACATTTGTATGGCTTAGCTCCTGTATGCTGGTTTATATGGAACTGAAACAATATTCAAGTTAAATAAAAAACAATATTCAATGGGATTTCAAGCAGATGTCTAATGGATTTTAAATATTGATGATAACTGATATTCGAATAGCCTTCCAGTAGCCCTGTTCCGAGAATTTCTATGGAAAAGTAAAAAATTTTTAATATAATGGATGTATTAACATTATAAAAAGCAAACTACTTGATGGTGCACTCTGTTCTTAGAATTAATCTTCATTATTTAAAATTTATTGTTCATTCATAAGAAATTTGTATGCAAAAAGAAATCTTCACACTCAGTTCTGAAGCATATTGCGAACACAGATTAGTGTGAGATTTGGTATAGTTAAAATTTGGAAGTATAGGCAGAAATGCAGAATGCTAATTTTTATATATATTTGAGTAATATAATATTACTACTTTTTCAACAGTATATTTCAATGTAGTAAAATATGAAAAACATGGATTTCAATGAAATTATATTTATATAAATAAAATATTATTGTTTTAGTAATTAAAACATTCAATTATACCCCTGAAAAGTTATCAAATATCCTTGAACTAAATATTTTTATGCTTTATCAGCTCTTAATATCTTAGTAAATATTGGAAAAAGCACCTTCAAGTCAATTTTTCTCTTAAAAGCCTTCTTGCAATACACACATTGGTGTGGCCTCTCACTGCTATGTGTTATATTATGTGTTTTCAAATTGCTCCAGTTGCTATATGACCTTCCACATATTTTACAAGTGTAAGACTTGTTTGCAGTTAAATGAACAGACATGTGTGCTGCATAGGTTTTTTCTGTACGAAACCTGAAATTTTAAAGAGTTTATAACCCCAGAGTATATCACCTTTATTTTAAGTTAAATACTGACTAACCAAAGAAACCATTCCAAAACTGGAATTTTAATTGATAAAATAATTGAGTATGTATCAGATCATGCTATGTAGAGCAGACTTAGTACTGACTGCAGCTACAACCTGAATCAATAGTATTTTAGAAATAAAAACATAGTAGAATAATACATTATCAATAATGAAAATGTATTTAGTAGCTTTCATATGATGGGCTAATAGAGGGTTGAATATTTTAGAATTTTCTGGTCAGTATTAGCCCCCTTGGTTTGTTAAGTTTTTTTAAATCCGGTCAGCATGGTACAATCAGGGTTGTACACTAACCCTGACTCCTCTACAGATTTTTTATATTATAGATATTAAAATAAGGAATACATACAATTGCTATTTTAGATTTCTTCTGTAAAAATGTTTTTAACCATGATGCAAACAACATATTAAAACAGTAGGGTTTCATATGCATTTAATAGGCCCACACTGCATATACATTCATTTATATATAAATTGTCATTATTTTTGAAATACTAATAAAATGAATTAAGCTTCTTAATTACTTAGCATCTTCTGTATTCTGTTACTTTAATCCATTCTCAAAAAAACCATGTAACAACATAAAATGAGTTACATTTATTTATTAATTTTTATAATATAATATAATAATGGATAGCATATATCTCAGTCAACCTAACAGGAGAAATTTTGTTGCTGTTTCCTCTACTAACACAGCATAATTATTGATGCTGTGTACATAAATAACTTCTTAATTTTAGCTTGAGTATGACCTTGTTCAAGTCATGGTAGCACATGTCCCAAACTCAAAGGGTGAGGGTCTTGGCTGGAATGCATGGACCACTAAGGCACTTTCCGACCTAATGTACATATTGTTACAATAAACAATGTGCTAATAGCTATGAAGGAAAACATTGTGATAAAACCTGCACATCAAGGTAGCCAATGTGTCAAACCCTTCAAGCCGCCTTACTCAAGCGTGATGGGTATACTATCTGTTCCCTAATAACAGGAGACTCAAGCCCAGCAGTGGGACGTTTATGGGCTGAGTTTCTGACTTTAAATAACAATGATTAATACATACATTCTTCCACATAACTGACATAATCCAGATGTTTTGTGTTGCTTCAAATGTGTTACCAAGTCACGTTTGTAATCAAAAACTTCAAAACAAGTACCACATTTGAATTGTTCTTCTGAACTTTTTTCAGAATTAACATTACCATTCACATGAGTCCAAGAATGATTCTTCAATGCTAGTTCTGTACAAAAGCTGCG
This sequence comes from Dendrolimus punctatus, assembly GCA_012273795.1. Taxonomy (NCBI): domain Eukaryota; kingdom Metazoa; phylum Arthropoda; class Insecta; order Lepidoptera; family Lasiocampidae; genus Dendrolimus; species Dendrolimus punctatus. The sequence continues at coordinate 10,098,634 of CM022528.1, forward strand.
GTTGCAAGTTACACAAGGAAATGGTTTTAAAATGTCAGGTTTTTTCTCTTCCTCCAATTCAGATACTTTATCATCTTTTTTAATCAACCTAATGGAAACATTTTCTTCATCTACTCCATACATATATGTAACATCTTCAGTGAGAGCATCAGTGTCAAAATCTGATATTCCTTCAGCAGAATTTTGCAGCACCATTAAAGGATCTACACTAATCTCCATTTTAGAATCTTCATCATCATTGTCGTTTACTGAGCTCGTTTCATCAGTTAACTCTTCTTTAATGTCTATTTTTGGAATCTGCTCTGAATTTACCTCTAATTCGGGCTTTATTATTGTGTTGATACTGGTTAAAACTTCTTGTGCTTTATGTGCACAATCAATAAATTCACATACTGTTTGAAGTTTTGAACAGCAACTTATGCAAATATTTTTTGGTAGGGTGTCATCCTCTTTAACCTGGAATTTTGAGAAGAAACTTCTAAATTTAATGTAAAGTTTGAAAACTGTATTTCAAGTGAGTTTATATTTGAAAGGCTTATTATGGATGTATTGCTTAGTTACTTGTAGAGTAGTTTTGGGATATTCAGCCATAGTGCATACACAGAATTGATACATACCTGTATATGTAAATATTTGTTTAGTTTATTTTGCAGCAGCATATCTTCGGCTTCTTGGCTGAATATCATGATTGTGACATCCTGCTCTTCAGCACAGAGTCGGCAGTATCGTTCAAAACAGTAGATGGTAGACGGTTTGTAGGCCATGATAAAATCAATACTGGTATAGTTCTCACATCACGGTTTCGAAGTATACTGTAATGATTTTTTCGCTCGTCACCAACTAAAGGTTCATAATAGCGCATGCGCGTTGGAAATAGCAATGTTAGTTCCATGTTATGGATTTATTAACTTATCAGCTCATAAACCTTTAAATTTATTCATTGATATTTGTAAGAAACTTTTTATTAATAGTACACACACATGCCAGACTTAATCAAATAGGCATATAAGAAATGTATTATTAGATAGCTGTTAATAACTTTATATCTATTTCTTCAGAAATATTCTAGGTAGTAGGTACGTACATTAAAAATATAATGACACTTTTTTGTTTTAAAAGTGTTTTGTTAAGATTAACAAACTTATACAATTCTCCACAAAAGACGGCAAAAGAATTTTGTCCATACAGCTTTGTGTTATGTAGGCTACATTTTGATTACACACGTCAGAATTTTCACGAAATCAAATGTTAAATTAATCGAGAACTATTTTTCAATTTATACACTTTTGAATATTAACAGCATAGTAGGTATGTATAAGTTGTATAACGTCCAACGATACTTTTCAGGCTTTGTCAAAATCCCCCAGGGGGTGCCGCCCTGGACTCCCCTCCGTCCAGGAAGCGGTACAAGGGGATGCGTCCCCGGGGCCCCGAGCGGCCACTGTCACATTCCCCCCTTCACTCCGTGACAGTGGTGTCCCACCTTTCCGCCTCCTCATCCTAAAAGCCTTCCCTTCCTTCCAAACCTCCTCCCAAAACACTCTTCCCTTCTGAAGCTAGGTGGCCTCCCCCGACTCCGACCGCTGACGCTGCTGTAAGCGCGAGGCGGCGGGGAAAAGGGGAGGAAGGAGAGGGAGGGGTGATGGCGCAAGAGCAATCCTCGCAGCCTCCCCCTCCCCCTATCGCGAAGCCCCCCCCACCGCTGATGCTACTGAGAGTGTGAAGCGGTGAGGGGGGGAGGAAAGAGAGGGAGAGGTGATGGCGCAGGAGCAATCCTCGCGGCCTCCCCCTCCCCCACCGAAGGAGGATAGCGCCCGTGACTCCTGGCAGCCACGGGCGGGCGGCAGCGGGCGTCGAGGTCTGGGGGATCAACATGACCTCCGCCCGCACTGATGCCGCGAGAGGGCGCGAGAGGTAGCCGCGCGTCCCTCTCAGGGCCGGGGAAACGTTATTCCCCGGCCCGCACACAGGAGAGGCCGCTGCCGGGGTTGCGGGTTAAGCTTGCGCATGTACCGCGACCCCGGCGCTAGGCGGAAAGAAGGCTCCCATGGGGTTTTAGTGGGTATACCGTCACTGGTCGTATTGATTAATCGGCGTCGGGGAGCCCCACATACCGGCCGCGCATGATCCCCGCGCGGCTGACGATGCGACAACGCATTTCCCCATGTAAAAAAAAAGGCTTTGTCAAAAAGTCTTGTAATGTTTTGTTCATTGTTCAATGGCAGGCAAAGGAGCTTAGTGCATACAAGCTCGTCCGTTGTATTGTCTTGACTAACGCTAATCACAATCAAAGTTATTATGACACACACATTTGACAGCAAAGTTCACATTTCTCACAAAAACAAATAATTATTAACTGTTAAAAATTTATAATACAAGTGAAAACGACTAAAGTCGGTTTTCAGAAGTAACCAAAAAGCAAAACTAAGTTTCGTACAACATCTTGAAGTCGGTATCATGTAAAACGATATAGTCTGGCTATCGAAAGTTGAACCTGGAATTATTTGCAAACTTTTTACATGGCAACTCTAAAACGAATGTCAACGTCAATTTTGACAAACAAGACGGCGGTTTTCGTTTGGTTGTGAGTGGATTTTCCTGTGTTGATACTTTGGCGTAGTCCCATCTTCCGGGCACAGCTTTGACAGCCGGTGCTGCTGCTGCACACCAGGAGGGCCTGAAATGTTGCAAACATGTGTCCATTGGTAGTGGGTACGTATGTGGCTTTCGGGTCGAGACTAGGGGGCCGTGACGAAATCTGATTTTTATTTTACAAAAATGTAATGACTACTGATTTCCTGCTATCTACCGGAATTAAAAGTAGATAGTCTATATTCTATTGTAGGTCATTCTAGATTCGAGATATAAGGGTTAGTAATAACAAGTTTTCCAAATTTCATAAAAATCTGTTGAGTACTTTTGGCGTGAATGAGTAACAAAAACATCTCACAGACTTCAGTATTTATAATATTATTGTTAGAAACGAGTATGATGTATCTATTGTCACACATAAAATACACAACATAAATAATTAAGTAACTACCAAGTATCAAAATAGGTTAATCCTAATAATGTTGATGTTGCCATACGTATATTATTTAAATTTGCCGCCATTTTCCAGGCTCAACTTTCGTAAGTAAATAAGTTTAATTGTTTCAAAGTAAAACAATTAAAAAAAAAAAAAGTAAATAAGCTACTAAATACCCGTAACACCCTCTAGCGAAAGTAAAACTAATTATGAGAGCAACACACTAAATAAATTGTCCTTATCGTTGCCATGTCGATGTAATTTGTTAGTGAATTATAACGGCGCCAGCGCACCAAATTACATGCGTAATCTGTGAATTACATCGCCAATAAACGTGTACAAAGCACTACTTTTCGGCTATATTTGTCTATCATTCGGGAACAATACTTAAAAAAAATAATTAAAGGTAGCGTGTGTCTTTTCCATAACCTTGACAAATTATATGCAACATTTTAAGACGATTTTGAACGTCACAAACAAGCTCATATTCGCACATAAATATGTGTTGCACTCATGGTTAGTTCTCTATAGCCCGGTTCCTAAATCCAACCAACCGTTCATTAAAATTTGACACAATTATGCTCCCTAATCTCAAAATTCAACCGATGGTAGGGAAGGTGAGTGAAAAGTAAGATAAAGCAACCGGTCGTAGATTGTTTTACGGGTATTTTTGTTGCAATACAGCACCTGTACAACAAACAGGCTGACGGCCCACCTGATGGAAAGCGGTTACCGTAACCTATGGACATTTCAACACCAGAGGCGTCGCCGCCAATGTGTTGTCGGCCTCGAAGGAATTTAATGACAACTCTTTTCAAAAACGTTCTAGAGACCTTATCTCCATATATTCAATGTACTCTTTGCCTTATGCGTACACATGTGCGAAATGGCTAAAGTATTATTTATCAGTAAGCTACTTTGAATTAAAAATTAAATTTGAAATTTCTAAGAATTATGATATGCCCACTTCATTACATACATATCCTTTTTTAACGCGGCAAAGCCGCTATATTACGGATGGTAAATAGTGAATGAAAACCCGTGAATCGTACCAGTAATTGATTAAAGTCTTGAAGAGTATGCATCTGCTTTTCTTTACCCAATCTATGTCTATACTACCCAATCTATGCTAGCCGTACTACGCGTCACTAAGTTTGCGTCACATTTTCCGTCTTTTGCTTTCTTCACCCAATCACGTCGGTAACACAGGGGCGGCTCGAGATAGTAAGCACAGTCCGCAACTGCCTACGGCGGTAAAATTTAGGGGCGGCAAAAAATGCCTGAAAAAATGTCTGCAAAAACGCTTGAGCTTCGACTTCAAGAGTAACTAAATAATATCTTTTAAGTCAATGCAATATATTGTTATTATAATGCACTAGTACTCAACCTTTTTTCATACGGGCGACAAATACGTGTTAGCCGTGGTGTCGCGGGCTGTAAAAAAATTAGGCAATGATTTCTTAGGTTTTCGCGACTGTTACAAATTGAATTTAACAACGATGAACGGTTTCATCGCGTATATTTTGTCATTTTTCCATTTCCTAAAGTTTCAAACACATTGCAATGTCCGTGGTTACAAGCAGTTGTTTAATTCAAATTATTTTGGTGTTAATAAAAAACCAAATTCCAAATTAATCAACGTTTACGGTAATGGAAAACGTTTGGTCAATAAATGGACCGAGTAAAATAATTCAAAAAATATAAATTTGGATATTATAGTTTATTAGTGGTTAACTTTTTACATATTCAAATTTACGACCTAAAATTATATTCTTCCTCAGTACACAACTTACTCAAATAATTGTAGAATTAATTCTATGAGTATTAGCAAGATCTATTAGCATTTTTATCTTTAAGCTTGTAAATTGAAAAATAAATTAATATATTGCCGTATATTACGGCAAATTACCGTATCAATAATAGCACTGGACACCGCGGCGTGGTAGTGTTATGTAGGATCTATTTACTCAGAGCGCTATCAATTTTTGTAATGAGCGCGAATTTCAAAATGGTTTAAAATAAAGTAACACTAGATGGGCTAATCCATTGATGTAACAATAATTGATATATCAATGGGCTAATCGCAAAAGCTTGGCGAGCCACATGCGGCGCGCGGGCCGCAGTTTGAGTGTAGCTGTTGTACTTCTAATGTAATATAGTAATTTTTATGTTTTACTTGGCACCGACTGCAAGATGTAGAAAATTTTCTTTTTGACTTTTTAGTTACTCTTGAAGTCGGTTTCTTTCTTGTATGAAAATTGTTATTTTACACACAATTGTCACATTACATAAATGGTAACACTAATAAGGTAAATTCTCGTATGCGGAAACAATAGCGGATGAAACGGAAGCGTATTTAAAAAAGTTGTTAAATTCGAACGGAGGTGAACTGTACCACATGATGTTGTCAGCACATAATGTGCAGTGCAGTTTGAAGCTGCATTATATGGACCTACTTATGAACCTCAAATAAATTTCGTTAAATTCCACTAATGACCACGTCGTTATTATAGTAATGCAAATGAAGTTTCACTAGCTCACTCCACGGCCGCTGCCGCGGCTATCCTCGTACGTTTTGATTTGTAGAAAAACAAGTTTTTACTCATTTTTACCGATTTTAGTTCGAGGTGTAAGTGCTTGACGAAAACTTTAATTTAAATAAAAAAAGTTTAATTAAATGACTACAACTGTTGTCTTGTTTCACCAGGCAACATTTTCGTTTGAATCTCAACTCCAATTGTCGATGTTTTCTAAATACGACGGATCTCATAACTCAATTTACGTGGTCGTGTTGTTTATTGTTATGGATTTCCATTGAACGCCTTCCTAGTCCCTGTCGAGTCTAGTACAGCACGTTACTCACGTTGCGTATAATTAGGTATCTACTCTTTACATGTTTTCTATTTGATTTTGAGGATTTTCTGTTATATTTTCGGAACACAGGGTCTAATAGCAAGAAATTCACACGAAACTATTCTAAAGCTATACTAAATTCAATCAAAAGAAAGTTATGAATGAAACACTTCAAAAACTACATATTTTTTGAACTGACTTGTAAAAAGGAAGAGGTTTTCAATTCGTCATGTAAATATTTCTTACCTGATTTAACGATTTTTTGTTATACTTCGGAACCCAAGGTTTGATAAATGATAGCAATGAAATTTATATCAAATAACAAGGAAGGTATAATAGATCCAACAAAAAAATGATTAAATAACATTTAGAAGCAAATGAGTTATTTAATCATCCACCACTACAACGTTTCTTCTAGATTTTAAAGATTTTTTGGTATATGTTTCGAACTCAAACTCTAAAACCAACGAAATTCATATGAGACTATACTGAAGCTAAACTAAATCCAACACAAAAATAATGAACAAATTCGGTTCAGAAACAAGAACTTATGCCTGAAAAACCGCAAAATTTTCACGTTTCTACCTGATTTCAAGGATTTTTCAGCTATATCGTTGGAGCCACTGATAGTATTAAATTTATACGAAAAGAATCATCAAATTCGGGTCAAAAACAACAAAGTTATGGCTGAACATACATAAAAAAATTGTCACAAGACGAATTGAGAACCTTCTCCTTTATTGAAGTTGGTTAACAACACTCAAAATTATATTTCAATTGATTCACTTCAATCTAGAAAATACACTAGTAGACAAATAAACAAGTACATACACTTGATTAAACAATATTCTGGAAAAGAATGCTAGATAATAAGATTTGTTTAGTTTTCTTTAGCTTCGATAGGTGTGGTAGTTTCTGAGTTTACCTATGGCGGCAATAACCCTAGGGCTGGTGCTTTTTAGTAAGGGTTACTCTAGATTTCTTTGAATGCACTCATCAGATCCTGATTTTGTTACCATGGAATCGCTTATAAACTACTTACGAATAAAAAAAACAAAATCGGTTCTCAGTTGACAGAGATTTCACGTTACGAAGAAGTTAGTTAAAATTTGTATGAGTTTCTCTAATTCTTTCGAATCCACTCATTAGATCCTGACATGGTGACAATGGGACCAATACGGGAGTATACCTTTGTAATAAAAGAATTTTTTTGAAAATTGGTTCCCAATTGACGGAGAAATCGAGTAACGAACATACAAAAATCATACAGACAAATCGAGTACCTCCTCCTTTTTGAAATCGGATAAAAATAAGTTTAATTGTCAAAGTTGAATGAACTAATTTCGTACTACTTTTCATCCGGGAAAATAAAAATTTTCGCTCGGTAGGGACAGGTCTAAAAGCTAAAGATAGGGACGCGGAAAGTTATACGTAAGCTATAAAATACCCCGCGGCTGCGCCTCGGGTCAACCTCTTTTTGCGGTTTACTTCATTTCATATCGCAAACAATCCCATTTCCCGGATGTAAAGTATCTATGACATTTTCGATATTAAAACTACAAAAATGACCAAATCGACCACTTCGCCTAAATCCGCCAAATCGACCATATCGAGTAAATCGACCACATCAACCACATCGACCAAATCGGCCAAATAGATAAAATCGACCACATCAATTACATCGACCACATCGACAATATCGACCATATCAACCACATCGACCACATCGACCAAATCTACTACATCGACCACATCGAACAAATCGGCCAGCCATATCGATCACATCGATCAAAATGATCAAATTAAACAAAATGGCGAAAATGGCAAATCACAAAATAAAAACCTGTCCTTCTTGCTGGGATAATCTTTACACAAGTCTATTATTTACTTTTGAATTTTGTTTATGGTTTTTATTTGCTCTGGCTACGTCCCATTAAAAATTCACAACGACCACGTTCACGACCGCGATTTTTCCTTCCACTTGCTTGCCGGCGTTACAATCGTACACCCAAGTGGAAAGGTTAATCGAACCACCTCTTGACATGGGTCATTGTGAGCGTTGTGTGATCGAAAATGATGACGTCATTAATAACGTTTTCGCCACGATCATAACAACCGCGAGCGCCTTGTGGGACTGCTAACGGAGCATTTTGGGCGTTGTGAGCTATGGAACGCCCTGTCTATGGGAGCCTAATCTAATTTACCACCGCTTCCGAACTGTCCGAACATGTTGTGGCTTAAAGAGAAGAAGCGGCGTAAGAAACTCTTCAGCAAACATGCCTAACTCTAATAATTGCCTATAATATTAAAATGAGCGGGAGGAAAAATTAAAATTAAAGAATGAAATTATTAATCAAGTTTGTTTTGTGTTCCAGTGCACGCAGAAAGAGCTCACGGTGTCTTAAGGTCTGGTAGTTGGTTTTTGCTGGATTTGGGTCTTAATAGTTTTAATGATAGAATCTGAAACTGGTGGTACTTGCCAACCGTCTCCTCTATTGAAATTTGAGTGATTTTTGATTTCAATAGCCTCACGCATCATTCTAGGTATGAAATTATTCTCTTTCGCGAGCATCTGTGATTTATCGAATATGTTGTAGTGGTTGGGTTTTAAAAAGATTTTTAAATTTATTAAATTTAAATACACGTTGTGCTGAATCTAATTAATTAGCACAAGGTGATAGAAAATAAAGAATGCTCATTACTGCTGTCAACGATTGTCGGTGTGTGATTGTGTATGTAGGTCTTACGATTGTTGGTAGGAAATTAATATTACTTGTATGGATTTTATGTCAAATTTCAACCAACAATAAGGCTAATGAATAGATAGTAAGATATAGAAACCTAGTAAAAATCTATTAAAAATACTAGGTACTTAGTTTTATAAACTTAATTGAATACCTACCATTTGCTTCATGCTGTAGGAAGACCAAGCTTATATACTGCAACTTTGGTTTGGGACAATTTCTGTTAGTTGCGTCCACTGCCAGGTTCGAGGGCAAAAAGTGAAGAAGTGTAGCAACATTTCTTCACTTTTTATCTCCGGGGAGTGGGATACGCATTTTAACCTCAAAAAAAGCGAGGCATAAGCGTGTCTAAGAAAGATCAACACCTTACAGAGAAGGAGGCAAGGGAAAATAATTAGAAGAAAGATCGAACAAAATATTAATAACAATAACAATGTATATTGTACAAGCAAAGTCAAAAGTTATTTTATAATTCTGTTATGTTTGTCTAAAATTAAGTATGAATATTTATTTCTTAACTAATTTTTACATGTGCACCCAGTTTCATAATAATTTATTTATAGATTTATATCTACCTAATTAGTAAACCCTTACCGATTAAAGTGATTTGGTGTGTATATAAATGTAAGTTTAAAAATATAAAATATGAAAGGAACTGGTGTTTAAAATATATTGTCATGTTCTGTAGAAGAGATACTACCTAGTAGTCAAAGAGGGTGAGGGGCATTGTTCTCGAAGCAAAGACCGGTCCTCGGTGTTGACGGCGGCGCTCGGTGCTCCGTGGCGTGCGGGTGGCGCGGCGGGTGCGCGTGGGCAGGGAGCCTCCGCGGGGCGCTCCGCGGTCCGCGCGCGTCAGTCGCGCAGCGAGCGCTATATTGCAAGAACGTCGGGTGGCGCCGCGCCAACCCGTCGCGTGCTAGTGTTGTGTCATAGCGGTGGGCCAGGTCGGTTTCGAGTTTTCTTCGTTCCGACGCAACCATGGCTCTGAACTCGGACGCTGAACAGAAATCGAACCTGGTCCTCCGCGTGGACCAGGATTCCGACTCGGTTCTACAGTCATTGTTCGACACAGTGCTTAATCCGGACTCTAAACGGCCGCTACAGGTGCCTTTACGTATGCGACAGCTTCCAAAGTCGTTCTTTAACCCGCCGTCGACCGGTTCCAAGTCGCCATCTGTGTCTCACTCGCGAGAAAACTCGGCTGACTCGGCTTTCGGATCGTCGTCCGCGACTGGCGCCTCGCCGGTGTCGCACTCTCGTGCACACTCGTCGCCAGCGAGCTTGCAACAAACATATGCTGCAGGTCAACAGAATCAGCAACCGCCATTGCACCATCAACATACTAAACAGAGGTCCTACGATGTTGGAACACATATTCCTGATGATCTCGGTCCCCTACCAGCTGGGTGGGAACAAGCTCGCACACCAGAAGGACAAATATATTATCTCAAGTAAGTAATAGAGTACTATAAAAGTTTATGCAATATCATTCGTCTACAGGATTGTTTGAATCGAGATCTTTGTTTGAAAGATTTGTAAATATCTCAATGAAAACTTATTATATTTATCATATATGTACCTACTGAATGCACGTACGATCGTATCGCTTTTTAAGCCTGTTAATGTCTGTTCTATTTGTTGTTCTTAAAAATTATAATTAAGACGAGCTTAAAAGTAGAATTAATTTAAAAAATTATAAAATATATCTACAATACATATTGTGTTACCGACTGTACCCCAGGGTGTACAAAATATTTTGTGCCTGCCTAGGTAGTAACCTACTAAAAATTTATTGTTTTGTTTTCTCCGGTTTTGTATTAGTCACATTTATAACAAGTACCTATGCTATATTAATATCAGCAATAAAACTATTAAATTGTTGGTAGTAATACTCGGCTTTACTGTAAGTACCCAAAGACTTTAAATAAGCAATGAATCCGAGGTTATGGTATTTTCTTCATAATATTAATTTTGAAAACATAAAAACAAAAAATATGCACAGCAAAGAAGTAATTTTTTAAGAATTAGTTTTTATTTATTTTATTTTTATGTGTATTTATTTGGGGCTACTTTTGAAATATTATAAAATAAAGCTAAAAAAGTTGGTACGCTGAAATAAATTATACTTATTTGAACACGAATTTAGTAGTAGAGGAAATATTTTATGGACGCATCTTCATAAATTAAGGAACTCCTTGGCACGAGGGCTGTTTTTTAAAAGAGGAGCAAAGTGTCTTATTGCCGCCTAAAGCTAAATATTTAACAACGAGCTGACTTGGGACGCTTATGGTTGGTTCCCAATCTTTGCCGCCTAGGTCGCTGCTCCTTCTGGGCAAAGATCCGGTCCTATTAGTACGATATTGCGACAGTCGGCAGCAATTAGATGAAGACAGAGACACTGGGGATAGTGCCATACTGACAGTTGCTGACGTTGGGGTAAAAGTAAGTGGAAACAATTGAGTAGGTTTTTTAAACATCCAACGAATAATAGAAGCGGTCTTTTGATTTTAATTTTTCTTCGGCCAGTCAATATTAACCTCTAGACGTAGGTCTTTCAAGTTTGCTCCACATATCACGGTCCTCCGCTTTCGTCATCCAGCCTTTACCAACGACCTTACGTTAGTCACCAGGTTGGAGTGCGTCCTATACGATGTTGACTGAGACACAGTCTCCACTCCAGAAATCGTTTTGATAAATATAATATATAAGTTCATTACAAGTAACAAAACGCAAATCTATTTAGTTTTATCTCAAGACTCCATGCTGAAAAAACATTGTCGTCATTCATTATCTTATCTCGATATATCCAGGTACCTGCTTGCGGTAAACTGATATAAGTAAAAGAAAATGATTCATAACCCATGTACATACATACAATAGCCAGGTGGTGGTAAGAATAGTTTCTGATATAATACATAAAATGCATATTTGATTAATACTTTTAATGAAACAAAGTCTCAATTTTTAGATAAAATGGTGGTATTTGAATAATGCGTATCAATTTTTTGTTTTGTTTTGTTGTTCAGCAAATTTAGTAACACGAACGGTAATTTCGATGGCATACTGGGAAAATTATAAAGCCAAATAAGTTAAGCGCTTTATTCCTCATTTTCTTGGTTGTACTTAATTAGGTATAGATATTTGCTTCAGTCAATGAATTAAGTTTTCGTTCTGTGTTTCATCCAATTTATCTCATTTTCGATGACAAAAACGATCCTATGTTAGTCCTTGCTACTGAAGGTGTATATGTATTAAATGTTACGTTAATTGGTTAATTAAAAAGGTCGTGAAAAGGTATAAAATATACAAATATTTACTTAGTAGTAATACTTGTAGGCTGGTAGCTTCTTTCACGTTTTGCATTCACATATTGTATCCTGCCGTGACTTATATTTTCCGAGTTAAAAACGATCTCAAGTTTATAACTGATATCTAAACTACTAAATTTCAAAATTGGTATTCTATTCATACTTTACTAAACTAAGGATTTGTATTCTATGGAAACTATCCCATTTCTCTAAGTAAAAAATAATAAACTCTACATTCGTGATATCGAAATATATACAATACCTAACACAATATTGGTCACTAAATATCTTCCAGCATCATGTATGATATAGACTGTTATATAGGACTCAATTTAAATAAATGCACATGCGTGTACTTTACTAGTTAATAAATCAAATTAAATACATACGAACATATCTTATATATAAAATTTTCCTGTCACAATGTTAGTTACCATACTCCTCTGAAACGGTTTGACAAATTCTCATGAAATTTTGTGTTCATATTGGGTAGGTCTGAGAATCGGACAACATCTATTTTTCATCCCCCTAAATGTAAAAAAATCCACCCCTATTTTTTTTAAATTTTTAGTTTTTTTATATTTTTTTTATGATACAGCATTAAAAATACATATAACCTTAAATTTTCAATCCTCTACGTTCAACCCCTATTTTCTATTTCTTAAATATCAATTGAAACTTTTCCGGGCAGGACGACGTCTGCCGGGAAAGCTAGTAAAATATATATAAAATATATTTTATCCATAGTTTTCCAACCCCTAGGCGGTAGCTCCAATTTACTTAAATATAACTCGTCTAACTGATGGTAAAAACCGCTTAAAGATCCGTCCGTGGTGAGGAGTTAGCGGATATACAGACAGATAGATAGACAAGGAAAGCAAGTTTGTTTTATAATATATAAAGAAGATTACTCGTAGTTAATGATGTATGTAAAAAATACTTAAAGGCGTAATTATTTGAGAACGAGTAGTGCTTACTGAGTGAGTTCTTAAATACAGGTAATGTTTCGTGCTCTCTGACTTTAATAGACCTGTTTAAAAGTTATATTTTAGCAGACTGTATTATGGTTTTGCTGGTGTATGCGCGTAAATATACAGAATTAAAACTGCACTCACTTCAACTATAGTTTGTATTAAATGAATAGCAGATATAACAATTTTTCATCAACAGTTCAATAGCAACTGACTTAAAAATTATTAGACATGTTTTATTATTATAAAATATTTAGGCTTCCATGCAGCCAGTGTCTATGTAGGTTTCCTACATATTCCCAGGGAGAAGTGAGGTGAGAAACTAAAGAAAATATGAATTAATTAATTAACATCAATAGGCAGTAAACAAACCTTTGTAATTGATCTTCTATGAATGTTACCATTCTGTGCCCTCACCTCTACGGTTCTAACTATACCGTCGGCTCCTGGAAATACGTTGATTACCCGAGCCATAGGCCAGAACAAAGGCTGAACATCGTTTTCAACTAAAATTACTAAAGAACCAACCTTAATGTTAGGATAATTATCTTGCCACTTTGGCCTACATTGTAATACATTTAAATAATGCTTCCTCCATATTTTCCAAAACTGCTGAAACATGCTCGTACATATATTCCAAAAACTTAATCTATTTATATGCGAATCAGATAAATTCTGCTCTGGATAAGTGTTCAGAGCCGTTCCAATCAAAAAATGACCAGGTGTTAGATATGAATAGTCATTAATATCTGTAGATAGAGGTGTTAAGGGTCTACTATTCAAAAGTGACTCAATTTGAACCAGAACAGTATTCAGCTCTTCATATGTTAATAAAGCCCTCTGTACAACTCTCTTTAGATGATATTTTGTGCTCTTAACTGCTGCCTCCCAAAGCCCACCCATAACAGGAGAGTAACTGGGTATAAAGTGAAAACGTATTCCCTCCTGAGCACTTTGTGATTGCACCTTTTGTTTGTGCGCTTTGGAAGCTAGCAGCTTGTACAGCTCGTCTAATTGGTTCCTTGCTCCCTTAAACGTAGATGCATTATCAGAATATACATCGCTGGGTAGTCCGCGGCGAGATACAAATCGCTTAAAGCAAGCTAGAAAGGCTGGCGTTGTGAGATTTGAAACTAGTTCAAGATGAACAGCTTTTGTAGCGAAACATACAAATACGCAAATGTAACCCTTACTGACAACAGAACGCCGTATTCGAGCTTGTTTTACTGCAAATGGTCCTGCATAGTCAATGCCCACCCTTTGAAATGGTCTACTTATGCTAACTCTGTTCGTAGGGAGCGAACCCATTAGAGCTTTAGCTGCCTGTGCCTTTAACCTAAAACATATGACACAAGAATAAATTACTTTCTTTATTAGGCTAATTCCATTAATGAGCCAAAATTTCTGATTTAATGATGACAATACAATTTTTGGACCAGCGTGCAAATTCTTTATGTGTTCAGTTACAATGATTAGTTCTGTAATCTTTGACTTAGTAGGTAAAACAATCGGGTGCTTTTGAGAGTGAGGAATTGTTGCACAATCTAAACGACCTCCTACTCTTATAATTCCATTTGCATCAATAAATGGATTTAATGCCTTAAAACTACCATCTAAACTTTTATTTTGTATAAGCAATTGTGTCTCAACAGAAAAATACCTTTGTTGCTCATATTTAATAATTAATAACAAGCTTCATTTAACTCTTCACTAGTTATGTAATTCAACTTAATCACATTCGAATATCTTAATTAAAACAAAAACGACGCACATAAGACAAATTTCTGCATTTTGCTTATGCTTGAATACTTATAATAAAATCTAAACATACAATGCTATTCTGACTTTACAAACATGACGCAAGTTTCATCAGTCAAGACTCTAGCTTTAACCTCAGGTAAGTCTCGTAATGTATTAGGATGCTGATTAGATTGAGAGCATACATATGATTGGACAGTATTAATGGTCCATGCACAGAGTGAATGTGAGCAAGTCTTGTGTAAAACACCGACTTAAACAATCAGCTGATTTCTTCTTTTCTTCTTTCCTACAAGACCTTATAAAATAAAGGAATGGTTCCTTTTACAAAATCACATTTTGCGATTTTGCTTTATAACGTTGTAGTGCTAAATAGATTGTGCTTTCCTGTAATATTTTATTCATAGTGATCTAGGAACTTCACTGACATTGATAATCGGAGGTACACCCAAATATAACCATGTCAAAATGGCTACGGAACCAAACAATGATACTACCATCCGTATTTGGATAGTTGATATATACGAGCAGGTAAATATATCTGCAAATATGTAGAGATCGATTAAATTAAGTATAAATCCTCATATTAGGAAGAGTGAAAATTGGTTGCCGTATGACATAATAGACACGTTAGAACAATGTGAAAGAATTAGTAATATTTGATTGAGTTTTCGCGACTAGTGTACGTAATAAAACTATATTTTAACGGTTTAAGCACGATTAAATCCTTTTTTTTATTAGAAAAAGTAAATTTAAATTGTAATGGTCTCGCTTTATCTTATACTAATATGTAAAACGGAAAAGTTTGTTTGTTTGTTTGATAAACGCGCTAATCTCAGGAACTACTGGTCTGATTTGAACAATTCTTTCAGTGTTAGATAGCCCATTTATCAAGGAAGGCACATCATTTATCATTACGTTAAGACCAATAGGAGCGGAGCACCAATAAAGAATGTTTCAAAATCGGGGGGCGTTTTTTAACTTACTTATTTTAAACTATTCAACGCAGTCGAAGTCGCAGGCAGAAGCTAGTCTAGAATAAAGTTAAAGGTATAGAATGAGATTAAATATTGACAACTAACTACACTATTGTGGCTGTGTGTTAACGAGGTTATTTTTTTAACGCTTTAATTAAGACACATTCGAGCGAGGCCTAAATCTTTAGTATTAATACTAAAGAAAAAAGAGTTATCAATTAGTGAGTTCAACTTTTTAATAGAATTAGAGATCGAATTTTCGATGCATCTAAATTATCGTTTGATGATGATATACAATAATATTTTTGAATAGGCGTCAAACACAAAACATCATGTGCTCAATTCAAAACGCAACGTGACAATAATGGCAACGGCGCCAGTCTACCAACTGGCCATTACCGATTATCGAAAATAATTATTTTGAATTCACTCGACCGCCTTCAAGTGCTAGCGCAGGCATCTATTTCAATGAATTAAAACTTAGTATCGTTAACTGAAATAAATCCACGTGATGTGGCTTTTCTATTATTGAAAAGATTTATTGTTTTCAAAAACGTCGATTACTATGTTTTTATATACGTAATAGGAATGTTTTTATTTTTGATATTTTGAAAGATGCTTTCATATGTAGTTTATTTACTTCGTGAACCTTTCTACGTTGGCCCAAAATTACATTCAACTTTTGTCACCATTTATTTCAATTTCTGGGCTTATGTCAGAGTTTTATAGATCATTACTAAATTGATAATAATTATTCTTTGGACGGGCAGTTCTTATTTCTGTTTTATCTAACCGATAATTGTCATACATTCTCCAATTAAATGCTGGTTGAAATATATAATATATATTATCATTTATAGGTGATAAATAATCTCAGGTGTCAAGGTATTATGGTGACCTGCGTTATTGGTAATTCTGGTACAATTTACAGGTACAAAGATTTAAATTAATAATTTAAATATTATATATACGTTTCTTCTTCTACTGTCTTATGCAAGTATGGTAAAAAGCGGTCAGTGTTAGGTACTAATGTATCAGCCGCGGTAATCAGTCTAATAGTCTATTTGCAAGAGCGTGCAACAAAGTATATATGCTCCGAGAACGTAATCTGCTCGGTCTCTTTTATTTAAATGGTAAATTAGCAACGGAGTAGGATATGAATTATGTTAAAGTGTTGCTAAGTAAATAAATACTTCCTATTTTCCACGTAAGATTTATCTGTGTATACGTTTAGCCCGGTTCGTTAACGTACGCCGGGATTGCCAACACGGAAGGCCTGTTGCATCTGCAACGACGCACTTCATAAGCTCCCTTAAAATATTGATATTTCGAATATCAAAGGTATTAATTAGACAGGCGCGGCGGCCGCTTGGCTCCGATGTCTGGTTGCAGGCTGCCGAGTGCGGAGACGCCGTGGGCGCAGCCGCCTGGAGAAGCACGGCGCACGCTGCGATGGACCATCGCAAGCGGCGCGGTTCTTCCGCGTTGCTAAATAGATGTGCGCGCCGTTTCTTAATTGCCAGTTCGGCCGATGCTTTATAAGTTCCACTCCGGCCGACGTCTCGTGCGTCCCGACTCTGAAATGTTTGCTTTAATTATTATTGGAATGGAGGGTAATTCTCTGTGGTTTTGTTCGCCTAGACTTGGCGATGTTCCGAAATGGGTAGCGATGCAAATTGCCTTGGCGTTCGCCCAACGCGGCGCTATCAGCTCCTGTACATTCAGCGCTTTACACCTTGCTTATTATCATCTACCTGAACTTCCGACCTACCCTATAGAGATAACAGTATTTGCTTAATTAGTGATCTCAGATATTTAATACATACATTTTTGTATTTAACCGAATTGAATATACAGTAATACCCCGGATTTACGCGACAGGTTGGACTTGCCAAGCATTTGGTAGAATACCATTCGGCGTTGCTGCTTGTTTGGTTCTGTAAAGAAATTGACGCCAAGTAGTCACTGAAATTGAAAAAACTCTTGATCAAAATCTTCCTCCCACTTCTCGATCGCTTCACTTTGATGGCGTTGATTCGTTTTGAGACACCCAAAACCGTCGACAGGCGCATCGTTTCTGGATCGTATTGTATCCAGGAATCATCACCTGTAATAATGTCGTAAACACGCCGAGACTAGCCTACTACAATTTTGTTTATCAAATCACGGCACCATTCTACCTGGGCCTGCTTCTGAGCATCGGTGAGGTTGTTCGGCACTTGGCGTAAAACTATCTTCTTCGCGCGAAGATGCACGTGTAGAATCTCGTGAAGGCTTCCCGAACCAATCTGCAGTACGTGCTGAATCTCATGATGCGTAACTCACCGATTGTCTTGGATTAAAATTTTCACTGCTAGCACGTTTCCTTCTATCAGCCGTCAAAGGGCGACCAGTTCTTTCACCATACCCCAAAGTTAGTGAACCACGTTCCCGGCGCAGTTCAATTTTTTAATGAGACACGATAATTTAAATTTAGTAGTTTTTTTTAAGTATCATATTTTCTAAATCGATTATAACTGGCCAGTCTCTCAGACGTAGATACTTTTTTCGCAATTCTTTCTGAGTGGTCTGGTATTACCCTTCTAAGAATAGTAAATAGTATTTTAACATCTTAAACCATTCAACTAATAACTTACATAAATATTTTATATTTACTTGAGATTTATATTGCTAATGCTGCATTTATAGTGTAATTCATAGCTTTGTAAATAAACTTATCATCATGAAATTTGCTACGTGTATTCTTTAGAAAACGAAGAGGATAAACAGAATATTTTTCCTTAAATTTTTATATATTCCGCGTGATACAAATTTGAAGCTGAAGGATAGATTGTTATAAATATTAGCGTATTTATTAGCGAAATTAGAATCATGAGGCATGCACCCGAAGCTTACGGTACGGCGTCTGTTTTTATCCTTTCTATTAACATCCCTTTCTTATTGGTAAACGCCTATTGCTCCGATACCTGATTTTTAATGCCGAGGTATTAGATGCAGTTTGTTCCAATAATAGTGTTCCGTTGGCATATGTAAATAAATAAAGCCATGTCACGAGACCTGTAGACAATATTTCCTTTTAAGTATCGTCCTTAGAATGAATAATAAGAGAAACCTCTCGTATTGAATACTAAACATGCCACATACGAAAAAGTTTAAACTTAAAAGTTCATTCAACTGTCATTTACTAAAACTTTGTCTTTCTCTTTTTTGCTTATTCGATAGTAGAATGGTAGTAACATGTATTTTGTTTGGTTGAAATTCGCCGTCTAAATGTGAACGCTCTGACAGGATTTCTGAAATTCTTCATATTAATTATGCACGTTAACTGTATAGCTATCTATTTAGTATAATATATATACGACTGTTTAAAATGGAATGGCGAAAGGTACTACTTCTCGAACGACTTTGGCAAGGCCGTTGCCGCTGTCCATGTCGGTGTGAGACCGTCGGCGCCGGTCTAGCAGGTTGTACAATCCCACACATCGATTACCTATAACAGGCACGACTAGCTTACTTACTTTCTACAACATCAGCAAACACTTTAGATATAGCTGTAGAGCTAAATTTTATTCGAATTGGAATACAATACTTTTACGCTTCCACATTTCTAAAGTTGAAAAGATCACTTATATATTCCTTTTCATAGACATTTATAATATGGCTGATGTTATAAGTATGATAGTGTTCCAGGATTTCTGTCTAGGGCCATTGGGAACGGGTAAACTTGATATGCAGATTTCTTTATGATTTTTCTTATTCATGTTATTACAATTACTACGGACATACTCATATGGTAATTCTCACTAGATTTATTTTAGGCCATAAAACTGGCTTAAGGCTTCGTACCTACGTAGTTGTAATGTGGTTCACACGGGTTCCTTATCTACTGAGTCACCAAGATTTCACATTTTCAATTTAAATGAAATTATATTACTGCGACTGGGTGGTCTGTTAATACCATTGTTGCAAACTTCGCTAACCATTTTCTGAGAACGGTGCGAGCGTAAAAGAAATAAGATGCAACAACATAAATGAGACTTATCGGAGAGGGTATTCACAGCGATAACATTAAAACACAGTGACTATCGCCTTCCAAGAAGCGGTCGGGCGTCGCCTGTGCGGTCTCCAGCGCAGGCACAGGCCGATGCGGCGCGACAGGTAGGTAGTTCTAGCTAACGGCACTCGGAATACAATTTTCGCTTCAGACCGAAATATAAGTTGCCGTTAATACACTTTCTCTTATTATATCAATTCAAATGGTATTGAATTGTGATAATTTAATCCTTATTATATAACAAATATATAGTGAATATAGTAAATAACAAATATAGTTAATTAAAAATTCGAGTTTCAGTGAGCCTTGAAATTACGTACCAATATAAATTAAGTCAGGAAGAAATGTTTTAATTATTTATCATAATATTCACATCTAATACCGGTGGCCAAAGCCTTTAAGTAACTATTACAATTGTTATGACCGTTTAATTAATTATAAAGAGTTTATTCTACTTACCATTAGTACTTTCACCTGAAATACATAATAATAAACAATTTTGAAAGTGAGTTTATCCGGATGTTTGTTTATTTACGCTTCACTTTGAATAAAAATCAATTGTCCCATTTGATCTCATAGTAATGGAATAGACACTGATAACTTAGCTCTTGAGCTGCCACAACATTCATTCGTACACGATGTCAATTACTTTATTGAAATATTTAAATTAACTTTTATACACGAAAGCATTTTAATCTAACAGAAAAGTCTAAAACTGCAGGTTACGTTGCCTAATGTGGCATAATCTTATATCCCTGCATATATCTGTGATAGCGTCAAATATCCGTCTATACAAGGTATTTTCTATAGTATACCATAATGTTAGTGTCACACGAAACATTATCCAATGTGTCGATGCAATAGCAGCGAGGTACTTGCTCAGTTTCCACGCTCTGATTACTGGATGTTGGCTCTAGACAGCGTCTTTATCGGCACCGATCAGAAACTCGGCACAGCGGGTGCAGTGAGAAATTTATCCGAACAAAACAATTATAAAAAAATCGGTTGTTTGTTTATCAAACAGTACAATGAGACATGAAAATACGTGATTAAAAATAAAATAGACAATATGGATTTAGAACAACAAAACAGCTGGTACTACTGTAATCACGAGTAGAACTTATTTATCTAGTGTAATAATAAAATCAGTTTACTAAGTTAAATAGTATTTCAAACAAGGTACGCTGGGAACTCCGTCACTCCAGGTCTCATTCCTATTGACACGTGGGTACGAATCGGATTTTTTAATTTTATTAATATCACTATTAAGAAGATTTCACGTTGAAAATAAATATCGGGAGTAAACCTCAATATCGAAATTACTAATATGTGAAACCCACTTGTCTATTATCGTGAACAAGAGTGGCGGTGAGAAAAGGAAAGGCCCAAGGAGTAAAACACGTATGAGATGTTACTACTATGTGGGAATTTAGTCAACAAATTATTTAAAATTGTTCTGTAGTTTTAAATGTTAGTGTTTGAAATTATTCTTGGGCTCAAATGTCATCTATGGATACAAAACAATACTAAATATTCCTTTGTAACACTTGAAATTCTTTGAATGCCCAAATGCATCCGTGAGTATACCGACAGTAGTCTGCCTATCAACAAACTTGTCTCCATCGCGGTGCCTTCAAGGGCAGATCTTTGTTCGTTCGCTGCATTGCATTATCAAGTTTTGT
Source organism: Dendrolimus punctatus (assembly GCA_012273795.1). Taxonomy (NCBI): domain Eukaryota; kingdom Metazoa; phylum Arthropoda; class Insecta; order Lepidoptera; family Lasiocampidae; genus Dendrolimus; species Dendrolimus punctatus. Next base: position 10,120,009 of record CM022528.1, read on the forward strand.
GGACACAGTTGGCTCTCATCGGCTTGTGTCATCGGTATTAATGTGCTTCCAATAATACTGCTTTGGTCAATAAAGCAGCCTGTGTGATAATTATTGAGACGGAGTGTTCTGTTAGACCACACCGGGAGACCGGTCGACCTACCGCGTGTCTACCTACACTATCAATGTATTTCTGTCTAAACTGATAAGAAGTAAGCGGTAACTTGGCTGGATAATGTGTCCGGTAAATTTGTAAACAAGATTTTATAAATCTGCTCAACTCAATTGCTTTCTATTGTACTTAACGCAACAGTAAACAATTATTGATAATAGAATTGTTTCAACAGATACCTTATTTCTAAAATCTTAACTGTGAGGTTTAGGTCACAGTCAATTTTTATAAAAAAAATATCATTTATTTCCATTGATATATCAAAATAATAGGTTTTTAATATATCAATGTTTTTTCATAACAAACTGTTATAAGTAATTTAAAGATATATACATATATACTATACTTCAGTCAATTTAAACTTTATAATATAACTAGCAAAATATGTATATAATCTGATCTGAAAAAATTAAGACTTATTTACCTAAAACTTTCGAGGTAAAAAATCACCAAAATGTATATTGTTTCTTGTGTAAAAAAATAAATTAAATTTAAGTCTTTTAACCACTTCCATATATCGTCACATCGCGTAGATAAATAGTAGGTAAAATATTTTTTCCCATAATAATTTATTCGTTTTTGGAAATACATTCCATTTATTTTATTTTGAATTGACAAAATATTGACATCAACACCTTTCAACGCTCCATGTTTGGGGATAATTATTATCCATAGATAATATTTATAAGTATAGTCATAAAAGATTCCTGCGAATAAAATGTTTCCGAGTTATAATAATCATGTCTACCCAATTTAATGTAATTACTGGCTCTGACATTATTATTACCTTACCTTAAGGAAAACTTCATGTTCTAATAGGGTTCGGCCAACTGCGCAACTAAATGGCAAATATGATTTTTCGTATGCATTGAAGATCAGTGTGTATGTTCTGGCAAAAACGTTTCAGTCTATTCTTTTAGATTATATTATATGCAGGGATGTAACAGATAATCGATATGGCAAAATATGGCTTAAACGTATTTATTTTACTTTATAACTATATTAAATATAGATTTACTGGCTTATCGCATCTCATTGAAGTAAATGTCTGTCAGACTCTCTGAAGTACTGGATTTTTCTCTGGGATTCATTTTTAGGCTCCTATTATTATTTTGGCAAAACGGTACCTGTTTGTTTGTCTTTGTATATCACAGTATTTTTTTGGCAAAGTACTGGATCTACATTCATGATATTTAGTAGGAATATAACTACAAGCATCCTGGTGGACAATGCTGTAGTAAAATAGTGAAATGGTCAATCAAGTGGATTTGAGCTTCAGTGTATGCAGAAAGAGCTTACAGTGTCTTGAGGTCTGGAAGTTGGTTTTTGCTGGGTTAGGATCTTAATAGTTTTCATGATCGCATCCCAATCAGGTGGTACTTGCCAACCATCTTCTCTATTGAAATATGGATGTTTTTTCATTTCAATAGCTTCACGCATCATTCTAGACATGAAATTTTTTTGCTAGTTTTTTGGTTTATCGGATCTTAGTGGTTGGGTTTATCCAGCGTGTTTTCACTGATCGCAGACTTTGTAGACCTTGTGTGTTTCATATCACCTATGTGTTCTTTTACCCGTGTTTTTATGCTCCTCTTTGATTGCCCTATGTATGATAATGCACACTCACAATCGAGCTTGTAGACACTTGCATCCTGGAGTGCGATAGTACATTTCACAAGTTTCAATAACTGGGCAATCTTTTTATATGGCTTGAAATATGTTTTGATAGAAGCTCGCCTGAGGTTATGACCAATTCTGTCTATGTCCCCCTTGATGTAGGGTAGGTTAGCAGGGCACCGCTCAACTGAAAGTGGTTTGGGGCCCTTCTGACGCTGGTGTGGAGTCTTCAGCTGATTAAGTTGTAGGACTCGCTTGACGTGCTGAATCTCTCCAGCCTCGTGGTTTCCGTCACAGATTTTTTTGCGCTCTGAAATAAAGATTTGCCCACGGTAGCTAACTAACTAGGATGACGGTGAGACGAACCATTAAGGTTTTTATCTGTATGAGCAGGTTTCCTATACACGTATATTAGTCCTGAAAACTAAAGAAAATAACCAATTTGGTTGAAAGACATAGAACGGAAAGGCCACGACGGTATTCAATAACATTGGATCATTGTGTGATACATTGAAAATTGATGAATATGGATCATTTTGGTTAAGTCATCCATCTAAACAGAAATGCACCGTCTAATGTCCTCTTTAGACACGCTATTGGTATTTTTTTGGGATTTTATAACTTGGAAGCAAAGGCGATTACTTTGATCCTTAAAAATAATTAAACGTGAAACTAATATAACCTTCAATGAGTTGTTGTTTAAAACAAGTTACTCACAATCCTGGATCCTGTTAAGTGTACTGATATCTTTTTAACTCTTTTCTTATCATATGATGAATAACAGCGTCACATGCTTACGCCGATTGTCAGTATAATATTAAAACGAAACAAAGTCACGTTTAATACTGATAGTTGTATGTATATTATTCGCCTGTGTATCACCATGCTTAATTGTGGGTTCAAAAGGGGTCAAGTGTGTATATTGACAAACGCCTAAGGGTCAACGTCATCCTTAAAAAGGAACGGGTTCGTCAGCCAGCGCTGGCTAAGACTGAAATGTATTCACAAATATTGTTATTATTACCGCTGTAAAATAAAGAAGAGAGAAATGGTTTCATCAAAAAAAAAAACTTCAAATTCACTTATCATCAACTCAGTTGTACAATTTTAAAACCTAGCTAAAGCCTTTCAAGTATTTTACACCTCAGTACACAAAAAAATTCATGAACTTCAATGATATGTCACTTTAATACTTCTTCTTCAGCCAGTCTCTATCCACTTGCTGGACGGAGGCCTCCACAAGTTTGCGCCACATATCCCAGTCTCTCCTCTTCCTAATCCAGCCCTTGCCGGCGACCTTGCGCAGTTCGTTAGTCTACCGGGCTGGAGAGCGTCCTCCGGTACGATTGCCGATACACCGACTTCATACTACGAGTATTTATTAACTATTCGAAAGTAATAAAATATTCGGATATAGTCTGGTATTAACCATCGTACCATGAATAAATATGTTTGTGGTATTACATTATGAGTAGAGTTGCAGTAACCCACTTTTTCCTCCCTCATTCTATCTTCTCTGCCCATCCTCCTAACCCAATCCCTCTGTTCCAGCCATCCTATTTCATCCCCTATATCCTATTTTAAAGGCCGGAAACCCGTTGGGTCCGTCCCTGGTGTTGCAAATGTTCATAGACGACACTAACTGGTTTCCATCAGGTGGGTCACCTTTTTATTCGTGTCAGTCAAAAGTAAAAAACGTAAATGCAAAAAGCTATTTTTCTACTATTAACCAAAGCACGCTAAACACTTCTCCTTTCTATACTTCTATAGTATAATATTATAATGAGGTAACGTTTGTGATGTTGTAAGCGGTAATCTCTAGATCTACTAAACCGATTTTGAAAAATCTTCCACCAGTGGAAAGCTACATTATTCCTGAGTGACATAGTGATAATAATCACAATGTTTCATTGTGATTAATAATAGGTGTTTTTTTCTGATGCCCAGCGAAGTGGGCGCGGGTCAGCTAGTGTGATGTAAGTAATATAGATCACTAAAACTTTGAAAGTTGTTATGGTATTTAAATATTTTAAATCATACTTTTTACTTCAATGGAATCACAAATTGAAAATTATAATAAGTTTCTTTCAATATCATATTGAAAGAGAATATTAGTTATATTGTAATTAGTGTAAGTGGAGTTCGCACTAGCCAGACTTAGGTTATAGTTATAGTATAAAGGCTGAAAAATTTACTACGCGTGCACACCACTACAGTTAAGAACAAATGGCAGTGTTTTATATCGTGTTGGTTGGCAGAGAGTAGTTAAAAGGTATATTTATTACAATTCTGACTTCTGGATTATGGTATGATAAGTACTACGAGTATAAAAGTATCTTCAACCACCATTGATTTGGTAATTAGGTATTTATACTTACTGTCGAAATCGTATATTTAAAACATTCTATAAGAAACTAGCTGTCCCGGCAGACGCGTCCTGCCCGGTAAAAAATAGGGGTTGATCGTAGAGGGTTGAAAATTTAGGGTTGTATGTATCTTTTAATGCTGTATCATAAAAAAATAGAAATTAAAAATTTTGTCTAAAAAATAAATAAAAAAATTTAGGGGTGGACTACCCCTAACATTTAGGGGGATGAAAAATAGATGATGGCCGATTCTCAGACCTACCTAATATGCATACAAAATTTCATGAGACTCGATCAAGCCGTTTCGGAGGAGTATGGCAACGAAAACTGTGACACGAGAATTTTATATATTAGATTTTGAAACAATACCCATATAAAAGGCCGGACTAAAATATTTAATATCATCTTACATTTATATATCATAAAAATAACTTTAATTGCTGTTTAAATAATTAATAATTATCTATTTGACTCATTAGAGTTATGATGTCATAACTAGCTATGCTCGTACAAAATCTAGGAGGCGACAACGTATATGAGGCGATAAAAATGCATCATTTGATTTGACGGTCAACTACCCTATTGTCTCGTATTGATCATGTAAGCGTAGGCCTTTTATAGACAAAAGCAAGCACAGGTATAATTTGTCGCGGTAAGTGGGTAACAGGATTATGCTGCTGGTATTACTCATACGATGTCACAGCAAGGTACGGAGCGTTTGTAACCGCCATTTGTTGGTTGTTCTCTGTTGTATGCGCCTTTATTGAATACTGATAAGTTTACTCATACCGCAACGTGGCTTATTGTTTTCATATGGCAATAGTTTAGTTATGGTCTCTTTTGTTACCTTCTGTTTTATATTGTCAATCGATAAATGTTTTACCTACAATATCCAGTAAGCACTGGATTCGTATTATATCGTTTCAGATAAATGTCATCAATTACATTGCTGTTTGAAAGTGTTGCAAGAATAATTTGTCAATGTTAAGCGTTTTGGCGTATTTTGACATTATTATTTTATAGTAGCAAACTATCAGTTCTGTTTAGGGCCATTCACATGTTTTATCGATAGTGCGTTATCTGTTAGATATCGATAAATAAGAGATATCATGTTGTGATAAGCTCTATATGTTTGTGTCATAGTTTTTATACAATTAGTAGATAATGCAATTCATTCATATAGATGTGTAAGAATTATGTTTTATCAAGTAAGGACTAATATATTGTAATTATAGTTATTAAGCGTAATGTTCTTATTTTCATTTAAATCTGACATTTTGGCAACTTTGATCTATGAAGTGTCTTAAACGTCAAAAAAACTGTCAAATGAAAGTCGCGCACCGTTAAAACGTAATATGTATTAACAGTCGCGGAAACTTCGGAAAATATAACCTAACTAAGTAAATCTATAATTAATAATAATAATAGATTAGTAATATTATATCTGGTAATGTTTCTTTCTTTTATGAAATTCATAATAGGTTGTCTGGAAGAAAACACTTGAAGCGATAAGACCGCCCATTGTTCATGCGCTTTTTTCGTTGTAAATTAAGCATGTACCTGTAAAATGACGAATTCTGCATTTTGAAAGATGATAATGTTCAACGATATTAGTAAACAAGTCTATTCTCCCAACTTAACAGACTCGCGAGGAACATTATCACTACTAAGTATACAGTCACGTGTATTTAACGTGTACTTTAATTATGATGTATTCTATATAATATGTATGTATATATTTATATAAGTACTGGGATATACGTCATCCACGACTGATTTGAAATTCTCCGGGATCCTCGGGACAGAAACTATTTACCGCAGCATTAGAAAAGAAAGTAAGCTATCGTTTTAGTGAAAATTGTATCGGAATAAGCTTATTTTTATGTACCCGAAAAACTACAATATCATAGTATTTAGTATTAAGTACTTATACTGCATGACAATCCCCTCTCTATAATAAAATCTTGTACATCCATCTACCACAGGCTATATGGATGTTCTTTGCACAAAGTTATGGTATTTAAGACTATTTATTTTGTTGGTGTTAAGAAACACAATTATTACGAAGGGGAATTGTGGGTATTGGTTAAAATATATGCTCCATAGTCCATGGATGGTGTATATAAGTATGACGGGTGTGGTGTTCGTGTACGGAGCTAAGTGAGCGTCGTCGTCGGCGGCGGCGGCGCCTCGTGCCCCTTCGTGTTTACGTCTAATTTTGGCGCGAGCGCCGCGACGTCGCCCCCGCGCCCCCCGCGCGCTGCCCATTGAACACACCGCGGCGCCGGTACTCGTGTGGTTATTTCGGCATGCCGAAGGCGACACGACGTCGCCAATCGCTACCATACCCACCTTCCTGTACTCCCGCACCCAATCACGTCAAACACATCATCTGTCATTTCCAATGATCCGAATAACTTATTGTCTTATATCCTAAATTTAAACTTGTAACTGTCTAATGGCCCGTTCCTGTGTTTTACCAAACGTTCATTTGCCTTACTATCGGTTAAAATTTGACATAAGCTCTATACGAGTACATCTTTCTATAGGAAGTATACATACATACATACAGTATACATACGAACCGGCCATAAAATAATAGCTCTATTAGAGCTTGAAACTGTAACGTACAGTTACAAAAATTTCCTTGAAATTCAATAAATCCATTTCAGATTCATAAGATGTTCTAGGGAAATCCATTTACATAGTTATATGTATATTAAGGTACGCTTTGTAAAAACTACATTTTTTTAAACCCTAGATAAAAATAAGAACAAATGTACGATAGAATACACTTTAGATTACTGTTTTCAAATGTATAAAAAATACTACGTTTTAACTTCATAAATAAATGAGCTAGTCCGCCAGGTCATGCATCTACGGAATCATCATCTGAATTTCATTCATCTTTATTACTGCGAACACTATGAGGAAAACGAATAAGTGTATAAATAAGTATGATTCAGAATTGGCAGTATGATACAAAACAAAGTTTCTTGCCTAAAGCTAAAAATATTATAGGTTCAATACAGAATAAAATAAAAAAAGGTCAGTGCATTCTACTTTTTACTGGGCTGTTGAAGCATATTCTGTGGCGGTATACGTTTTTCACCTCCCAGGGGAGATAACGAGCCGATGCCTGCCGTGTCCTGTGATGTTGCCGCGGCTTGGTTAGCCTTGGAGGCTGCGATGCGCCTCTGCTTCTCGGAATCGCCCGCAGCCCCACCCCGCGCCCCCCGCCGGCTTAAGTAATCGCCTTTCCCGTCAGAACTCGCTTATACAGATTGTAGGCTGCTACATCTCCGGACATATCGGTAAACAGCGGCTATCGATAAATTATTGTTTTTTAACCAACTTCAAGAACAGGAGAATGTATTCGCGTGTAAATATTTTTTATGTATGTTCAACGATAACTTTTTCTTTCTGAACCGATTTTGAAGATTTTTGCGTTGGATTCAGTGAAGCTTCAAAATGGTTCCAAATAAATGTTATTGCTATAAGTATTTGGGTTCCGAAGATACAGCAGAAAAATATTTAAAATCGGATAGAAATGTGAATATTTATATTATTATTATATTATTTATTTATATTATTTTAGGGTATTTCAACCATAACTTTTTTGTTTCGTAGGCGTTTTTAATCATTCTTTTTGCGTTGGATTCAGTACATCTTCGTGTTATTTTTATGTAAATGTTATTGGACACCATATACGTAACTTAGTAACTCAAAAGTAAAAAAGAAATAAAATAGCAAAGAAGAGACCGACGTTCAAGACTTTGCTTTTTAGTTACTTTTAAAGTCGGTGTTTTTATTGCTAGATTTTTTTATAACAAATTCAAAACATCAATATTCGTGCATTAGAAACTACTATATTCGTACCTCCTCGATTTTGTTTAAAATTATTGATCAAATCGAATTTAATATATAGCAAGTTATCCTTCAGTGTATCCTAAACTAACAAACTTGCGGTTGCGTAACTATACCATGTTAAATATTCTACGAATAGCGGGGTAATTGTGTATTAAATAAGATAATAAGTCTAAGGATAAACAAATACCGAATGAATTGATTTTTTTTATTGCATGAGTTGAGATGATGAGAGAGAAAAAGGCAGACGGCCCACCCGATGGAAACCGGTGCCTCGCCTATGGCTATTTGCAACATCAAAGGTGCTACAAATGCGCTGCTGCTCTCTTAAGGGAAACTGGAACCTGGCCACTGAAGACAAGTCAAGGTCGTTATGGCAGCATATTTTAGACCAGAGCTTCCAGAGGTGGTAGCCATTCAGATGGGCAAATAGCCTTCCACTTGGCTGTGGGTTGTTTTGTGTATCGATATGTATCGATATTCGTATAGTGGCGTAATGAGCTCCTCACTAGCTACTGTCGGTTTATGTTCACTTCTCCTTTTATTTTATTTTGGTACACCTGAGTTGTTAGTAACAAAGGAATTGATTTTTTCCTCTTGATTCCACTCGATTCTTTCAGTCTCGAGTGGCTCGCCGTATTTCTTGGTACTGCGCGAATCATTCAGTAGGTAATCGTCAACATTCCCGTTTTCGTTTAGATTAGACATCAATCTCACAACACTAGCTCATTATAACAGTCAGTATAAGAGCATTATTATGGCTTATATGTAAATTCCATAAAACGGTTCCTAACATTAAAACGTAATCTAAAGTTAGTAGGTTGCACGTTCGTATGATTTACTAAGTACAGAATGTGGCTACTCATGTATATTTTGATGACATTAAGTTACGTTGACATTACAAAGTAATACAAAGGTTATATCTGCTAATAGGCATTTGTAATACTAGGGATTTGAGGTGGTTTGAGGGAAAATTGTATGAAATTGGAAAAAAAAATTCAACTGAAAACAGGCAGTGGACAAAATAATCTATAAAAATGAAAAAAAATATTTTTGAATGTAGTATACTTATAGATACACTATAACACAGTCGATCGTCGTCACAGAGATTTCAAACTTTAGTTTCCGCATGAGTCCTGACTTATACTATAAATAATACTTCCATAATTTTAATATGTTCTCTTGATGGCTATATCTTATTTTGTTTGCTAGATTTCAATAGAGGTCTTATCGTAATTTAATGTCAAAACGTCTGTAGAAGCTTATTGATTTATTTCTAATACTCTAAGTACTAAATTGAAAAGGAGGTTATTAAAACTTTAAGTTCTTAACTATTGAGAATTTAATTGAAAGTGTGGTGACATGTTTCTATATGTCGGTTTTTAACCGAGAAAAGATTTTGGACACATACTAGAATTGTAGAATTTAGAGCCATTTTCACCCGCATTTTACTGAGCGAATTTCATTCTTAGTGTTCTGAGGTCATGATAAGACTTTAGAACAAGAGTCTTAAACTCCCCGTAATCTAGAGCAATATGCATCTGCAAAAAGACGGTTGCTGTGATTATACACCAAAAATAGTATAAAATTTGCAACGTCAGAAGAGACATCTAATATTGCATTTGGACCTATATTGTATTGTATTTGATTTTTATTTAACTTCGATTATGTGAATTTAGAATTTATACTGTATGCCCTATAACACCATGGTCGTTCACGAATTACAGATATACCTTAACTAACTCACAAGTATTAACTTACGTACAGCCTTCAGACGCCACTCATTTTTTGTTAGAACAGTGAATGAATTCAACAAACTCAGCAAATCGGATTATGTTGACATTGACTTTTTGTGAATAGTCTAGCATCTGTAAATGCGATTTAATCAAAGCCTATTTTAATCATAATTACTTTCCCCGTCCCAAATTTTCATATTATTGTTCTTTTTTTCTAAAATTATTGTATTTTATACTTTATTTTTATTGATATTTTATCTGCGGAGGTTTATGAATAGCTGTTCTTTACTTATCTCTGTAACGTTAGTTTGTAAGACTATAGCTGTTAACCCCAAATAAAATAAAATAAACTTTTAAATAACCTACACGATTTATGAGTCCACCTATAACTACGCCTACATTGTGAATATTTTTACTATAATATAGTATAATGAAAGCGAAATTTAAACACGTCATACAGATTACCTCGTATTGCAATAGTCGGTGTGGCTGCTATGAGTCGTGGGAAACAAATTAAAGTTCACGGTACTTCGCGGGGTTGTCAATCTCTCGATTACAGATAAATTTGTCTTATATGGCCTTGGATCGGCGAACAATAGTCATTCGACTCGACTCACTAGTGTTATTTTGCATCTAGGAGGGCGAGGTGCCTGCGCTCCCTTCTCAACTTTAACATTTCGTAACTTATCCGCTTGCGGTTAGAATGTTGCGATTGTCCTAGATTTTGAATAAGAATCTTATGTTGAATATTTATATATATTTACTATCTAAAAATATAGTACTAAATGTTTTAGTGTATAATAAGCATACACTATTGGTTTCTTTCTATATATGTACATAACATATACATGCATGAATACTTTATTCAGGTATTACAGATCATTTTCTTCTTATGCAAAACGATCGTGCGTTGAAGTCTTTTCTAAGATTTGTCAAGTTATTGTTGCTATTTCGGAATGCTTTTTAATTTATTGCAATTTATATAGATTGATTCATCTTATACTTTAAAAACAAGAATTAATAAAGGTGACATTTGTAAAGTTCATAACATTTTATTGAAGTCAATACGAATATTAAAAATCTATAATTCTATTTATTAAGATTTATATTATTATCTATTAACTATATTTTGAGTGTTTACAAGTGTTCGAAGTGTTAAGAATACCACTTTGTTATTGCTTTATGTGACGATAGCTTGTTCAAGTGGATCCTTAATATACGACAAACACAAGATGTTTCTAGGCCCCCGTTTGCTTAAAGTAGTTTTAATAACTGCATATTGATACTTAAACATCTTTGGTAAATAAAGAATTACTATATTAATACTAGCAAATGCCCGTAACTACGTCCACGTTTTACTTAAAATACCCGCGGGATTACCGGGACACAAACTGTCGCAGCATTTAAAAAAATAATGTAAGCTATCTGGGAAAAACTGTGTGGGAATATGTTAACTTTTATGCATCCAAACAACTTCAAACTTCTCCGAGGAAGATTCCCGGGATAAAAATATCACACATTTTATTACATTAAATTTGCTATCGATCCGTTTAAAAAAATCACATTGGAATTCGATTTTTCTTAATCTGGCCACTCTAAATAATTCATAGAAAAAATCCAGGATAAAAGTAGCATCGAGTTTAAGTCTTATCGTATTAGCTGTCGATCAGCAAAAATTACATCGAAAGCAGCCTGGTAGTTTTTATGTGAATCCCGAACAAACAGCCAAGAAAATAAAAAAAAATGCGTCGTGCTCTCCACACTGTATATAGTCTATTCCAGTTGTACTGCTTGTTTAGAATTTTACAATATTTATTGCTTTAGAAATATAGTTGTAGGTAAACATGTTAATTCTGTTTGGGTCTGTTGAAATTAATAAATTTGTCCCTAATATAATTTCTCATAAATATAAAATTAAGACTACAAACGAAAATTATTAAAACCATGAACTAAACTAACTTAAAAATCAAACTACACCTTAAAAATAATTTAAGATCAAAAAGTACTATAACCATATTTAAAGATATAAAATGTATTCCAGTCTTTATCGTTCCCAAAGTGCGAGCTGCATTTCCATGTTGTATGGGCAACGCTGATTCGTTGCACTAAATACAGGTCGCTAATATAATAATAATGGATTATAAATCTTTCGGACTAAATAAAATTGGTTAGAAACGGAATATTGTAGTAGGGGCTATGAGGTTATTAGCAGCTCTGCCCAGGAGAGTTCAAGGACCGCTAAGCCATTTAGTAGCCAGGTACAAACTACTCGGCTCAAGTCGACTGGCGATATACCCGTTTCAACTCGGATCGCGTGTGGAAAATGGATTGCAGTCCTGTCCTCTCTCCAGTCGGCTCGATATTTGAGATCAATTGTCAAATTTATTTCCATATCAGAAATCTATATAAAACCATATTAATATCTACATTTTAATACCAATTCTCTTTTATTAGGTCTAATTAATAAAGAGGTCACTTTTATAAAATATTATTAGCTGTCCCGACAGACGTCGTCCTGCCCGGAAAAGCTTCAATCGATATGCCGACGGCAGCGCCACCTGCCGGGTCCAATTTTGAACCACCTCAGAAACCTTCTTTGGCTCATGCATAATAACTTTGCTATAGATCATCATATGATCAAATGTATAGTTTATGATTCTATAAAGGACACAGACAAACATTCATTTTTATACATAAAGAAGAAGATTTGTCTGAAGAAGGTCTGTTTCCTCATATCACCATTACATAATGTTAAATACTGACGCGGTTGAAAATATAAAGGTAGTCTATAGAGTTGCAGATTTCATTTATAATATCGACTACATTATAAATATTCATGTAAGAACTGTACACTTTTGCTCATAATTTGTTTACCTATTTTGCTTTCGCAGTAAGGTAATAAATAATATTGGATAACCTTAGCCTATCAATTAACACAAACACACAAAATCTCTTTATTCGCTACGAAACATTGACTGACTGTACGTACCGCTGTTAGCTTATTCGGGATTCATTCAATACAAAAGAAGTAAATCGACTGTCCTTTATTGGTAGTTTATCACTCTTTAATAATACAAGTAAAAAGTTAAGCTCAATCAAACTTTTTACTTGTATTGTTTATTAAAGGCTCCTGTATAACAAAAGCCTAAACTTGTTCTTATGTAAATGTAATCTATAGTAGTAGAAACACTTCCAATATAGTATGGATTTTGTTACGTACGAGGTAAAACCAATTAAGTATGTCCATATCTCTTGTAGCCCTGTGAACAAAAAGTGAGGCGATTCCAATCACGATTCGAATCGAATAATGAGGTAATATAATTATGGTACCGAAAACATGCAAAGAGAGAAAGGTATATACTAATAAGCCCATGTGAGAGAACAGGAGATAAAAACAAATATTCAAGTTCAAAGTCCACTTACGCTCAACAGATTGAAGAAACTCTCCGCCAGCTACATGAATTTCCTTAACTTTCCGGTAAATGTTGTACTCATTTAAGTTTTAGACATGGTGCATTTGTTTGTATTGTCATATAAGTTTTACTAGTAAGTTTATACGTAAAATAACGTTTTAATTATATTTTAATTCCGACTTGTCGGCTACTTTCAAGAGCAGTGATCACGAAAGACAAAATGTATATCAATCAGTAATGTTAAAGTTTTTATTTAGACTTCCACCAACTTCTTCATTTTAATTATTGTCTTATGTAATTTACCACTGCTTCGCATCATGTTTTGGCTTGAAGAGAAGAAACGACGCAAGTATTGCTGAAGAGTTCAGCAATATACCTAGCTCTAATATACTTATATAATATTAGAATGGATGGGAGGTAAAATAAAAAGAGTAAAAAGTTAATCAAGTTGGGTTGTGTTCCGGCGCACGCAGAAAGAGCTCTCAGTGTCTTGAGATCTGGCAGTTGCTTTTTGGTGAGTTTTTATTGATTGAGGTCACTGGTAGGCGCTGGATGAGAAAGCCGTAGGTCCGCGATGAGTGGCGCCGACTTATGGAGGGCTAGATTCAGCAGTGGACTGTGATTGGCTGGTGATGACGACTGGGCTATCCAGTTATGAGAGATAAGTCTCTCAAATAGTTTGTGATAAAAGTCACGTCAGGTGGCGTACGTGCGACATGAAAGGTTGTCCAGTCGAATGCACTAACTGTCGGCTTCCAGTTCCGGCGCAGGACCCGAGCGCGTCCATTAGAACTTCCTTTGCGCCTCCGTTGTAGTGTTGTGAATGGGCGCTTTATCCGCGATCTGACAGCCGTTCGCCACATGAATGGAGTGAGTACTGCGCAATGAATTATTTTGTGCCAGGCCAGCTTCCGTTGGCGCCGGCACATGCTACATGTTGCCTTTTTCGCTGATTAACATCTAATTATAGGGCACAGCGGCAGCTCTCCACCATACGACTCCTGGTGACTCAGGCCGGCTCAATAACTGCATAATGCCGTCCGGGACTTATTAGTAGCCGCACTCGGTTTAGGAACATTATGAATTTAGCTCAGTGGGTGTAAGTTTATGACTGTTCTGTATTAATTTCGCTATAATTAAACACTGATTGATTATTACATATAATTAGATTTTGTTTTCATGCCGTTGTGATTTACTAAATGTTAAGAATACATTATGTTGATATAATCGATTTAAAAGCGGACTTAAAGGTCAAAAGAATAATGATGTATATTTTATTTACCGGTCGGATTTATTATTATTAAAGAGGATCTTTAAACTACGACAAGAATAATTATTCATTGTGTTGGTTATTTTTCCTTATATTTCTTCTGGTATTCAATTCTACAATCAACAATACAATATATATATATATATATATATATATATATATATATATATATATATATATATATATATAATTCTGAACCTTGTCTATTAGGTAACAAACAAAGCGTAATTTCCTATGAACTCAACCCTAAATACTACTATTAACTATTTATAATAGGTAATACCTATCTATATAAATGAGGAATAATTACGTACCTTTTGACATGTATGTAGGCAAGAATTTTATTAAATAAGGAAACCATCTACATTTATATAATTAAAGTATCTGTCAGCGGTTTTAACATTAATGTCACTGTAACACTGACAAATTAACATGAAATTAACGTTGTCTACTGAAAGTCTATTTCGAATAGACTCCAAACGAGAAAATACATTGCAATGACAATTGTAGAGTTTAAAACAAGAAATTTATTTTGGACTGAATGAAACTATGGCACGGGTACAGCTTATTAAAAATATTTCTACCTATCTTTGTTATTGACATATTCACATAGCCATCATCATCACCTGTACATTTTATTTCAGTAATAATGTCAATGTAGCTTTTAGAAATATTTATAATAAGATTTTACGAGTAATTCTAAATCCTAGCAACACTAATAGACAGTTGAATTTTTATCAACACGTTATCTTTAATGTGTTAAATCTGGCTTGTGACGACATTGATTTTAATGGGTTTATTCAAATAACGTTGTCAAGTAGTACCCCTTAATGTTATCAAGTTTAGCTTGTTAGCTTAGAAGCGTTCATTACGGATTGAACAGTTTAAAACATAACTTATATGATACAATAATCTATTTCTTTATTTTGCATATGGCTACGATTTGTATAATCTGGTCACAGTCAAGTATACAAATAATTAAGCAAGTTTTTTAAAATAAACTTATTAAAAATACTCAGCCATATTGTATGTGACATGACTGACAGATGATAGCCAAATTACGCAACGCAAAAAGTCTTCTTGCAGCTCTCAAACTAAACAGTTGCATTTCCAACATAAATACAATTTTTTTTGCTAAAACAATTGATGAAGGTGGAAGAGCTTGGCATATGCTTTCAAAGAAATTTAGTTAGTACGACATTCTTTCAGTAGTTTTTGAGGTATACAGGATTCTTTTAGAGTTTCGCATGTGTGCGGTCCAAGATGCACTTGGTCGAATTTTTAATCACCTATAAATATTTTTTAATTCGGGTAAGCCGTAGATATAAGTCGCTCCGTCGCCGACCCGGATATAGCTGCTCTGGCCCCTGAGTCAACTAAGCTCAGTCAGGTCACGACGCAGATATCCTTACAACTGTTACAGTCATGTTTTTGTATAAAAATTAACATAATACAGTAAAGATAATATTTTTCATATAAAACAGTTAAAAATTGGCGTATTTTAAAGAATAATTACTAAACATAATTCTGTTTTATGGGCTTAGTAAGCTCTGCGTTACCTCTGATATATACCTGTTTGAGCTCTTCATTACATTGGTCTTCCAACCCTGTTCTTTATTTCTATTTTGCGGGTATTTTTGTCTTTTGTGTATAACGCCTGTCTTATATGTACAACATTTCCACTAATTAATATTATTAGGTATTGCCGAATAAAATTGACTAAATATTCGTTCAGTTACCAAATGTAGAACGAGTAATTGAAACACTCAAAACCGCAATTGATTTAAAGTTCCCTTTCTTCGCACCAAACTTATGACAACTGTTACTCAGTAACCGATGGTTGAGAAACAGACGGGTTTTCGTACTAAGGTCTGTATTGCGCAGCCTTCTGCAGCTAATCTCGTGGGCCACAAAGTATGACGCGGAGGTGGTGCACAACAATTATGTAAAATTGAGTTTTTTAATTATTGTACATAACTAGCTCCAAATATATTTATTTATATCGACTTTTTGCATTAGAATCTTTGATAATAACAGCCCGTAAACGTCCTTTTGCTGTCCTTCGAACTCCTTATTCTGGTGAAATAGACGGTATTACCATTCTAGTCTATGACGGATTAGCGTTTCTCACACATCAGTATCTTTAATGTAGATATTTCATAATGATGTTTTCTTTCAAAGTTAGTACTTCGTAAATATAGTTACTAGATCGGCATGGCTTATTTCAGGTAAGAATTATTTAATATATTTATGGTTTCGTTAAAAGCATAAGGGACTTTAAAAAAAATGACACAAAACCAAGTCTGTCGTAATGCGTTCATCGGTTTATTGATCCTTGATTATTTTGATATCTTCATAAATTAGGCAAAATGTTTTCCACATAAATGTCACATTTGTTATTTGTGTAACTACCGGGATATATAACTTCCTTAATCAGAAATACAGCATACTAGTATTTTCAAAGTCAGCTGGATACCTCATAGGAAACATTTGATCATGTTACTTTCTAAAGTTAGATGAAAAAACACGTTGTTAACCTCTGGTAGAGAGAGGCAGGCCAAGAGCGGAGCGGCAAGGCCGACTGGTCGCCGCTGCGGCCGCCGCGCACCTCCCCACCCGCTGCCCGCCTGCACTAAGCTGTCATGAAACCAGTGCGGTGTCCTATGGTTGTCAAACTCCAGTCAAAAAACTACAAGAACTATGACGACTGAAAAGAAGTAATTACTTGTCTATAGAAAAAGGTTTATGTAATAACTAAAATAATGCTTTTCTAGGGCATTGATCTACACACACTTTACCAGTGACTAAACTAGTAACACCGAACTGGAGTACTACGTTAAGCCAAAACAACTGCTAAATTATAATCACAAGTCTTTAATCGATACCTATAAATAATTATATTTATATTTTGGCTTCTGTTGAGTCTGAGTTGAGCAGACAGGTAGACGGCCCACTTGATGGAAAGCAGTTACCATCGCCTATGGACATTTGCAACACCAAAAGTGCTACAAATGCGCTGTTGCTTTCTTAAGGGAGATTGGAACCTGGTCACTAATGCCGGAATACAAATCAAGGTTGCTATGGCGGTATACTGTAGACTAGGGGTGGTAGCCATCCAGTCGGGCTGTGGGTTGCTTTGTCGCCTTTTACAACAGGCCGTCGTAAAAGGCGATAAATTTCTGTATTTAATATAGAATTAATTAATCGTATTTTGTTTATAAATTTAGAATTGTGATGATTTTTAAAAAGACGTGTACCCATATATCTGTAACCATGTGTAGGTTAAATTTAGTGAGACCAATTGACTCTGTTACCATCTTATGTACAACTATTATCTGTATTTCTACAAATAGGATTCATGCATTCATTCGTTCGTTAAAATTCTTTACTCCATTTAATGCTTTTGTTCACGTATAGACTCAATCTATACTTTTATTCGTCTTTGGTTAATTAGAACATATACATGCTCCTCCTTGAAAATAATTTTCCGGCACTCTAAGAATTGTTATGTTCCTACGTTGGCAACCCTAGTCCTCGTCGCTGCCAGTGCGTACGTACCGACGCAACGCTAATTTGTGCCTATTGCCTACTTAATACCCATGTACATTACGCACGTGTAGCAGGTAAACAATGACATAAAGGAAATATGTTTCCAGTGTTAAAATTTATTTTCCGTATAGAATTTTAAAACCATAATTAAATTCAAATTCCAACAATTCATCAATCATTTTCCTTAATTAATGTTTCTTTGTCTATGACAGGTTTTTCCCGTGTTTAGCCGGTGTTAAGTTTTTTATATGAACTGTTTTCCCCATTTTTTTATAAATTTAGTATATTTATTTAAAATTTCATTCATTTACTCTTTGATATAAGTACATAATTTTCTTTTTCCTAACACTTAATAGACTATATCGTGGAAACCTTCTTCTAATTAAATATAATATTAATTTTTCCAAGTTATTTTGATGTTACAACTTTCGACACCTCTTTGTTCGCATAATATTTCGGCTTAGTATTTTTCATTGCAAGAAATATTCTATAGTATCAATATTAATTAATGGAAATAATAGTATTTTAACGAAAATTCATAATTATTAGTTCCACACCAAAGCTGTAAAGGAGGAACAAACAAACATTAAAACAAAATCACTATCGTATTTATAACTATATTAGTAGCTTTATTAATATCTTTATACGTTATAATAATTGTTTTAATTAACGTTTAAATTTGTGTAATCAAATGAATAAGCCAAAATAATTAACTAATTTAAAATAGGTACTAAAAACAAACTTATATCATGACAGAAGGATACTACAATCACCAAAAAAACCTAACTCGTAACACACAGTTGGCACAACCAATTCATTTTTGATTTTATTTTCGTCAGCCAGCCATTGTTCACTGCTGGACGTAGGCCTTCCCAAGTTTGCGCCACCTATCCCGGTTCTCCGATTTTCTCATTCAGCCCAGCATATGGTTTAGAAAAATCTCAAGTAAAACTTTCGATCAACGTCTTAATATTATAAACATATTTAATAAAAAGTTCTACTAGCTCCTTTACAATTTTTTTATTGCACGAATTCAGCAGACAGGCAGTCGGCCCACCTGATGGAAAGCGGTTACCATCGCCTATGGACATTCGTATCACCACAGGTGCTAACAATGTGCTCCCGCTCTCTAAAGGAGGACTGGGACTTGGCCACTAATGCGGGCACAACTAAAGGTTGTTCTTTTTATTGCTGAAGCACCGCCAGAGCACAGGCTGACAGCCCAACTGTGATGAAAAGTGGTTACCGTCGCCTATGGACATGCTCGAGCAAATGCTCTACAACCTGGCTGTAGGTTGTTTTGTTGCATTTAACGACAGGCCCCCCGGGCGCAGGAAGTTGTATTCTTTCTCCATTCCTGTACGGATAATTTTGTAATTTTCACAAATTTTACTAACTTAATTGACTTAGTTCTTTATTATAAAATACTAGGCGTTTTAATATCAATTTTGTTTTAATTAAATTAAATAAATTTAATTAAATAGAAGCCGAAACAACCATTAAAACTGTTCTCAAAATTTGTAGACGTTAATATGTTGATGTAAGGCTCCAAGAAATCTTTAAATTGGTCGGAAAAGTTAATTTAATGACATAATTTACTAATGAAGATAACATTAAGAAATTAAAGTCATCAGCCACAAATATACGAGTCTCAGACTTTATTACTTAGTCTGAGATTAGAAAGTTAATGGCTCATTTGCACTGGCCTGTGTTTCTTTTCGCCCCATATTTCTAGTTTTGTTGCCAATTGGCAAAAACAAGCTCGACTGACTATCTTCTTTCTCTCTTTTCTTTCAGAATATTCCAATTAATTGGGGTCGGCACAATATGTCTTTTCCTTCCACACTCCTCTATTCTGACATAACAAAATTACTATAAATGAACGGTAGTCGTAGGATTTTGATAGTTTTGGAGAAGTATGTGATTTTGTGAGAAATGTGAACTGTATAGTCAAATGTGGCACGAGTTGTCACGAGAACTCCGTTGTTTGGTGTCTGTCGAAAAACCTGCAATTCGGCTGTAATATATGCACACTTATACAGAAGAATAGGCTGTATTGACTAGGACCTTCTACCTCCCACTGTGGGAAACACTAGTACTACTCTTCTTTAGATAGTATAAAATAAAACAAAGTCGCTTTCCGCATATGTGTCTGGTTGATATCCGCTAACTCCTCTTAAATCACATAACGGGTTTTTAAGCGATTTTGAACATCAGCTAGATAATTTTTCCTGAAGGTTTATGTTTAAAAAACCTTTTTAAGTTTTTATAAACAAAAGTCGAGGTACTAACCAGGACTTGAGGAATACGCTAGGGCTTATATAATTTTATAATAACAGTCAATAAGTAGTCAAATCGAAATTATATAGAATAGCAAAACTGAAATGAAGTTAAAATGGGCCATATTATTTACACGAAGAAGAGTTAATTGCTAAAGAAAAACCTACATCTAGTTGGAACAGTAGATCCCATAATAAAATCATCGGCCGGAAGTCGATGCGTCACTAGTTCATTTTCGTCCACTTCTGTTTGTGTGGGTATAATGTGTGCCCGAGTGTAGGTTACGACGCAGACAGTACAGAGTATAAATGTTGCCGATTGTCAAGCGCATGTGTGAGCAGAGCATTGCGGTTGCAACCAGAGGCTGAGTTCGATTCAGTACTACGCAACTCATTTACTATGTGACAATATAAAATAATATCCAATTATACAATTCTGTTGATTTACATGATATAGTGGTTGCACGTTGCTCTAATACTTGTATAGTGTTACTGATTATTCGTGTGTGCGTTTATATACGTATGCGAGCGTCGACTCGTCCGAGATTCAAATTTAGAATATCGTCTCCGCCATGTTGTTCTCGGTGAAAACCTACGATCCATCGTGTGGAAGACGTAGAGCTGTCACAAAGATAACCCCAATAAGTAGTTGCGAAATAATGTTTGCTACCTGTTCAACGCGTATTTTATCATATCTATGGAGCCTGATAAGTTACCTTTATAAAAATAAGAAATTCCAGGAAATTATATGTATTCATTCTAATTATGTTGCCCAAGTAATAATCAGTTGTGATAAAATTTGAATTCACAATAGAATCTGATGAAGTCCCGCTAACGTAAATAATTTTTGTTGGTTAGTAAAACGTAAGTGGGTTCATTTTCATGAATGAATGAGTCACGCTCGGAATTGGTTTGGTTCAATTATTTGCCAAGCCGTTGAGATCTCTTACAATCAACTGTTTATCACCCCAGGGGTCAATCTATCGCCTTTTCAATTATCACTAAATTCGTATAATGGATATAAGATTGTGAACGTCGTTGTTTAGCACGAAGTATGAATTTAAGACATTGATTAGAAATTTAAATAAACGTGCTTTTAATGTGTATAAAATGTAAAAGTATATTAATTTGGAATTCGGGTTTATTTAGATTTCTTTTGGTTATGGTAGTATTTTCTTGTTGATCACAGCTACTCAAAGTGGCCGAAACGACGGAGTAAAAATCAAATAAAATACTGCTAATAAATACTTTATTATTATTGGTAGCTTTTTTGTTAGCACTTTCGAAAAGTGAATAATGAATATTTTATCAAGTAACATCTTCCATATTTAAGTTGTAATTTATGATTTTATATCTTTTCCAAAGCAATCTTAGTTGTTGTCCACCAGGTAGAACAAGGAGCGCAACAAAAAGTAAGTACATAATATACATTTTTTTTTGTATAGTATGTTACTTTTGCCTGCGGCTTGCTCGCGTTAATGTGGGTAATATTAATATAAGCATTATATATTTTTCCCAGATAAAAAGTTAACTCTTGTGCTATTTCAGACTATATCTCTGTGCCAAATTTCACCCGGATTCGTTCAGCCGTTCTGGTATGATTGGGTAACAAACATCCATCTAAACTTTCGCATTTATAATATTATTACAGATTATATAAAATTGATTAAAATCAATCTAGATAATAAATCCATGAAGACAGGAACGTCTAATTTGGATTTAGATGAATGTGCTATGAATATTATATAGCTATAAAATATATAAAATTGGTTCCTATTTATAAAAATGTTTCGTGAATTTATTAGTTTAGATATTAAGTTACTATAACTTTTAGGAAATAAGTTCGCTCGTGTTACATTGTTACTTGTTTATTGAGAAACTGCAAGTTCAGTTTATTGTTTATGTACTTGGATACTATGTACAGGGTACACGTACGTATTTACGCGTACGTTTATTCGTATTGTGTTCTACTGTTTACTTCACACACGTTGGTTGTTGACGAAACGACACACTTCGGCTAACGGGACCGACCTACAGTTTATGCTACCATCTATTGCATTACCACTACAAAGAAATAATTTGCATGTCAATAATGTGGTGATATTCCACGATTTCAAAACATTGCTGCTTCTCGCACTTTTGGCGATTATTCATAAATCCTATCAGTGTCACAATTCTCTGTGTAGTCATTTGAATTTTTAAGATATTACTGGTTGCTTTTATATACTACACTAGCTTCTGCCCGCGATTTCGTCCGTGTGGAATAGTTAAAAAAGTAAGTTGAAAAAAACTCCGATTTTGAAACATTTTTCATCGGTGCTCCGCTCCTTTTGGTTTAGTGAGATGATCGATAAATGGGCTATTATCTAACATTGAAAGAATTTTTCAATTCAGACCAGTTGTTCCTGAGATTAGCGCATCCAATCATACAACCACACAAACTCTTCAGTTTTATATATTAGTATAAGACATACCCCCGTAATTTTAGAGTGACAACTAAGATGACGCAAAAATAATTCAAAACCCTTACTCCCTGTGGTTACACAGTTATGTTTTGAGAATTTACATTTCTAGGCTTTATGGTTTTCGGCCTTTTGACCCAGTCTTATCAAGAAAAACAACCCAGTTTCACTTGTTAAACCTAGCCTCAGCATACATGACTGACGCTAACGACAAAGTAATGGTCTTAATAGTAATAATAACACTATAAAGTGTTTGGAGATGGTTGATATAGAAAAAAAGCTCTGCTTCTACCAATCGCACCATAGTGTGATGTTGCTTATTTACTCTTAAAATAATCTATGATAATGACTAAAAGATTTATATATTAGACAGACTGCTACTTCTTGGGATGAGTATGGTTAGATAACCATATCTACTAACTCCGGTTTTATTGTATGAGAATAGAATAAGCGGAAATCTTAATTTCCATAATTGTTACCTCATCAGTTCATCTGACTTGATTCTCTGCTGGTTAACAGTCAAAACACGATGCAAAAATAACAAATAACAATGCTCATTATAGTGTCCTGTCTATTCGTTTGTAAATTACTGTTCTTTAACCTTATGTTTACGTTTTTTATTGCTTCACGTGAAGTGGGCTTTGTAAATTATGTCACGATAGATTACATTATCGCTCTTCAAGAGTTTGTTAACTTAATAACAAAAAATATCGTTCGCATAGGTGTAAAATTTATGAAGCATTTCCTGATTATTTTGCTAATCGAAACCTTGACTTCGGTCTAATTAAGAATCCGATACTGATTTGTTTTGTTACTCAATACTTTGCAATCAATTTCGCTTATTGATTGATTATGGGAAATCACGGTCATGTTAATACCTTTTACTCGTAAAACTCTCCTTTTTTTTCACTTTTTCCCAATAATTTAAACTCAGAACAAAACCTACCTATCTTTATTGCTCTTTTGTGGTATAAATTCTGTATTAAGACAATTTGTCATGTCACCATTCACACAATCCATTCATTTTTTCTTCTTTACTTTTATGTCTATTAATATACCACCTTGATTTTCTAGTCATATGAAAAAATCTATGTCAAAAAATCGCTAAGAAATATCTACATCAAATTTTACGACGAAATCGATTCACGGTCTAAGGCACGGATAAGGAATAAATAATAAAATAAATAATATTATAATATATAAAATAAACAAATGTTAATACGAGCATTCAATCATAAAACATTACAGAATTACCCTCGTTTTATTGACAGATATTTTAAATAATAATATAATTTATGTTATAATGAAACTTGTAGTAAACAACGATGTTGTGCAATTTTAATCTTTGTGTGATCGCTTCCCATCATTATGCCGCCTTACAGCGCAGTATTGTAGCCGCGCAATCAAGTCCATTACGTAATCAATCAAAGATAAATAAAGCTGATTTATTTCGAGGTTACTCGACTCCTTGTGCTTCTGTTCATTGTGGCTGCCAGTAGTATCTAATATCCAAATGTTACTGTAAAAGTGGGAAAATTACACCAGACGAGGATGTGCGTCCGACATGACGCGTATCCGGTGGCAACCAGCGCCATCTTAGGAGCGCACACTCTGCTCAAGCTGAGCAGAGTGTACTTGATTTAACTAGCTAACCGGGTTGTTTATTGTGTACTCATCCGTAATACACGAGTTCCTTTCGTCTCATGCCGCGCACACGTTGAGCCAACGAAGGATATGTATACGGCCTTATGTTTACTGCTTATTTTCCCCAAAGTGCGACTAATAAACTTTCCATAAGCATACAATATATAAATACATGCGATATTTCATATTATGTTGTGTTCTTAAATTATCGTCGGATGTAAAAACCCGTATGACATTTTTAATTTTAATGAAACTTAATAATAAGCGTATTATTAATTATCAAGTACACTGTATTGAATCAGAAACCGTTATAACGATAAAGTAAATTCTTCAAATTTAAATTAGAAAACTAAAAATAAGTTCAGAACAACAACAAGAAATGACCCGTTTCAATTCAATTTCTAGAAGATCACTTAAGTATGCAAATTTACATATAAAACTTTGTCACCGTATTAATTAAGAATAATAAAAATCGGGAATTAGTTTTCAAAACGTTTTTTTTGTTTTAATAGAGAATTACTTGCATTATATCATGTTCTGAACCTTTATCGTCATCGTCAGTCAAACGTTATCCACTCACTTCTACGCGCTATTCCCAAGTTTTCGCCACCTATCCCGGTCCTCCGCTGTCCTCATCCAGCCCCCATCGGCGACCTTGCGCAGATCGTCATACCATCGGTGGTTCCATTGTGGTTGAAATATGATTATTCGACTATTACAAATTAGCTACTCAAGCGGCAACATCAAGATAACCTAGCGTTAAATTATTAATCTATTAAATATAACTGCCAAAATGCAGGCTTATGCATTTTCCGGTATCAACAGTGTACGTCTTATAAAAACTATCGGTTGTGCGATGAGATGTTTCGTTTGTACGAGTATATTATGAGTAGGTAAAGCAATGTATTGGCATCTGAATGAGATTTTGTGAGTTGCTACTCAACCATCATAGTTATTTTAATGTTTATGTTACGTCGACGGACGCGATGCCAACTTTATTTTCCGTTTAATTGAAACACGAGGCATTTCACCGAATTCGTCATGTCGTTCCCGCGACTGTTTACCATCACACCTTGTTTTCGCTAAGGGGTTACGTGGCACTACTTCTGAGTGGGTGTTCACTTCACTAACAAAATCCCTTACATTGTTGACAGACGTCCTTCATTTGTATTCGTCGGCCCTAATTAGTCAGTGGCGCGGTCAAAATGTGTCAACGTCCCAAAATAAATTCCAAAATTTGTGATAAATCAAATCAAAATCTATTTTTAGGATTCCGTAGACAAATAGCAGAAACGGAATTCGTCATGTAGTCGTGTCTTCAGTGTCTATGTATGTTGTAACCATTTTTCTCGATAAATGTTGACATAGTTACGGATGTATTCTAAATGCGCTGTTACAAAACGATGTGGAGAAACCGTAAAAGAAGACAAAAAATTGTGACCAACAACCCTCCCACCGTCAGCAACAAATTTCCTTACCTTAAGGTAAGGTAAGGACCTTTAAAGGTCGCCTGGATTACCTTTTATCTTAGGTGACGATTTTCTGCCAGCAAACTCTACTGTAAGCCCCGTAAAAGAAGGAGACGCCACTATAATGAATGAGGAAATGTTTTTCAGTATATAATACTTAGAAGTTTTAAAAACCTAACGTTCGTTAATAATTTTGAAGTGAAACTTCTTTAGAATCATTGTGATCTGAAAATTGATGAAACGAAAAGAGACACTAAATTAACTATTCAACCTTATCTGTGTGAAAATAAAACACATTTCTCTTTACCCTTTAGTATTAATTTTCAATTTAAATAAAACTTAAAACATTTCAAATGAATTTTAGCTCTATATGCATGTACTTAAGGCAGATATTCTTTTATATGTAGAGACAAGGAAATTGTACGTAACAGTGCATTGAATTTTGAACCTTGTGGTGATTGTGTAATTTAGATTAATTTTTTTGAATTATAACTTGTTGATGGATGTAGGCTAAAAGAATTATATTTATATTAATAAAAGTTGGGAAGAATTATCTGTGAATATATTATCTGAAAATTCACTTCTACCGCGTGTGAACGGTACACACACATTTTTTTATTTAGTAAAAACAATACGTAGGGAGATATGCGTTTTGAAAGATGTCAATAATGTGTACCTCTTCTTCCTAATTTTGTAACTATGGGGTGGAAAATTTTGAAAAGGAAACCCGTTGTATAAATTTCTAATATAGGTCATATTAATTTTTTATATGTTTTTGGTAACATGGGCAAACAAAAACTAAATTAGTCCCTACTACGAAGCCCTTTACCGTGCGTGGCTCAACACGTATTTGCCCGGTTTTTGTCTTGTGTCATTATGCGAACCTAGTATTGAGAACTTGTATCAATAATAATGGTGTGGTAGATGTCGTTCTGTAATCTTGTTTGATTGTTGTAATGTCGACAGCATTGGAATTAGAGAGTAGCCCAACAGGTATCGATGCTGTGTCATGGAGAGGCAGCCGCAGACACACCGGCGCAGTTGTGCAACGCGCGAGAGCAGGAGGCCTTCACCAGAAAGAAATGGCTTGTTTCACAACTGTACCTACCTCTTGTCATTTGATGATTATACCGATGTCTTGACTATTATTTAAATTCTAACTTTGCGAACCTTGCGCTCTTGTGTCATGTTGTTTACCAACGCACGACAACGAGTTATTAAGATATTTCACTCAGTTGCGCTACCGGATAGTTTTAGTATAATTATATATACTGTAATTACCGCGGATATACGACTATAGGAAATGGCTACATATTTGTAAGGTGGGTCTTGTGAGGCCTGCAGTGCACAAGCTTTATCAAGAAAGCGAATTTCCAGTAATATCTCGGGTATATAGCGTTTTCAGTCAACAAGGCTGCGGCCAATCTTTTAGGGATGTTCACTCCTGACATCTGTAACTTTTCTACTGAATATAAATGACGGCCTCTGTGGTTGAGTAGTCAAAGCCTTTGCCGGCCCACCTCACTGCAACGCAGAGGCACCGGGTTCGATTCCTGGTATAGTAAATTTCGGAAACGTATTTTCTCCGTTATTTACCGTGGTCTGGGTGTCTGGGATCGGCTCTAGAGTGGTCCGTTGTATATTACCCATAACACAAGCATAACATGCCTAATTTAGGGATATATAATGTGAATCTTATTATTTTATTTATAGTTGTGTTCCGGCATTAGTGACCAGGTTCCAGTCTTCCTTAACTAGAGAGCAGCAGCGCGTTTATAGCACCTTTGGTGTTGCAAATGTCCATAGGCGATGGTAACCACTTTCCATCAAGTGGGCCGTTTGCCTGTCTGTCCTGCAATCAAAAATACAATTTAAAATATTTTTCTATTTTTTTTTAACTTTTAGTCTTTGCTTCTATGGAATCAATTTTTTTGGCTTAGTTTTGGTGCCTAAAATTTTTAATAAACCTAGTGTCATACAATAAAATATTATTTAAGTATTAAATTACCCTATACTGTTATACATTTTATAATGATTATGTTATAATAAAAAAATGACAAATGCAAATAATACTGACTTTTTAAAATATTACTGTATGACATGTTCGTTATGGATCAAATAGAAAGGCTTCTTATTTTTATTTTACTATGTAATAATAAAACTAACTTTTATTGTTTACGTTAAGAAAAAAAATCACGTAATCGAAAACAATAACACAGCAAAAACTACGCGTGAAACGTATTTATAACAAACGAGTATTGTTTTAGTGATTTATGTAGGTGGATATTTCCAAATCAAGTGTAATTGACTTTCGGAAAACAGGCGATTCCATGTTATTACAAATGGTGTGAGTGAAATATTGAGACTGCACAAAGAAATGTTATTTGCGCATAAGCATAAAGTGCACTGAAGCCGGCGTTATGCAATCGGAGCCATCCCCGTACCTCGTTGCGCCCGCGCCGCTGCACCCGATGCACTGTAATTACACACTTGTGCGCCTTTACCCCCCACCACATTTGTGTTGTAAAAGATTATCACGGTTTATTAAGTTGTTTCATTAAGTTTAAAATATTTTGAATTAATTGAATGCCAGAAATTAAAATATTTTTAACTAGTGAAACCGTTTCGAAGCACTCTATTGTACTAATATAAAAACTTATTTAGGTTTTTAAATATCACGAGCGAGGTCGCGAACCAAAGCTAGTATGTAATTATAACCTTTCTTGAAAAATTGACCTTTTATTATTAATATACAAAACCGCTTAAACATCCGTTACGTGGTTTAGGAGTTAGCGGATATATAGATAGACATATAGACGCGGAAAGCGACTTTATTTTATATTTTACTAGCGGCCCCGGCAGACGTTGTCCTGCTCTGATAAAATTAAGTTTAGGACCCGATCCTAGCGTCACCTACCGGTTCCAATTATGGATTTTAATCATCCGGGGACCACTCAAAGACAGAAAAACAAAATCACCAACATCGCTCCCGTTGGTTAGGAGGATTCTAGAACCCGATCTCAGCGCCACCTACCGGTTCTAACGGTATAAAAAGTATCCTATCTTCAAGTTGAATCAAACTGCACCAGGTGTGCAAATTTGACTAAAATCGGATAAGTACTTTAGAAGTCCATCGCGGACAAACAACGTGACACGTAATTTATATATATTAAGATAAAGAATATATAATTTTATTGGACACATTTTTATTTAAACTGGTGATCGCCCTTTTGCAAAAATCGACTATAATAATTAATGTCAAAGACTTACACTTCTATAATCACAGATTACGCTAAGGCTACACTGTTAATTTCACTTGAACAATAAACAAGAGTAATATATACGTGTGTGTGTCAAATACATGGTAGTGTGTGTAATGTTAAAGAATATAAGCATTCGTCGCTTCTTCTCCATAACAAGTGTGCGAAATTTCATACTCCTCTCCGTCCGCGCAATTTTCGTAAAAAGGGGTACAAAGTTATTACTTTACGTAAAATAAATAAGTAATACTTTTACAGTAAAGTTTACAGTAGATGCGTTTGTATGCTGAAATCGTTTTAAACAGATATTATACATATCCTTTATTCTAGATAAAAAGACTATTAACTCAAAAAAGCAAAATTTTCAGGAGAGCCATAAGTAGTTTTCAAGTTAATATTTCTATATTTCTGTTATTATTTGGTTAACCTTTTTCAATATAATTAATAAATTTAATATTTTGTTATAATAGATACGACCATTTTAAATAGAAAAAATGCAAGATTTATATATTATAGTAATATGTTAGTATAGTTAAGTCTGCCGATTATTTATTTATTATTAATTATTAATAATTAATTATTATTAATGAATTAGCTTTATGAAAGAAAATACAACTAGGAAAATTTTACCTTTTTTTTTGGCCAGGGAAATCCGTTTGAGGACTAAGCCGCGACAGGCGCAGAAGCCTGGGGGGGTTCGCGACCCGGTGAGAGTGTGGGATTCGCCAGATCGGGGGTGGCACTAGCGTGCCCGGTCAAAACCGGTGCCACGCTATTGCCACTCCCCAGTTAGGGATACCCACTAAAACTCCTGGGTGTTCCGTCCTGCGCCTTATGCCAGGGCTACGGGTGTAGGCAATCCCGTCTCCGCATACCCTGGCAGGCGTGGGCCCCGCTCACTGGGCCTCTTCCAATGCCGGGGGAGCTACTCCCCCGGCGACTTCTCGGTCTTTTCCGGGCGTGGGGCGGTCTGCAACGCGCCCCACGGGAAGAGAGATGAGCGCGCGTGGAACACTCGCGCTCTCATCTCGACGGCATGTGCGGGTGAGTGAGAACCTCTATACCCCTAGAGGCCCCACCCGCGCCGCCCGCTTACGGTGGCCGAAGGTCTAGGTCCGACCTCCGGCGTAGGAAAACTTTACTTTAACTTAACCCAATACATTAATATTAGTCATATTGTATTGCACATGTAACCTTTTTGGACTACAAGTAACTGAGAGTAGGTCACAGTCTTCTTTGGGTAAGATGATTATGCGTTTTGTAAGTTTTTTAATTAATTATAAAATAATTAATTAATAATTATACATAATATATAAAATACGTAATTATATTGTATGAATGAAATGAAAGAATGATAACACTTTATTGTTCATCAAAAAATAAAATAAAGAGCGGCCTTATCGCTTAAAGATATCTCTTCCAGGCAACCCCAGGAAAATATTAAAAACGCGACAGTGGCAATGAAGATCATAGAAAGATCAAAAAATAAGAAACATTCAGAACAAAAATAAATAAAGAATAGACTATATATTATACAAACATATCAGAATAAGCATCACTGTTAGACCCGAGCAGACCAAAAATAATTATTGACTCTAAGACAATACTGCTTTAGCTTGTCTGATGTTGAGTGGCAGTGAGTTCCATAGATGTACCTATACATAATTATGTAGGTACGTTACATAGTTTCGGAATATAATCAATTCTAACATATCGATTTATTCTTGCGAATGTGTAAAGTTACGTAAACGCCTGCAATTATAGAAAATTTTCCATATCTTGAAGAAATTTATAAGCAGTAAAACACAAACATAATCAATTTCCAGTTCACACGCTGTTTCGGAATGCGTACCTATTTAAGAGAGTAAGCAATACTCGTAAATTAATTCTCTATATGGCTGTTATGTGTCAAGTGTTACAATATATGTTAACGTTGATATGTCATTATTTTGAGTATTTAAAAAAAGTTGAATCTGGCCTTCTCCTTGGTATGGTTTAGTAGGATGTAGAGGAAACATTTTCCTTTTTTTTCACAAAATATTTATACTATAATATTGTTACTATTAATTTAATCGTATTTAGAATATTACGTATAGCAAGCCTATAAACCTCGTATAACTCTGCGGTTGGTTGCGACGTAAGTGGCTGTTGGTAAAAATAAAAAGAATTAACGCTTCTTTGAATACATTTTTCGGAGAATTACCTGTCAGGGAGATATCACCTGTTTAATTAATTTGAATTGCCATATTACCGAGGCTATGGAAGTTAAATGTCGAAGATAATACAATATGCAGGTGCGGAGCGCAAACTGCGTCCAGGTGTCGCCATGACATCGTAAACAGCTGATACTATGGCCAAGTTCATTACCGTTGCGTTCAAATCAATTGGCCGCGGCATTACCTCTGCCGTTTTTATTGCAACATTTTTAATCTCACTACTTTAAAACTCGTGGAAAAAGTACGCTAATAACGATATTACAAAGTAGTTGAAATAACAATTTCTCAATTTCAATTACGTCACTCCGTCCGTATAATTTGGTGGGCGGCACAGTGGTTGTGAGCACGAATACGGTGCCTACTTTCAGTGTTAAGAAAGTAAAAGAGCCATTGATGTAGTCTGCGCGGTTATTCAGTGGGTCGTACACCGCGTGTCCGGTTTGTCTACAAATTGGTCACATCGACCGCTAAGTGGGAAGATTTGGCTCACACGACGCCGGTGCAACGATGTTGCTAACGGGTTTATAATTAACTATTCATTATGGCTATACACTGTACAAAATGTAAATAAGACGTATAGTATTCTAAATATAATTCAATTTACTTTCATTTCTATGGAAGATTTTGATGATACAGAATATTTTTATTTGTTTCAGCCAGCATTTTATTTGGATTTAATATTTATATTTTCTGAACCCTGGAAGATATAGCAACTATAAATATATACGAACATTTTCAATAGAAATCCCTTTTGAATCAAAAATTTCATAGAAATTCATTTAGGCCGTCTAGTGCCTCATCGGAATAAACTTTCAGATTGACAGGAAAATTTCTGAAAATACTCTCTGGTTCGCTGCTAATCTATGGTTAGCTGCCTTAGAGACAACAGTTTTTATCAAAAATTTACCTGCATTTTGAAATTAAGGCCAAAGACCAGATATTAATTATTTCAATTTTATTAACATAGAAAAAGACTAGGAATGTCAATGCTTAGGTAATCTTTTACCTCAATAGATAATTCCACTTTATTCATTAGTGACAAGTACCAGTTCTTAATAATTTTACTTGCGTAACCTCTGTGCCTATTTGTTTACTTACCTCTTGATACTTTGTTCAAATATTAGATTGATTAAAAAACGATTAGTACTGTTTATTTAGACTAAAATATGTTTTTATCACGTTGGTTGCAAATTTTAGTGGTATTATTGTATAAAAAGCGAAATAACAGTCTTATGGCCTCCTCGATCTACTGTTACGTTTCTTCGCAATTAATATTAACAGGCATAGAATTATTATTATTAATAATAATAATAACGTTATTTCAGAAACCCCTGTCATTTCCATATAATGCAAATAATTATTTAAATCAATAGTAATTAGTAGTGCATTACACCCGCGTGTAAATCGCGTATTAAAGGTAGTTAATTATTGCCATGTTATTATTATTATTTTACGTTTATAAAGAGCAGAAATAGAGAATTTAAGGGTAGAACATTCCACGCGGCTTCGCTTATAAACTTGAAAATACATACTTTGTATACCTTTACCAAGTACCGAATGTCATAATAATCGGCTTATTCCTAAGGCTGTGAGAAGGAGCAAACACATACACTAAGAAAGTACTTTTCACATGCCATCATATGGGTTCCTCTTTTAGTACGCCACTGCTTTTAGCCACACCGTTTCATTTATTATCTTGTGTATTTCTACATTGTGAAATCATTATTTTTAATATCATTGGGTTTCGTAGACAAATAATAAAAACAGTGGTAGTACGTCGCCGCGTCGCCCGTACGGAACCTTTCACTCTGCTAAACACCACGCTGTTAATTTATTTGTTGTAATAATTAGTCCCTGTTCGCTTCTTATACTAGTATTTTAAGTTTATTTAAAGCGAAATTAAAAGTAAAGGAAATACAATAAATGAGCCGATGTCTAGATCAAACAGATAAAACACCTCATAAGAAAGTAGGTACATTCGTTTATGTTTTCCTTATAGTTCAGCATCACCTATAAGACAACAAAGTTGTATGCTTACATTTAAAAATGCTGTGTACACGTGGTTACATATCAGACACTTCCGTTTTGTGAATTAAACATTGAAAATTCATGTATTTATTTTTGGCTTTTTCAGTCACATAACAAAGACGACGACGTGGGATGATCCGCGGAAGACTCTCGCAGCACAGACGGTCACGGCGGCTGGCGTACAGCATCAAAGCGCCGAAGCACTTATTACACAGGCGGCGGCAGTACCTACCATTGGCAACACAACCTCAGCAGGTACTATGGTTTTCATCAACATTCTAATTAACTAATATTCCTTATTCTCCCATCTCGAATCCTCCCGATAACCTAGGTAATTTTCTCAATAAATATCACCCAGAATTCACACGAATCGTCATAATTTTAGGGACACGCCGGAGCCATATTATAGCCAACCACGACGTTAGCGATGACCAACATCTGCTACTTTTGTAAATTAGCCGCTAAGCCGAAGAAATGGATTTATAAATTAATTAATTTTGAAATTTAATTAATTAATTGTATTAATGACAGTCCTCCAGTGATAATAAACACTACTACAGAAACTTAGGTATTTAATCATATACTTTTACTATGAACAGAGGTGGCCACAAATCATATTTCTCTCACTCTTTGATATAGAAAAACATCATGAAAACTTTCAGGATACGTTCTATCATTGAAGACATATTTTTTAGAGCAAATGAGTCAAATATCAAAACATTTAATATATTTCTTCTCCAATTTCACATTTAAAGAAAGTGTCAGAACTATATCATTATGTTTCTATAGAGTTATAGTATTACTTGTCCATACTTATAACGCAGCCTTGTGTTTTTACAATCAAAAGAATCTATAAGAACCGATAACACGATAAACGCAAAAATATATTTTAAGCAAAGATAAGAACTTCATTCAATTATTGAGACACGTCGATAACAGTATCCGCTATAAACAAATACGTCATTATGCTTACGTTAAAAGGAAAAACTGTGCGTATTAAAATAATGGTTTGCTTTTATTGATCTATCTTGTATCTGATAAACTAAGTGAAACAAATATAAAAACTCTTGTTGGCTATGACCACATAATGTGGTTTTCAAGTACAACTTCATCTCAACTGTCACTTTGTCTTGCATCAAGCGTGTAGCAAATATCGATTGCTACAAGTAACTGAAAAGTCATGACTTTGATAATTACATTATAAACCGTAAGACATTCGCTCCAACTCAGGCACAATTTGACCGTTGGTTGGCGAAAGAAAGAATTATTCCTTTTTTTCTACTACCAACTGCGACGAGTGAAGAAAATAATATATTGAATTTATTTCCTACTTATTTCGCTTTTTAACGAAAAAGTGTCTTTGGGTTGCTGGTGTTGAAATACACTCACTACAGTTTAGTAAGTTAAGCATTTGTTTATTTTTTTTCAATTATAACGTGAAGTAAGGCCGCATAAGTACGACCCCTTTTTTCAAATTACTTGTTTAGCCATTATAAATAAATAGACTTCATTTATTTTATTTGAATATAAATCCCTTTATATTCCGCTAAAATTAAAAACCATTCAACATCTTGAAATAATTTTGATTTATAATTTATTAACAAACAAATAACAACTCGTAAAAAGCCAAAAGTTCAGAACCTCATTCCCATAAAACGCAAATATTGAGATATTTCTTTCCTATACTAAGCGTGCGATATAAATATACCAAATTTGGCATTGTGGATTTTCAGAGCAAGGCGGAAAGCCTATTAAATTATTATACTTACATATTGTTACATACCGACAAAGACCGCACATCTGACATGTTGTAAAAACGAATTCTTTATTTACTTCGTGTTTAAACTTTAAAAACATATATCGTTATCGTACTTATTTTCTGGTTGTAATTAGTGTCGAATGAATTAATCCTTCTTTTTATTACATTGCGTCGAAGCTTGTCAGATGTGCGTGAACGGGGGCTATGTCGGTATTATACAGTTTAATATAAAACAATGCCCGAACGGAGGGGTGAGGCAGCCAAGCGGCGACTACGATCCAGTTCTATTTGTATTTGTTTTATACGTGTTTACACAGTTCTAATAAACTCTATGGTAATTCCAACGGCATTTATTTTAATTCGAGTCCTGTAGCTCGAACAGTATAATACAAAATATAAAGTTTCATGAAAATGTAGCACAGTTAAAATAATATCAACTAAA
Source organism: Dendrolimus punctatus (assembly GCA_012273795.1). NCBI lineage: Eukaryota > Metazoa > Arthropoda > Insecta > Lepidoptera > Lasiocampidae > Dendrolimus > Dendrolimus punctatus. Next base: position 10,155,537 of record CM022528.1, read on the forward strand.
CTAAAATAGAAACATTTTTTCTGGCATTAAGTTATAGTTGTTGGGGAGTTTGTTGCGCGGCTTTTCCTCCTTTAACAGTACATAACTTAAATTGATTTGGAAGCAGTGGTAGACACATGACTTTACAAAAGTAATTTGTAGGATTCTGTTTTTACATATATACAGTTACTAGCGGACTCGGCACACGTTGCCCTGTTCTGAAAATATAAAATTCTAGAACCCGATTTCAGCGCTACTTACAGGATGTAATTATGGATATAAGCCATCCAAGGACCGACTCAAACACACAAAATTTTATCAAAAACAGTCCAGAGGTTAAGGAGTACATCAGTGACATTACACGACCGTAAGAATTATAAGATATTCATTTCATTATTAATAACCCCCAATATGTGTTTCCATTCACATTACGTACAAAAATACGCTTAAAACAAATAAAATATTTTAAATAAATATATATACTTTAAAATTATTGTCTCTCATAAGTAGGTACTCACGGAATATTAATATTACTTTTGAATCATTATTAAATTTAAATAATATATACAACTGGTTACATATGTAGAAAATAAGGTAAATCTGCCTTTTTTTACAATTACAGGATGTTTTCACTGACTAATGAGGACACTTCACTCGGTGTTTGTTATAAAGTATAATAGATAATTAAATAGTTTTATAAAATAGATAGTTTTACTCAATAAATGATTTTTTATTTGATTTTGATAGAAGCCCACAAACGTCCAGCTGCTGGACTCGGCCTCCGTATACTCCGCTTGTCTATTACGTATTTGTCACATTGGTTATCTTGATGTGCCGGTATCATCACGAAGGTTTTTTCACTGTCATCACTTAAGAGGTGCTTGCTCTTCAGGGCTGGATTCAAACTCGCGTCATTTGAGTTTGAGATGCGGGTGCGTCCCCCGTAAGCTTTAAACGACTTTTGAAATTATTTTTTTATCTAAATATTTTTTCATTCTGTGACATGGCGAAACAAAAACAAAATAAAAAGATATATCAAAGTGGAATATAATAACGATGTACCACATTATTTAAAAAATTGCCAATTTTAAAAAGCTGGAAATAAATGTTTGTGTATAGTTTCACTATGCATTAGCCATTAGAGTATCTCAATTAAAATTGATTTTATTATAAACGTTATTTAATAATTTTGGAATTTCTGTCAAAGTAAATGCTATAAATAGCGTGATGTGCCGGCAAATTGTTCGTCTTCTTTTGATTCATTTGACCACAGACGTACTACAGGTAAACATCCGACGATCACGTCTATACAAATTGTACAGTGGAAACAAGTACTAGCACTAACTAATTGTACTTTGATCCTATTTAACCAGATAATGACGTTATTGGTATTTCCCTGACATTATTTTATTTATTATCTTTCCTAGTGCTATTGTTGTTTATACCTACCTATATAAGGAAAAGGATAATGCGGCATGAAGTACCGTTAAAACTTCAATGATAAATCACATCCACACCCACGGTATGATATAACGTTATGTGCGAAGTTCCAGGTTTGCCACGAATGCTATCAATCAAGCAGATATCACATGCGTCTGTCTGATAAAGTATACAACGGTTATGCCAGCGTAAAGAATAGAATTGCTTACTTTTAAAGATGTTTTTTCACGTCCCCGTTTTCACGTGATCTAATTGGCCACAGAACCGAGTTTAAAATTATCATGGAACTAAAATAAAAACAAGTAAATAACCCGAATTCTAAAACTGATTTTATGACGGGAATTAACGCGTTGTTTCCGTCGGTCGATGCGAGACGAGCGTTGAAAGGTGTTCGGAAAATACATTGGTGTCGCGGCGCCAGCTACGGCTCCGGCGCCCGGCGCCTGACGCCCGACGTCCGACGCCTGCCGCGCCCGTATCCCCGCCACCAAAACACCCTACATCTGGTGTACACCACCACAACACAACACGATTACTCAACAATCAATACTCATAATATGGTTACTATGAATTATGCATTATCCGTGCAGGAATAGATTCGTAAGAGGCGACTAAACAGCCTACAGCTAGGTGGAAGGGCATTTGCCTCCAGCTACCACTAGCTTAGAGTATGCCACCATAACAACGGTGAGTTGTGTTCCGGCATTAGTAGTCATGGTCCAGTCTCCCTTAAGAGAGCAGCAGCGCATTTGTAAGGCCTTTGGTGTTGCAAATGTCCATAGGCGATGGCAATCGGTTTCCATCAGGTGGACCGTCTGCCTGTTTGCTATACTTATGCAATAAAAAAAACGATTATTGGAATCTCAATGGTAACATTTAAACGTGAACCTTTGTTCGGATTGGTTTGTTTCTTTTTCAAGGATATAAGGTACTTGCTATAAATAGGATATATTTTTATGGAATCCGTTTTTGAAGTATATTTGAGCGAAACCGAAATAAAGGTATAGTCCTACATATAAACCTTACTTAGTCATTGATGTCATATTTATTTTTATGATTTTATAGCAAATTTGGAAAAAAATGAATTATCATGGTTTGTTCATCTGTTTAATTCTCAAATATTACTGGGTGTGTAAGCTACATAATTATATTTCCTGGGATTAAATTTGATACGAATATGTGTTCTACACTTACACAATACACAATGCTTTAATGAAACTGCGATAAAAACTAAAAATTAAGTAGGTTTGTGTGATCGCCTCATACTACAATACATACTAAAAGATGAATTTAAAAAATCAATAAGCTCCATGAAGGGCTTTTTAATTTAGCAATAAGGAGGGATATTTTACATACACATACATAAAAATACTGTGTTTTGCACTAAAAAGTGGAAAAATTCAACAAAAATTAGTTTGAATAGGATCCGTTAAATAGTTTTTGACATTTACCTATTTATTTTGGAATTAATATTTTTTAGGGTTTTGTACTCATATAGATATAATGGACGTTGACCACATCTACGGAACCCTTTGTTCGTAACATAACTCGTGTTTGGCGATTTTATATTGTTGCGGTTCCAATACCATAACATTACAGCTGACGGGTGCTGTGTCCGTACAGCAAAAACTTCAAAGTGCCGCCAACGCGAAGCGTACGGCGTCATTTCCATATCACGTGCATATGCATCTACGTGTATAATTATGTTTTTCTTGTGATAGAATACTCGGTACGTGCCTAGTCACTTAATCATGTTTGACTGTAATACAAGCGCCGCCATTGTGGCACCGAAGCGTCGGCTTATGTACTATCGAAGTAACGAGCTTATTGTAAATTGTTAGAAAGCCACGTAATGGGAAATCAACAACGATTACTATTCCCAAGAAAGTGATTTAGGATCTTCAAATTCAATGGCTTCCATAGTTTATGATTTAATAGATGTTTATGAGAGGCGATTAACTTACAATTGGATCCGGTAGATGGTTCTGAAATCGGGTTCCAGATTTTGTTATCATTTTTTGTGCGTATTTTAGTGAGTCTCGGGATGGTTTAGGTCCATAATTGGATCCTGTAGGTGTCGCTGAAATTATGTTTTAGATTTTTATTTTTTCAGGCTAGGATAACGACTGATGGGCCCGCTAGTTTACAATACTTTCTAAGCTTATAAAGAAATAGAAAAAAAATTGAAGAAATAGCGACGTACTTACATTGTTGACAAGTATCTTAAAAATAAAAACATTTTGAGAATTTCTACGCCGCATTTCAGCAAACAACGTTTGTACTCAGCGCATTGGCGTGCCGGTATAATATCCGATACAAAGCTGATTTTCATTGCAAACCTTACTTTTGGCGTATAATACTAAAACGACACGCATAGTTTGTTAATTTCAGAACTTTTTAATTTGTAAATAATAATATATGCCTAGTGTCTACATAGGATAAACAGTATAAATATTTTGTTAACTATATGATTTCAATAAAAATTATAACACATTCTCGTCTATATTGTAACATGCTGCATGCTTGTATGTACTCGTATATTTGCTTTACTTGCAAATAAAAAATAACAAATAAATCAATGCCGGTCCTTTTGTTGTTCTTACCTAAGAAAACGGCCTTTGTGACATAACGAGTGATGTTGTTGCTCTTGGTCGATTTATAAAAGAAAAAATTAATTGAATGAGAGCTGCCAAAAATCTTTTAACTTAATAAATGAGTAAATTATAGGTATAATATATATTTATGATGGGTATCATAAAATCAACACCGAGTATAGACAATCTTATTAGGAGCATGTTCCTATATCTTCCCAACCGTTCATTTCCCTTTATATAGTTTAAAATTTGATATAGACTCTATGCAAGTAATGTTAAAATTCAACCGATGCTAAGCCAAGCTAATGAATATTATGATTAATGGTGTAAGACCTCGCGTAACAATTTCACGCCCTTAGTGGATGTTTCTATAGATAGCCGGCTGTTTATCGGTTAATAATGTTCTAGGTAATTCTTAATTATGTGCAGATATTATGTAGATCAGGTGATATTACAAATAATATTGTTTTCTCACCACATGCCATCTTAATCTAATGTCATGATAACGCTTACCAAACTAACATTGCAAATGTTTTAGCCTGACGCATTCCACATTATAATTCATACCATAATGAATTTGTAGGGTATTTGATTTGTTGATGTAAATTCGAAAATGCCCTTGGAATTATCAAAAAGTTATTATAATTTAGAAGAACATATTAGAAGTACACTCACGTAATTCACATTTTTTATAAGTAAAGCCGAATACAACAAAACCAAATCGTAGGGCAGAAAATCGTTATCACATAAATCGCGCAAAATACGTCGTTATAAGATACTCGCTCCGATAGTGCACTAAGTAATGCGTAATTCGCAGTCAAAACACGACTGGTGCATTTCCGACAGACCGACCCTCATCTATTCTAAATTAGACATGGCTTCCTAGCAAATGCTGCCAACTGCTTCTTGGATTCGTTAAATGGTCAGCTTATTGCCTACCAAGAATTCTTATAAAATATCAACAGAGGAAAGAACGTTTTATGACGTCTCACGGCAGCGTGAACAAAGAGATTAGCCCGAATAATAGATCATTGAAAGGGGTAAAAAGACACTTGCAAAGGATTAGTATCAGCTTGGAACAATACTTTCCTTTAAAACTCTCTTTTCGCAGCATTGTCTTAGGTAATGGGCATTCAATTTTAACAAAAATGACGACCGCAAGTGCCTTTTCGTTAATAATGGCGTAACCCCGGAGTCCATCCCTACCAAATGTCCAGGGCCCCGAGTCCTCCGCCCGGGTTGGAGGGAAAAGCGCAAGCAAGACCACAGCCCGACAAGGGCCGTTCGAGGATCTGACAGAGGTTTTAGTAAGTTTAGGGATGCTACTACCAACCGGACGAGACGAATCCCGAACACGGGCCGTGACTTTTCGCCTTCCCGCGTTTATGGCCTTCAATCGTATTTCCCTGGTAAAGAAGGATCCCGAGCCCGTTATTACAATTTATGTCGGAATGGTTGTTTTTATATGCAAGGCCTTGAGTTATACCAGAGAAGAAGAACAAGCAGAAAACTCTTTATTGTTCACCACATACACATAAAATAAGCGATTTACAATAATCACATTTAACAATAAAGGCGGGAACAATAGGCTTCCTTATCGCTTTAGAGTGATCTCTTCCGATCCGAAATATTGGAAGAACACTAACTAGGATTAATTTTGATAGCAAAACTTGTAAAAATAAATAATAGTATACAGTAAATAATAATAATAATATACAGTAAAAGTAATTTAAAAAAATAAGTCCCGCTTGACTTAATCTAAAAAACTCAAAAAGTTTCTTTACTTCTGGCGCTGTCTAGTATGTAGGTTTCGGAAGTTTTCAGAATGCCGAGGCAGCACGCAGCCGTGTTCGAAGATTCGTTATGATGAGACGAAAATACATTGTAATATCTATCTATCTATCTATCTATATACTTAAAAGCTCAATCGTACATATAAAACTAGCCCCATATTGACTATGATTTCACTTTGAAATTGAGATTACTCGGCATAATTTATATTCATATATCCATTTCTTCAGAAATTATTAAGTCAGCTTTAGAACGGTCATGAGCTGACAATAGTTTTCGTATTATTTATTATACGAAAGAATATTTTCTTGCTTATATAAAAATATAATAAAATTGTGTAATTATTTGATAAATAAGTATTTACGTCTTGTATTGTGTGTTAATTGGTCGTAATTCTGACGTAAATTGTACATACTGATCAAGCACTAGACTGCAACAGTGTTTAGGTAATGTTAATAATTGTGCATTATGCGTAATTAGTACAGACAGTAAAATACTGTCTGGTCGTTCTGAGCTCACTACACTATTTGTTTTATTAGATATAAATCAACATTTCATGTTAAACTTCAAGTGTGCTCTTTAATTTCCTAAAATTAATAGCCATAGACACCTCATCCTATGATTGACGTGCACCTCCAATAAAATCCTTTATCCATATTTGTTTACTAACTTAATTATTAACCTAGATTTCACATTATATTTAATTATCAATGCGGAGCCGTGGTGGTACAACAAATATAAAAGAAAATTAATTATAGTTCACTAGTTTCAAGATTGTTTATAAACGATTGGAATTATTTTGTGTTTAATCACAAAAAAAACGCGAGTGAAGAGGAGGATGATATGTGCGTGACACTCGCCCGATTGCACTCACAATAAGATACCGTGATTCATGAATATAGTGCGTGGCCCGCGCAGCGCCGCGGCCAGCGTCGGCGCACCGGGTTGTTGCGCGGGCGCTACTCTGGCGCCGTTGATTCTTGGAACGAACGCTCGGTGACCTTCCCGATGTCCACCTGACACACAATTTAGCGTACGTACGTTTTAGATTTAAACTAGCTTGCAACTGGTCGCTGTTGAGAGAATAAGAATAACTCAATGTAACCTTATTGAAACAAATTATCAATTTAAAAGTTATGCTCATGACTTACGTCTGATTGATTTCAGCAGCGAAAAGTACAAGTAGTAACACGACGACAGATGGACTAGGGCCGCTGCCAGAGGGCTGGGAGCAAGCTGCGACAGCCGATGGGGAGATATACTTCATAAATCATGCCACGCGAACGACGTCCTGGTTCGATCCGAGAATACGTAAGTTTTATTACTTTGAAAGTTAGGCAACTAAGACAGAACTTCCGTTGTTAAATTTATGGTATTTATGAAGATTTTATTTTGGTTACAGCACAACACTTGCAACGAACCCCAGCTGGGGCCACAGGCACGGCGGGTGGCAGTTGGGCACAGATACAGGCCTGCCAACAGAATCTCCGGTTGAAGTCCCTACAGCTCGAACGAGATCGCTTAAAGCAACGCCAGCAGGAGATAAGGCTCCAGGTACGTTGCGCTTTTATGCTCACGTGACGGATATACCTACATAGGTGTAATTAATTAATGCACCAGTCATATTCTCTCACAGAACTGTGTACCAACAATACCACCTTTGCTGGAAATGATAAGAATCATGAGATGGTGGATACGTATTAATGGATGATGATCACCTTACCGTTTTCAATGAGGCTTAATTCTCAGAGACTATTTTATTTAATGATGAAACACAAGTTTTTTACTTATAAAAGATCTAAGATGTTATTTTAGATCTTTTATATGTTATGTTATAAACCAATAAATGACGGGCATAAAGTATACAACCGGACCGTAAAATATATTATAAATTACAAAAACAAACCTACAAATACGTTTACACAAAGCGACTATCGTCACTACTGAGGCAGCGGTGCCCTATCTCTGTATTCTTTAAATCCCTCATGTAATCAGTATCTAATTGTATAGCCTCAAAAAACCCTTTATATGAAATATTAACACTCACAAACGACGATTAATTAACCTTTACTTTCTAATTTCAGCAAGAGCTTATGGCTCGACAAGCATCATCGATCGTGTCAACACTAGCGAACAGCACAGGGGCTGTGGCGAGCACTGAGTTGCCGCTGGACCCGTTTTTGTCCGGGTTGAGCGATCACCAGCGGCAGGAGTCGGCTGACAGCGGCTTGGGCATGGCGGTGCCGCAGTCGTACTCGATGCCCCACACACCGGAAGACTTCCTCGCCGGGATGGACGACCGCATGGACTGCAGCAGCGAGGCGGGCGCCAACATGGACTCGACCGACATTGCGCTCGGGGACAACATCGGCTCTACTGACGACCTGGTACCGTCTTTGCAGGTATTATATCTAACGCTTGCTTCACTACTAACACCTTTCGGTCTTGGTGAATGGCTTTTAAATGCAAATCAATTAGTGATTTATTGCTTAGACTTGATTTTACATACATAGATAACTTCACGCCAGGTCCCTTGCGTGGTAGGCACGAACAACAGAGCGCCATTCAGGCTTATTCTTACACACCTCCCTTGCTTCTTTGACATTTATAGCTCTGTTCATGCACGCTCGTCTGTTCTTAAGGCTCCTGACATCACCTTCTGCTAGTACACGATCAATCAATAATTACATTTATTTATTGATGATAATTTATGGAAGTAACGTAGCGGGTAAAACTCCCGGGTTTTACACCATTGACTTAGGTTCTAATCATGTCCAGGGAGCATACGTGGCTTAGACTGTTCTTGTACCCTAATAGGTACTACTATAGTCATAACTTGCTAACGGCAAAAAAGAAAACATCGTTAGATACAAGAGTGATGGGTATTGTGCCCGGTGCTCAAAGCCCGAACTCAACCTTGGGAAGTTTAATTTATTTACATTTTCAATGTAATTCAATCTATTAAATTTTTTATGGAAAGATATCCTATGTACGCCTATAATTTTGTAGCAAATATCATCATGTTACTGTGAGCCACATATTACAAAACTTAGTGACAAAACTTCCAATTCTGATCACCTAGCTATATTAGTTGGAATTTAATTAGTTCTATGTAACTTAAAGCTAAAACTTACTAGAACTAAACAAGTTCTTGAGACTAAATAAATAATGAAAAATATGGTTTGTTTTCAGTTAAACGAATTCACAAACGACATACTGCTGGACGACTTGCAGTCCGTGATAAACTCGACGCCGAGCAAACCGGACAACGTGCTGACCTGGCTCTAAGTGCACTGCGCGACACAACACGTGCACGACGCCACATTTAAAAAAATTAGGTATATTAGATATTAATTTAGAGTACTTACCGCTTTAGAACTTGTTCACATCTGTATCACTTTGGTTTATCGCATCTCCGTTATGTATATCATATGTCTATAACTTAATCCGAAATACGCATTAGTACTGCTAGATATGATACACCTAAATGCTACAAATGTTGCCAAGATAAATGACACCGGCTACTGCATTAGTGTCGCTGATAAAAGGGGTAATGAAGAAGATGTAAATTTCACTAAGAAAATGACAATAACTAGCGGGTGAAAGTGCGTTTTGGATACATGTGTGCTATAAGTAGGAACAGATTGATTCTTTCGGTACTATGTAGTTGGATTAACAAAGAATTCTCGTTAGTTCATGTAATCTACTTGTGACTCCAGTAACATTATATACACAGTTATTAATTTTCTTGACTCGTTAATTTGATCAAACAGGTAGTTTACATTTATTAAGATACGCTAATGTCAAGGACGACCGCATGTTAAATTGAATGTATATTTAAATGCACAGTTTATTTTACTGATTGGTCGCTAGGTGCGATAAATAAAACATTTCAATCCATTGTTTAAATATTAGTTTCCCAAAAGGCCAGTAACTAAACTGAATATTTTTGCTACTTGCGGACGTCCATGGCGTCCTTTGCTAATCGCAGAATTAGCATTGTTCGTCTCTGCATTTACCCGGATGAGACAGCAACGCAATGACAATAACGAAATTTTACTCCACGTCTTGTAGATGTGTCTTGTCTTTGTATGTCTGTTTTTAATATTATATGCCAATCGAGATTTCCTATTTATTGTTGGACGTTTCGAGTTGTAAATTATTTAAGGAAAATTAATAACATAAATGTAATTTGTGCCTTTGCCTAAAAGAAGCGAGTGGTTATGGTTGTGTGTTTCTATACTCGTTTGTATTGGTTTTTGGTTAATATCCATCATGTACAATTAGCTACAAGAGTGAGTGTCAAATGAAGCTGGATTAAACAAGACTGTCACAAGTGACTAGTCATACTTTTTATAGTACTTGTTTGACGAGCTTTTTACTCTCAGAAAGAGAGATTTACTAAGTGGTTGCAGGCCTCCTTTCGTAATTGAAAAGAGTAGCGCTGCAACACTACAAATCGTGATCAAGATTTCCTTTATTCTTTTGCGTAAGACTATCGGAAATCACTATCGTTGTCTTCGGTATAACATATCGCATATTTAAAATTAAGATTGTGATAACACCTTGACCTAACAGTGCCTTATTGTGCCTTTATAAAGAAAAAAATATTTATTGTTTTTGTAATTTAGAAAATATTAAGATATTTCTACACTTTTTATGTCATTTTATTAATATAGCAATGATTTGACGAACATGAACTACTTATTTGGATGTGGTGGATGTGTATTTCGTCTTACACCGTCCTTGTGTATTTTACGAGATTATGGAGTAAACGTTAAGTTTAATAGTATATTCTTGAATTAGATAATTACGTTGGCAACTATTTTATTTACTTTTAATCGGTTGTGACTGGATATTGGAGAGTTTGGCGCATGCGTGTGTGTGTGTGAACGTCGCTAGCTAAATAATTTAGTGTATAACTCGAGCTCGAGCTATAAAAGTGACTCCTTTGTGCCTAAATGTGAAGAAGTTCACGCCAAGCGATCGTAAGCGGTCAGTCGTTAGTTAAGAGCCGTTGCACGTTGTTTCTGATATAATATGGGTGCCAACTATCAACGATAGTTAATAACTCTCGTATAATAATATTGTTTACTTTTATTTACCTAGTATTACTTCAATGTTTTCAATATCAAATACGCCTATCTTAGTTGTCGACCCGTCAGTACATGAAACCCTCTCAAAATTGTGTTAAGCCCACCTAGTCTTTAGATTTGTTTGTATGAATGTTATGGAATCAGCTAGCTTGATTGAAACTAATGATATTGAAATTAGGCCTGTAATATCAAATGCTACATTGAAAACTTTGCCATATTAGTAAAAAGTACTATTATTCTTTTAAGACTTAAATGTAATCTTCAGTTATTATAAATAGCATTATTAGCATCTGTGTAACTATTGTAATTAGACGTAACGGTGCTGGGTTTATGGTACATTATAATGTTTGTATTCTGTAGATCCATTTGTTGTATACTTTTATTTGGTATTTGTCGTGTATGAAGTGTAAGAAGAGTCCATGGGTAGCGACGCCTCTGACATTGTTCGGTTCATTACTCCCCGCGCCCCTCCCCGCCGGCCCCGCCCTCGGTAGTGTTCGTGCTGCGCCGTCGCCCGTCGCTTGAATGGCACATCGAGAAACATTCCATGCTGGCAATAGTCGGCTCGGCGTCGGCGCCCGCGCCCGCGCCGCTCCACGACGAGCCTCTGCCAGTGCTTGCTTACCACAGAGTAATATTCGGAACAATACATCGATTGTAATCTATATTCGTTTATTTCTAAGTATAGCCTTTATAATTTACAAACATATCTTTTCAGTCTGATAGCAGATGCAAGTTTTCACTGTAGTGTATGTAACTATGCGTATCAATGTTATAACAATGAAATTAAAAGTGTCAAAGTAATTAGTTTAGTACTATAATTTCATTGTAAATAATTCGATATTCTTACATGAATTAAATAAATATTTGTTTTAATATGAATCTGCTCTTTTATTTTTATTTTTTACATAATAAGAGTACAACGTCCGATCTGCCCAAGGTTGCTGTTACATTATTGTGTTAGTGTTAGAATGATCGATCAACACTTCATATTGTTAGTTTCGATAAGTACTAATTCAAAACAATACTCAGTAATAGCTTTAATTATTGTTTGAATATATTATCAAAGCTGCAAAAATCATGATTATTTGAAAGAGAGAGAAGAGATTTGAAATAGCAGCACAAGACTACCGGGGGTAAAATACTGTAAATCTTTTACGATTGTATTATATTATTAAAAAAATATTTTACAATAAAAACTTAAACTTCGATTGTATTCACTATTACTTTTATACTACTTGAAGAACATCATTACAATAACAGATAAAACAATGTGTGGTATAAAACTGTCTTGATTAACAGGCTCAAATGAAAAGAGATAATCGGTTATAAGTCTTCTCTGTGAAATTGCTGAGGATAAAAAAGAAAACAAATTATACACCATAAGTTAATTATTTATTTAAAACTCATGCGATACTATTTACATAAACAGCAATGTCTGTCTCCATTACACATGCATCTCATGCAAGCTTCAGTGCTTCCTCACCTGCAGAAATGATTGTTCAAGTCAAGCATATATCTCCATATTTCATTTCACGGTAAGTATAAAAGTTATAAATGGGTTCATTAAAATAGGCTTAAGAAGCTAGAAAAAGCTACATATAAGCTGCGCGCAGGATTCCCGATGACTACTTACTATTATTGTATTGTATTACTTACTATTATTATATATACTTTTGTGAAGTATATACAATAAAAAATATATAAATAATTAAAATAATAAATTTAGTGCAACGACTATTTATGTATCTAACCTTTTTTGTCAACCCTACTGACCATCGACGCATGACATTATAAGGCTATCGGCAAACCTGCGCACGTGTAGTAGTTATAAGTTCACCCTTACAATAAGTTGCTTTAGTTATTATTATGAGCGTTTACCTATACATACTCTCACGGTCGAAAGAGAACATTTACAGTATTTATCTGTCTTAATCCACAAAGTGTATTGGTATTTTTATTAAAACCACATCATAGGTAGGTGACAAAACATGAAATTGTTTAACGGTATTGTACCGTTCATTCTATCAATTTAGAATTCTAAAATAAAAATATTCCAAAAGACGATGCTGCACTCAAATAGCTTATAAAACACGATTATAAACATTGATTAATTTAAATCACGGTATTATTATAAACAGTTAAGGAAAGTAAAAAAAAAATACTACAGACTGGCGTGACTGAAGGAGAAAAATCTAATAGTCGCTATTTAAAAACAAACACCAAAAATCAATTATGTGATGCAAAAGTTTTTTGACAAATTCCACAATATCTACTATGATTAAATGATAATATTTCAGATTGGATTCTGTACTAAGGAGTCAATATTATATAGCAAAAGCGACAGAAAAGCCATGCGTGGTTAATTTGACTTGCAATCATAATTTTCCCTTACAGAGGGATCCTTGAAACGCTCGTCTTGTGGTAGCTCACGGGTGGCAAGCAACTGCTTGAAATATTCAACTGAGAGTTTTGGTGTTCTCGGTCGAGCTGGATCTGTTATGTCCACGTGGTAGAAGCCGAAACGTTCACTGTAATTGTGACATAAGAATCATAACTTATACCATAGAACTTACTTGTCTTTCTTCGTTCGTTTTCGACCATTTTTGCTTGTTTTTTATATTTAAGCACATTGTATGTTTAATTATTTTTTATGTTATGTAGACTATTATTTATTATTAGTGTAATTTTAAAGATATCTTTGATCTTCTCTCTTGTATCTAAAATTTCATGAACTCTTTCGGGCTGATTGGACGTAAACGAACGATGTGAGGCTTTTGAGAGTAAGTAAGGCCTCAGATCTTTCGAGGTAGTACGAATATATTTTGATACTGTATCATAGAAGACACATGTTCCCCTTTTGTAACGGTTTTTAATATGATACTTTTCGTACCACTAAGTAAAATTAAAATAGGCGTCTGCATTGAAGGTTTGAGTATTCGATACTCTCTATATTTCAAATTTAATACACAAAAATGATTAAACGTGGACGCGGATATGTATAAATTGATTGGGGAACAAATATCTAGTCTGTAATGTAGCCTCTGGTCTGCATAAAAAGTGTATGCTTAAGAAATGCTGCGTCGACGCCGCGACGGACGATGCCAATAACTTCTAAATGATGTCTAAGATCTTGTCAAGTGGAGAAAAATAAAATTATTTATTATCTACTCGAAGCTCCGAAGTGGACGTCACCGAGTCTGACCGAGTTGTAATGGAATGATGATGATGATCAAATTTATTTTATCATATTATGATAGTAATATAAATTAATATAACTTACGAAAATCCTGCTCTCCATTCGAAATTATCCATTAACGTCCAAGCTGTATATCCGAGGACATTTACACCATCGTCATTGATCACGTTTAAGATTTCTGTAAGGTAGTCCTAAAACAATAAAGTTTATTATCAATCATAAACGTCTCATAGTATGTTTTGGCTCTAGGCACGGACCTTTATTTGAGGGAAACAATCGAGATTTACATTTCCGTAGTGTCTACATAGGCTTCCTCACAATATTTTGTGTTGGTTGAAAATGCGAAAAAATAAATAAGCGGGATGTTACATCATGAGTTATAAAATTAAATACACTACTAACATTGAAATACTGGATACGTCCGTAGTCTTCCAAAGTGCCGCGGTCGGAGAAACCGTTCTCAGTTATATAAATTGGTGGGTCATTGTAAGCTGACTTGCACCAACGCAGCAAGTTTGCGAACCCTGAAGGGACAACCTGAAACATAGCATTAGTATCACAGTATCAATAAATACGAACAGATAAATAAATATTTTATAACAGCATATGAATTTTCCACCATACTAGGAGTTGAGTTTTGAAATATGGCTACCGACTTGCACCCCATTTAGAATAGGAAAAATGATGTTTTTGGGTTGGAAGACGATGAGTAAACTGTTATTTAAACTTTATATATGTTATGTAATGTTGTAATAATAAAGATAAAGAGCGTTGCTTACTCGAAGCCATTCCGAGGCAGAGTCGCCTCCAACTTCCATAGTAGTGACAGCACCAATGTCCTTCAACCATGATGGTGACTTAGCTGTGGGGTCAACCCCGGGCCCAGTGATTAAGTGCGTCGTGTAGTGGTTAATACCCAAGAAATCGGATGTGCCCTTAATTCTCTCAATCCAATAGTCGTCGAATTGTTCCAGTCGTGACCTAGAGAATCCTTCTGCTGAACTATGCTTCGCTACGTTTTCAATCATTGCCGCTGGATAACCGCCTTGCTCAGTGAATATGGGATGCGCGAACCAACCAAACTAAAACAATTATTTTTAAACATCATTCTTGTCCACCAGTCTCGTATTGAGTATACTACTACAAATTTCTTCCTATAAGTACTTTTAAAAAGGGAATATGAATAATGTCAACTAACCTTAAACTGATTAGCGACTTCAGCCAAAGCGACCTGCTCAACATTTTTAGGGTCACTAGGTTCATACCAAATGGAATTAATCGAGATCATAATTCTACCGCCTTGTTTAGAACGATATGTCTCGTTGTATAAATGATAAGATTCAGCATGAGCTTTAAGAAGTGTATCACTGCAAAGGTAGTTGGCCACTCCGTGACTATTCACGGCGGGTGCTTTTTTCTCATCACCGTACGCGTCTTCACAGATCTCATAGGGTTCGTTGAAAGTAATCCAAGATTTGATCTTATCACCAAATTCTCTGAAGCAAACATCGGAGTAGTCGCGGAAGTAGTCAACCATTTTAGGGTTTGACCACCCTCCCAGATCTTGAAGCGATTGGGGCAGATCCCAATGGAACAAGGTAACCTGTGACAATAAAATAGATTACATAAACCAAAAACTACAGCATGTATCAGTAAAGGATTTTATAGTGAAGTAGGCCAAGTCTTTTATTAATTATCTGAGATAGGCGCAACATGTGTTCGTCTTATACTTTTCTATCTTAGCATATGTTATCTTCCACAAGGATAATTATATTATCACTTTACCTAACCTTTAGTTTTACCTTTATCACTGTAAACTTTGCGTATTAAAAACACGTATAAAGGATAATACGTACAAGTGGTTCAATGTTGTTTTCCGCTAAAGCGTCAAGAAGGTTGTTATAATATTCGACACCTTCAGAATTTACTGTGTCAGAGAAACCTGTTGGTAATATTCTCGCCCACGACAATGAAAAACGGTAGAAATCTACGCCAAGGTGTACCAATTCTTCTACGTCTTCACGGTATCGGTGATACGAATTACAGGCTATGTCGCCGTTGGTGCCATCTGCGATCATCTCCGGCCTAGTGTGCGAAAGGCGGTCCCATACATTTTCAGTTTTACCTTAAACAAAACGCAATATAATAGTAAAGTTATTATTATGTAACGGCTGATGGACCATACGAATCTTGGAGAGGAGACTGCGTTTTACTTTAGACAACGTCCTCCTGCCCGGTGGACCTGTGATGGTAGGACTTGATGGATAGCAGGCGATGATCATATGTGTTAAGAAAGCTTAGGGAACCACTTGTTATAAGGGAGATACATTATGATAAGTAAACGCGTAAAATCTATTTGCTGCTTTATATATAATCTGTAAACGTTAGTGTAAATTCTGGTTGTTTGAACTGTTTGAAAAGTTGTAACTATTTTATTTAGTTTTAAATAAATTTCGTACCAAATCATCATCGTCATCATCATCAACATACACCAAAGATTGCAGAAAATATAGAATACTTTTGACCAATATAGCTAAAGTAATTGTTCCCGTGGTGAGAGATAGATATAAAAACCAGGTTCAAAGACCTGACCTGAAGGAGTATCTATTACTTATCCATTATCTAGTAAATGAATGTGAAAATGTCTTCTTTCAAGGTCTCAACATTTCCGGTTATTTAAATTTTTACGTTCATGAAAGATAATTGAAGATTTCAGGTTTTAAACCTAGAATAATTTTGTTGAAGTGTGCATGAAATTATGTTTTGATGGCAAGGAAAACCAGTTGAGAATACATATTAATTACCTTGTTAAGCCCGCCCATTTGTCGAATGATAATATATAAATATTATATTACGCAAATGTTTCGGAGGACAATTTCCTAAAACTATTGGAATTGTCATACAATAGGTACAATTTCTTACATTTACTTACATAACGTAAGATACTAACATTGATGAGATAAGCATGTCGTTTGTAAATCCTGTTATAATCTTATTGCCACTTGAAACGTTGAGTACGAGAACTTACCGCCTTCATTCCATGCACCTTCTATCTGATGAGCTGCTGTCGCAACACCGAATGTGAAGCCTTCCGGAAATTTTGTGTATTTTGCTATGCCACTGAAAAAAGTAAAAAGTTTTATCTTATGATTAAATCGACACATTTCAATTAAATATAATACTAGCGTATAAATTTATTCACGCCTTCATAAAATAAATATATTTACTTTGGTTCGTGGGCAAAAAGTATTGAATTATTTTATATCCCGAATCATGGGATAATATTTAATGGCGGAATATACGGATTCGCGATGTGCGCGAAGCCACGTGAACAGAATAAATAAGAAACACGGGAAGATGTGGTTTTTTTAAACATGTTCAAATATGTATTTTGTTCATTTATTTTTACTTTCTTCAGAAATAACGGATATTCGGGGCACTGATTTGCATGAAATTTTGTGTAATGAAACTTTTAAAAATATGACTCTTAGGCCCGCTTGCATAACGATCGTCTTTAAACGAAGTGAGACAATAAATTTGAATACGGTATAATTTAATAATGTAGATAGATGTAGTTAGTATTTAACTTTATTCTATATTCTATCACAAGTGTTAAGATTACACCTCTATAACCTAAAAATATTTTTTCTCCAGGTTAAATAATTTTTTGATAATTTTATAAAAAAAATTAATCAAACACATAATGAAGATATGATTTCTTCTGGGTTTTTTTATTGTACCTAGAAGTTTTGGCGTCTAATCGCCAAGCTACGAAACGCAAGAATATTTGTTCAAAGTCGATGTTTAGAAATATCATAAAGGAATCAGCCAATAGCTTTACAAACAGAAATATACGTTTCAGAAAAATAAAGTATGAACATTATTCAATCTTGTTTTCCCTGATGCGGCGAATAGCCTTGGTCTTCTATATTATAGAATAAGGCCAGTCAGAGCTAGAACTTACAATAAACTAATTTACAACCAACTCGCGTGGCAAACCTCGCATTATTGTTATTGAGAAAAAAGATTTTAAGTGTTTATGTACTTGTATCATATTTTATGGTCGAACAGTTCCGATTCTTATGGTCGAATTTTATGGTCTGTAGAACTATTTAGAGTAACGTGGAAAAAATAGATTTTTGATAGTAATTCAGTTCAATTTGATTAACTATTTTTGACGTGGTAGAGTTATGCTGGAATGATTATCTTGAACAGTTTGATACTTCGTGCTCACAGAATATCTACGTGAAAAGGATACCCTTGAGCTAATCGTATTTTGTACAATATGTGAGAATTCTGACTCTCCATGTTCCCGTCTCTCTATACCACTATTTCGTTCTCTATCCCAACTCGTCTATACGATTTGTCCTTTCTGATTCCTTTATCTTCCGTCGCTCGCTCCTATCTCATTTCTTCTATCCTCTTCAAAAGAAAGGCAACGCGTTGACTTCCACCCTCATGTTACAAACGTCTATTGGCGACGGTAAATCCTATGATGTACCGTCACGACCGTCCTTCCGTTCTAATTGGTGGACCGTCTGCCTGTGTTCTAGTTTCGCAACAAAATTATACAAAATAAGTGAAACCAAATTAAAACAGTTGACGTGAAAAATAAGTGCTTCGTAGGTATGTTTCTCATCACAACTATTATTCATCATCTTAGTTATCGATCCAATATCTCATTTGATCATTTCAATAATATCAAAGATTCATAGCGTTTTTAAAACATTATAATGGGGTATGTGGGATAAATTGGAAAAGCTGGTTTCGGTATTTACAAAATATTGGAAACACCGCCAAAGTTTTTCTAAGCCACGGAATTAACTATTATGTAAATGATATAAGTTTTTAGGCATCTGAATTTAAAGTTTATTAGTAGAGCTAACCTAAAAAAGAAAATTAATATAAATGATAAAACTTGTTTTTTAAAAAGGTTTTTAAAAACATGATATCCAGGATCTCAAAATATCCTGGATACCATGTGCCAAGACAAGTAAAACGAGCCAAAACACGATAGGTCTGTCTTATTTAGCACAGGAGTTCCTCTGGCCACCTTCCGACTCCATCATCAGATCAGCTCCATGGTACCATATTATTGCATTGCCACGCGATATAAATATGCGTGCAAAATTTCAGCTCAATCGGAAACCGGGGAGTTGGTCAAATTTAACTTGCAAGATTCCACCCGAACTTACATACATACATCCACTGCAAGTTAAATAAAAGCTTGTAAAAACTAATAAGTATTAAAAAATGTACTCTACTATTATACAAGCATTTCAGTAATAAATTCAAGTTTGTAGGCTTTAATTAACCGTTGTTTAAATTGTCGAGTCGTAAATATACGAAATAAATATCAAAAAACCACCCGTCCTTGGATTTTATTTCCCAACTAGTAGCTACGGAATTTGAAGTTTACAAATATATATTAGGTACTTACGTTTGGCACACTGCTAGAAGTCCGATAATAAGTGGTAATAGTGCCATTGTTCCGTGTATTACGACCGAGTTCCTTTGGCGAACTGCGGCATGCACTCAGCAGTCAGCAACACAATGTTTTTTCGACCACTCATATAACGGTGATCTCGAGAGGCTTGACTTTTTATGTGATAACTATAGATACCTAATCATAAAATGTAAAACTGTCTGGTATTCATAATAAAACTACTTTTAACGTTTTTAAGCGCGATAATTTATTTAATTTTTATTATTCCGTTTTCGGCTCTCCATATATTCAATGTACTCTTTGGTTTCGGCTACTTTTCAGTAGTCGTCATCACGGAAGACAAAGATGTCAAGTGTAGAGTTAATCAAATAAATTGTTACCAAAAATTATCGGGTTTAAAACCATTAAAACGTAGTTTTAATATGTAAAAGTTTTTTTTGTACGAGTTCAGCAGACAGGCAGATGACCTACTTAATGTAGATCGGTTACCATCTTCTATGGACATTATATAATAACAACAAATGTGCTGACGCTTTCTTAAGAACCTGGCCACCAATGCCGGAACACAACTCAAAGTTGTTATGGCCGTATACTCTAGACCAGAGGTGGTAACTATCCAAACGAGAAAATGCCCTACCACAACAGACCCCCCGGTCGCAGGAGTTTGTATTCTTTTTCCGTCCCTGCATAGATAGAATAGAATAGAATTCGATTTTGGTTGACTTTTCACTATTCAGTCAATAATATAAACTTGAGATGCTACCGTCGTAAGGTATGGTACTAACGGTTTGAAAGAAGGGATGTCGAAAACGTGTCAAATGGAGACAAATGAATTGAAAAGGGATCCACAAGGTATGAGCTAAGATACTGAATATCACCGGGATTTAATAGTGGGATGATAATTTGTTAATTATTGCACTTCTTATTGCGTATTTAATATTTTATAAGTCAAAAACAAATTATCTTCGTCGAAGTTTTTGAAATGAAGAATAAAAGTTCTCTAAGCCTTATAGCTGTGAAGCATAACCTATATTTTTTTCCATAGAGTACAATAATATAGGATAGTTTTTTCTTACATCATTTTACACATACTCAATTTTTACTAAAATTATAAGTGACCCTGCGTGGAAACTCAACATGCGTTACAGATTCAAAGATAACTCAAGTGTGGATTTGAAACTGATAAACGATGAGATCGAGATAACCACTAGCTAAGCGACAAAACTACAACTTGTAAGTAAGCAAGATATCTAACTAATCCTTTCTATTATCAAAATGGTATTTTATATATTCTGATATTTTTAAAGTAGTAAGTAAAATAGGTACGTCAACTCAAAAACTGTTAACTGCAGTAAGATATGGCAATGGATATTAAGCGAAAACACTACACTAATGAGGTGCTTATCTATTCTAATTTCCCATTCGTTTACAACACGAAAGCAACTGTATTTTTTGTTTAGTTTATAGTTTTTTTATACGTTTTTTTTACTTTTTTTATACTTGGAACATTTGTTTTTTTTTGTAATATATTTATTATACAACATAAATACAACATAAATTAAATTTGTTTATAGTTTTAATTTACGGTATTCCGTAAATTAAAACTATAAACAAAGTTAATTTATGTTGTATTCTACATATAAAAATATAGGTAGAAAACTGAATGTACGTCACTGTTTTCTATATAGTAAGATGCTCAGTTACAAGTTTCAATTGATTTCAATTAGTTTATTTGACAATGCTTGTTTATTCCAACTTAATTGCAGACTGATTTTTATAAAATCAGTATAGAACATAAGACAGTGGAATAATTAAATCTTGAAAATGTAAGTCCGTGTTATATAATGTCAAAAGTAAATGTATTAGAGCGTAATCAGAGATCAGTCTGCCTATATAAGCATATGGTGACGAGACGGGCCAACCCTAGCTAGGTCGACTCAGGAGATCCCAATTACAAAATCAAAGACATGTAATGCTTAACGTATCTGCAAAACGTCCATACGAGACATTCTCCAAGTTCGTGATCTAGAGATTCTAATAATTCGCCGGATATGACATGGCCTTAATGATTGGAGGACTTTATCGTTAAAAGATATCTCAATATAGCTTTGGACATGGGATTCAATGAACTGATAGTTCAGATGCGCAAAATGGATTAAATCAAATGAGATAGCAAATCAGCGGGAATTAATAACACTCGAGCGAAGCGAAAGTTCTGGATATAAAATAGTGCCTTCGAAAATATAATAGCAAATATCTGTAAAGAAACACTCATAAATATTGAGTAGGTCCCTATTGATATTGATCAAATAATGAAACTTACATAACAACTACATATATAACAATTACATATTTATTATCTAATCAATGCATTATTATGATAACAAATTATTATGAGGCGATAGAAAGCAAGAAACATTAAACTGGTGTCCAATATTTATTTTTACAAAGTCATTTCATTTGTGGTGAGAGTACTACTAATAATAACACTATTAGCCCTCCCTGCTAACTAAAACTAGGTTTCGTCCAATAGCCCCTGCATAACACAAAGGTAGTCCACGGACGTGGCCAGTGAATGAGCCAGGAGAATCCCTCGGGTTAACACTTCTCGAACTTTCCAAACATCCTGGAAGTTTATTGGATGAAAGGCAGCCGAAAGGATTCGACCCACGATCTTCGTGGGCAGAAAACGCGAAGGTTGATCCAGGCGCCAACTGCATAAGAATATATAATAATAATTTCCAAATGTCCTTTTATTTCCAAAATCTTTTTGATACACACTATTCATTAACATATAACTTGTTATTTGTTAGTTAGTTTTGTTAGATGTTAGTTATGTTGTTAGCAGTATTTAGATAGGTTTAGTGGTCAATTTGTTAGTGTTAAGCGCAATACACACCAAAGCCTAGTTTGATAACGTTTGAACTTAAAAATACACAAAAAAAATTAATAAATAAAAAATATTTTCAAACAACATTAGTTTGAACAAAATTAATCAAATTACTTAATATGCCAGTAGTCCAAAAAGTACATTATATACAAATTAATCATCTTTATACTTCGTTTTTAACTTAATTTCTATTAAATATTTCTTAAGGTTTTGTAGCTACATGAGAAAAGTGATGGGATTTGACACCTCTATGAAACCTGTCATTATAGGTAGACCGACAGGCAGTCGGCCGATATTTGTCATTTGGATCCAGAACCCTTAAAATAGCTAAGGTAGATAAAATACAAAATTAACCTTTACCTTAAAAAGAGGCTCTCAATGGTGAAATATGTGATCACAAAGACGAAAACTGGATAAATCAGGGGAAGAACAACAAGTAAGCATAGTGTCAGTGTGCCGATGAGCTTGAGAAACGTTGGAAACGGAGCGCCGTAACGCCAGAGGGCGCGGATGTCGCCGGCGAACTGTCGCACTAACACCTTGACCCGACCCAACCTTGTTGCCGACCGTAACTGCTGGAGAATTTATACTCTTTAAGAAATAAATTATATTTATGATTCAGCCTTTAAGATGTTTTAAGGAAAGATAATTATATACCCACTCTTTAAGCTATAAATGATATTTATGATTATGGTTTTAAGTAAAGATATTTTCTTTTACATGAGTTCAGTGGACAGATAGACGGTCACCTGATGGAAAGCGAAAACACATTTGGCCACAATCAATAACACTATCTCAAATGTAGCAGGTATATTAGAACTAGGGCTATGAATTTTTGCAGCGACCGTTACTGTTTAAGACTACACGTGCTTACGGTGAAGGAAAATATTTCGATAAAACCTACACATCGAAATAACTTTTGCATCAAACGCGCCAAACTGGCTTGGCCAAGCATGGCGGGTACTGTCCGTTCCTTTATAAATATGAAGCCCCTTTTTCTAGCCAGGAGAAATTCGATTGAAGACCATAGACCCCACAAGATAGACAGGGGTGGCACTACCGCTTCAGAGAGAACTAAAGGTGCTATTGCCACTCCACAGTTAGGGATAGCCACTAAAACCCGTACGTATTCCGTCCTTTACCTTATGCCAGGGCTACGGGTGCATGGCTTAGACCCAGCCCAGCCCAGCCAACGTTTGTTGGCTGTTATTTGTGGTTATTTTTTAAAATTATGTATCTTTGTTATTGTATTATATGTAATTAATATAAGGACGAAGCAAATTTTTTAAATCGTTTGAGTCGGAAATAGTTTATTTAATTAACTCTGCATTTGCTACCTAGTGGGTAGGTCTACTAAATTTATAATACAAAAAATTGGCCAACGCAAAGTGCAATTATTAGCTATTTGACTACAGATTCATAAAAAGTTTTAAATAGAAAGCTTTACCTCAAAAACTACATATCGAAACAAATTATCATTGAAAGTGTTTTTACAATTTTTATTTCCCTTACAGTATGTTTGTTTAAGTAAAAAATTTCGATTTTTTTTTAAATTTGCATGCTTGCTAAATTCCACGCTTCACGCACGCATTGAACGCTTTTGCAAGTAAATATATCTTGAACAAAAGTTATTGAAAAATAGCTGTGATTTTGGTAACCTGTCTAACGCTGCGATGGGCACGCCTTTGTCATTCTAATTTCTCATTCTGATATAAGATGGATCAGCCAAATTAAATTAATTTGATTGAAAGGTACAGACCTCAAAGAACATGAAAGTATCCAATGGAATTGAATGGTTCAAGCTTATGTTTATATGAATCATTTTGATTAATCATCCAGATTGACATACAAAAATAGCAATATATAAAATAAATCTATTATTAGATCTAGTAGTTTTTGACAAAAATGGTCAATACCCTAAAAAATATGAGTAGTATGATCGTAATGAAATATAAAATTGATCTTACTTCCACCATGAAACGTTTGTTAGCTCTTCGATAGGGTTTCATACCTTTGATTTGCCCTTTATGAAAACCTTTTATGAATGGTCATTTATGACTCTGGGGTGTGGTCCACAGCAAGAAGTTACCATGCTTAATGCTTTCAGAGAGATCAACGCTCAGAAGAGACCAACATAATTTAATATATAAAATATACTCTTTGTATATAAACTATATAGGAGGTTATTTTTATGTCATTTTTGACTTTGACTTTGTATAGCAGTTTTATTAATTATGGTTTAAAATATTTATTTAAAACTTTTTTGAGAATTTTAATTTTGCTTTTAATGTTTTTATGTGGTAGAAGTTCAGAGATTTTTATGCATTATTTTCTGTTAAATATTTTTTAAAGTTCTATAGTTAGATGATAAAAACAATCGATGTGGTCACTTCTCCCTACAGAACACTTCACTGTACGTAAAGTGACACTTATTTGGGCAATTTTTATTTATTACTAAGAACAGGCAAATAGTCACAAGGCCGACCAGTTGGAAAGTTTTCACTGACCTATTGACTTTTGTAAAACCGCGGGTATCGCCGTTCGCCAACGCATTACCGACCTCAAGTAAACACTCATATCTACAAAAGCGTGTTAATCCCAGAGTTTACTAACAGAAGGATTAAAAATATTTAAATCATCTCTACTTACTTTTTAATATGAACAAAAAAAAAATCGTCGGAAAGTGCCTTACAATTCCTTGTTGTAATGTAAAAAACATTGTAGAGAATCGATATGTAAAATGAACCATAAATCGAACTTTGTACTGGACAATATTAAACAATAAACAGGCAACTTAGCTAAAGTAAATTAGTATATGGTTTTAATGAAGGTATACTGCTAATGGAAAATCGAGGCCGGATGATGACTGGTGAATTAAAATAATCATTTCCGCATGTAGCTCATCCTTTTTGAGTCGAGACGCTTAATAATGAAAGGGAAATGTAATTCCATGTTAAAATAAAGTGATATTTTAAGTTCAAGATCCTTACAAAGTACACATCATATCAGATATTACGCACACATTAAAAACCGATACTTAAATGTTGTTTTCATATTATATTCGCCAGTTATCAGAAGGCAACTGAACGATATCAGTTGTATTAAAACATAATTATATATTTAGATACAACATACAACAAACAAAATTAAAAATATACAAGATAATTATTATCAATACTTTTAAATTTCATACGGATGTGTGGTTTGTAATATGAAATAGTCACAATGCTTGAATATCTAATAACTATTGTAGTGATTCTATGTGTTGGAAATATTATTGCTAATTACAATGAAAAAGCGAGGCTTATGAAGAAAATTCCAGGGCCAACAATTCGGTTTATAGTAGGAAATGCTTTAGAAATAGTCAATATGTCAGCAGGTAAGAATTTGTTTGTTGCTAATTAATCAATGTAATATATCTGTGGTTTCTTGTTTATGCGTTTTGCCACTGGTCCACTTGCGTTAGTGTCAGTGTTTTTTATAGCGTCAAAAATAACGCCGTTAATGATTAGCTACATAAGTTTTTATACATACGTTATCTGTATATGTTTAACATAATCAAAAATGTCGCATCTCAAATAATGTATTTAACCCCTGGCTACATTTGCGTGACACAGTCACTGACACTAACATTATCCCAGGTGCAGCAGGGACATTACAATATCTTTGTTAATTTGACGAAAATATTTGCACTTGCTTATTTGGAAGGCGGTCCCCAAGATGCAAGATATAAGAGAAATAGTTTGCGCACTTAAAAACCCGATACCTTATTCAAGTATATTTGTATGCTCTTATGACTACGGGTCATTATAATAACCCAAGCTTTTGGAAGGCTGGTATGAGATCATGGCAAGGCCATTGCCATACAATTTATGGTAAAAGTAACTTGAGGCTGATCAAGGTTAATCCTTGGAGAATGCACCTAAAGAAAAGAACTGTGTCTTTTGTAGGAAATGGGAGCAAAAACGTTTGGTTTATTGAGATGATATGCTAATTGAACCTAGTCTAGTGTCTAGTCTAATAGTCTAGTGTTATTGAAAGAATTGTGTTTCTAGTTGATATGTGTAAATAACATGGATAAAATAGACCGGACCTCCTGCCCTGGCCATTCATCCCTTAAAATATCCTAATTCGTTATTTTAATTTATACTTCCTTTTTTGAACCCCTTTTCTTTATGCAAATATATTATCGTATTTTTTATTACATAACAACTGGTCATTCAAAATTTCAAATGCTTCATCTACATTACGCCCAATACATTTAAGACTCGCGCTGCTCACGTCCCTGCCTACTTTCTTGTTTCTTACCATATATACCCCTCTTTTATTATTATATATAATAATATCATTATATATATATATATATATATATATATATATATAATATCAGCCCATAAATGTCACACTGCTGGGCTCGGGTCTCCCATTATAGGGGGAACGGACAGTATACCCGCCACGCTTGTCCGAGGCGGCTTGGCAGGTTTGACACATCGGTTATCTCTATGTGCGGGTTGCATCACCATGTTTTCCTTCACCGTTGTTAGCACGTGGTAATTGTAACAATATGCACATTAGACCATAAAACCGACAATGTAGTGCATGCCAGGATCAGGCCCTTTTAGTTTGGGACGCGTGCGCTAGCTTTTACGCTACTACGGCTTATGTAAATGAGGGTATTATAATGTGGGCTAAATTTGCTCTAGCCATAGTAGTTCGTATGACATGTAGACAGACTGACAAGAGTTAATAGTTCCTTTTTATTTGACCATTTACCATATTTATTTATTAGCATTATATTTTTAGTGGATGTAATGACATTGGGAAGAAATTACGCAAGGAAATTTAAGGGAATATACCGTTTCTGGGCATTTCCAATCGGAGCTGTGAATTTATATAACCCTGAAGACATTGAGGTAAATTAACAATCTTCGTCTCTTAAGTTGTTTTATGTGTATCATCTAGATTGTATTTATTGTATGTACGTTTGTGAATGTAGCCAAAGTTTCAATAAACTCAAATAATGAAGTTATTAATAGATTTTAGTCAAGAAAAATGAGTAAAGAGTACAAAAATGTAATTACATACATGTCAAGTAAAAACTAAGTGTTTCTACATTGAAGTTATTTAAGAAAAAACAACTGCATAGATTTCGATGTGATTTTTACTAATCGAGAGCAAATTTGATGAATTACTAGGATATGCCACGCTTGACTTAAAATCCACGCAGAATTCGCAATAAGGATAAGCAATCGTTTCAGTAAAAACTGTGTTGCAATAAGTAGATTTTATCCACCCAAACAACTACAAATCACTCCCGGGTAAATTCTCGTAGAATTTCCGGGATAAAAACATGACACATTTTATTACATAAATTTTAGATTTTAAATTGTTTAATTTTTGTTAGTCAAAACCACATCGAAATCAGCCCAGTAGTTTTTACGTGAATATCGAACAAACAGATAAGGTTTTTTTAATGCATCGTATTCTCCGTCATTTGCCTATATAGTCTGTTCCAGTTGTTTGTTTTAATAGTTTATATGTACAGACAGGCCATATTTAGGATTTTATAATAGTATTATAGATTAGTAAGACAACACCTTGATTTCCTGGCATCTATCAAATGTGAACGAAAGCGCGTATGGATAGTAGTATAGACTCCGAAAAAGAATTATTGCATCTTTACAGGTCATTCTTTCAAATATGAAATACAACGAAAAGAGTGGAATTTACTCATTTCTTACACCTTGGCTTGGTAATGGGCTGTTGTTAAGTAAGGGTATGTAGATTGAATATTTAAGAATTCAGAATTTTACTTCCAATATAGGCCCCGAAAGATCCCGTTGGGCTTGAACCTATCACTTTCAAGGGAAGCTTAATTACAACCACCATTCTTATCCAAGCCTGAAACAGATTACCTGTATCTGCCTCACGATGTTTTTATCTCATTAAAATCTCATCAAAAACATAGCCACAGATGTACGCGCTCTCTGGTAGGATTCAAAGATACGTCATTTGACGTAATCTAAAACAGTTTTAATTTTGTTCCGATATATTGATCACATAGCAGGATCGCCGGCAGAAGCTGGATGAGCAAAGTGAACGACTGGGATATGTAACGCAAATTTGGAAAATCCTTCGTCTAGAAATGGAGAAGAAGCAGAGAGATTTGTCTCTAATTTAGATTCTTTTACACGGTGTTGTACCATGGAAAAATACTATTCTTTTTCCACGAAGAAATTACAAGTATCGTAGTTTACATGCGTTAAATTACTGCCTTCGTGGTTTGGATTGCAAGGTTTTTAGCGTAACCTGTCGTTACAAACCTAAGGCAGTAAGTAGTCATTTCATGAAATCGGTTCGATAACTTTTAAAACGTTTTTACGACTTTTACCTATATTGATTTTGATTTCAATATGAAAATCAAAACAGTCTTATTAAAATAATATTATTTTATAGGAGATTTATGGCAAGAACGTCGAAAAATTCTCACTCCTGCATTTCATTTCAATATACTGAAGCAATTCAGTATAATTATAGAAGAAAACACCCAGCGGTTGGTCGAAGCCTTAGAACGAAATGTTGGAAAGTCTGTCGATGTTTTACCTATATTGTCTGAATATACACTCAATTCAATTTGCGGTAAGTGCGGTTTATAGGAATCCATCCTTACTTATACAATTCTAAAAGTTTTTTTAGATGTGGGGCTTCATCTGCGTTAGTGTTATAAATTTAGGCCGTTTCTCGTAGATATAGCGATGGCTTGAATGAGTTATTTGAGATTCGACATTGGTAATGACGTTAAAGATTGACAGATAACGCATGTATAAATACTAGTGTGGCACTACGTTAACAGAGTTATTTTTTAACGTTTTATACAAGACGTATTCGACCACAGGCTAAATCTTTAACACTAATGCAAAAGAAACCAGATTTCATATACATAACACGCAAAAAAGATTCTTGTCAATTTATATGTTAGTATCAGAAAAAAGAGACATCGTCTAGAAAAATATACACTTGAATTATAAATCAACGTATTTTACCACTGTTTGTTGTAGGCAGTGAGCTTACTTGTACTAGATCATTGGTTGTAGGTATATTACTTTCCAATAAAGAGAATCAGAAGCTGGATTGAAATACGTTTAATTATGATGATGTTTTTTTTAATGATGTTTTATTGTTGTATGATATACAGCAATAAAACGTGTGAATAATGATTCTTTTTGTGTTATGTTTTTTAAATAATATCATTGTATTATTAAAAATTGTGGGGCTCAAAATTAAATGTATGTGCCGCCAACTCGGGTTACGTTCCGTGATGGAGAGAAGGTGAAGGCAGAGTTACTGCAGAGTTGCAGAGTTACGTACTCTCGTAATACTTTGCCTGTATCGGTACACCTATGGGCACTGCGGAGTGCCAACGGGGACTGACTTTATGTAATACTAAAAAAA
The DNA here is from genome assembly GCA_012273795.1 of Dendrolimus punctatus. NCBI lineage: Eukaryota > Metazoa > Arthropoda > Insecta > Lepidoptera > Lasiocampidae > Dendrolimus > Dendrolimus punctatus. Next base: position 10,185,424 of record CM022528.1, read on the forward strand.
TGATCGGGAAATGGCAAGGATGCGCACCACTCAATCCAGAGTTACATAAGTCCCTACAGAAATTCTCATTTTGCAGAAACCGCGATGGGCACGCAGTTAAACAAAGAAACAACTAATGAAGGAAGATCTTACAAGGAAGCAATATACGAACTTGGCCAAATGTTTTTTCAAAGATTCATAAACTTAATTTTATACTCAGACATTATATTTTACTCAACCGCATTAGGGAAGAAACTTAAAAAGCATATGCGCAATGTTCATTCATTTACAAGGCGTGTCATAAATGATAGGAAAGAATATATTAATAAGTACGGAACAAATTTACCGGATCACAATGATAATGAGGAAGAGTTCGTTTATAAGAAGAAAAAGAAAACAGCAATGTTGGACTTACTTATTGCCGCTGAGAAAGATGGATTAATCGACAATAGAGGCATTCAAGAGGAAGTTGATACGTTTATGTTTGAAGTAAGTAAACGCAAATCACGCTTTTTGACGATCGTATTTATTATTTCTTTATACTGTATCTAAGGAATACATCTAAAGAACATAAAAATTTACCTATTTCTTTATTTCCGACCAAAAACCTAAATATGAATTCTCATATAGTTGAATTGAGGAATTATGGAGTTCTTAATTTATTTAAATTTTCTAATGTACACGTTAACTTTACGCTGTGAGGGTCATATTTTTGACATAAAACTACAACGACCAAACGTTTTTAATGACAAAGGTGGGTAACAGTCCGCTTAACACAAAGGGGTTTTCATCGCTTATAGCCGTCAGCAGCAACAGGAGCGAAATCAATGCGTTGCCAACCGTCAGGCTGGGATAACGTCAATAAGATGGCATAAAGAAGATGGGAAAGGAGAGGAGAAAGTGGGCCATCAGAACTCACACTCATTGTACGAAATACGATTAGCTCAATGCTATCTGTTTCAAGCCGGTAGCCTGCTAGAGCGTGGCATCACACCGAGCGAGCCGGCGTAGCGAGCTGAAATCATGATAATCATTCTAGTAAAGCTTTTAATCTCACCAAAACTGATAATAAAATGATAACACCTAAAGATTAACGAATGTAACATTAAAATTAATTGTAAAACTTGTAAATTTGTCGAAGACAATGAGGCTTACAATGGCCGCTTACGCTTAATCGTATTACTAATCTGCCAAGTGTCTAAGTGACACAAAGCCATGTATGTGTACCATTGTGCTTACCACAGTATATATCTCAATATTATATGTCAGAAATATATACAATATAATGATTCCTCAAAAGTTATAAGGCCGCTGTGGTGTTACCCATTTCGTGAAGACTTGAGTAACTGAAACAATTATATTACATTTTTTTTATTGCTGAAGCACAGCACAGCTGTAATAGAAAGAGGGTTACCGTCGATTATGGACATTAGCAACACCAGAGGTGCTGCCAATGTATTGTCGGTCAATGAAACTGCAACCTGGCTACAAAGGCCGAAACACAACGCAAAGCTATTATGACGGCACACTCTAGATTAGGGGTCGTACTCATCTACATGGGCAAATACGCTACCACCTGTGGGTTGTTTTGTCGCCTCTTGCCACAGGCTGCCTGGCCGCAGGAATTCTTTTTCATCTTCGTTTCAGCATTCTTTTTTCGTTTCTGCACGAATACAGCGAAGTTATATTAAATTAGTGTATAAACATTATTAGATCTTAAATAATTTTATAACCCATTCTGTCTTACATTATTCTTTAGTCAAATGCAATACGATAATAGTATTGCTATGCTGATGCTAAGGTGGTTAAAGAAAGTTCTATATTTCAGGGCCATGACACGACTGCTTCTGGACTAACGTTTTGCTTGATGCTGCTTGCAAACCATAAGGACGTGCAGGTATTTCTATATTTTATTTAGTTTATCGCTTCTTGTCGCATTTAGCGGTGCTTATTTCATTTTCTGAAATAAAAGGTATCGCATCCTGTCAGGGTGGGTCTCAACCGAGGCGCGCCAGGCAAGTCATGCAGTTGGCGCCCTTTTATATGCTATTAATATTACGAACTTGAATGTTTGTGAGGATGTATGGATGCATGTTTGTCAATCTCGAAAGCAAAAAGTTTTGAGACTCTTGGCACTTTTATCATTTTGGTATTTTGGTCATTGTTGGCATTTCTGGCATTTTTGGTACTTTTGTCATTTCTGGTACTTTTGGCATTTTTGGAATTTTGGTCAATTTTGGCACTTAAGCATTTTTGCCCTTAATTGGTATCTTGGAGTACTAGTACTGGATCAATTTTGGTGAAATTTTGCACATGTACCAAAAATCGAATAGATACTTTTCATCACGGGAGGTGGATAGTTTGCGATGTAAAATTAAGTAATTTTTCAGAGAGCAAATAGAACTGACATAAAAATTAAAAATAATTTTAGGTCAGGTTGACAGTCGCGGGATAAACCCTATTCCATAATTTCTCGAATTTTTAACGTATCCATAATGACTAAAAATATTTAAATGCGATGAAAACATAACGCAAATCAATAAACAAATGGCTCATTTTGTAAAAATAATTTGAAATGATATATCTTATGAGCGAAACAAATATTTATTTGAAATGTCACCATTTTGCTTAAGAAAGCTATTGGACGCTAGTTTCTAAAGAATACCACCATCCATCAATAAGATAGCTAAATGATTTTGAAGCCATAATTATTTTTTTTTAATACTAACTACAAAATACTTTAGCGTCAGGTATTTGAAATACTAATTACAAAATACATTTTAAAGAAGTAATTGAAATACAAATACAAAATACGTATTTGTATTTCAATTATATATTTTAATTACAAGTATTTCAAATACTGCCCAACCCTGTGTTAATATTTGTCATGTTTATCATATTATTATGAATAACGACCTTTTAAGTTTTAAAGCACTCCGATGACGACGACCATATATTTATTGGTTTGGGCTACCAACCTTAAATAGGTTTTAATTTAAATTAACCTATAAATATCCAACATTACGGAACCGATTTTATTCAAATCAATTTTCGTTAAAACTGTTTTTAAGCCTTACAACTCGGAATCTATTCAGAGTTATCTACTATACATAAAAGAAAGCTAAAGGCAAACATCTCCTTCCACTATTGGCTTAAGTATAAAAAGGCGTTAAAAATCATCATTATATTCGAAGAGCTATCTCATTAATCATACAATTTACTTTTAATTTAATTACAAGTATAATACTTTTAATTACAAGTATGGTGTCATGCCTAGGTTATTTCCAATTTCATGACCCCATTATGTACTGGTTTGTATGTATATTTTTCTTTTGAAATACATCCATATAGAACCAACAGTTTCTGAGAAATTAGCAACAGAAACTTAAAAAATATTACAAAGGTCACGATCATCATCTTATATGTAATTAATACCAAAGGGCAGTGTGTAATTTTACTGAACTTAAGGTAAGCACTTACAGACCGTAACGACGACAACAACAAAAAATAAATATTTTTTGAGCTATTTATAGAGCCTTATCTTCCGGTGTTAGAGGATTGAACGACAACAATATTATTAATTACTTTACAAGTTTTGTGGAGCTATTCAAATTTTGCAAATAGAGTGCAAATTGATTCTTGACTGTAAAGTAAGTAGAATAGAATAGAATAATAATTTATTGCAAGAAATGTATGTGTAAATAGTTGTTTTTTTGTGGTAATAGTATCAATACATTTTGCCTTATTAGGCGTGCAACTTCCAGATCTTATAACTATATCACATTAAAACTAATTAACAATAATAATCAAATAAAATAAAATAATATTAAATGTCAATAAGCAAAACATTAATTAAAACTTAATCATCAGAATTTAGCACTTAAATAATCCTCGATTTTATAATAGCATTTCATTATTAAAAAATTCTTTAAATGTCTCCTAAATAATAATACGGATTTTTGTTTCTTTATACTGTCAGGTAATTTATTGTAAATTACTGGTGCCATACATAATACACTTTTCTGCATCAGTGTAGTTTTACTACTATGTATGCAAAGCCTGTCATTATCCCGTCGATTGCGTATTATAGTTTGACCTATGCTGGGGAAAAAATGAGGATTACTCCTAACAAATAAACAAATTTCGTAAACATATATTCAAGGAAGTGTTAAAATCTTGTAATCTATGAAATATTGCCTGCAGCTTTCCGTATTTTGGAGTCTGAATATAGATCGTATACAGCGTTTTTGCCCTTTAAATGCAACTTCTGTGTCCGTAGAATTCCCCCAAAATATGATGCCATATCTCAAAATAGATTCTGTTAGTCCGTAGTAAGCTGTTAGAACACCATCTATATTTACAATTGGGGATATTTTGTAAAGAGCATATGACGCACTGCCTAAGTTTTTATTTAAGTTTGATATATGTGATTTCCAATTTAACTGTTTGTCTATAGTGACGCCTAAACATTTTGCGAAATCTGCTGACTCAATCACATGATTTGATATTTAATTATAATGTTAGATACTCTATTTCTTTGGCTAAAGTGCATAACTTGAGTCTTTTTTAAATTGATTTTTAAATGATTGTGATTTAACTAATCAATGATCGAAGATAGTGTTTCGTTTATGTCGGATTCATAACTTGTATTTGCTGTAGGTGCTATTGATACTGTACTGTCGTCGGAAATAGAACCATTGGATGATTTGTTACTTTAGGTAAATCATTTATATAGGCAATAAATAGGAGAGGACCTAAGACACTGCCCTGTGGAACTCCGAAGATAACGGGACGGGCTTTTGAAGTAGTAAAAACTTAAGTAAAAACCACTTGAGGGTAAAGACAGCCTAAAGAAGTTTGGTATGCCGTAACATTCAGCTACGCTGGCGATCGTCTGCAGATCATTTCACAAGAACATACATTTCTGTAGCCTATAGCCATCGAACGATTAGCTAGTAATTTATAAACAGTGGTAGGTAGTATATGTAAGTCGTGCGCAGAAGGTTTGCCGGTGACAACCCCTCTCGCCTCCCACAACCGCGTCGCGGGTCGTCTAGTTCTTAGTACTACTTAGACAAGTCCCGGTCCCAGTCGTAGGAAATGGGGGGCGACTATCGCAAACCTTCTGCACACAACTTATATGTATACAGATCACGACGATCACACCAAAATATAGCTTTCCTTGACATTACTTTATATGTATATAGCAACGAAATATTATGCTTTTCCTTGGTTTACAGGGTGGCTGCTAGCCGCAATTTCACAATCACTATAGCGAACTCTAGCCGTGAAATCTACAAGATAGTATACTTAAACATTTCAAATCATTGAATGTATTCATGGTCTACTTTTTATCATGGAAAAAGAATATATTATTCACGATATAGATTCAATTATAACACGGGCGAAGTGTGGAAGCGTCAATCATAAGAACTATGTCATATAAAAGCATAGAGCTCGGCGACAACTGTGGACTAGTGTTAGCAAAATAGCTGCATTTAAAAAACATATAACTTACGAGCTGCGTTTCAAAAAACATTTTATGCTGCATGATTACATATCTTACACATGGACCTAACGTCCATGATTTTACAATAATAGTATTTATTATTAGTTTTATCTAATTAGGTTATTTGTTCAAATAATAATGTTGACATTATCTTGATAATTTGTTTCCAGACCTCTATGATGACCTCTATATATACAGAAGACCTATTTATGCAACGATCTCAAAATACAAACCTACATTATGACATATATTTGTTTACATGTCCTCTCAAATTTTAATGTTAATTTGGTTTCAGGATAAAATAGTAACCGAATTAAACGAAATCTTCGGCGATTCAACTCGCCCTGCCAACATGAACGACTTATCCAAAATGCGATATTTAGAGTGCTGCATCAAGGAGTCCTTAAGGTTATACCCACCGGTACACTTCATCAGCCGTAATTTAAGTGAACCAATTAAATTAGGCAAGTATATTTAAATATAATTAAATTAACTACTTAACAGTAGTCGGATATATCTAGCCTTGGGTGCATATAGTGAAAATAGGCTTTGAAAATAGTAACAAATAAATGACATGGTGGATATCAAACACATAATTATAATCCCAATATAAGCAAATTACATTTCAGTTATGGATAATGTACAACGGAAAATGCCGGGGCCGAACCTAAAACCCAGACTAGAGTAGATAATGGAAAGTTCGTTGTCAAATTTTATCCTCCGGGAGTTAAGCCGCCTCTGCGTTCTAGTGATCTTGACGGGTCAAGGTCTGAATTACGACACCAAAGAGTTATAGTTTGTTTAATATGCGTCTGCATTAAGCTAATATGTTCAGGGTTTCGATACCCCAAGGAATTCCTACTGTCTAACCCTGGTGAGACTAATGTTATATGTCAAAGCTGATCAAACAGGGCTATAAACTTACGGTCTATGAATAAAACTGTGATAATTAGAGTAAGTTGTAGGCTTCTTTAAGGTTTTTAAAGAAGCCTGAAAACTTACTATAACTAAATATGAATTAGACCGTTAAAATTTAGCATACGTGAATAAGGCTAATAATATAATTATATATTAATAATTTAATTAGGTTAAAAAGTACAAAACTGAAAGAGCTCGACGATTTTCAATGACATTGAATGATACGAGATATACAATGTACTCTGTGAGTATGTTTATTGGATCATTTTGGTAGACTTAAGAACATTTTAAGATAGAAGTAAACAGTTTAATATTGGCTTACTGGTAGAAACTTGTACAGCGCGTTCCTTTATAATAGTAGCTCACAACGACCAAAGTGCTCCGTCAGCCGATCCAACTAGCGGCCGCGGTCGTTATGGTTGTGGCGAAAACGTCACTAATAACGTCATCATTTTTGATCACACAACGCTCACAACGACCTGTCAAGAGGTGGGTCGAATAACGGTTACACTAAAGTTTATGATTGTAACGCCCGCAAGTAATGAACGTGGTCGTTGTGAGCTATTAGTAACACGCGCTGTAGTACGTGTTAAATTTGGTAAGATATTTTTTAACATCAAAAGTGTACCAAAAGGATAGATAACCTGAAATTTAAAAGTTCAGAAATATCATCAAATAAAATCAATTAAAATGAGGTCATTTATCACATCCTCCAAAATTTAAAATATAAATGTTACGAAATAATCGTTTCAAATTGATTTCGTTAAAAATTATGATAATTGTGTTCCATCATTTTTTTATAATTGTTACAGCACAATTTAAAGTTGAAAATATTATTCAATATTTTAGAAGCAAACATCTCGCTACTTTAATATGAAGTCTAGAATCACTGCTATGTTTTCAGTACAGTTGTTTAACGATACTTCTAATCGCTTACATGATTTTTTTTCATAACTCAATAATAATTACATGTGTTATATCAGGATCACTCCTGTGTTGTATCTTGTATGCGATTTTACTACAATATCTTATAACGGCATACTATAATTGTAGAATAGAAAGAACTCTTTCCTGCCGTTTATCAATATAGATTGAATACTTTTTTTAAAATAGGCTAGCAAACGAATATTTTTTGCCAAAATGACTGCAATACCTTACACAAATATTATGCAATTTTCAGGTAATTACACGATACCTGGTGGTGTTTTCTGTCATATCCACATATACGATCTCCATCGCCGTGAAGATCTATTTAAAAACGCAAACGAATTTGACCCTGATCGATTCTGCCTGAAAACAGCGTGGGCCGTCACCCTTATTCTATATACCCTTTAGCGCGGGTCCAAGAAATTGTATTGGTGAGTTTTATTTATTTCTGCTACTGTTTACCGGGATAATGATATGAGTAGTTATTAACTGTGGCAAAATGCGCCTTATTTATAGCATTAAAAATAACGCCGTTAAAGAATCAATGCATTAGTGTAAATGCATTCGGTATAATTGTCAATATTTAACATCATTCCACAACTAATAACAATATTACATCTAAAAACGCATTAAGCCCATTACTGCGTGATAAAGTCATAACTAGATCATTATCCCAGATGAAGCAGTAGCTTTACAGTTAGACATATTCAATTTGACAAGTTATTCACTCGCGTTTCTAAAACTCAAACTTTAACTTTATTTATTCGAACAAATAAATTTAGATTTTATCTTATATATAAAATTCTCGTGTCGCAGTGTTTGTAGTTAAACTCCTCCGAAACGGCTTGACCGATTCTCATGAAATTCTGTGTGCATATTGGGTAGATCTGACAATCGGACAACATCTATTTTTCATCCCCCTAAATGTTAAGGGTAGTCCACCCTTAAATTTTTATTTTTTTAAGATACAGCATTAAAAAATACATACAACACTAAATTTTCAACCCCTACGATCAACCCCTATTTTTTGATTTGTTAATTACAAACTTTAATGCTGTCGGCATATCGATTGAAGCTTTTCCGGGCAGGACGACGTCTGCCGGGACAGCTAGTAATTTATAATAATATGTGACAGTTATCTTATGGAGCTGTAATAGGAATTTTTGCTTTCTGAATTAGGCAGCTTATGGACGTTGCTAACAACAGAAACGCCGCAAACGAATTTAATAATAACTTTAATAATAAATTTACAATTTACAGGACAAAAGTTTGCAATGATGGAAATGAAGTTAGCGATTTCGGAGATATTAAGAAAGTTTGAGTTAGTACCTGGGACACGGCCTTCTGATATTGTATTAGTCGCTGATTTAATACTACGTAATAACGGTCCTGTTAACATTACTTTTATTAAAAGGATACAATAAAAAATATTTCCTTGTTAATGTCTTTTTTATTGCGAAGCTGGCAAACTGGCAGACGGTCAAGCTCATGGAAAATGCTTACCGTCGCTTATAGGTGTATATATGGCGAAGCCAACGCATTGGCATCCTTTAGGATAGGATAAAGAGAATGGAATAGGAGGACCAGACAGGAGGAATGGGATATGGGATCGGAATTGGGGGTGAAGCGTAGGAAGTCTCAATGAAGCACCTTTTGCTTGAGAAATGCATATATTTTTATATCATGCGCTTTTACAATAAAAACTTGTTCCGCATAAGGTAGTTTGTTATGCGTTGCGTAGTAAATTTTTTAATCTTGGCGGTTGTCTCTAGAGTATGAGCGATTGTCATAGACAATTTTTTGATAATGCGCGTACACACCGACGCGAGCGTTGGGTTTGAATAGATAATTAACGGCTTTGACTTTAGGAAGCTCAACGGACAGAGTGCCGTTGGTTAGTTATGGCGAATACTGAGTAGAGTGTTGATTCGATGGTGATCTTGCTGTGTCTCTCTTCTTTTAAATGCTGCGGGCGCCCTGAGATACCGACGCGGGTGGCCCGTGTAGCTATTCACTTGCTACAGGACCGTAACACAGCAGGGTCGCCTTCACCTTCTTGCTTTGGAGAAAGATATCCATATGATCACAACAAAATGAGGGCTGCCTGGTACATCAACACACCACGATTAGCTCAAAGCTAAGTTTCACGCTGATATTCTGTGAGAGCGTCATATCAAATCGATCGAGTTGGTCCTGAGAGTTTTAATCAAGATAGAGATTGCAGCATGGATGTGTACATATTTGTAAAAAATATACCTACCACATGTCATTACAACAATACGTTGTAATAATTATTTCAAATATTTTCACGAATTACAAATAACGGCTTAGGTATCTATAGAACACAATTATACATGAAGGTGAATGATAATTTTTCAACAATTATTTTTTTGTGACATTGACATGGACATACGGTACAAAACAAAAAAATGGAATTTTCCGACCTTACCAATTTTTTCTATATAATTGAAGCATTACAACCTGATAAAGCATAAACACAGATAAGATTCAAGCTTAGTAAACAAATGTATTATGTCTTAAAGTAAAATTAATAATAAACAAATTATTATTAATTGACTATACTAAGATATAAGTATATATATATGTATGATTTTAATGACGTTTCACTTCAAAAACCGAAAGTTGTACTTACTGTCTTTACCAAAGAGTATATTGAATATGTCTTTAGTGCCAGCGCTAATCGTCGCTGTATTTAACCGTGTGCTGGCATCGCCAATACACAGGTTTAAGGGCCCTATTGCCGTAATAGGTCGAAAATGGGGTGCAAACGAAACCACTTCTCGTTAGTGATTACTGATCAACAAATTACCACAAAAATATCATTAATTTTTTTCGTAATTTTTCCATAGTTATTTTAAGTAAAGAAAAAATTCACCAAATCACTATTTTACACCTTAAATTTTTATCAAAACAAGATAAAATAATATCTACTTTATAAAAGAAAGATAAATGATTTAGTTTTTTTTAAATAGTACCATATTTTATTTACAATAAAATAATAATGTAACAGAAAACGACTGCGTCTGTGAAACCCGAAAACGTTTATACGTTACGTTGCGAACTTGCGCTCTAACAGAAATGGGGCGGTCCCCATTGTTCACCCACACCTACCGTGGTGAACAATGAACTGCTGTTTCCTATTATATCCTTTTAAACTAGGTACATAATTGTTTTATATCATTAACACTAGCCTCGTTGGTTAGTTACCCTCAAAATGATTGCATTATTAGTTGTGTCCGTATTACTCTTACTTTTAACACATATTTCATATAACTTTGAAAGAAATCGATTAGTGAGAAAAATGCCGGACCTTCAGTTTTTTCATTATTGGAAATGTTTTAGATATTTTTGGAACACCAGGTAAAAATTACTTTATTTTGAGACTCAATTTGACTCTTATAAAGTTAAGGTACTTATTTATTTTTATACCTAATATTTTGAAATAAAACAAGTATGCAAAGCGTTCAATATTGATTAGAGATACACAATAAGAAACATAATATGTTTATCGACTGATCGATTTTTGCAAATGTTTACTAAGGCGAATTTGAAATTAATTGTTATTAGGTGTAATAGATATGAAATTGATGAGTAAGTATAAAAAAAAACATAAAAGCACTTGTTTAAAACATATTAAACTGTTTGTTTTATCAAACGTGCCGAGGTGCCTTGGCTAAGCGTGGCGGGTATACTGTCCGTCCCTTATAGTGGAGATCCGAGCCCAGCAGTGGGACGTTTTGGGTTCTTATTGTATAGGACTTTAAGTTCCAAAGATATAAAAGAAAATTCCTCAAAATCATGTTCTTGGTAAGATTCGCAGATTCGTTCAAAGTAAATTCTGTCAATGTATATCTTTAAAAACATCGAAAAAATCTAAAAAATTAAGTGTCTGATAAAGTGGTTTGATACACCCGACACTCTTGCATTGAAATAACAGAGGTATTTCAATGCAAGAGTGTCGGGACCTCATCGTAATTAACGATAACATAGGTTTCTCACATATGAAGGGGCCCTTTTATCCAGGTTTCGCTGTATTATTATATCTTATTGACTTACAATTGTGGAATGTTATTTTCTTATTTTATGTAAAAAAATTAAATTCAAAAGGCTTTATTTAAAATAACTTACACTGGAGTGAGAACACTTTTTGAAGGTATATACATATGAGTTAAAATTTAAATTTACTTTCTATTCTATGTACCCTTCGCAAAGTTTTATCAACATCAAAACACTATGAAAATAATATGCGCAATTGGTTACGTGAATTATTGGAGGGTAAGGGTAAGTTAGATATTGTTTTCCTTAGAAATTGATTCATTATAAGTAAATAATTATTGTCATGATTATCATTATTATTATTTTGATGACAAAATGTCTATGTCTAATCATATAGATATCATTGTAAATAAAGCTTTCAAAAATTTAGGATTCGTATTACGCATTTGCAAGTGCTTTACTGATATCTCAGTTATTAAATCTGTTTATTATTCTTTTGTCAGGAGTATTTTGGAATACGCAAGTCCCATATGGTGTCCACAATATATCATTTACAAAGAACGCTTAGAGAGAATACAAATAATTTTTTGCAATCATATTAACTATCTTAGTCGTATAAGTCCCAATTCCTATAAAGACAGCTGTAGTTCACATAAGCTTCTGTCCTTGGATGAAAGATGTATAGTTTTAGATATGTCATTGCTTTTTGATATAGTCCATAGCCGTGTTGACTGTCCTGAGCTCGTCTCGAAATTGGCATATAATGTACCTAGATACCGTACTCGTCACACATCTTTGCTGAATGTTCCTTGTAATTCTACCAACTGCACTCAAAATTCTTTGTTTTCTCGTATGGCCCGTACTTATAATACTAAATTTGGTAAAATCGACCTTTTTGCGTCCTCCAAATATAAATTTAAAAGTCACATTATTAATGACTTGCTGAATTTTACATAACACAACCCGACTTTACTTTACTGTACTTTACTTTATTTGTTTAATTTCTACTTAACCTTGGTTTGTAAAATTATTACTAAAGTGGTAATTTATAAGGAAAACCTGTTATTGGCCTTACTTTTTTATTGTAAACTGTTTTATATTATATTGGTGTGTTCGCTGTTGGTTTTCTCAATAAATAAATAAATAAATTATCGAGGTGTGGAAGGCTATTTGTTAAAACATTGATATGATAATTTTTTCATCCTATCTCTTTAAGGAAATATACTGAACCTGTTTGTAATTCAAATCTATAGATGTTACCTTTTTCAAAAATAATACAATATTATTAATGAACTTGTTTGGGTTGAAAGTTTAAACTCGTCCCCCGTTTTTTTTCCAAATATCGCTTATAAGTTTCACCTTTCAATATAGATAATTTAGCCAAGAGATTTTTGTGTGGCTTTCCCTGTCTAAACTTTAGCGATGTATTCTTATGCTCGTATGGAATTTCTCGTCACGACGTCCGTGTATGTCAATTTACTGAAAAACTTTCTATGTTTAAAGCCACAGAAATAATGAAACAAAACAGATGATTCATATTCATTAGATACACATAATTATGGGCTATGAGTATTTTAGTGAGACAGTCGTGGTTGGTTAACGTACTCCTGTCCTAAATCTAAAGGGCGCGATTTCGAAACCTGGCATGAAAGCATTTTAGACATTTCTCTTGCTTAGTCGGCATAAGTTCATATTGTTACAATTACCATGTGCTAACGGTGAAGGAATACATCGTGATGAAATCACTACATGATGAAGCACATCTAGATAACCAATGTGTCAAACCCGCTAATCCGCCTTGAATAAGCGTTGTGGGTATACCGACCATTCCCTAGAGAAAGAAGACTCGAGCCCAGTAGTAGCACGTTTAAGAGTTGTTATAGTGAAATTGTAGTAGATATCGTATACAAGTTTTCTTCGTGCACAGATATTGAACTTGGAATTCAAAACTAGATTTTTCTCTTTTAGTTCCTACAAGGTATGTGTTTCAATTTGCCAAGTCAATATTCGATGGGTCATTCCTGCCTTTCAATTTGGATGAATTAACCAAAGTGATCCAAATAAACACAAACCTGAAACATAATAAAACTACGTTTTAACGGTTTTAAGCGATAAATTATCGCGCTTAAAGCCGTTAAAACGTAGTTTTATTATGTTTACAAGTCGCGAATACTTAAGAAAATATTATGTAAACCTGAACCATTCAATGTCACTGAATACAGTCGTACCTTTAATGGATTTCTATCAAATCAATTCAATTTGGTTAATCCGTCTAATATCAGCATTATATGCAGGTTCAAAATGGCAATAACGGAAAAAAATCTAACGCCAGCACTTCATTTCATTTTGATATTCTCTACGCCAATTATGCGCCATATTTGAAAGCAATACTCAAAAACTGGTGAAGGAATACCACTGGTAACAGAGTATACACTACATTCTATTTGTGTTAAGTTCACATATCCACACTAAAAGCTAAGGTTTCTATTTATTAGCTTTTTAATATATCATATTGTTACTATTTGGACCACCAGCATATCTAAGCAAAGCACATTTATTACCCGTCGGTGTTTGAGCTAGTAACACTGAAACTCTTTTATGACCGTTTTCTTTTGTTTACTTTGTGATTGAAATTACTGATTAGAAAATAGCCCATTGCTATTGTACTCTTTTATGGCAGCCGAGTCATTAGCCAGGTGTGGCAAATTAAGCAGACTTAGATACGGCAGACATATTGCATTTGTGCAGTATAAAACAATGAACTGATGGAGGGGGGAGGCAGTCTAGCAATAGCCACAAGCGAAGCAAAACGTTAATGGCGATCTTTACGCGTGTGATTGAATCGTGCATTACGTTTCGAATGGTTGTGTACAGTTATATTTGTACCTGTGTTATTCGTGTTTGTTTAGTTCTAATAATTTCTATAATAATTCTAACGGCATTTTAATTCGAGTCCTGCAACTCGTAACAATAATAAATTTTAGAAGATTAGATTACAATAGAAATTTAGAAGAATATAGCATAGTACGTTTTATCCTTAAAAACTTGCGGTCTTAGTATTATTAAGTCAGAGTATGTTTGTAAGCTTATTGAGAACCTAAAAAATCCTACAAAATGACCCTTAACTCAATATGAATAAGATCGTTAAGATTAATTAGGGAAACTATTTGAGTCCAATGTAAAGGAAGCTGTAATACCCTGTTATTTTATAGTATAAACAGTTCTACAATTTTAATATATTGTTTAAATAACTAAAATATAAAACAATAATTTTTGATGTATTTTTTTTTGTTAATTGAACTCTTAAGTTAAGAGCATAAAATCCACTCTCTTATTGTTACGTACAAATAATAAGCCGATTATATTTATATAAAATTATATGTTGATTTCATTTACTACCATGTCTCGGGTTTAGTATCTAAAAAGTATCTAAATATTATACATCGTTTTACAAATAGAGTTATTATAGAAAGAAAGAAGTATATTGAAAAGTACGGACGCTGTATAGCGCAAAATAATTATTCTGAAAATATTGCCGACACAGTTTTAATTTTAAAAAGAAACAACTGCTATGTTGAATCTTTTGATTGCTGCTGAAAAAGAAGGAACAATTGATATCCAAGGCATTCAAGAAGTTGAGAGAATTACGTTGAGGTGGAACTTCTTAAAATTATGTTCTCTCTTTACGTTTGTGATCTAGAAATTAATGTTAAATTATATAACTTTTTATGGTCATGATACGACGACGTGCTGTGACGTGTTGCCTGATGTTACTCGCCATTCGCAAAACAGAACAAGTGCGTAAAAAACAGATCTTAAACTACAATTAAAAATATGGACGCGACATATAAATTATCTAAAATTATATTACAGACAAAACTTTTCTAGAATTAAAAAAATGGGGACTCAGTGCGTAACGCAGATGTTGAAGATTTATCAAAGATGTGTAATATTTGGATAGTATTATTAAAGAATCAATGAGACTTTATCCTCCCGTACCGATGATTGGATGTATTTTGAATGAAGATGATGTGTTAAGCAAGTAACTATATTTCTCAATAATGCGAATAGTTCTTATGAGTGCAATTATTTAACTTAATAAAAATATGACTATAGTTATTATATGAGAACATTGAATTACACATGTCGGGCGTTATTCAATAGGATAGCAGCGATATCTATTGTTTGTTAATATGTACGTACATAGGTATTTTAATTAGGGTAATGGCAAATGAAAAAGGCAACATTGCGGATTGTATGTGCACTAAAGAATTAAGCTCTAAAGCTATTGTAACTTTTTTATTTAAGGTTCCAGGCTACAAAGTTCCAGTACCGTGAAGATCTGTTTAAAGATCCCTCAGAATTTGATCCAAATCATTTCTTGCCTGAAAACACAATAATCCATATGCTTACATACCTTTTAGCAAGGCGCCTAGGAATTGCATAGTTAATTTAATAATAAGTATCAATCTATCGTAGAATCCATAGCTAGGCATTAATCCGTTAAAAGTTAATTAACGAAGTTAACAAATCGAGTAACGGATTAACTAAGTTAACTTAAAAATATGTTAACGGACTCAATAACTTCGTTATATTTCCCAAAGTCCGTTAATCGTTAATCCAGCAACAAATCTTTAAAGAGCCAAGCTCAAAATCTCGTCAAAATGTAGTTAAACATAAATTCGAAAGGCTCGTTTAATGATGCGGCATTCCTCGGGGAATAGACATTCGCAAATCTGCTTATTAAATATAATACTGCCATACCCTCAAGCGCTGCAGTTGAACGTCTTTTCTCCGCAGGGAAGGATATATTACGACAGAAACGAGCCTCGCTTTCAGACGAGAACTTTAACATATTAATTTTCATGAATATTTGTAATATGCCAGATGACTAAATTGACAGATGAATTGGACGGGTTAGCATCGTTTCGTCTAAGATGTAAGTGGTCTATGTAGCAATTCGTCTAAATAGCAATTGGTCATTATATTACTAATAAATCATCTTAAAATTCGTTCATCTAATTAGGGTTTCTTCCAAAACGCAACTAGTTTGTCTTAATAAAGAAAATTCTAAACCTTAATTCAAATGAATGAAAAACCATTTTTTGTCAATAACAATATATTAAACACTATTAATTATACCCTTCTTTATTTGTTTCTTACCTGCTAACTTACAGAACCAACAGTTTTTAAAAGAAGATGCAATTTTTATCACGTGTTAACGGATTAACGATTAACGTTAATTTGCGTTAAATTTTCTGAAATGTGACGCTTTAACTTTCAACGAAGTTAGGTCTTTCAGTAACGGCTTAGCGATTACGAAGTTAACTATTTGATTAACAGTGCCCAGCTATAGTAGCATCTATGTTAAAATTTTGCTGTTAACCATATCAGGTTTTGTTTCAGGTCAAAAATTTGCAATGTTGGAAATGAAATCAGTTCTACGTTCTATTTTGCGAAATTATGAACTAAGTCCCATAACTTAACCGGCGGACCTTGAGTTTGCTACAGATTTAGTATTAAAAACGACGCACCCAATGTATGTTCAATTTGTGAGGAGAAATACAAATAATATTTTTTAAAGAATACTTATATCAAACAACATAATTTTGTCACATATTTACGGCCTATTACTGTTGAATATGTATGTCATGGCCCTTAGGAATAAGTAGACAGATAGAGTAATGCGTATTTATTATACAGAATTGAAATAAAAAGGACCTGAATGGCATAATATGATATGATATGAGAACGGGTATATAGGTACTCTACGCTTGTCCAAAATGAATCAGTAATCTCATTGTGCAGGCTTTTTTTGTAAGATGTTTTTCTACATCATCAGCACGTGATTATTTTAGTGTTATTTATGTATATAGGTCAAGCTTTAGATATTTTTGGCTGCTTCTCCGTTCTACTAGCGCTAAATAGCTTACAATTTTGACAAATATCATATAAATATATATAGGGCTGCTCTCAATCTCTTTTCTCGACAACTGTTGAGAAAAGAGATTGTGATATCCTAAGACAGGTAGACGGATGAAATAATGCAACACAAACCGACAGACTGGCAATACGTATATTTTAGTATTTCCCTTTTGCTTAGTAGTTTATTTATTTCATTTTACATCTTTATTCCCAAACATTAGAAATGACGTATTAAAACAAAAACAACATGTCATTTCGAAAGCATGCAAATACAAGCCAATTTGTAAACGGGAATATGTCCAAAAGTCTACCCACATCCTCTACGAAAACAGGCAACATGCTTATTGGGTAACACACTAGTGCACCGATAACAGCGCAAGTGGTCAAGTGTTAGTCAATGGAAATACTCTTACTTCGTATTTGCAATGTTCTAGACTAAATTTAGATAGATACGATCCCGAAAAATAACTTTTGGCACTCCCGGTTGTAGTATATTTATAAACGACACTGCAAAAGAATGGCTCAGTGTAGCGTGCGCGGAAGAAGCGTCCGATACGCAAATATTACTCGTTCCCTGCTCTCTAACTCCTCAAATAATTGTAAAAGTGCGTGGACCGCGCAGTTTTTTCTTATGCGAACTATATCCAGTGCTGGCTACGAAGATTTCGTCATGGAATGTGATAACGGATTCGAGGTGACGAATAATTTATTTCCTATCGTAATAATTTCTCGATATCGAAGTAACTTTAGACAAAATAAATTGTTTAAATGCTTGACAGTCCGCACACCGGGTAGAAATCCGTAGAAGTGACAAACGTCGGATATTTTTGAAATTAATTTTCGTAGAAATTATTTTTAAAGCTCTATACTCAAATTTTATTATTTCTCTATAGACAAGTTTTATTTTTCAGAATTTTCTGCTATGCAGTTTAAGTTAGGCAGTTTTTTCAATTTTTAGAGCTAATTTAACGGTACCTATTGACATCATTAAATATTAATTTAAGGAACTTTGACACAACTATGCATAAACTGATAAAAAAATAAGCCAAGTTACACGGAGTCTATCTCAAATCTTTATTTTTTCACGATTTCACTACATCAGTTTTTAGCGCTTTACATACTCTACCTACATTAATGTCAAATCTCTTTCATATATTCGTAGAACCAGTAGGTAGTGAAAAAAAATGACTGCGACATACAAGACAGTCGGAGAACGGAATTCACGATTCCGTAAGGGCATGGAAAAAGTTTTTTCTTTCAAAATGCCTACTGGACCCTAAAAATATGTGAAATAAAAGTATCATTAATAGTAACTAACTTCTGACGAGCAATGAATTCGTAACTTAGAGCAAGTAAAAGCCCATTAAAAGTAGGCAAAAAAAAACCACGAAAAATTACAAAAATGTCGGTACTCTATTTTAATATTAATAACCGATTGTTAGAGCTCTAGTGTAAATCTCAGGTAAATATGAATTTACATTTAACCCAAGATACAGAAATATTATATTGAAGAAAACATCATAATATTGTTTGTAACGTTATCAAACAAATCATTATATAATAACTAGCTGTATCCGGCAGACGTTGTCCTGCCATTAAAAAATAAAAATCTAGAACCCGATTCCAGCGTCATCAACCGGGACCAAATGCTAATCTAGACTATTCTCAAATCCACTTGAAAAAACAAAAAAATAATCTAACACAGGCTCACCGTTTAGCAGGAGTATCGCGGCGCCACCTACTGGGTCCAATGGTTTATTTAAACCATTCCGGGACAAACTTCAGCACATACAACAACAAAACGAACACCTAAATTCTGGTACCCGATTGCAGCGCCATCTACCTGGTTCAAATTAAAATGTAAATCATCCCAGTAGAAAATTATAAAAATACTGATATCGCTTTTAAAAAATAGGGGTTGATCGTTGAGGGTTTAAAATTTAGGGTTGTATGTATTTTTTAATGCTTTATCGGAAAAAAAGGAGTGGACTACCCTTAGCATTTAGGGGGATGAAAAATAGATGTTGTCCGAATCTCAGACCTACACAATATGCACATAAAATTTCATGAGAATCGGTCAAGCCGTTTCGGAGGAGTATGGTAACTAATATTGTGACACGAGAATTTTATATATAACATTCTCTTCAATTGACAAACGTGACGAGGGTATTTAAATTTCCCAGTAAATAATATCGCATCACGTCTCATGTAAACACTGAAAGGTAAACAATCAGATATTCGAGAGAGGTGTGACGGTCCGGCCAGTTGGCGCTTGCGTACGGAGGTGCGTGCTTCTACGTCGACGCGGGCGATATTTTCTATCCGTGGCCACGACCTCATCACTCAACTCGAAGCCCTCTAGGAAAACGTCAGGATGAACGCCCGCCAGCTACGCCGGCTCGCCGTACCTGTAATCAAACCCTCAATTTCTGTCTGCTACCGGCAGTATAGCCAAGTGAGACCCGTCTATGTTATAGATAAAACTGATGTGAGTGTCTTTTATGTGTTTTCCTTTTCAACTCTTCACGGTTGGTGACAAATCTCCGTCCATGGTCTTGAAGTTTATCTATTACCACATATTTATTTTCTGATGTTAAATAGTGCGTCATAGAATTTGTTGATGATTTTCTAATTTCTATATATCTACTCTTTTCAGAAATGGCGCAATTCAGCTCCCCACTTTTACGCCGTCCAGTCCATCGATATGAGGTACATTTTTACTGGGAATAAGTGCACTTGAATTGACAGTTTTATTAAAAATAAATTGCTTTTAATAAAACTTGTCAACACTTATTGATCTATTAAGCTTTATACGTCGCCATATGCCGGCACTCGTTCAATTCACCCCTGACATTTCGTCTGTACACGACTGCTTATTGAGGACGTTACTAGAAGTGACCCTTTTACTTGTTGTTAATATAACAGCCAATTGTTAACAAAATCG
The DNA here is from genome assembly GCA_012273795.1 of Dendrolimus punctatus. NCBI lineage: Eukaryota > Metazoa > Arthropoda > Insecta > Lepidoptera > Lasiocampidae > Dendrolimus > Dendrolimus punctatus. The sequence continues at coordinate 10,205,643 of CM022528.1, forward strand.
ATCATAACGATCACTAAAACTTTCATATTTAGATTTTTTTTAATAAATGCAATATCAGTTGCTAACCACCCATATATTTTAAGAAGCGTAATCTTACTCAATGATTTATTATTAGTCACAAGTGTCAAAGATAACGTACCTCATAAAAATGTGATAATTTTGTTCACGTTTCATGGTGCAGGCAGTACTCGTTCGTGCATAACATCGATCCCACATCGTGAGTAACGAATGACTAAGGAAGCCCGAACTGCTAAAATACTGTTGTGATATTGCATGACTGCGGTTTGCCTAGTGTTCCTTTAGCAAAAATTTAGATTTATGCTACTTACACCCTATAGCATTAGTTAATTTTGTGTGTTGAATTTATTTGTTTACGGAAACATAACTGAATTTTATACCTTTGGCCTTCTATTTTCGAATACAGGTGATATAATGCACGGAGTATCTTCTTTGCAATTAACCAACAAAATTTGATTATATTAAATTATTCAAGTGAGCCTTCAGAGCCAAATCTATACGAAATAGCGAAAATTACTTAAAGCGTCTCGAGGTCAATTTCGATGAAGACTAAAGTGGTATCATTAGATTTTTGTAAATCAATTACCCTAGTCAGAAATAGAATCGGCTGATTTTGAAAAAATGTATGCTTTATATGGTTTGCTTAAAAATACAGCGGTAATTTGTTGTGTACGTACACGTACTACATCATAGTAAGCGAAAAATAATTTCTATATTTTGCGTAAAACCGAATGACAGAGGTATTTCATTCTTTTATTTGACATAATTATGTGCACAAGGTTGATGGAGTATGTAATATGTAACCTAATGGTCTCACTACATATTTATGCTTGGCTCACTGTAGCGGAGACAATCTCAAGTTCCATCCTGATAAAAAAAAATAGTATTGTCTCTTGTCTGAGAGGTACTGGAAATAATCTCAAAGTTGTTATTTTTATGTTAACCAATACCGTAGCTTGCTTAAGTTGATAACTTGCTATGTGTGTGTTCGTCTACTGACAGCGTTTTTTAATCTGTCTGCTTTTAAAGCAAAGCAAATAATTTGATTTATAACAATAAATATTCTACTACATTTTGTCTACAGTCATTATTAGTATTTAGACTTTCCTTGACATTCTTTTACTCTGAAAACAAAATGTCATGTGATTGTAAACAGGCGCATTGGTAAGCTTACGTCTGCAGACACACCCGCTTTCTACGTCAAACTACTACGATATTTATAGATTTTCCGTCGTGATCTTAGAATGCTGCGATCGTTGCTTACAAAGATTAGTGTACCAAATTAATTATTATTTGATTAGCACTGTCACACTAATCATAAATTTGCACGCTTCCTTTATGTAGGATTGTTTGCAATGTGCAATGATATTACAAAAGTACATACCTACTATAAAATAATTTTGTTTGTTTAGTAGGGCGCGAGATGGACCCCATAAAAATGCAGACGATGTTTTATTCGATATGTTCAAAAATGAAGACACAGATCTTTTGCCTGTTGGGAAATTTCTGGCAGTAAGTTTTACTTACAATGTTGTCGGCTACACGCATCCAATTGAATGACAACACTTATATTTTTGATACAATTTAAATATTTTTAATTACAGGCCCTAAGAACAACAGGCATTAGAAAGAATGATTCACGAGTAAAAGAAGTAATGCATAATTTATATAAAGTACATAAGGACTCAATTTTGAAGGAGGGTCACCGGAAACTTTAAAACTAGACAGGAAGACGTTCAAAGAAGTCATTGCTCCAAATATCGTGCTCATAACAAGGGCGTTCCGAAGTCAATTTGTTATTCCAGACTTTCAGGATTTTATAAAGGATCTTGAGGAAATGTACTGGTCTGCTAAGAGCAACACTGATGGTAAAGTAGCGAGTTATATCCCACAGCTCGCAAGAGCTAGCCCTGACTGTTGGGGTGTGAGTGTTTGCACAATTGACGGCCAGCGATTTTCAATCGGTAATTTTGATTTTGACATTTTTTTATAAACACTTTAATTCATATCGTCAACTTATATTTCCTGTTTGAGAATAACTAATACTTTAAAGCCCAAATCAAATGTAGATTGGTTGAAATTAGCTATTCCGTAGTAAATATATTTTATAGACCAGGATAAAAATATGTTGTTAATTAATTATTTAAAGTTAATTAAAGTATATTATATAATATTAACGACAATTCTTGAATATTTATACATTACAAAGTTAATTTTGATACAATTTAATTAAATAATTTATGCGTTTAACACCAAACTATCGGACAGAACTAACGTTATCGTGATTGTAATTAGTTTAATATTTATTGTAGGTGACGTAACAGTTCCATTTACTTTACAATCGTGCAGCAAACCGCTAACATACGCTATGGCTCTCGAGACCCTGGGTCCCGACGTGGTACACAAATATGTTGGCACAGAGCCTAGTGGAAGAAATTTCAATGAACTCGTTTTGGATTACAATAGTGAGTATGTTAAAAATTACACTCATATTTTATGAACAAAGTTACAGATCTAATTTAAGTAAGTATTATCTACTTAAATGTAACTTTGAGACTCCTTACAAGTTAACTTTTCTGTCGCTGGAGTACAGCAGTCAGGCTAACGGGCGACCTGGTGGAAAATGGTCGCAGTCGCCTGTGGACATTTGCGACGTAATATTATGAAACGTGGGTGGCCCAAAAAATATGGTTTGATGTCGTGAATGGTAGGATGTGAGCTAAGGATCTTACAATGAAATATGCCAAAAAATAGACGAAATGGTAAAGAAAAAAGGAGAACGGACTCCGAGCTCCTAAGCGGTTACTCCAGTCGCAACCAGGAATTACGCAATAAGGATGACAGTGTTATCTTACTGCAAGTCCGTGTCAGGTTCTACTTGCACTACTCTACCGTCGCCACGTATTACACATTTACCTACTTTATATTTTACGGGAATCTATGTATAAAACTACTGTTCTATATGTATGTTCAAAAAATTTGTAATGGTTCACCTCTTGAGACCGCCTTTCTGCACGACGGCCTCGATTAGGCTTGTGCTGGACCGTTACGTTAGTGACCTATTTATTTTACAGTGAAGCCGCATAACCCGATGATAAATGCTGGTGCAATTTTAGTCTGTTCATTACTGAAGGTTTTGGACAAACCAGAAATGACTCTCGCGGAAAAGTTTGACTATGTTATGTCATTCTTCAGCCGGCTCGCTGGAAACGAGGTTTTAGGTTTTAACAATGCAGTATTTTTATCCGAACGCGAGGCAGCCGATCGTAACTATGCGCTAGGCTTCTATATGCGGGAGCATAAATGTTATCCAGAGAAAACTAATTTACGGGAATGTATGGATTTCTATTTTCAGGTAAGATGGTACTTTGTATAATTTTATACTTCTATACTAAATGAATGTTTGTTATTTCGATCAGCCTAAGGAATACACAGATTTTCACTAAATTTGGTAGGTAATTATGTACTCTTAATAAGGAGCATGAAAAAACATACCCAAGGCAAAATTGTATTTTTATCAAAAACGCGAGATTTGGATTTAATACTTGCACGAAGGATCCGTACAGAAAGCCTAAATGTAAATAATAATTGCGCAAGACAAGTGATTTTAGAACTCTAAAGAAGAAACATTTCATAATTATATCTATATATATTATGTACTGAGTAAGAGACATAATCATTTTGATTATGAACAAACCTGTCGAACTCAACATTACGTCGCCAAACTTGAAAAACGTTCATAACTCAAAAATACATTTTATGTATACTCGCTCAAGATATATTATATCTTAAAAATTATAACTTACTTAATACCTTAAAAATACTTATTTAAGATACTAGTTTGATTATATATGTAAGTACATAAAGAAATTATTTTTTGCAATTCGGAATTTTTTATTTCTCCTGTTTTTTTTTGTTTCAGTGCTGTTCAATGGAAGCCAATTGTGATATTATGTCAATTATGGCAGCAACGTTGGCAACGGAGGCATTTGTCCAATAACCGACGAGAAAGTTCTTCGACCTGACTCAGTACGAAATGTATTATCTTTAATGCACAGCTGTGGCATGTACGATTACTCAGGCCAATTCGCTTTCAAAGTCGGGCTGCCGGCCAAGTCAGGAGTATCAGGAGCGATGCTAATAGTCGTGCCAAATGTAATGGGCATTTGCACCTGGTCACCACCTTTAGATCCCTTGGGTAACAGTTGCAGAGGTTTACAGTTTTGTGATGTGAGTAAACATGTTGATTATAAATTTATAATTATTGAGGAAAAAGAGTATGGTAAGTAAGAGGTATATAAAGCAAATAAAAACCACTATTTAACGAAAAAATTTCATGACGTATTAGGGTTTGGTAGTTTATCCGTCAAGACAATCTCTCATTTTTATGTATGGGTTTGCATGCTGGTATAAGAATTTAAGAACATACACAGCTTAAGCAGATTTCAGGTCTAAAGTTACAATTGCTAAAAGTTGATGGTAAAGGAAAACAGCTTGGGAGGCTTGAAGGAGAAATGAGATGAGATGTTTACGAGCGATGTCATATTATTTAAAAACATTATAAAGACAAAGTAAATTGCACACTTTCACAATTCTCATAAAGATGAAACCAATTTGGGCTAGTTATGTAGAAAAATAGATACTAATAAAGCAATCGACATTTGAGGTGACCATCCATCTAAATTAAGAAGCATTATAAAATGAGGGAAGCGTCACAACCGCTATATTTCAATATTAATGTCATCTCGAGCATCTATTCGACATGAAAATAGGTGTAGAATACGAGCTAGATCGTTCAAAAAGAGCTGCTAATAATGAATAAATACATTTAATGCATTTTTATAGGAATTAATACAAAGATTCAATTTCCACAAATACGATAATATCCGATATGCCAGTCACAAAAAGGATCCCCGGCGGTACAAATTTGAGTCTACTGGACTGAACATTGTAAACCTTCTTTTCTCAGCGGCGAGTGGAGATCTTAGTGCCCTCAGAAGGTAAATAGAATAAAACATATTTCTAAATGTACAAAGAATTTAAGACGGTAGTAAAAAATCTTATTGTTTTATCAGCTCTGTCCACAATGAATCTGATACAAACCTAACGAGCGACCCTACTCCAGACTCAGAAAAAACTTCGAAATAATTAGATGTTCAAGCGAATCTAGATCACTTTGATATAGATTTTTTGTGTTATATAAATAATGTTTTTAATCATAACGAGCCGAATCTCATTTTAATTGCAAAATTAGAATCAAGGTATTTAAATCTCTATGGGTAAAATAATTGAGTCAAATGGTAATAATATACAATGAAGAATAAAACGACAGGTATTTAAATGTATCAGCACAAAATGTGCATCCATAAAAACACAATACATCACTGCTTAACATTTTTACCTAGAGTTGCTACATTGTTGAGAGCTTGGACATGTAGCTGAAACGCTTACTTGTAACATACGAGGCTACTTATATGTGTACATAATATAAATACGCTATGATCTTGAGTAGTTTGGATGCCGTATATAACAAACACCCTACATTTTTCAAATTCAAAAATCTGAATCTAAAGTTGCTTATTACTTATTCAGGCATCATCTGTCAGGCATGGATATGACATTATCGGATTACGATGGACGTACGGCATTGCACTTAGCTGCAGCTGAAGGCCATTTGGCGTGCGTGGACTTTCTATTAGCTCAATGCGCAGTCCCCTATGACCCACGCGACCGCTGGGGCAGCCGACCACTGAACGAGGCAGAAACATTTGGCCACATAGCTGTAGTGCAATACCTTAAAGAATGGGAAAAATCTCACCCAGAAAAACCCGCTGCCTCAGGCATCTCCGCGGTCGACGATATACTCGAAGTTAAACCAGATGCTAATGATGCAGTTAAAGATCCAAGTATAGAAGAAATTGTTTCAAGAAATGGTGATAAAGTTCAATAAGCTTGAATCTCATTTGTATTTGGCGATCTCATTTTACAAAAGTGGTGTGGCCACACATTAAAGTAATCTACGCACATATAATTAAATGCTAGGGATGATAATAGCATAATTAGTCAGTATAAAACGTAATTTTCAAAAACTCCAAATTTCTATACTACAGATAGATGGCACAGCACTAGATAGATCATTCTTCTTTCTCTTTTTGTTACTTTATTATTTAATACTAGGATTTACCCGCGACTTTGTCTTCGTTGGACAGGTAAAAAAAATATATAGTTATTTTTATTTTGCTAAATATAAAACCAAAATTTTAGCAAGAAAATGTATTTTTATTATGAAAATACATGAATCCCGGAATTTCCCTAAAAATTCGGATTAAGCAATGTTACTAAAGGTATATACGACTACAATTTTATTGTAAGATATTATCGATAAGTGGAAATTTCGTATCGGAATCAATTCTTTATCAATATGGCCTTTAAACCTATCCAAAGAAGATTCCTGTAGGATTCTCGGGATGTAAAGTAAATTTTAACTCCGGAAATTTACGATCAGCGAAAACTTGCGCTATTTTTGTGAAAAAAAAAAAAAAAAAAAAAAAAAAAAAAAAAAAAAAAAAAAAAAAAAAAAAAAAAAAAAAAAAAAAAAAATTGGGCTATCTCTTTGTGAGATTTACTACAGAAAGCTATTGACTAAGCAATTATCATTCCTAGTACTCTTCTTCCGTGTCTATATAATATAAATAATGATACTTATAAGAAGTTGTTCAATTACCAATGTATGCATTTTAAAGAAAGACTTTAAGAAAAGAAATTTACCAAGGTGATATGCACTGAAAAATTTGTATTGAAACCCTATCATTCTGTCTAATTATGAATACCAACAAAAAGATGAGAATGTGATGTTCTCTATACATGCCTACTTAATCTATAATTCTATAGGCATAATATAACAGACATAGAACCATTGAATTAATACTAAACTTTTTTGTTTATAAATATTGCATAAATACATAAAAATGATAAATAATTTAAATAGTAAATTTTGAATGATCTTTCCTTGGGGAATTTGTATTGATATGAACTGATGATATGATTGATATATAGAATTTTAATATATTGGTTTTTGATGTTGCAATTTTACCTGCTTGTGTTTTAGAAACATTTTCAATTATAGCCATAATAGTAAGATATTAGAATAATATTATTAATAAAAAATAATTTATTCCATTCACATATGTATTTGTATTATATATTTTATACTTTGATGAATGTACTTATTTCTCTCAATTATTGCTTTTCTACTTTTTGTCATTCCATTTCTTATAAAGTCTGTACTTAAACTTATTTCCAACTTAAAAGTGTTTCTGTAATCAAAGTTTAATTATCAGAAAACTGAAGGAATGTTAATAGCTAAATATATTCTCAAATAAAGACAATAAATAGATATTTGATAATATTATATATGACAAGAAATGTACTCAACGTATTTAATGTAGGCGTTATCAGAGCTATCGCATATAGTAAATCAAGTGTCAATTGAATAAATTGTTGAATTTCAAAGTGTTATTATTAGAAACCACACCACATAAATAAATGTATTTTTAAAACCATAAAAATACATACAATATCCAGAAATCCTATATTGAAATATAACCCACTCTCCATCTTAATATAAAAACATAAAAGCAAACACTTTGCTCCAATATTAATTTTAAGAGTGATTTCTTTACTTTTTATGGCTTTGGATATAAACAGCACACTTTGATCCTCTATTCTCGTCATCCAACCAAAAGAAGTGACCTTGCTCTCTGAATCTTTATTCTAGGACTTGGCTGCAACATTGGGCATCAGTCTGTCGACAGGCTGATGCACCTACTGCCACTTTAGCTTATTAATTTTGTAAGATTTGTCAGTGTGACTAAGTTCTCTTACTGATGATTTAGAATGTATTCATAAGAAAAAAAGACCTAACAGTACATTCAACTTATTTCATATCCTGCTGAGCAACTTAAGGACCAGATCCACTATCACTGATCATATATAGATTTGCTGAAGCCACCATGCTCAACTTTTATATTATACAGTCGTAAATTATATTATAAATATAGATCCAGATTGTGATGCCAAAACAATCTTGAGTTGTGTTCCTGCATCAGTGACCAAGTTTAGTCTTAAGAGAGCTGCAGTGCATTTGTAGCTCTTTTGGTGTTGAGAATGACCATGGGTGATGGTAACCACTTTTTATCAGGTAACTTATCCTGTCTGCTGAACTCATGCAATAAAAATAAATAACAGATAATAGATCTATTAGATAAAATCTGCAGGCCTCAAAATTTATGTGACTTGTTATTAATATAAAAGTATAGTGGCTTGCAATCCATCTGATCTAAAGTGGTTACCATTGTCTATAGACTTTGAAACACTAGAAATTTTACCAATCTAAATCCATTATATTATACAACTCTATAGTAAGTCAGATAAGCAATTAACAAAAGCTTGCTGGGCCACATATCAATTGTGGGAGTTGTGAAATATATAAAACACTCACTTTGACACTGACTTAAAGACTAGTTTTCAACCATTGGAAAATAGTCCATGAAAAGACGAAAATACTGACTGAACATCATCTAACCCAATTGGATGCTCCTATTCACTCCCTCCGTGAACACCTAGACTGACTTGCTGAGATACATATTGTGGTACAACTTCAAGAAGGGTATTATCAACATCAATTTGTCTTTATCTTGTTCCAATTCATACTGAGGCTGACTATTTGGGAAATACCTATAATCATCTTGCCATAAGGCTTCCTAAATTATATTCATCAGAATATTATGGATTTTAAGTCTACAGCACATTATTAATCATTGTCTACATAATGCTTATCATTACTCTTCATCTTAATTGAAATTTGCAAATCAGCAAATATCTCTCACAATTGTAGTGTATGAATTGAAAAACAGTATTAAAAACAATCTATATAATTCATTAATATCTACATTGTTATTCTCAATTCTACTTTAAAATTTAACTAACACTTACAGTTGCTCTTACAGGTGATGAAACTAGGCTTAATAATTTACAATCAGCTTCTAAAAGAGTCAAATCTGTGCTGGACCCAAGGAACCTTGAAGATAGCTCTAGATCTTTAATCTGTATCCTTACTCTAGCTCCCCTTACATATTCTTCACCTCTTACAGCAGGTCTTGTGCACACACAGTGGAATTTCCACCCAAAATCAATGTATAAATCATCCTCAACTACATGAAAGATTTTGCCAATAACCACTTTTCCAACTGGGTCTCCTAGCTGAAAACATATGGTTTATTTACATAACTTAGTTTCAGTTTGATTACACTCTCAAATAAACACAAGATGTAAAATATAGAAGTATAAATATGCAATTTTGTAAATTGTAATTGTATTATCTAATTAATCTAGATTCTAGAAAAAAAGTAAATTAAATTTTTAGATTATCTCAATTGTTTTTTTTAAAATGAAAAACAGTAAATGAAGAAAATCAAAATAAAAATGAATTTCTGTATGAACAGGCGTTACAAAAAGTTGCTTACGTCAATTAGCTTTGAACTACGAAGTAATGCAGCAAAAGTCTGGTTATGTACATTTTCTTGAGGCTCAGCAATTTCAGACTGCTTCTCGAATGCCTTCGCAAACCCCCCAGTTTTGGTACCTGATGACTCTAAATTATTTCCTTCTGCCGATGTTTCTGTTGTATTTGAAAACCACCGTGGAAGTTTTGTAGCTGGCAGCGGTGGAACAACATGACTTGATGAACGGGTAATTGAAGTGATATATTTATAATAAATAATACTTCGTAATGCCATGAGGTAGGTTTGGTCAGTTGGCTGTATTTGATGTCTTTAAATTATAATGAGTACTTATATATATTCTACAGATTACTTTAAAACAATATTATATTATTTACTCTGACTGTATTCCAATTCAATGTTAATTTTTAAAATTTACCAATTATAACCTAATACATTTTCTATAAATATAAATAAAGATGACAAGGTGTCATACTGTCTTACTGACTTTGACATAAATGAGATAGCAACGGCCACTTTCCATGCGAGACTCACAACGACCATGTTCACGACCGCGATTTTTCTCGTTCCACTTGTTTGCGGGCGTTGCAATATACGTAGTATCTATATTAGTTTGTGGTTGCAATCATAAACTGTGCCGGAACGGATTATGGAGCATTGATGTCACTGTGCGTAGGATCCATAGTAGTTTGTGATGTCACTAATGACGAAATACAAAATGTCATTACGATCGAATAAGATTAGCTAATTAGCTTCCCTTGTGGAAGTCGGGCTTTTTGGTCTCTCGCCAAGGCTGTGGAAGCAATTTCTGCAAGTCTCTCTACCGCCTCTGCACGACCTGACGGTTCACTAGCCAATTCCGCAAAGGAGAAAGCGACTTTTGTGCTCTATTTTGCGTCGAATTCCACTCTTGATACGGAACGGTACCGCAACTATTCCGTGTGGGATGAATGCGAAGTGCGCTCACGCAACGTGCGGTACGCCAGGCCCTCCAATCCCTCGACGTCAACAAGTCTAGTGGACCTGACGGTATTCCAGCACTCGTGCTCAAGACGTGTGCTCCTGAGTTGGCATCAATACTAACGCGCCTATTCTCACTTTCTTATTCTGCGGGTGTAGTTCCAGCTTCGTGGAAGTTAGCCCATGTCCACCCTATTCCCAAGAAGGGGGACCGTACAGACCCGTCCAATTTCAGACCTATTGCAATAACCTCCTTACTCTTCAAGGTGATGGAGCGCGTTATAAATACGCGTCTTCTCGGGTACTTAGAGGAGAACCAGCTTTTAAATGACCGCCAATACGGTTTCCGTTATGGACGGAGTGCTGGTGATCTTTTAGTGTACCTGACTCACCAATGGGCAGCCGCCATTGAGAGTAAGGGGGAAGCGTTGGCAGTAAGCCTGGATATTGCAAAGGCCTTTGATCGGGTCTGGCATAAGGCACTTCTGTCGAAGCTCCCCAGTTATGGACTCCCCGAGGGATTGTGTGCATGGGTGGCCAGCTTCTTATTTGGGCGGAGCATCAAAGTCCTTATCGACGGTGTATGCTCGGACACGAAGCCCATTAATGCTGGCGTACCCCAAGGCTCAGTATTGTCGCCCACACTGTTTATTCTGCACATCAATGATATGTTGCAAACCGGTAACATTCATTGTTATGCAGATGACAGCACGGGCGATGCTTTTTATACTGGCCGTGTAAACATCCCTCGTGCAGAAGTTGAGGAAAATAGAATACGACTTGTGTCTGAAATCGAGTCCTCCCTGGAGCAGGTTTCGGAATGGGGACGACAAAATCTTGTCATTTTTAATCCCAAGAAGACGCAAGTCTGCGCGTTTACCGCTAAGAAAGCCCCATTTTTGTTAGCGCCGCAGTTTCAGGGCACTCCCCTTAAGATCTCGAACTCAATAGGGATCCTGGGCGTCGACATTTCGAGCGAGGTGCAATTTGGGGGTCACTTGGAGAGCAAAGCGAAAATCGCTTCAAAAAATCTCGGGGTGCTTAATAGGGCTAAGCGGTACTTCACACCGGGACATAGGCTTTTACTATATAAAGCTCAAGTCCGTCCCCATATGGAGTACTGCTCCCATCTTTGGGTTGGTGCACCCCAGTACCAGCTGCTCCCACTTGACTCCTTGCAGCGCCGAGCGGTTCGGATTGTCGACGATCCCAAAATTACAGACGGCTTAGAGTCTCTCAGCCACAGAAGAGACGTTGGCGCTCTAAGCGTGTTCTACCGTCTGTACAACGGGGAGTGCTCTGATGAGCTGTTTGATTTGGTGCCTACGTCGCCATTCTACCATCGCACCGCTCGCCGGCGATTGGGAGTTCATCCACACTTCCTGGACACTTGGAAGTCCTCCACGGTACGTGGCGGACGTTCCTTCATGCCATATGTGTCCGGATTATGGAATGAGCTCCCTCCCGCGGTTTTCCCAGAGCGCTACAATATGGGGCTCTTCAAAAAGGGCGTGAACAGATACCTAAAGTCTCAACGAGGTAGGCAACGCATCGGCTCCCCTTGGGTTGCAGATGTCCATGGGCGACGGTAGCCACCTATCACCAGGTGGTCCGTTTGCCAGTTTGCCTACTAGCAAACATAAAAAAAAGGAAAAAAAAAATTGTCGAGTGTGAAAATAAAATAAATATTAAATGATAGAAGTGAGTTTATTAATTAATTAGATTGTCTTTTTAATAATACATAATTATAACTAACTTTTTACAAACTTAAAATTAAAATAAACAAATACATCCTATTCTAAAAATATATATACAACTTAATTAAAAATAAAATAAAAATACAATCTACAAATAGTAAATAGGTCCCAAATCACCGTCAGTTGGGAACGTTCTCAAAACGCTGGCCGCATTACCACGTTGTATGGCAATGCTTATGCGTTGCCCAAAATACAGGCCAGCGTTTTGGTTTCGTGAGACATCTATCAGCCGTTTTGATAGGTCTCGATAAAGGCGATGGGCTTCTGGACCCCATGGCCCGAGAGTTTCGACACCAAAAGCTGCAAATATGTATCCACTGCCAATGGATGCATATTTACGGCGTTTTAGGTCCTCTTGTCGGGCGGCAGCTGCACCAGCTGCCACAGCCGTATCGGGAAGATGGGACGCTGCCAAAGTGTCAACGCACGTTGCGTCCCAAACTAATGGTCGTCCCATCTTCCATGGCACCAAAGACATCCCGTCCGCTCTCTTGCCATCGTCGCGACACAGTCCATTTGGCTCTAAAATGGCTGGGGTCCCGGTGGTGACAAGAGCCCGGCGGATAATGTCATTTAGTGCAGTATGGCATGGTATTCTGCCGGCACTTCTGACGCACGACAAGCCATGGTAACCTGAACCACCGACTTTATCTCCGCATTGACAGTGATGAGGGACTACAGCCGGAGCCCCCAGTCGAATAGAGGCAGCAATCCTAAATGTAGTGTCATCTAGGAATGTGCCTAAATTTGATGAGGGCAGCGCCTGAAGCCACAAGCTTGACTCCCATGTTGAGACTGCTAAGAGACGGGCTCGCTCAGCTTCGTTGACACTAGAGGACAAGAGATTTTCATACACCAACTTGCTGAGCGGCCCGTCCCAAAGCTTCTGTGATTTGGACTCTGCTGGATAATTTTGACTCGGGCATGCTAGTGACCATGCGTTTCTGGCCTCAGCCAAGTATGGGACCTCAAAGTCACTTGGTGACGGATTTATAATTTTGCCAATGAGGTCCACAGTGCTATAAACTGAGGACAGAAAAGCAGCTAAAGCTACGTCTGAGATTTTGCGTATTCCCAAACCGCCTAGCCTAATTGGCAGGGTAGCTTGGGTCCACGTGCGGTCTTCAAAATCGAGTGGTAAATTTAAAATGGAAGTGAGCGATTGTCTAATGTCAATATTAAATTATATTTGAAGGTAGTGATCGGTGATCTGGGCTCAGTATTCTACTTATAATCTTGAGGGACTATAAGTAGAATACAATACAAATAAGTTACGTTTTCTTACATTGTATTTAATAGTATGTATGTAATTTTATAATTGTTTTAATAAATTTGAAGGCAGTTGAAAAAATGATGTAAGAATTTTGCTGTTTAAGTTTGCTTTTGCTGCTTTTGATCCGAAAGCCTATCAAATGGTAATCTATTTCTATCCTTTTTTTCGCTGTCCTCATTCATCTGATACAAAGAGAAAAAATCATACTTATTCGACTTAGACCATATTAATTATGGTCTAAGTTATGCGATCACTTTAAACAATATTTAAAGTTCGAAGTTTTGGGACTTCATCATTATTTCTTTTTTAAAGACTTTGGGCGTTAAATTCATGAAATCTTGGCAAAACCTGCATGTTAGGAGGATAGTAGCGCAGTTGTATTGTTAGCTACAACCGACACCTCTCAACGGAGTTCTTGTGAAAACTTAAAAGTCCACATTTGATTATATAGTTCACATTTCTTACAAAAACACATAATTGATACTCAAAACTATCAACATCTTAGAACTATTATTAATTTTAAAGGGATTTTACATTTTTAGAAGATAAAATACATATCACAACATAGTCCCCCTTTCAGTTCCCGCCAAAACTCTGTTGCATAACAGGTTTACTTTGATCATTATTCTGTGCTCGTTAACACTGTCATACTGTCAAATAAAATAACAAAATGTCAAAAATGTACATTACACACGACATCAAGAAACACGATTTTCTGATTTCTGATAATGTTGAGTGTTTATTCCACAAAATTTACGCATATAAATTAATAAAATTACATCATGACTGAAGATCAAGATGCAAAAGACTCACAGTCAGATTCTGGCAGCAAAACTTTTGTCAACAAAAACAAGGATAAGAAATTAAAAACACAACGGCCTTTGACCAAAGTAATTTTAAAATTTTAAGTAACATTTTAAAGTTATTTTTCAGTTTAGGTGTGTATATAGCTATGTTTATTACAGATTATTCTTCGGCGTCTGCCACCTACAATGTCGGAGGAAGCTTTCTTGGAGCAAGTTTCTCCCATACCTGAGCATGATCATTTTTATTTTGCCAAACCAGACCTATCTTTAGGTAACAACGTCTACTCGAGAGCTTACATTAACTTTATTAATGTAGATGACATATACTTGTTCAGAGATAAGTTTGATGGATATGTTTTTCTTGATGAGAAAGGTATGCAATTTAATTATTGGTTGAGTTTGTTTTCATCTAATAATCTTTTCCAGTTCATGTAACATGAGTATGATAAAAGACTTAAATATATTTTATAAGGAATGCATTATTATTCTATTGTTGGAATAATGGCTATAGCCCTGCTAATATAGAGTGCTTTCAATCACTTATGGATATTTGCTTTTTCACTACAGTTTCTATTGAGGTATTGCCACTAAAATAATTTTATGATATCACTAACTATAGGATTAATATTTGTGCCAATGGTCATTAAAGGATTCCAAATATCATCTCAAATGAAGTGAGAAAATAATAGAAAAACATACCATTGACTCTGGAGCTGAAACTCTGAATTCAACTGCAATATAATCTAGGAAAATCATATGGTAGAAGATTATGCACTTTTACCTAGAAGGTAGACTATTTACATCAGCCTTGAGTTCAATTATTTTTGCCTTTTTTAATGTTTCTAAAATAATTATTTAAAATCAAAGTAGGTACTAAACAAAAATGACTTCAATGAGTTTTTGTTCAGTAATTTCATTTATATTGTCATTATAGTTGATGAAATCAAGAAGCAGTAATTTGATATTTTTCGTTTTACATTATTGCAACAAGAGTGTGAGATATAGGGTTTAACTTTAAATTAGTGATCACTGAATTATAAGTAGTAGGGTGTATCGGGGGAGAGGGACAGTAGAACTTCTCCTGTAACCCCCATGTCTGGAAGACATATGGTTCTTGAGACATAAATTTGTTTCATTATATTGTGACAAAAATAACCAGTCTGTTCTGGTTTGGTTTCAAGTCTTACCTAACCTAAGTTACCCTTCTAGTTAATGGTTGTGATTTTCGACTAAAGCTCACAAGCTCGCAATCATTCCATGGCAGCAGTCAGCAAGTGTCACAACCTATTTATAACCATTATTGCAATATATAAGCAAAAAAAACTATTTTTACATTTAAAAATCAATATACTAATTCAAAACTTGTTTACTAAATTCAAAAACCAGTTCTGTTGTTTACATATTACACATAAGTGTATTGCTAAATACAAACCACACTTTGTTATCAACAAAAGTGGCATGACCTTGTTTATCTAAGGTATTTTCGTTTTTCCCATTATTCATTTAAAACTTTTTTGTGGACCCTAAAACCTTATTCCTAGCCCAAATGACAGGTCTAGTGGCTGTATATAAGGCATATGTAATTCCTAAACTCAAATTACCTTTAGTCTCGTGCAACTATGTGTGAAAGTGCAGCTGGATATAGTTATAGGGCACATTTATTTATAATGAACTTTTACAAACAGATCTGAACTTTTTAATATAGTTTAAAACACCTTAGCCTATGTAAGTGATAAGGCTACCTATTGTATTGCCTAGAAAATATTGTAAATTTGTTCTGTTTTTGTAATTTGGTGTGCAATAATGTGTCATCTCTCTCTCTTTCTTTCTAACTTTTTAAGTCAATAGGTGACAAGATATCCACTTATCTAAAGTCTTAAATTTGTGTATCCCTCTTTAATTTTTGACTTATGAAGTAGGAAATTTTGAAAAAGGAATCAAGTTGGTATAGGAAAAAAAATACTTGCATTGGGAATATGTTTCTACAAGATTCATGAATTAGTTTCTAAGAGATAGAATATTTACATTTTAATTATTTTTAGGTTTTTTTTAGCCCAATGTTGTTGTAACATTAAACATTTCTTTACTGCATCCAACCACCACAAACCCCTCAATGTGAATGGTTCAGCACTCACTTTGCATCCTTATGTAAAATTTTCTAATTACAGGTGTAGAGTATGTAGGAATAGTCGAGTATGCACCCTTCCAAAGAATACCCAAGAGAAAGAAGAAGAAAGACCCTAAATGTGGCACCATAGAAAGTGATCCAGTTTATCAAGAGTTCATAGAAAGTCTGAACAAAGACCAAGAAACTGAAAACCAACATAAACTGGAATATTCTTATCCAATTAATGATGGTAAAATATTTTCAACATTATATTAAACCAATGTTGCATCCATTTGAATCTTGAGTTTTAATCTTGACTTAAAAATAATAAAAATGTAAAAAATGGTGTAGTAAACAAATACAACTGCAGCACCATCTTTTTGGTTATATTAGTTTATCCCATAGAAATCATGTCATTTATTGGGATAAAAATACCTTGTTCTGACCTAGTTAAAGCTATAAACTAGATCAGTATTTTTATTTAAAGCTCTCCATAGTTTTAATGTGATGCTCTTACAAACAGATTAGTCAGAATCTACTGGTTTGAATTTGTTTACCAGATTTATTTCTCTTTCTTAAATTCAATATTCAAAGTAGATGCACCTCTATTGATTTATATTTTATTATGATGATGATTATGAATTTATGATGAATGATAACTGTTATGAAAAATATGACAATCTATAATCTTATAAAATTCTTAGTTAAGCTCAGCTATGCTTAAAAAAAAACTGGAATAGACTATGTAAAGAATGGAGAAAATGATGCAATTTTTTTGAGTTCTTGTCTGTTTGTTCAGGATTCAAATGACTGCTCTGATTTTGATGTAGTTTTCGCTGATCAACATCAACTTTTTATACTGGGAATCCCGCGGGAATTTGTCTGGGAATTATATAAAATGACCAGATTAACAAATAAAATTCTAATGTAATTTTTTCACCAATCAATAGTAAAATTTAATGTACCAAAATGAGTTATATTTTTTATCCTAGGCCTCTAGCAAGATTTTTTCTGAGAGTGATTTATAGGTCAAGGTTCAAAACAATAGCTTACATTACTTTTTAAATGCTATGGTACTTTGTATCCTGGAAAACCCGCGGGAATTTAAAGTCAAGTTTGGACGCGTGTTGCGGGCATGTCCTAGTAAAAATACACTATTTCCATTATAGCTGTGTGAGCTTTGGGTTACATCCAGGGCTGGTCTTAGCATTTTTGGCGCCATAGGCAAACTTTAAAACTGCTTCCCATAAATTAAAGTAATAGAAGTCTTCTATCTAGCTTTTTGACCCTGTCTATATGTGTTGTACTTGTATGTTCTTATTGATTGCACTACTTATATATTTTCTAGATTCAAGTGAATGAATTGAAATATATATTTAAGTGTTATGTTGATTTATTTTTTGGGCTTTAGTAGCCCAAGCATTTTTGCCGCCGCAGGCAGTTGTCTACAGTCTCGAGCTGCCTCTGCTTACATCTCAACTGAAGTAGTTTTCATTGTGGGTTACAAAACTTTGATGTGCAGGATTTTTCATAATGTAAGTTTGTTTTGCTTATGCATATTATATTACATTATAGTTATTATTTTTAGGTAATGATAAAAAGGTGCAGTCAACTCCATTACTCGAGTACTTGGCGGCTCGAAAGCCTGATAAACGCGGCAGAGATGAGCGTCGTCGTAGGGAGAATGACAAAAGGAAAATGAGGATTGAAAGGAAAACTAAAGATCCGATCAAGGTAACTCATTTAAAGGTATTTCCCACCAAAATAAACAAAAACAAAATTAATAATTATAAAACTTCTTGGCAAAATAACAGGCGGCCTTATCACTAAAAGCGATCACTTGCAGGCAAGTTAGCTTTTAAGAAATTCTTAACTAATCTGGCGTTGTAGGTGGAGCATATTATTATTATTGATATTTTACATTAATTATACTGCAACAGGCATATTTCTGTCATTCAATCTTTCAAACTTGACTTTATTTATGCACAGTGGTTGTTTTATAGTAGTATAAATAGTAGATTTGAATGTTTACACAAAATAAACAATTAATTAAATTGGCAGACACACACACTGTATATCCACATATTAAGCAAGTTCGCTTGTGTTAAGCGTGAAACAACAGAACCACTCTGGTGCCACTCAAACCACAGAAAATAATAGAGAATTTGTTTTCCGACATTTAAAATTTTGTTATAAAATTTCATTAATATCTAGTTATATCGAAAATCAAGGCAAGGGTTTTTAATAGTCATATATTAAGATTTATATAGAGAACATGGAATTGAGTCCCAGTCCCATTATTTCGAAAAATGTTATAGAGATCTATTGACAAATCAGAAGATGAAAATTTTAATGACAACTCAGATTATTATGATTACAAACAGAAAAGTTTTTGGTTTGGGGAACAAAGAATCTATCACAAAACTAAAGGCAATAGCAATATTTCCGAAGAGGAATTCAAGACGAATTGTGGCTCTGATGAATTTATAAGCACTGACTCTGATTGGGACAGTCATTTCCCAGCCTTATCTATGAAAACACATAACACATTTACATTATCTTCTGGAAAACTGTGTAATCAAAAGGAAGTACAAGAAGCTAGTCAAAAAAGTGGTGGAGATACTTGCTACAAGGTTTACAGAGAATTATAACAGTAATAGTTGCAGTCATGTATTCAACAGACCCATTTCAGTCATAATAACATTTAGTTTGTGCAAAGATTTAAATTTATCGTACATTAATTAATACGTCTTACTAATTGTGTCATTAATAATATTATGAAATTCTAAACATGTTTGTCTGTACGTTAAAACTGTTTAAAAAAACCAATAGAATAACAAATAGATTCTATAAATGACGGAGAACACAATGCAATTGTTGTCGGTTTGTCTGTTTACTCGGGATTCACGTAAAAACTACACGGCCGTTTTCGATGCGATCCCACGAGTATTTTTCAAGGAAAGAATTTAAAATTGCCAGATTAAAAAAAATCTAATGTGATAGTTTCACTAACTGATAGACAATTTAGTGTAATAAAATGTGTGATATGTTTTATCCTGGTAATCCCGTGGGAATGTTCCCGGAAGTGGTTTATAGTTGTTCGGGTGCATAAAAACTAGCTTATTCCAAAACAGTTATCACTAAAACCATAGGTTACATTACTTTAACGTTGTCTTCTTTGTGTACCGGCAATCCCGCGGAAACTTCAAGTCAAGCATTGACAAAGTCGCGGGCATTTCTATTATATGTTATTATATAGAGTAACAGTAGTAATTATGTTGTTGTTTGCCATGTCATTTAAAAAAATAATATTGTATAGTATTTTGTTAGATAGATAGATAACTGTGTGACCTAATCATGCAATTTGTAATATTTAAAGTGGAAATTATAATATCTTTTAGCAATATTTTGATATCTCTGAATAAATAACCTAAAGAATATGTTATAAAATTTTAGGATGATGATAATATGGACAATGAATACAAAAAAATAAAACCTCGTGATTGGGACAAAGACAAAATTAATGATGTAAAGGAGGAACAATTAAAGTCTGACAAAGATGGATCTGTTTTTGAATCTAAACAATATAGAGATCAAAACAAACTTGGTTCTAATATTACATTGGACAAGAAGAAGAAAATGGACAGTGATAAGAAAGACAACTTTATAAAGGATGATGAACAAGAAGATTATAATTCAAAGAACAAACGGGATAAACTCAAGGAATCTCCCCGTGAAATGAAAAGTAAAAAGTATAGTGACACAAGGAAAGAGAGAATTAAGCAAAACGAGTTTGTTAAATCAGACAAACAATCTGTTATAAGTAAAATCATATCTGCAGATAGCAAAGGGAAAATTAACCATGATGATATTAAACCTTTTACTCAACTGCCTCAAGTCAAAACAGATGACTTGACAAAAATGATAGACAGTATGGATAAAAAGTTGAAAATGGATGACAAAGATGCTAATATTCAGAATACGAAAGATATAAATGATGAAGTTACAAATAACGATGCAGTTGTTACTGTTACTAAAACAAGAAGAAGTAGTTTGGAGTCTGGTGATGTTCCAGTGAAAGATGAATATGTATTAAAGAGGCAAAAGTCACTGGACGACAGGGGCAAGTCCACGGACAGGGAAGGTTCTGAAGAGAAGGAAAAGAGTGAGAGTGGTGATCGACGTACCGAAAGAAGAATTAGGAATAAGGTATGCCTGAATATATTTTAGATATTTAAAAATTGTAGTCAGTCCCAAACCAAAGCTTTTTATGTTAATCCTTACAAATTGACATTAATCAATCATTAATTATATCATATATATACTGATTTTTAATGTTAGTTATTTCAAACTAGATTTCTTAAGGAGTTATGTCTTGTGTGCAAAATGACTGCATCCAGTGCAAATTTAATTAATTAACAGTTTGAGATATAGATCATTGTCAGCCTAATGTTAAAAAAATGATTTTTTTATTTTTATGGTAGTTAGCAAACATTGCCACTTTGAACTATGCCATGAATTTGCAACACCAAAGATGCTACAAATGCGCTGCTGCTCTCTTAAAGGAGATTGGAACCTGGTCACTAATACCGGAACACAACTCAAGGTTGTTATGGACATAATTAGACATTAACCAATCTACCCACACATATAAATCACAAAAATGCACAATAACAAATAACTATGCCTTACTCATAATCGTTTGTTAAAGTTTAAGAAACTGCTCAGCAACTGTTTAACGAAAATCTTACCCATAAACTCCTTTTAAGGATTAGAGGTAGGGTAACTTACTGTCAAAAATAACCAATATCGAGAGGTAGTTTAAGTGACTGCTAAGAGGCAATATGGCGAGTTTTATTTGAAACAGCCATTGATTAGGGGCTTAAGAGTCTATTATTTAAGAGATGGCTAATCATTTCTTTACGAGATTATTATAAGTAAGGCCCTAAGCATGTATGAATACAAAAAACTCTAACAATAATTAAGTTGTAAAAAGGGTACGAACTAAAGTCCGTAGATTAGTTAACAAATTTAAAAAAAAGTCTTTTTCAACACACTTGCTCATAAAGTGGCTCTATGGTCACCGCAATTAGGCACAGAATGACACCCATTATCAAACTGTGACTATTATAACTCACTAGTGTGTTATAGATTTTTTTTTAAATTTTATTGGTTGAGTTGCTTTGTTCTTAAAAGTTTTTATTAAAAAAAAAGATCGTGTTCTATAGAACAAATAAATTAATGTTAATATTGCTTGCTCATTTCATGCAACTTCTTATTTAAATAGATAATTTTAAGTCGTACGTGTTAATAAATTAATAATAATAAATAAAACTTTCACTCATATATAACTTTTTTTTCTCTGTAATAAAAGAGAACTTTAAATTCCCCATTTTGTACGTGGCAGAATAGGCGCAAACCCTATGCGCTGAAAAAAAAATCTCATCCCTTTAGTCTATGGCCGATCGCAATGCGCGCGCATAGAAAACTGATTATTTTCCCGCCATAGCGAAACATTTTTCACAACTCGTTCTCACTATTGAAATTATAGTTATTTATTAATTAAAATGTCTACAAGTACTAGTTACGAAGAAAATGATTTTTGTTGTATACCGCCCGATATAAGATGTGAAGCCCTTAACGTTATGGAAAGTTTACTACCTGAAAACTCCAAGGAAAAATATCTATTTTATCTACTAAATAAAATGAGTTTTTGTTGTTATTTTATTCACAAGTGTGTTGAAAAACGTCGTATGATACACGTGTGTATTGATGATTACCGTCCTCGGCTCTCTTAAGACCCTCGCCTACGGCTCGAGTCTCAATGGCGCCAATCACCAATGTTACACACTAGTACCATAATGTACTATTTTAATTGTGGCTTATTTTTGCTTTAGGATCGCCCCAGTCTGGTGATATACCAACCAGGTATGGGCAAGTTCAGCAAGCAGCGTCTCGCTAAGGAGAAGGAAGCGCAGCCGGCGGGCGCGGCCAGGCCGGTCAGCGACAGTGAAAAGCGAGACACCTGAAATGACCGGCATACCCCCCACAACTTGGACAACATTCAACGGAATTACCTTGACGCTGGCATTCTATAAGTCCGGAGCTGATTAGTAGAAGAGGACATTTGAATGTGCCAACTGAAGGAACCATTTTTCTAGCAAAACTATTCTTTTATTTCTGGCAGGTAACATCTTGTCCGTATTAATATCAGTACATGGTTCTTTTTATGATTATTTTTTTAATGTTATACTTCAGTTCAATATATAAAATCAAAATCAACGTAGCAATTACTGCTTTCATGTATAGCTTGGATATTTAGTACAGTTTGTTAATTTCGTTTATTAAATATATAATTTCTCATGAAATGTGTTGCATTTCAATCTCTTATCGGTTTATTTTATATGTTCAACGGGTAATAAAGAAAATTCTTATAAAATTAAACAATTTTTATTAACTATCACAGTGAATTTGGTTTGCGTAATGTATTCCTTATATTAAAATATAAAAACTAGAACATGTTGTTATAACAAGAGATATAAAGCCAAGACTACAAGTATAAACAAAAATCGTATGTTTTAATATGCTGGAATTAGTGTCATCTTGTTATTGCTGTGCACTCAGTTTTCTGCTGGTAAAACGAGAGAATGTTGCACAATAATTTTTGCAGTGTAATAATCGTTTTTATATTATTACGTACTTTGAAGTACTTTGAATTTGTTCTATGAAGACGGTTACAACTAAAAATACATAATTTGTAAATATAATCATAATTTGTGTGGTTCGACGGACATTCTAAATCAGCCCTAATAAGTCAAATGAAAAAACTATTTCTTCTTCGAGAACCGAATTTTAAAACATTTAAAAGAGTACAGTTTCGAAATTTCTCTATATTTCCTGATCTAAATATTTTAGGAAATACGGAGAAATTCATTGTGGTTTAAAACATAAAATTAAAGTTTAGGAAATTAACATTATAATCTAAAATATAAAAAATAGTCTACTCAGCCTTTCAAACCTAAAGTGCATAACACCATAATCGAAGGCAGTCCGTGGCAATAAATGAATCAGTACTATGAGGACTGTATGCAAGATTGCTTCTAAAATGAGATTTCAATACGAAAACCTTAAAAGTATGAAATCTTTGTGTCAATACATATAATTTTTAATTTTGTATTGAAAAATATTTCAATATTTATATTATTATCTCGACATTTGTTATCACACGACTTAAGCACGCATTTTACTGTTCGGAAGAAACTAAAGGAATACTCATATTTTGCTTAACTAAAATTATCTTAGTATGAAACCTAGGCATTTTTGTTTAGTAACTCAAAAATCTTTGGTATTCATTCATAAATAAGGCACATAACATGGTATTATATCCTTTCTTATTTATAAATAATGATGATATAAAGGATGTGAGTTGAATAACAAATGTAGTATGGCTAAAGTGGAGATAAGTAACCAGAATGACATGTAATAAATATATATATATATATATATATATATATATATATATATATATGTATATGTTTATATACATATATATGCTTATATGTGTGTGTGTGTGTGTGTGTGTGTAATACGGACGGTCGTGTTTACGGGTCAAATGTTCGGCTATTAAAATGATAGATTAAATACGCATCATCGTTTGGGGTTACAAGAACAGATATGGTGAAAAAATACACAAGTACATAAGGTGTACTTGAAACTTGCATCTGTGACTGAAAAAATAAGAGGAAGAAGATTATGGTGGTATGTAATATGAACAGATTAAAATTATGTGACAAAATAATTTTAAACTAGACGATTGATGTATATAAGAGTAGAGGCAGACCAAAAAAGTCATAGCTTGATTGTGTGAATGACATGACGATTTGTGGTGTGACAGAGGACGTATGCCACGCCACAATTATGAGTAATATGTAACGAAAAGATGTATGTGCCGACCGTAAATGATTAAGAGAAGGTGAAACAAAAGCTAGAATCAATTGTTCACTTAAGTAAATAACCATGAGAAGTATTACTGATTTAAAATATTCATTGAATTTAGCACGAAAATAAATATTTTTTATATGGGTTATATAAGTGCCACCCATGTGCTAGTTTTACAGTGTATTTAATTAACATATTATTTACGAAAACCTGTAATTGGCTGTCTGATAACAATTATAAATCTTTATTCATGCGTCTTAGATGTAGGTTTTCCATAATTAAATAAACAAAACTATAGGTGTAGTATATCTGAATCTGCGGTGTTACAAATACTTGACGTATAATAAAATTACAGTCATATTCCTTATTGCCTATCCTAGCAAGCATCTCATTCATTATTATCTTTTTCTAATCACCGCATTTCTACGTCCATTATTCGCGAATCGTAGTATGCAATATACTCACATTCTTGGAACACTTAAAATGTAATTGTTATGGTCACTTAATAATTAAGATACGTTATTGAGAAGAACTGTGCTGGCGTTTCTATCCCCGTCGTTTGTTGGTGCTTGTTTCTTTAGCTTTTCTGATCTGCTTTTCGTGAGTGCGACGTTATGTCGGTGCATGATATAAAGTAACAGTATGAAGCCAACTAAAAATCCAGCTAGTCCGCCACCTATCGTAAGCCATGTGCGTCGCGATCTGCGAATTTCTGTACCTGAAATAACAAGGCGGAATAAGCAATAAATTCCAAGAAGGACGATTTAATGTGCTTTTAAATATGAAGATCATTTTTTTATTGAGTTCAGCAGACAGGCAAACGGCCCACTTGATGGAAAGCGGTTACCATCGCCTATGGACATAAGCAACACCAAAGGCGCAACAAATGTGCTGCTGCTCTCTTAAGGGAGACTCGAACCTGGTCAATAATGCTGGAACACCACTCATAGTTGTTATAGCGACATACTCTAGACCAGGGGTGGTAGCCACCAGGCTACCCCCCTTGGATGGTTGATTTGTCGCCTCTTACGACAGGCTCGACGCATGAAATCGTTGGTTTGTTCCATTTATACGCTTTTAGAATGAAGCGATTACGTGAAATTTTGACTACGGTAATAAAGTAATAAACAGAAGAATATTGGATTGCTGTGGTATACAGATTGGATTTTAAGTTAGCGGCGCTACGACAAAAGATCAAGTAAATAACATTCATAATAATTTATGGATGGAAGTAGAATAAAAATGACAATCGACATAAAAAATTGTCGCTTAAACGCTATTACTATATTTACTACCTTATTGGCAGTCGTATCGCTACTATAAACTATCACTCTTACCTCAAGGTAATCAGCTTTGCACCTGTGGTAAGTTGCATTATAGATTGCGGTATCGTTCGATCTTGGGCAGTATTCGTATTCTGAAATGAATAATGTTTATGATTAAATAAAATTATGTCGGATTTCATTATAATACCAATAACTTTTTCACAACTGATTTGTTTGTCCTGTTATAGGCGTGACGTTGAATTGTAGGTTCTGTTCAAAAAACCATATTTTGTCGTGATGTTAGCTTCATTAGTAGATTTGAAGTCCTGGTGAGCCTTGGATGAGAGTTTAGTTGTGCCTGACTAGCTCACCCGAGTCTTATTCCGTGATGTGGGTTTCAATATTGGCCGGGAAGCATGCGCCTCTGAGACAATACCTATATTTGACCTTATGTCCTTATTCTTATATACATTTATAACCATAATGTTAAAAGGTGTTGACGGTGAAGGAAAAGAATCTGCACATCAAAATGGCCATCTTTAAAACTGAATGTTTATAGACGGATTATTATTACAAGGATTATATGTTATTATATTGGAAGGGCGTCATAAAATTTATTCTAAATATAGATAGTAGTAAAGTATTATAATTAATAGATTAACAGTACTACCTTTTGAATTCAGTCTGGTATAATCCCCCAATTGATAAAATATTCGTTTTTCATGAAACCACGATATTGCAGGCTTCAAACTGCAAAGTTTCATTGCATACAATGATTCCGTTAGATCCACCTTTCCCAAGTTACACATCTCAGCGAAATGTTTAACCTCGAGCTTAATCAGGGGATTATGTGAAATGTTATACAATACCAGTTGTGGGAGAAATCCCCAATTTGGTAACTCCTTTATTTTACAATCGGAAATATCCAATATATCCAAAGGTGCCTTTATTGGTTTTTGAATGTTAAGATTGCTTAAATGCATGTAAAGTAGGGGATTCCCTCTAAGATATAGCGATCTTAGCGATGGCAATTGGAAGATCGAGTTTGGTAGATTTAAAATTACATTGTTTGATAAATCAAGTATTTGTAAACTTGAGAGTGAAGGAAGTGCATCTTCTTCTATGAGGTAAATCTGGTTGTCAGCTAAGTAAAGAAACTTTATGCTTGTGTAGCTCGATAGTGTGTCAGCGTGAAGTTCGTGCAGCTTGTTGTCGCTGAAGTCGAGGATCTGCGGGAATGAAATAGCAGGTAATTATTTAGTGATTTTTGAAATATGGTAGCGAGATAAAATATTAAATAATATAATTTTATGTGATAGCTTTAGCTTTTAGCAAACTTCGTATCGCATCCTAAAAATCAAGTATTCAAAGATAATGATAGAGTTGTATTTGGAACTGTGTAGCACAAACGGATCCCTGATGTTTTCGTTATGTCCTTCCGTTTGTCTTTTCAGCTGTCTTTGCATATTACAGTTATTTTACTTCGAAACTGACTAATTCTTTATGAGTTTTATTTGACAGAAAAATGTATTTTATATAATAATGCATTGCATAGCAATGTAGTATAACTGTCAGGCAACCAAAAATGAGGAGCGGTTGCTATATAATATGTAACGGGAAATGATTTTTCATCAGTGCGATTAATCTTCAGTCAGATCATAAGAGTATAAACATTATTATAGGATATTCTTTAAAGACTTTTTCTTTTTTCAAGAGTCTGGGCTTTTAAAGTCATAAATATTATGGCGACTGCCTCTAAATATTGTACTATTGTATTGTACAACATATTTTAACTAAAATTATTTCTTTAAAAGATTTTGTTCAAACTGTTGAGTGATTTTTAACATATGAGTACTATTATTATTAAGACAACCACCACAAGACTTGCTGTGTTTTGAGGACTACTGAATATTCACCTCAATTCCTCCCCTCAAGCTGGGTATTTTGGATAATCTTAATCCACTGCACTGTGCGCCGTACATGTCATATGCGTACTCATAAACACATCGCGTCGGTTTCGATGCTAATGCTTCAATTTCCGTTAGTTCTTTAGCCAAAGTGCATACAATATGCACTATTACTGCGAAGATTATGCTGTTTATTCTGAAACGAACGAAAAGCATTTTATGAAATTCTTAAAATGATGAAATTAATATAACATAATTATGTATGTATATTTAAATTTTTGTGGGATATAAACGCAGATGGACAGCCTTGCACAGCAATTACGTAAGGATTTCTTGTTTGGCAAAATGACTACGATACAAAAGAAGTTCATTGTCTTCTTACGAAAATAAAGTATTTATCTGTAATTACAAACTAAATATCAAAATTTGATTGATACCAAAATGATTCAAAAGATTCGAGTATAACGTTTAACTTTTTCGCGAACAGAGTTACAGGCATAACCAGTAATAATTAACGGTTCGTCTGACATATAGATAAGTTAGATACTTTGCGTAGGTAAATAGATATTGTGTATTGTTTAAACTGTTAATTATTTATCGATCAATGTCCCTTCTCCAGAACTAGGACATAGACCATTCACATGTATGTTTTATTTATCAAATAATTATGTTACTTATCAAAAAGAAACTATATTTCTGTGAATATCGTGACTCGAGCTCCATCTTGGCCACCAAAGGAGCTATAAGACATTATGTATCTTTAGTACTTTAAACGAATTTAAATAATAATCATTAATTTACAAAAACTTTGAAAATTAGATTCTACAGTTTCTCTGCTACAGAGCTCTAAGCCACTGGAACGTTGTTAAATTGTAAGTTGATAAAAATGTAACTAGCTACTCAGTTTATAAACAGTATCGGTCTTACTTACATTGAGTAAGTTTGAAGGCTTCTTTAAGAGCCATAAAAAACCTTCAAACGTTCTGTAACTCAATATGAATAAGACTATAATTATATTGTTACATACCGACAAAGAAACGCACACCTGGTTTATTGCCCTTCCCGCATTTGGAGTTCTTTTGTTTACTTCGTTTTTAAAATTCGCAATTAGACAATAGCCTATTGTTATTGTTTTCGACTTTGTTGGCCGTTCGCAGGAATAATTAGCTAGGTGTGCAAAGGACTGTTTCTCGGAAAACCCCAGTGCACGCGGTCGATTTTTTTGTACTTGTTTTATGGTCGCCATTAATTTCGAACTAATCCTTGTTGTTCTTGTATTGCGTCGAAGGTTGCCAGGTATGGATCGGTGCATTATAAAGCAATGGCCCAAGGTGGAGAGGGGCAGTCAAGTGAGGATTACGATATGAGCAAGACGTAGATTCGACAAGTGATATAGTAACGAGCTTTTTTTTATTGCAGGAGTTCAGCAGACCGGCAGACGGCCCACTTGATGGAAAGCGGTCACCATCGCCTATGGACATTTGCAACACCAAAGGTGCTACAAATGCGCTGCTGCTCAGGAAGTGTTCCGGCATAAATGTCCAGGTGGTCATTTATGCCGGAACACAACTCAAGGTTGTTATGGCGACATACTTTAGACCAGGGGTGGTAGCGATCCGATCTGGCAAACGCCTTACCACCTGGCTGTGGGTTGTTTTGTTGCCTCCTGCGATAGGCCGCCGGGCCACAGGAAGTTGTATTCTTTCTCTGTTCCTGCACGGCTTTGCGCGTGTTATTGAATCGTGAAGTTTGTACTGGCTGAATCCAGTTATATTTGTACATGTTTTATACGTGTTTGTACAGTTCTAATACATTCTATAGTAATTCCAACGGCATTATAATACGAGTCCTGTGTAACTCGTAACAAAATTTAAGTTAGTTTGTAATTAAGGCAGGCATCATAATGCCTGTTAATTAAAATTTAAGTTTACAACCGCAAAAATATAATTTCTAGTATATTTCATATGGTAGTTTTTTTAACTACTCTACGGACTCTACTTCCGTACCCTTTTTTAAAGCTTTATTTCTAGATTTAATTTTTAAAATTTTACACGCTTATTATTTTAATTCTTGTGTGTGACATTAATTAATTTGTGTTGAAGTGCATATATCTTACGAGTAACTTATTATATTAATTTATCCTAATTTTTATACTAAACTTATACTAGTGGAGAGTGTATCTGTTACATGCTGGTGTTGTGAGAAAGTGCATGTGCAGTGTGCCTTATGTCTATACTTATATAGGGTAGTATACTCTTTCATTTGATTTTTAACTTTTTGATGTCGAATTTCTTACAGTTGAGATATTTACTTTAAGTTGGCCCATGAGCCAAATTTCGAGAACACGACTGTCGCGCCAACTTAAAATTCCCAATTTGCCATTGGTTACGATTCTTATGAAGTGCTTATAATTTTTTTATTCTTTACCTACTTTATCCAGAAAAGTCCGACGTGAGACGGATAAACTGTTGAAGCATATTATAATTAAAATACTTTTGCGTTTAATATTTATATATCTTTAAAATACGTGTCGAATATCCATAGAACCCAGCTATAGCGAACACATTTATGTACAGCTTAATTAATTAATTAATTAATTACAGTTTCCCGTTATAATTACCAACCTAATATGGATTGTTTTCGCCTTTCTCAGATCAATCTTCCTGATGAGTAATGTATAAGCAGAAACCTACGAGATAAAGTTCTGAGCATATTTTGTTCATATTAGGTCGTAAGGTCACGATGAGTGTATAGATAAACAAGCTTCGAGACGTTTTTGCGTTTGTACTAGTGTACGGTCAGCAGATGAATAAAGTCATTATAGCATTCATATTCATTGTAACATTTTTTGCGGCGTAAGTTGTCATTACCCCCATATATTTTGAATTGGATTAAACTGAATGCAATATGGCGGTAATCGGGCACAGTATGACTGTGCTGTCGTAGTATTTCGTTTATCTTATAATCTACTAATCTCGTCGACAAATTATATTGTAAATATATTTGAAATTTTAAATTTCAAGTTAAGAAATTCCTGTAAATATACAAATATTACTACAAACGCAAAAACTTCTCGAGGCTCTTCCACCTTTAAATATTATAGTCCTACATCAATCATATCTTTCTCGTTGAGAGTTATCTATCATTAAATAAGCACAGAGTGTAAATATGCTTTGTTATGGATATGTTTGTGTATCTCACGTATTGTAAAGTACCCGTAAAGTATTATTCACGCGCAGAAATACGCTTGAGCAATAACAAATCATCGTTAAGCGGGAGTACTCCACGATGATGGGACATTTGCATGTTACTCATTTTATTTTTAAATTTTGATTCCAATCTGATTTTAACCGATCTCTAAAAAGGAGAATCTTCTCAATTCAACTATTTTTGTACGTTACGCGATTTCTCTGTCAATTGCGAATCAACTTTCAAATTTTTCGTACGAGTAGTAAAATTTCTACAGGCGCTTAAAATATTGCTACAGCTATTTATAAGCAACGAAAAAGTTAAAAATATTATAACCAACTTCAACCTGAAATGCAAAATTATATATTTGCTACGTCTTGAAGTTGGTGCCAAGTAAAACATAGAATAACAACAACAAAATTGTAAAATACACCGACTTCAAGATGTTGTAGAAAATATTTATAATATTTTTTAGTATTTTTGTTAAAACTCAAGGTTTCGCAATCCGATTGAATAATGATTTAGTCACGTATACCCGTAGGTAAGTAGGTATATCCAGATAAATTACTATGTGAAAAACCAAATTTAGAAAAACGTCACTTTAGGTCTGTTAAGAAAAAGTGACTAGAATTTATAGTTAAAATAAAGTTATAGTATCGTATTTCTATCAAATTATAAGACGATGTGAAGATAAAAGTGTTGACATATAATTAGGACCGTATCATTTTATTATCGCTATTTTCATACTTATCGGGATTTTATCGCATCGACAACATTAGCTTTCGTAATACGTTCAAAACTGGAAACACAGGTAAATTATCTAAATATAAAATGCATGTAAATATAAAATACATACTTAGTTTAAATCGGATTAGATAACTATAAGTAAAATTAAAATCCCATAAACGTCCCACTGCTGGAGTTGGGCCTCCCATATATATGCGAACGGACAGTATGCCCGCCACGGTTGCCCAAAGCGGACTGGCTGGTTTGATACGGGTATTCTCGATTTGTAGGTTTCATCCCGATATTTTGCTTCACCGTTAGCTTGTAGTTATTATAACAAAATGCCCATTAGGTAAGAAAACTGCTAAGTGGTACATGCTTTCCGGCCAAGATTTGAATCCGTGCCTTTTGAATTTGGGATGTGAGTGTACTAACCACTAAGCTACCAGGCCTCTACATGAAAGTAAGATATCGTTAAATTTAGAAGTAATCATATCTAATCTAAATAAGACTATCTGGGTCTAGGAGTTAACTGAATATGCCCAAAAAGTGACCGGAAAGTCATCAAGTTACTAATAACATCATAAATATGAAATGTTCTTAAAAGTTTTTACACGTTTCCTATTAGCAAAGGGTGTGCTTAACAAACATTAAATTTCAAACAACAATAACTAAAGAATGCTGATAACTAAAACGCGGAAACAGTTTTCAGAAAATAGTATTATTTTATCATTGTGTTATACAGCGACACATGTACAATTTTCCTTCGTCATGATAGTGACATTGTAAAACAACTAAGTTATTCTTAACTTTATGTCAGCGCAGATAATGAAAATAATGGAGGCAAAATAATATTAAATTAGAGGGTTTAAAGTAAGGCAATAATAGTCCAGTGCAGTGGATAATGAGTGATGTCCTCGTGATGTGATAAACGTTGTTGACGCGTCTCTCACAACTCCAATCACGTCAGATCCATTACACTGCTTTTGTTGGCCGTTGTTCCGAACACAGTTTATTACTTACTAAAATACTTCTTCAGTTTTATATCACATACTGGTAATAGGATATTACAATAGTAAATTGTATCTAATATGCATATGTGGCCCAAATTAAATCTATTGATTTAAATTCAAGAAGTATCCAATGAAAGCCATATTGCTTTTACGTGTTTCTTAGTGATTAATTATTATAGTGAGGAAATTTCTTTACATTTCCTATTCTTAACGTAGAGAAATATAGAGTATGTTGTGTTTAAAAGTCACTTTTGGACTTATGTTCATATTTGTACAATCACTCATTAACGATAAAAACAAACATTGTAAAGAACTTGCAACGAGGAACCTTCCAATTGCATGTGTAGCTAGCGGGTATAACTTTCTTTACTCTCAAATGAAGCTGGTCTGGTGAGATATCTGTGAGCTTGTATTATTCCATATTAATTATATACCCTACCTCTCAGACACCAGCAGTTAGGTAGCCTCGACATCATACTCAAATCCACCAATTGAACTACCCCCATGTTAGTTTACGTTATCGTTATTATTATACTATAATAATTATAGCCTTGACTTGACCTACGGGGCGGAGACATGGACAATGACGTCAGAATTGGTCCGCAAAGTCCATGTCGCTCAACGGGCTATGGAGCGAGCTATGTTGGGTGTTCCTCTTATAGAAAAAAATAGAAATGAAAATATCCGGAAGAGAACCAAAGTAACCGACATATCTCGCAAAATTAGCAGGTTGAAGTGGCAGTGGGCCGGACACGTCTGCTGCAGGACTGATGGCTGATGGAGCAGAAGAGTCCGGGAGTGGAGAATGCGTCTCGGTAAATTTGTGTCGGACGCCTCCAGCCCTGTGGACAACGACCTATGCAAGGTCGCGGTAGGCCGTGGATGCGGAAGCCAGAGGATAGGTATGAATAACGCCTACTTGGGGAGGCCTACGTCCAGCAGTGAACTGCGAATGACGACGACGACGAATAGCCTCGAAGGGAATAACATAATATATTTGATTTTTGATTAGATATATTTGAAATCAACACCGAAACAACAAGAGTTCAATTTGAATACTTATATGAAATACAAACAGCTTAAATAAAAACAATATTTTAAATAACTGAAGTGTTGTTGATTCTTATGGTGATAAAAGTCCTATGCAAGTGGTGACCTAATTCAAAGTATAATTGACCATGTCCCCAATAATGTATATGAGATATTTGATTGCTCATCATGAACCTGTTAAGAGATAAAGGTTTTCTTCAGTGATAGTCAGATAAGAATTTTAACTATATTATAGCGCACGCAGTTACTGATAAAGTTGTCAAGGTAAAGATACGTAGACGATTTATCATTAAATCTGTGTTATTATAAAAAATTTGGTAGTACCACAGTACCTTACCGACATGAATCACTTGTATTCCGAGGAATGATATGTAAGAATATCCATTTCCTTTCCCAATCAATTGGGAATCGGCATGGCACCTATATCTTTCCTTTCCACACTATTCAAGCACCATTCTCCACGCGTCTTGTGTTATTACCACAAAGCTTCTTGTTATATTTCACACACTCTACATAGTTCTTTTACTTCACATGTCCATGCATGTCCCAGTTTGTCAGTTTTTCCGCATGATTTTTATCCTTTTTCATGTGAATGTTTTGCAGACATTCGGTTACCTGCCAGGATACTTTTGTCTTCGATGAAACATAGAGAATATATATTAATGTAATCATGAAACGTGAAAACGTTTCTAAAAACCTACTTTGGATTCAATATCTTTTGTACTGAAGTAATATCGAATACCTCTAAAAGTCTGAATTTTCTTGGGTCCTACATTTTTTCAGTGTCTTTAAAACATCCAAATATAGCCCTAATCACATGTCCATAACAGCTTCCGACTCTTCTGATAAACCGATTTGTTTTCCGTCCCATATTAAGACCAATTGCAATTTTATGTTCGCGACGTTGGTCATAAGATACGAGGGTATTGAGTTAACTGACCTTTTCATCAAGAGGTCAAATTAATTCCTTTTAATTGCTAGCTCATTTTAGTCTTATACTTACATCCAGGAAAATAAGGCGTTCTAAGAATTGTACTTACGAATATGATAGTAAATTAGTCATATGAACAAAAAATTCCGTGTATTGTCGTGGTGAGTTGGACAACGAAAGAAAACGTTTTAAGGAATCCTGTACATTGAGATATTTGGAACCAACCAAGTAGCGGGTAAACCGTGTTCTTATGAAACGGGGAGGACCGTTTTCAGCAGCGTTTTACAACTGATATAACTTACATAGCATACATTATTAGTGAGCTAATGTTAGAAACATGGTTCTCTATTTATAACGTTAGTTAACGCAAGGTGTGTTTTAATATTGACTGTGTTAGTAATGTTACTAACATTATATAATAAGTATTTTGAAACATTTTTATTTGTCTACAGTTAAAAATAAAGTTTTATTTTATTTAAATACTATATTATTTCGCTCGGATATAAGACTAATGCAGCAGCGATGAAGGATTTCCATCATATTTGGGACATAATATCGGAGTTAATAAATATTATAGATTAGCGCTTATCAGTGTCAAAGGTTAATTAACTCGCAATTGAATAGACCAAGTATTCAAAGTTTAATTAAAAAATTATCACTTTACGACTGGAAAACAATAGATATAAGATCTTAATATTGAAAAATAATATTTAATTTATTAACTTCTTTACATAGTATAATGCAACGTCGCTTTACGCGTCTGTCTGTCTGTATATCCGCCAACTCCTCCTAAACCACGCAACGTATTTTTAACTGGTTTTCATCATCAGCTAAATAATTTTCCAAGCAAGGACTAGGGTGAATTTTTCAAGTAGGTTTTCGGGGCCAATTCCAAACTGCTAAATAAAAAAGCATTCAAAGGTGTCTCGAGATTTTTGAAAAATCACCCTTTTACAGGAAATCATAATGTACTTTTATAAAGTACACTATGATTTCGTATAATAATCTATTTAAACCAAGGGAAAGAAAGAGTTGCTTTTGAACAAAATGTTTTATTTTCTATACATTAATTAACTCACCTTATTTTATTCATATGGCAAGCGAAGCTGCTAGCAAAACCTATATATATATATATATATATATATATATATATTATATATATATAATTATATTTATATAATATAAATATTTATTAAATATATTATTATATATATTATATATGGTTTTGTCTCTGTCTATCTGCGCTATTAAACGTTTAGTAGTCCGTTCTGAACATAAAGTTTTATACGGACTAACTATAAGGCTGGTAATAGTGTAGCAATAGTTGTCGAAAATGGAATGAAATTGAATTTTCCCGTATTCATAACAAATGAAATTTTAAGAGCCAAGAAGTTTCAAGAAAATGTCGTGCAGTTTGTTTTGCTCCATGGCTCCATCCAACGGAAGCTGCATTGTGTAGGTAGATATATTGTGTGGGACACTCCTGCGCATCGTGCGTGGCGGCACAAATTGTCTGATTGATCTTTATGACTTGTCCACGCCCCAACAGTAATAGTCGGCCATACGAAGTACATTACTTCTTTTATATGAATTATATCACTTTAATAATATGCGTTTCTTATAAAGTAAAATTATTAGTAATAAATTCTTTACTTCAGTAAAGAATTTGTTTAGTTTTTTGATATTTTCAATTAATGATAAGCCTTTATGTATGAATCAACCGGAATAATACGTGACTATTGACGATTATAACTTGATAATAAGAAACAAAGGCGAGCCTATTTCTTCAAATTTTCATGTGTTTTAGGGCTCTGTAGAATTATGAGAAAAGGACGGTTAAAAATATTTAACAGTCTCTTTTCTCAGATTTCTACAGATTCTATAATACTATTTCGGTCTAACTCAATATGACTACAACATTTTTTTCAAAATTACAGATTGCTGTTTTAAAATCGCGAATAACTTACGGGTGGCGCCATGTTTAGATGTAATCGAGGATCGAATATATCTTTTCAATCTTAAGTTTATAGCAGTTTTCAGAAATGCGGTTTATTAATTAAATTCCGATTTAGGGTTTCACGGTCAAATTATAAAAATAGGGACCAGTGATCGCATCTATGCAACTCTTCTGAGGTGCATGATTCACACGCAGTCGGTCCGTTTTATTTCAGTATAACATACCTCAAGAGCGAACGCTATTGTAAATGGAATCATTATCATTAGAGATGTTTATTAAAGGCGTAATTACATTAATGGGTATATGATACTGAGGACATTAACTATTGAAATAGAGTAGCTTGTTTTCAATAGAAACTTCCATTTCACAACAATATTATTAACTATGTTCCCTATGAATCACTTTATTTCTTCTTTTGCACAATCTTGTAACAAATACGTTAATTAAGGTCTAATACTACTTTTTAGGGTTTTGTCTCTAAAGGAATGGTGGTATATCTACTTTCGATATCCGTCCATCCCCCTATGCTGATCATAGGTATTTTACTTGCTCGGTTAGTTCTATACATATTTAGGTAAAATTTGGAAGAAGGGTATTATCTGTAAACCGATAATAATATGTTGCATAGTTGCGAAAAAAAATTTTTATTATCTTTTTTTTTAACTGATGGCTGCAATGCCATTTATGCATTGATTTTGCCAATGTCGTGTGAATAGAAAAGCCAGGTGAAAAAAATTATTTATCAATGGCAGCTCAAATCACATTTAAATACTAAAACTATGAAAATTTTTGCAAATGGTTACATAGGTCTAATTCAGTAGCTTTTGAGATGTGAGTTGTTTTAAGTTAATCGTTTTTAGGGGCTTTTAGTCAAATGGAAACAGCCGTGGTTGCTTGTCATTGGTCATTACTGTGGAACCCTTTATTGTGCGGGGTCTGTCACGCACTTATCTGATAAAAAAATAAACATCAGTGTTTTTAATCCTGTATTGATAAAAGGATATTTGTAATTATATATTCATAGAATGGCGATTTTTTTCAGTAAGACTTCGTAAAATTTGGAAAAACTGGTGAAAAGTAAGATGACAACAGCGAAAAACAATACATGTCGCCATTTTATATCGAATTTATCAATGTAGTGCGGCTGTTGTTCGCAAGATTCTTCTTTTGTGTACTTGTATACTTTATTGATAAAATATGCTATATCTACTTAGTTTTTTGAACTTATAGATCATATAAAATGATGACTTATTATACGAAAATTGAAATGAAGATGGTGGCTGCCTATTATGCCAGGGTTTGTAAAAAAGACATGTAATTACACTTGTTCCAAGAAGATTATTTCTGATAATGCTATGATTAAAATATCTTAGTTAATTACCTGTTCATCATTAACTAATTAAATATTTTATAAATTGTCAGCGTTAATCATGATATTTCCACTAGACACGCAAATCAAAACATCACCGCACTTCACAATCACACTAACTCTTAATTCCAGTATGTTGTCCAATCAAGGGCGGTAGACATTCGTTGAGTTTGATCCAATTAGTATGTCACCACGTCCATACTGGGTCCGAGATGTTTCTTCCACGGTGAATCAATTGATACTGGCCGCTAATCTTTTATCAGCGCTTGCGCACCCTAGTATATCTGCCTCACCACCGTTGAGACAATAACGACACGCAGCAATCATTTGGGTACATCGATAAACGTAGAAGGAAATCACCGCAGCAAATAATAATAAGTGGTTGTTAATTTTTTAGGGGATAGAAGACAATTACGTAAGACTTCAAGGGAATTGTGGTTCTGTCTACGCAAACCACAGTTATAAGTATTGCACATAAAATACTTTACCTTTAAGGGCTACCTACTTTACCTTCATATATATCGCAAAGATTCATGTTCTTGCAATTGCATTTTGCGATGATTGTGTAGTTGAGATTTTCATATCATCCAGGTGTTGATAATGCTGCCGCACCACATTTAGTCGTCAATATGTCGCGATTCTATGAGTAAAAAATATAAAAATACGAATCTAGGAACTAATCAATAGAAAAGAAAAAAGATATATAAATAGATCAAGGTATGCAAAATATAACATTCTAGCAAAATCAAGATCTGAAGTTTAAAATGGTCAAGTCTAATTTTTCATAGTTAAAAAATATTTTACACTACATTTCAGTTATTTACTTAGTTTGTCTACCGGAGACTAAA
Source organism: Dendrolimus punctatus (assembly GCA_012273795.1). Classification (NCBI taxonomy): domain Eukaryota; kingdom Metazoa; phylum Arthropoda; class Insecta; order Lepidoptera; family Lasiocampidae; genus Dendrolimus; species Dendrolimus punctatus. The sequence goes on from CM022528.1 coordinate 10,244,278, forward strand.
AAATATAAGGGTTAGTGGTGAATCCCTTCCAAATGTATCAATGTTTAGGCCGTACAGGCGAACATACCGACTGATATCTAAATGTTTCGATTGGTCGTTCGATTACCTATATTTAATAGCTCGTCTGTTGAAGTAAACAATTTTCTTTGTTCTGTTTGATATTAGCTACACTAAGAAATAATAAATAGGTCTTTATAATTATTTAATAACTTTGCAAAAGGCCGAAAATAATTATTTATTGTTAATTAAATCCTATTATTTATATAATCCTTATTGTTTACAATTATTTTGCTATATAATTTCATACCAAAAATTTGTGATTCTTGTTTATTTACAAGGATCTAGGAACACAAATACGACAAGCTACGCTTCTAAGGCGCTAATAAAAGGTAGTTCATGAAATTGTTTAGAGTATTTTAGGGTTATCAGTATGTCTACTTACTTGTACTTGGGAACAAACAACTTTTTAAGTGGTTTCAATTGGATAATAGATGAAGAATATCGCTTGGGCAGTCTTCCTAAATTTCGCAATTTAGGAAATAGCATTTGATTTCTAAAAAATGAAATAAATAATCTACTATAAAAAATACAATAAACATTTTTTTAAATAAAGTTAAAAGTAAATTTTTCGTAGAAGTGTGTATATTAGAGTTTATCCCGTAGCCGCGGGTTAAATTCTAGTGCGTACCTCGTAGTCGCAGGATTAATACATACAGGTCACATTGTGCTAATTTTTATGTCAGTACTAGCTGCCCTCTGAAAATTCACTTCTTTTATATCGCAATGTCTCGGGACGAAAAGTACCTACGTTAATTTTTGGTATATATGTCACGGCTAACACCCGAAGTGCGGCTACACCTAGTTCTAGCTGGCTAAAACTAGGTGTAGCCGCACTTCGGTTTTTAAACTTAGGTGTAAAAGATTTCACGGCTTATATTAGGTGTACCATCCACCGTACCATCTATCATATTCTATTCATCTATCATCTATATTTATGGAGTTGCAAAATTTTAAAAAGTCAAAAATTACCACAATGCCAAAAGTGCCAAAAATGACAAAAATGCCAAAAGTACCAAGAGTGCCAAACATTACCATAATTCCAAAAATAACATAGCACACCATGCTAAGCTAATTGACATTATCCGCCGGTCTCCTGTCACCGCCAGGGTTCCCTTCCAGCCATTTTAGAGCTGAATCCACTGTGTCGCGACGATGGCATGAGACCGGACGGGATGTCTTTGGTACCATGGAAAATGGGACGAACATAAGTGTGGGACGCCACGTGCGTTGACATTGGCAACGTCCCATCTTTCCGACATGGTTATATTAGCTGGTGCAGCTGCCGCCCAACAAGAGAACCTAAAACGCCGTAAATATGCATCCATTGGCAGCGGATACATGTTTGTGACTTTTGGTGTCGAAACTGGGGCCATGGGATCTAGCAGCCCAACGCTCTTATGGAGACCTATCAAAAAGGTTGATAGATGTCTCACGCGACCAAAACGCTGACCTGAATTTTGGGCAACATATAAGCTTTGTCATACAACGTGATAACGCGTTCAGTGTTTTGAGCACGTTCTCAACTAACGGTGATTTGGGACTCATTTAGTATTTGTAATTTAGTTTTAATTTTTGCCTTAGGATTGTAAATAATAATTATAAGATTTCATATAGTAGACTTGGGAAACGTGCCTAAGGAGATTAATGAAATCAGAGTAGCAAATAGTAATTAAAGATTAGGGCAAGTTTACATTCAACATTTCCGGGGTACGCGGAAAAAGGCGTAATGTACCTACGTGATATCGAGTATAATGAAGGGGGGCGCCTAGTAACTAAAATTAGTTACCAGAAGCTTGAATTTTGAGTTTTAATTTGACTCAGACAGAATAGAAAATCCAAGGAGTTGAATAAACCAAAAATTAATTAGATTAACGAAGCTAATAATGCAAGTATATTAAGAGCTGGCTATTTATTTAATTACACATGGATGGGAACTGATGGCAGGACAGGTCAACAAGTTCTAAATCGCTCAACGGGCTATGGAGTGAGCTATGTTGGGCGTTTCTTTTATGGATCGAATTAGAAATGAGGATACCGTAAGAGAACCAAGTTAACCGACATAGCTTCCAAAATTAGCGAGTTGAAGTGGCAGTGAGCCGGTTACGTCTGCCGCAGGGCCGATGGAACAGACTAGTCTTGGAGTGGAAACCGCGTCTCGGTGAACGTAACGTCGGATACCGTCCAGCCCGATGGATCAATGACCAGCGCAAGGTCGCCGGTATGCTGGAAAAGAAGTCAGACAACAGAATTGAGTGGTGCCGACTTGGGCAGGCCTACGTCCAGCAGCGCTCGCAAGAGAGTAATATGTTCCTTGGTCCAGCAGGGGGACTGGCCGATTGGGCTGGACGACGAAATACATTACATGGAGGGTTATTGTTGTTTTATTCACCACAATGGCAGGCAATGAAACCATCTCCATACAGTCTTATCTGATGTATTAAGTTTGCATAGCTAAAAAAAAATTAGAGTTTTGACTAATGGCAAACAACGGAGTTCTTGTAACAATTTGAAATTCACTACACAGTTCAAAATTTTCACGTAAAGACATCAATATTGCTCAAAATTAAATAATATCCTACAAATATTATATTCATTATAAAGTAATGTTACACACTCATAGAAAATAAACCTGCAAAGCGCAATAGCCCAAAATCACACAAGTTCGAGCCAGTGAATTTTCAAACTATACTTTTATTTTTAATTATAACAGTCTTTGTAAATTTAATGTTTTGATTACGTTCCAGGAAAAAATAATCCTTATATAACATTGATAATTTGCAAAGTAAGAACATTTAATAACTCACTATGCTTAGAATATTTTCTGTTAACAGTTATGTCTTGAAACGTAAGTTTTGACATTAATATGATATTATTGACATTGACAGTTCATTAGCTATAGTTTTTGACGAAACGTTGCGGCTTTTTGTCTGTATATTTTGGTGTAAACATTTTGAAAATTATTCTAAATGTTCTATTTGTGACACGTTTTTGATAAGCAATAATGAATGCTACCAGTTTATATGTCTCCACATGTCGGTTAATTATTTTGGCGGATGCAGCGGATAAGTCTTCATGGACAGATTTATTTCGTTTGGTTCCTTATTTAAGACAATCTTTGTCTTGTACCGTGTGTGGTAATTTACTTAAGGAGCCCTACACGCCAACAAGTTCTGGTTGCCAACATCACGTATGTAAGAAGTGCAAAGGTGGACGAAAGAAGTTAAAACCATCTTGTAGTTGGTGCAAAGACTACGAGAAGTATACAGAAAATCTACAGTTGCGGATACTTCTACAATGTTATAAAAAACTTTGTGAATATTTCATGGGTACAGATGTGTATAAAACCTTGTTAGACGAGGATGAAATAGCAGCTGGTGTAAATGGCGGGACGGTGGCGAGCTCAGGTTTAATAGATTTAATACAAGAAGGTGCGGGATTTTCAGATGACTATAAAAGTACAGCAGGATTATCGAAATCGGCGTACAGTATATTGCCATGTGTTTATACTAATTCTACATCAACACAAACTCAGGCAGCTTCATCATCGAGTAGTGGGGAGACAAGATCATCAAAGGACTCGCCAAACTCAAGAACAACTTCAAATGGCTCGCCTTTGTATTCTGTTATGTATGCAGGCTCTGGTAACAAAATTACGATTAAAAGAAAAGCTGTTGATGAGTTGGATTCATCCCCAACTGAACAACCTCCAAAAGAGGGAAAGGTAAATTGTTCTTTAAACTTGATAATGTTTCTCTATTAAAAAATCAACTTATATATTAATTAGGAAAAACTTTTTTAAAATATTTTGGCTATTTATGGTGCATAAATTGCTATTACAAGCCTTACTTGGTAACACTTACAAGTCACAAACTTACATTTCAATGGGGAAGCATGCACCATGTAGCAATTTTGAGATAGTGTAGGAAAATATAGCCATGAAACCTACATACCATACCTACCTGATTGGGATAGCCAGCGTCAAACCTATAGATTCACCTTGGACAAGAGCAGCAAGTAGACTGTGCATTCCCCTGAGAAAGTCTAAACTCACCAGTGGGATGTTTGGGCTGTTATTATTAATATTAAATTTGGGCAATGAACAGTATACCTGCAGCTCTCATCCAAGGTAATATTTAATATTTTATTCTATACTACCTATACAAGTTTTCTTGTGATTTTTTTATTAGCCTGTATATGTGAATAGTACCAATGTGCAAATTAATGATGGGATTCTATATCTTACTATACATTCATTTGTCTTATAACTTATTAAAATTTGACATAAACCCACACAAATATTGTAAACTTTTACCAATGGTAAAGAAGATGAATGGACAGTTGATGACAACACAAACCTTAAATTAAAAATATTTTGTGTTGTGTTTTGTTTTCTCTTTGTGCTTCAGTAGTTTTTGGAATAAATGGACACCTTTTCACTTTTCTCTGTATTTAATTTATTTAACCCATGAATCAACTGAGCATCCACAGTCGACTACCACTAGGAAGGTACTATCCATACAGCTTTTGACAACAATACCATATAAAATCTAGTGTTTATGAGAACACCTAGCAAAGTTTCCAATAACAATAATACCAGCTTTTAAATGTCCCAGGACTAAGCTTGAGCTTTTCATGTCAAATGGTATATATGCCATGTTTCTCGGAAGTGGGTTTGTGTGCTCTGCACACTATTTGTCTATTGTATGGATGTGAAAGTTGTGTGTGGCAGTAAAAGTGTAATAGTGGATAAACAGAATTTAAATCAGAACTTTGAGAAGTATATAGTATAGTATATGTATGAGATAAGTATGAATGATATGAGGGCCATCTATACATTACATCTCATGTTAGGAGAGGGGGGAGGGGGGAGATGAAGTGTCAAGGGCTAAAAGGGGTCACAAATTTTGTGACATCACATTTCAAAATTTGATATATTTAAGCTTTAAAACATGAAATTTGAACTATCAATGAAAAGCTTCAAAATATTTATCTGTATTTGCATTTTGTATAAATCATTAAAAAAATTAATTATAAATAAAACTAATTACAAAATTGTTTTTTTCATTTAACAAATTCTTGATCTAATGTTGGAAAATATGTGATGTCACACTAGAGAGGGATGAGTCTCACCAATGTGACCAACTGTGACAAGGATGGGGAGGGGTCAAGACATCATGATATTTGTGTGACATCATTTATGGATGGCTTCTAAGTGTAATAAGGGAACATTATGGATTGAAAGAAGATGTAATAACAAGAGTTGAAAAGTGAAGGTGGTTTGGGCATGCTGGATAAAAGTAGAATCACAAAAAGTGTATCACAGCATTGTGAATGATAGAGTTGGTGTCGGTAGACTATGACATGTATGACACCATGATCAAATACCAGAAGTGTTAGAAAGAGATCTGGTAAAAAAATAATCTCAAATAAACATGCATGTATGAAGAGGTTAATGAAAGTAAATAAAGTGAAAGTTTTTTGAAAGGATTGTTGCAAGTGGAGATTCATAGTCTCTGCCTACCCCCATGGGAAACAGACATATTAATAACTAGAGTGTTTCCTGAGGCTACACTGTGGCTCAAACCCTAGTAAGTAGATCATTCCACTTACACAAAAACTTAATTAGGTTTTTACATATACCTTCCTTAAAAAAAAATCTAACTAATGGTAAAAACCACTTTAAAATCCCTTGCATAGTTTAGGAGCAATTAGAGAATATATAGACAGATGCAGGAAGTGATTTTAAACTGTTAAAGGATAAAGATAACAGTCTGCACATTAGGTTAGAAAAAATATATGTATATGCATGCTCCACATATATTAACCCAGGTTGGATGCAAATGGTCCTTAGAGCTACCCCATTTTATAGCATTCATAAACATTTTTTAAATTTATTTTCAGTCAAACCAGTTAGGATTTAAGAAACCCTCAAACAGAACCCGTAGTTCAGCAAGCAGTAAGCGGAAAGGGTGTAGATGTGGCAATGCGACAGCCACACCTGGCAAGTTGACATGTTGTGGACAAAGGTGTCCATGCTATGTAGAAAGCAAACCTTGTACAGAATGCAAATGTAAAGGTTGTCGAAACCCTCATAGGCCAGATGGAATGAAGGTATAGATGTTTTGTGGACTATAATTTTTATTGCCTTAATAAAAGCATGTACATTTTAGTATTGTATTAAATTTAGCCTTTTGTAAGCGTTTATAATAAAAGAGTTTTTTTAAATTTAATAATTTATTTAAATAATTCCATTTAATAAGTAATAATTTAATATTTATAATAAATTATTTATTTCAAATTGTTATATTTTATGGACAAAGTCATGCATAGCACTAGAATAAACCATAGGGGTTTCCAATGCTATGTATAAATTTATATATTGTAAATATTTTTTAATTGTTATTATATATGAATGTTTAAATTATTAAAAAGATAAAGCAAAAGTCTGTTTTCATTACAGAGCACCTACTAAAAAAGCTGATCGATATATATATAAGCAAAATTTGTTTTTTTGTCCGAGGTAAATCGAAAACTACTAGACCGATCAGCATGAAACCACAACCATTCGACGCGGAATTAATCGTAGATGGTTATAGGCTATATATTTTTCCATGTTTTCTCAATTTGTTTGTTTGTTTGTCATTCGCCGGGCGAAGCGGGCGGGAACGGCTAGTAATATATAAAATTAGAATTAAATATTGTTTACATTGAGTTTCTTTCCTTTCTAATTAGTATATTTGAATTTTTATTATTATATTTATGTGGGGAACAAATGACCTAGCCTCCGCTATGTCCCGATCGAAGGCGAATGCCCAAGAAATGATAACTTAATATTGTAAAGGATGAAATGCATACCAATAGTCTCAAAACAGAAGATGCTAAAGACCGCTCGAAATGGAGTAGTAAAAGTAGGAAAGCGGACCCTAGGTGTAGAAGCAAACACTGCGATTGTGACCGGGATTTAACACTTAGATGATGATGATAATTATTTTAGGATTATTTTATTTGACTAGTTTTAAAATTTGTTTATAATAAACATTTATCATCCTAATTTACAGCAAATAAATATTGTATTTTTAATATCTACATATGCATTCAAAATTACTAATTAATGCCTGGATATGAATTAAAATCCCCTTTTCTAAAAGACAAACAATTATTTGATATTACTTGCACATTATCTATTCCATATTGAAGGTTATCAGAAATGTTCATGCAAGTTTTGATAATGAATAAACAGTTTCATCTCACTTATGGCCATCTTTTGAATAAGCAGATAAAGATTATTCATATTAAAAATGATAGTTTTGTTATTAAAACAGTTGTATTTAGTCACTTTTGAATTCACTTAGGTTATAATTTTTTTTGACTGATGATTGTTGAAAAACGGCACTTATATAAAAGATGTATTTTTTTAATTGCCAAAAGTTAATGATGACCCTGACCACCTGATAAAAAGTGGCAACTGCCATATATGGGAAGAGAGCAAACGAATAATAATAATTAATATATTGTAATTATCATCTTTTAAGGTGAGACCACACATTCCTCAGCTAGACAGTTTGCAATTGACACTGAACTCAAATTCAGATATCCACATGGATCCAAATTCACCATCATGCTCTGGGTCTATGGATAGTCTTGATACTGAGCTCACAATGGAAGTGATGGAGGAGTCACTAAATTATAGCGCAGATTTGAAATCGTCTAATATCAAAGGTAAAATATTTACAAATAATAATTAAACCTAGTCATTATTAGAACAGGACTACCTTTTTTAGTTTGGTGGACAAAAAGATATTGATAGTAAAACTAAGTTTTAACAGTTATAACTACAGTACTTTGTTTGATTTACATTCTGACGTTTCAACCACTTTTCAGTAGATGTGATCATGAAAAACAAAATTGTCAAATATCAATGAGTAACATTCGTCTTTATTTAGCCTACCGCCAACTTGTTTTAATTATTTAATTTTTATCTTGGTTTAGTGATTATTTAATCTATAAGAGCCTTGTCTAATTTGTCTTCTGTGATCACAGTTACTGAAAAGTGGCTGAAATGTTTGAATAAAAAACAAAAGACCGCACTTAAAACCGTTAAGATATAGTCATATCAGGAAAATTTAAGAAAACATATTGCAGCTAAATTATTATATAAATACAAGCAAGAGCTATTTCTTGAAAATGGCCAATATCTGTTACTGGGATTGTACAATTATCACAGAGAAGTCTTTAACCGCCAATGAGTTTAATATTGTAATAAATTGCCGGACAAAACTGAGATTTATAATTAAAAACAGATAAATGAATATAACTCAGAACTCAAATACAAGCAAAAATCGAATAGTTTAAAGCAAATTAAGTAAGTTACTATTATCAACGTACTTATTATATTATGTAGATCATAACATTGTAGTAAAAATCTTGTTATTATGAAATAATAAAGCATTAAAGTTACTACCTTATATTATTTACAATTTTAAACTGTTTTTTATCTTCTTATGTTGGCATATATTGAAAAATATTCTGTGGCCAAACTCTGTGATCTAAGTGTTACCTGCCTAGTTTACACAGATTACAGGTTCCAGGTTCAATTTCATAAATGAACTTTACATTGTTTCCTCTGAGCCCTGGGTTGGATACCAGGGACCAAATTCGGTGTAGTTTTTTATATATTGCCCACAACACAATGAAGATGTGTAACTCAGGAGTGATTGATTTAAAAGATGTATAATTTTTCAAAATTCGAAATCACTCTTTGGTTTGGAAAATACATCTTTAACTCACTATGTTAAGATTGATTTTAGTCACATGGAATGATGAAAACTAACAAATCAGATACTTAGATGTAGTACGAGACAATAGATACAGGATATTGTGAATTGAAAAGAAATAACATGCTCACTCTAAGAAATACAATGATGATACACAGTAAATTAAACTCTCTGGCGTTACTGTAAAGCTTAAAACCGGTCAATTGAATAAATTATATCATTCGAAACCAAAGATTTAAGAGTTAAAGATTTAAAAGAGTGATTTACATCTTTTAAGGAAAAAGATTTAAAAATCACTGATCTCATTGGTGATTTAGTTTGTGCATCGCTAAAACACAAGTATAACTTAAGAATGTACATGTGTGTGCTTTGTAGGAGGTATCTCATAAAGTATTTATAAGGCCAGGGTTATTCTCTTCTCATTTTATCTCCAATATATTTAATAAATTAAAGAATAGGTATAACAATTGTATACTGAAATTTCAGTATACACAAGTCAATTACAAGAAGTGTCACCTTCGCTACCCGCTACAATAATGATGGACGAAGAGCTGCCCGGTTCGCCGGAGGACGACATGAGTTCGCCCCACGACTACGCACTGGCGTCGCCGCACGACTTCATGGACCCGGACGTGTCCCCGCAGTCCGCCCCCGACGCCAGCGACGTCGAGCTGGATGTATGACATCCGCTCGGCCTGGTGAGTGACTAGGGCCAGTTGTACGCTCTGCTTGCAGGCATCTTCAGTGTATACACACTACACGAGTTTCTTGTGTCTCGACTGTCACTCATCGTGGTTATATTGCTAGTCACAGTTGTGTCTGACTTGTATTGAACTATAGTGTAACCATTTTGTTTCTTTAAGTGGTGTTTTTAGAGAAAAAGGTTTACTCCAAGCTTTATTTGAAGTATAGGAAAATACACAGTCCTATTTAGTGCATTTTATTAATGTGATTTGTTTATTGCAAATGAGTGGTTCGATGCCTATATGAATCCTATTATTATAATTTTCCACCAATAATTAAGATCATAAAATAAGTGATGCCTTATATGATTTTTAGCAGATATTTCTTAGGGCGATTTTCAAAAAATTATGTGTTGTATCATTTTCCTCACTGTAAATACATATTTGAAAAGGTATTTTAATATCAATTTTTAATCTGTACTATGAAAAAGAATACATACAAATAACATATTATACATAAAATACTGAGACATGGAACAGAAATGTAGATGTATACATTAAAATATGAATTTGTATGACTTCTGTTTTAAACACTTATATAACCAATTTCATGAATATACACTGAACAAAAATCTCATTGTTTCTGTATTTAGTTCTTAACATCTATATATATATATATATATATATATATATATATATATATATATATATATATATATATATATATATATATATATATATATATATATATATATACAATAACTGGGATGAGTTTATGGTACATTCTTCGGAAAATATTACCTTACTCTCCGTGGGATGACAATAAGTGAAGTTACGTTTGGATAACAATTGTTACTTTTATAAAGTGAATTATTTGCCTTCTAAATTCAAAGGCTATTTATTTAATACTTTATTACTTTTTATATGGTTTCTTTGTTTAATTTTGTGTCACAATAGCTATGGCGTACTTTGTGTGGTGTCGTCGTACCACATATAGTATGCCATAACTTATTTGCTTATCGTGATAGATGTTGTAGAAATCGATGACCAGTATGCGAAGGCTGTCAATAAATATTTAAAAATAAGAAGCCATTAATAAATGATAGTTTAGTAAAACGAAAGATACCGACGTCACATTCTAATGACGTGGGTTCGAATTCTGACAAGTAAATATAGTTTTTTTCTGTCGTTATGTGTATATTGTTACAATAATATAAGAATAAAACCTGCTGATGGTGATAGAAAACACGAGGAAACCTTCACATAGAGATTACCAACTTGTGAAACCCGCTAATCTGCCTTGCACATGCGTAGCGGATACGTCGTTCGTTTCTCTAAAGGCTCTATCCTGAGCAGAAAATTGGGATGTTTATGAGCTGACATTATGAGATTCTCATTTATAGTTTGCCTAATTGCCTACATTTTACATATTTTAAATTGCATGTACCGTAATATGTTCCTAAAAGAAACAACGGGATTTTTGTTACACTGTGTATTATATTAAATTTTTTATTTAAATAAAGCTTACAATTGAGTCTGTTTTAAAATAACAATGGACACCGAAAAATTATTTTTATTATTATTACTTAATTTTGTACTTAGGTAAATCATCCAAAGCTTGTAAATACTATGTGTAGTATGTGAGATATTTTATTTTTAGGTCTATAATAATTAGAACAAATTGTGTAATTTTTCCATAAACTAATTGTTTTTTATTGATATTAGCTTTTATATTTTAGTCTGGTATAGACATCAAACTTTTTATCGAAATAAGCTGGTGATCAGAGGGATAATATTTTTAAATAAATAAAGTATCTAAATCCGGACACGTTCTGCTGTGGCTCTGACAATTAGAAATTATTTGATAAGTCAATCCATCATACGTCTCTAGTTCTGCAGACACAAAAATACGGAAGCTAAATGTTTATGTTTTAAGATTTCGATGGCTTTATAAAAATCAAATTATTATTATCTTGGCTTAGGTGATTTAGATATTCCTATATTTTATGGGTGGGTTAAAATCTTGTTTATCTTGAGGGCAAAGGCATGCACTGTTTGGGCAGGTTTTCGAGTCGGGTTTATCCCGTGCTAGCGCTGAAGAAACCGCGCGATTGCCGATGCGTGATGCTCACCAATCTGCCTTGGCGGAGGTGAATACTGATTATTTTTTGTCCCCAGGAATGAGATGTCTGTAGTGTTGATATTCTCAGCCGTGTTTATTGTTGTTAGGTTCCAACTATAATTATGGTGCACTTGAAGTTTTACCAATATGGTCGCGATATTAGTAAAGGGTAATACTGAGTAACTATTTAAGTACTTAAGTGTTTAGAAGACAAATGTCCAATATGTTAAACTTACACACAATAAGCTTGCTTCACTCAAGAATTAAAATGTTCACCAATCGATTTGTTCTTTATTTTGTCAATTATGCCTCTGAGCACTAGTTATGTATTATTTGTACTTTTTAAGCTAATATGCCCAAATATGCACTCCAATTCATTTTAATCAACGTATCAAAATAAGTAATTTATTATTTTTCTACTATATCATAATACAGATAAAGGGTACAGCTATGTCTGTCCTGTAACTTGGATAAACAATTATTGCCTAGTTTTGGATAGTGTTTCTAACCAAAACTTTAAATATTAAAAAATCTATATTTTGTAACTTTTTGAACTGTGTCGCCCATTATACATCCTTAATCGAACCTGGTTTCGTCACCGTAAAATCAATCATTTTTATAAATCATAGAATTGCTTGTGGCAATCAATTAATGATATTACAACAATACCATTGTAATATAAAGAAGGTAAAAGTAAAGTGCGTAATGAAGATCTAAGGTACAGATAATGGATGTTTCCTCAAATCCCAATTTAGTTAATAATTTCAGATATTAAATCTACAAAATATCATACTCTGCCAGCAAGTTATTTGTCGTAGATGGATTAGGGTCATACTCTCTTCTTCTGCTTGAGAAATAAAACTGTTTGGAAAACTTTATTAAATAAGTTTTCAAAACACCATTACAATGGTAGTGCATCTTGACGTTAGGTAAAATCGGAATTAAACATATATGTAAATTGGCTGTATCTCAACCTATAGTAGTATGTTATTTTGTAATAAGTGCTGGCAGGGTAAATTTAATAAATCGAATTTTCCGTTATTTACTTTGGTCTGAATGTCTGGAACGGCCCCAGAGTTGTTTGTTGTATACATATAAGCCAACTCGCTTAGAATGAGAATATACAATGTGTCGGTGTTCTGGCGATTTATTTAACTATTTTTTAATTTTTAAATGTGCTACTAAATTGGGATTTTTAAATTGTTTTGTCAACTTATTGCAAAACGTCTATTACCGGTGTCTTTATCTTAATTGTTACGAATACTAACGATTCCATGGACAGAATAAGATGCCTATGGGACACTTTAATATTGCGACTTTAATAGATAATTGGAGTGAATGTAAGTATGCAGTTGTAGCTCATGGCAATATAAGATAATGAGTAATGTTTAAATCCCGGACGCCAAAGGATGCGTACCGCGCGTATGCACAAAATTAAGTATTATCGTAAATATTCCATTATATTTTTATGAGAGAGCCTTGAGGGCAACAATCATATCATACGCTTGTTATGTGTGTATCGACGATGTTCATAATTAACAAAGAGAACTGTGATAGTGTAATATTTGTCTTTAACGCCAGTTCTGTTGAATCTTATGGTTTATTTTTATAAATGCCTAGACTAGCGTAATGCACTCGAGTACAAACGTTTTCAATAAACCTACCTATTGTAATTAGAATGTCAATGTATAAAATAATACTTTTGAATAATCCCCAATGAAGAAATGAAATAAAATCAAGATATGTTTTGTTAATTGTGTTTATTTATTCCTACCATAATTCATTGGCTTATAAGTACTTATGACATAAAACATAACATTTGGGTTCATTACTAAGCTAGATCAATTGACGCACCCAATTATGCATTGCACCACACTCTTTCGAATTCTTGTTTCAGTGATTTCACTACAATTTCTTGAGATGTAAGTAAGGTGGTATCTCTGTTACTATTTACTCTGCTTGTTTCATAGTCAACAGAGCCGAGTATGGCTACCGCGTCAACAGAATCCTCTACTGCATCTATCAATATAAAGTTATGTTCTAACCGTTCAAATTCTTCAATGACCTTCACTTCTATACCGTTCTGGGTGAAAACTTCAAGACACTTCAAATTTTTGCTTTTATGTATGACGATTCTAATGTTCACTATGTTCTTTTGGCGTACATTCAGAAGGCATTCGATTAAAGTGGCGCTAACGAGACTTGGCACGCAAACATCTACAGACCGGCTGGCGTGTTTAATCACGTAGTAAACGCAAAAGAGATTGTTCAAACCCATTTGCCTAGATTTACCTTGGTCATTATCGCCATAAATAAGAACTTCGTTGATCGGCGACTCGCACTTTTTTGCAACATTAAATGATAGCTTATTAAATAGGTTTTGTACAATTTCACAGAGATAGTTTCCACTCGAATACAAACTGGTAAACAAATACGACATTGTTCTGAATTTACACAGGTTTGTATAAATATTTCGTTGCACTGTTGTGTCTGTTACGTTGCTCGTCTACCTTCAACGTACTATAAAAAAGTTGCAGGCGCTAATTGTGTTCAGAAACAAATGAAGGTAATTTGTACAACAAACAGAAATACTACAATTTAATAATTGACTTCTATGTTATTAAAGAAGGTTAGGTATTAGTGTGGTTTAAAGAGTTCCTCTCTTATTTTTTGCTTTCATTGACCAGCCAAGGTAAAATCCATACTGTTTTTCCGTTTTTATTCGATTTTATCCGAAAGTAGTTATAATTTCACTGGCTTTATGGCCCCTTTTACTTATCAAACTTTTTAAAAATTGCATAACGTAGGTGATTATAAAAAGCAATAAATGACTGAACAGTTGAAAGCGAAGTGGATGATTTTGACGTTTATTTTTTATATTATTATTTTTAATGTTTTTAAGGCAAGTTGTTGAGTGTAGTTTAGATTTTTGGTAGATTATCAGTTTCCTTTATCGTTTCGATGTATGTGGTCATTGAAGTTATATAATGTCACATCCACGAATTCGCAAGGCGGTCGTAACGGGGGACGGGCCTCAAGGAAGGGTTCCTCTTGCGAAGGCCTCGAGGAAGGCGGCAGGAGATGCAGTGAATGACTTCAATAGCATCGTGTGCATTAACCAACCCCCACGAGCTAGGAGCAAGAATAAACTACCCAAAAGTTTGCGATATGACTTGGAAAATGCCTTAGTTGGTGTAAGTTATATAATTATCTTCTTTGTAGAAATCCTAACTAATGCATGTTAATAAAACTGTGAGTCAATGCACAAGGTAATTCGATTTGGCGCTGCCCATTTACGTCATGTTAAATTTTGACTTTTTTAGTCTCTGTCTCAAGATATTATTTTGTCTTCTAACAATCAACAATGTCTTTCTAATCCGAAGAAGTCGGAATGTAATAAAAACAAAATAATTTTAGAAAGATGCCTATTTTCTAAATAGAATAATAATATAATGTAAAATTTACAAGCGTTTTAATCGCTTGACAAAAACAACATATTAACGTAGCTGGGCTTATCTTTGCAATCAGTTCATTTTTTGCCGCGGGACTTGCGCCGTAAGACGCATTCTACCCCTTCTCACCCCCCTCATCACGCTGTGTCATGTACATGCTTGTATACTCCATAATTATACATTTATAACACGTCACAGAAACTACAACACCCCTTTTATTTCTATTTTATACCCATGCGATATTCGAACACATTTTCTTAGCTCCAACCTGTTGACAAACATATGTTTTTAACCTTAGACTATAGTCAGAAATATTTGAGTGTGTGCTGTGTGTGTGTGTTTGAATGATGTGTGTCCGTGTTCTCTCGGTGTGAATACGAAGTAATTGAAAGAAGGCTTCTGGGAATGACAATCAGGCGACACAGACTGTTTTCTCGATTTTTGAACTGTATTACTTGATTTCTATTTTTAGACTGAATCCGTTTTTCATTTCAAGCTTGAATAACTTTAACTTATAATTTAGACAAATTTGGTCCAAAAAAACTTAAAATAATAAAAAGTTAATTAGCGGGGAAGTAAACAGGTACTGATTATTAACATCAGGCGCCACAGTCAATTAAGATTTAAAAAGCTTTCCGGGTTACATACATTTTGTACTGGTTGACGGTCGTTGTAATGCTACCTTGTAAAGCCATTTCTTTGTAATGGTAGTAATGATTTATTGTATTGTTTTCTAGTTGTGCGACGTATGGTTCGAGAACATAAAACCGCATCTAATCCGCAACAACATAAAGCTGCACGTACACGAGGGCGCCGCTGCCGCCGAGGCCAGCGGCGACTACGAGCGGCTGCCACCTGGCGCACCTGGCTGCTCACATCTCGACCCAGGTGCTGCGCTGGATGTATGAGCCACCATCCACCATTCACCCAGTTCACATTCTCGAAATTTATTTTACCATACTTATCTTTATCTTGGATAGTGTTACAATTTTAGACCGTTTCACGCAGATGTAGCGATAGGTTAACGCGTAATTTGTAATGCGATATTGTGAATCAGTTATTATTGGAGCTTAATAATAAGAGATAAAATACGTGTATATTGGGTGCTATTTTGTACACAAGGAATAAGACTAATTTGGCCACTGTCAATAAATTTAACATAATCCCACATGACGCCCGAGCATTACCTACACTTTTAAATTTTATCGTACGTAAAATCTTATCGCATACTTAACTATGAATTACATTGCTTACATTTCTCCCAGAATTTAGAAAGCAAGAAAAATCTATCAGTATTATATATAATAATTTTGCAGTAACTTTTATTTTAATATTTTTAGACCTATCCTATCCTTTAACCAATACTAATCACATGCATTAAAGTGTCTACTAAGATTCTCATCAGTTTTAGGTTATCTTGTTTTATGATTTTTGTCACCAGATTACAGAATCATTACGCATAAGAACTTACAATATTAACCACCATCTGCGTCACAAAATAACACTTACTATATATATATTTGATTTTTCTATAAATCTGATAGAAATTATTCATTTTTTATGGCAGCGTCGTCGTCTGGCGGTTGCGAGTTGTGTCGGCTCCTCTCAAACGCAGCCTCCAGCATCGAGAGCGCGGTGTCGCAAGCAGCCAGCGTCGCTCCCTCGTCCTCCACAGATACATTCACCATTACCGCCCCTGACGCGAACACACATTACATTACCAGTATGTCAGTTCATAATTCTGTTAAACTACGTATTAACTTGCAACCCGTAACTGTAGCCGATGCAGTTACTGTAGCCAAAATTCATAGTGTTTTAAATTTTAAATTAGAATTCCTGTAAATAACAAACGCAACTATACAACTACAAACGCAAAAACTTCTCTAAGCTGATTAACCTATACTTTGTGCATCGCGAGCTCGAGGCTAGTGCCACGAGGCGCGCTCGCAACGAGCCGACAAAGCGGAGATTAATGTCGGCGTATACATTAGAGCACCTTACTGTATCCGCTCGGTTACAGTGACGGCTCCCAGATAAGTACGCAGATGTAAATCAATGAATGAAATAGGCATTAATTTTGTTTAATATATAATAATTAGACTAGACAACATTATTGGCAACCCGTTGCAATGATTGATATCCTATTATTTTGTTTAAAACATATTAATATTATATTTATTATTTGGTAGTCACACAAAACCTAATTTAATTTTTATGTATGTAACATAGAAGTTAGAGTTTTCCAATAAAAAGTCTGGCTGGCAATTATTGTACTGGGATGCTAACAATGGTATAGTTTACCCTATTATATGTTTATATCTTAGCGTTCAGAGTCCAGTGCCTTCGGAGCCAGGTCTGTCCGTCTTTTTTACTTTTTCTTCCCCACTTCGCGCGGTTATCAGTCATTGTCCTGTCCCATGCCCTCTATACCATTCTAAAAGTTGGCAACACGTTCGCATTGCCCCTGGTGTTTCAAACGTCCGTTACGTGTCGTAAATGTCGGTTACGTGGGTTAGTTGCCTGTTTACCAGTTTCAGGCAAACAATGGTCTTCAAGCCTTCTCTGGCAAGATTGAGGCAGGCTGGGGTTTCGAGCTAAAGCTATTTACTCCCGCTTTTACAAATCAGGCTACAACTCGACAGTAAAGGGAGTGTGAGGCCGATGGACTTTCGTCCGGTGGCCAAGTAAATAACAACAGCCCATAACTCTCCCAATGCTGGGCTCGTGCCTCCCACGGTAGGGTAATGGACGGTATACCACGCTTGTCCAAGGTGACTTGGCAGGTTTGACACATCGGTTATCTCGATATGCAGGTTGCATCACGATGTTTTCCTTCATCGTTGTTAGCACGTGGTAATTGTAACAATATGCACATTAGGTTAGAAATACCCTAAGTGGTGCATGCGTTCCGGCCAGGATCAAACCCGTGATCATTGAGTTTAGGACGCGTGCGCTAGCCATTACGCTACTACGACTTGCCTTGCGTGGCCAAGTATCTTGCAGTAGATAAATGTTTTTCATTAAAATATTGTTTAAGTATTTGAAGTTTTGCCATGTTTCTTTTTAAGAACCCCAAACGCAGCAATGAGAAAAATCGCGAGCACGTAAGAAGCGCAAAGGGGCGTCGGTCTCTCAGCCGCCCAACTGGCGGGTGCCGCGTCTCTGTCGCACCTACAGTGCCCTGACACCCGTCACGACGCCACGCAACCAACAAAGGATTCGCACAGCCTCACCCACACAGACGCGGACGCCGAAGCCTTACACCCATTATGTATGTGTTTTTGATTTTTCCCATTACTCTAAAGACTTAAGCAGACGCTTTTGGCGAATTGCTTAGTGAATAAAATTATATTGGTAGCTTTTAGACATAGCATAAGGATTCACTGAGTTACGTGTCATGTCATGTCGTAATACGAACCTGTTTAGACAACCGCTTTAGGTCCCTGAAATAGTTAACTAACCTTCAGTTATCTTATTACCTACCATGTAAATAATTATTAAAGCAACTCGACAGATATGACGCTTTTAAGCCCACTACTTGTCGTCTCTGTTATATTCGTTTATATTCTGTAACAACTATACAGTCTTATTTTGATTATAAATAAATAAAATTTGTGAATTAATTTGTAACCTAGAATTAACGTAGAAGATTATAAACTCTAAAAGTTAGCCTTTTATTTGAAAAATCATTTTTTTCAGTCTCTGCACCCCTATGATCTTGTTAAAATATTCTTGACGTTGATTCATTTATCGTTACGAGTTTCTTTCCTCGTCACATTTATTGTAATGTAGTTATTATCGACTAGTACCATTGAAGAAAGTATAAAAGTAATACTATATAAATCTACTAATTTATTTTCAGACAACCAATCATAAACGAAATGGAGTATATAAAACCAAGTCTACTCAAACAGAGTGTCCTTCAAATACCAAATGCAAGCCTCTGCGACGGACACCATTGCAGCCTCCCCTTTTCACGCGGTTACCTGAAAACCGCTGTGTAGCTAATACTGCTTTAGCCAGGACTGTCGGCATGAAGGTAATGCTGGGAGAAAAAGTCGACGATCTGGTGATAGCGATGATCATAGCTTATTTAAAAGTGTAAGTACTCTTCATAATTATACTTAGGTACTGAACAGTGCAACGTATAGATTTTTGCCGACGCTGCAGCCAATAGGCTACTATAATATTAGTGTAAATGTTTGTCATTGAGTTGCTAGTGGTCTTAGCATAAGACTTCAACTACTACTAAGTTGATCAGCATCCCAGTCCTTCAACATCAAGAATAAATCCCTGAAAGCAACAAGGTGTATTTTCTTCACCCTACTACAAGAAAGCACAAGCACTCCCCAGCTACTGCCAACATCCATCACTACAAGCAAGAGGAAGTGATGTTGATTCATATTATTAAGAGTTTCTTTTATCGCATTGTGAGTACATATTGTTACGTGCGTGCGGGGGTACGCACTTAGGATTGGAAGAAAACACCAGTTTTAACTAAACGCTTTGATTGACTTACACAGCCGTACGTAATGCTTCTCTGCAGGAGTGCCCCTATACGCACGACTAACGATGCACAGTCTCGACGATAAGGTGTCTCGCTTACAATACTATAAAATATATCCATCCTTGTCTTTTCCTTCGAGAATTTTCTAGCTTTTTCTAAAAGTTCTTAAACTAACTAGATGTTCCACCATCATTCGCCACAATATTTATTGTGGTGTGGTAATACTGTAAACTTAGATTAAGTCCATATCAGACGGTTTAGGTTTTTCTATATTTCAATTTGGATGACTCAACCAAAGTGAGCGTCGTAGTATTTTATTAATAATTTTCGTTGTTTTAAACTTTTAATTTTGTAACAAGGAAAATTATTAATAAAAAAGTGAAAAGTAAACATTTTCTAATTTTTCCAACGGGGTTCTATTCTAAAGCTTTTCAAGAATTGCTTTAAGAAAGGAAAAAATCTTAAATTTATAGTTTAACAATTATCACACTTGCAATGTTCATGTTCAAGCAAAAAAATGTTATTAATTAATTATTGAATAACTAAATGAAAAATTGTTATAAAAAAATTTTCAAGCAGATTATTGTTCATTCATCTATTCAGTTAGTGCCTGAATTTTTTAAATTTTTTGTTTTCATATTTAGCATGTTTAAATAATATTTATTCATTAAAGGGCCTGTGCGGGTGTGGCTTTCGTAAGCCAGAGTACCCGTTTACGGCCGTATTTTCATCCCTCTGGGAAAATTATAAATATTGATCTTACAGTTTCGGGAGTCGAGACTTTTTTAGGAAATTTTCTCCTCTTTTCGAATATTTTTTCAAATTTGAAAAATCTTTATTACTTTTTGAGATATTTGCAAAAAACTAAACCCCCCCTTTTTTTTAGTTAATTGTTAATAACTTTTATAATTTTTGCAAGCGGAACTTCATTTTTTTCAAAAATCATCTAGATGCCATTCCGAATCGAATGGCACCTCATTTATAATTTTCGGAGACTGCTGAAAAAAGTTGGTCCAAAAGGCACTTGTTTACCAGTCTAATTGTTATATATATTTTCAGGATCTAATCAGTATAATCGGCGAAAAACACGAGAAGAGATTAAAATTATTATTTAAGAGTCCAACAAGAGACGAAGTTCCGTCTGTGATGAATTTGGCGAGATCTCCATGTGATCTAAAGAGAAACTCCTGCCCTAAAAAGGTACAACCATGGAGGTGACATTAAAAAAAATAAGAAAGGAAAATACACATAATATTAATATAATCTACATTGTAAATGTGGCGACTAACATAGCATAATCATAGAATACTATCTTCCATGGCGTAAACCGTTTTCTTTAGTACGACTGAACTCTACAAAGAAAATAATGTACTCTGAACTGTTATGTTGTTATTTTTAAAAGTTTATATTTGTTATTGTGTGTAATATTTATATTTGTTAATATGTCTAATAAGTTGTAGTTTATTGAAATATACGAATACACTGTAAACTAATTTCATTATTTCCTACAATTTTTGGATTGATTATTCTGCCAGGCCCTATCTCCTGGAAACTCATATATATCGCAAGCTTAATCCAATACTAAAATTATTCAAACTTTTACCAAATCGATTTTTTAGTGCCATCTACAGTAGAACTTGGAAATTAACAAATATTCACTAAAAGGGATTGTAATAATGCGTGTAACTGAGATGCATGCTATAAAAACGTTTTTTGGCGCTCCTGTAAGTTCACTTTTTTGATACTGTTAGTTGGATTAAGGGTGCAATATTCTACTAATTAGTAAATATTTCCTATCTCTGTGGTATAAGCGTGGAAACATTGTTGCTACTGCGCAGTACAAGATATACTAGGAAAATTCATTTATAGGTATAATATAGCTTTTACCCGTGGCTTCCCTCGCCTCCTACACGCCTTTGAGTAACCTCCCGGGCCGGAGACATTGAGCAAATACATTCCCCCAGCGTTATATAAAAAAAGATATGAATGTCACTATATTTTTAATTCAAAATGCCTGTTCATAAATTGACCTACTTATGCAAAATGGAACCAACCCACATACTGACAGTTTTGATATACTAGAGAGCAGCGGGCCTTCGCAGTTGAGAGCTTCTTTTCTAACGGTCGCTCACTTGTTGCTACGCAACGTGCCTTCCGCGCTCGCTTTGAAATTCCTCCTCACAGACTCGTTCCTGGCCGTAATTCGATTCTGTCGTGGGTTAACTCATTTCGGGAGTGTGGAAGTGTCGCTAAACCCAGAAATGGACTTCAACGGACCATCAGAACTCCGGAAAATATCGAAAGAGTGAGGCAGTCAGTTGTGCGTTCTCCCCGGCGTTCGGCTCGCAAACACGCAGCTGCTATGGGAATTTCTGATACCACTGTTCGACGAATTCTCCATGAAGACCTTCAATTTCATCCCTATAAATTGGCTGTTGTGCAAGAATTAACTGAACGCGATTTTGTTGCCCGTCAAAATGCATGTGAAATGCTGATTGACAACCTGCCTGAAGACGCGGTCGTTTTTTTCAGTGACGAGGCTCACTTCCACATTTCCGGCTGCGTCAACAAGCAAAACATGCGTTATTGGTGTGATGTAAATCCGCGTGAGCTTCACCAGAAGCCACTTAATTGTGAGCGAGTTACTGTCTGGTGTGCGGTGTCGGTAATGGGAATAATTGGTCCTTATTTTTTGAAGAAAAGGAACGCGCAGTTACCGTGAATGGAGCTCGTTACAGGAACATGATCGAGGAATTTTTTCTTCCAAGACTCGAAGAAATGAACGTTAGGAACGTGTGGTTTCAGCAAGATGGAGCCACAGCACACACAGCACGAGACTCAATGAATTTGTTGCGACAACATTTCCCCGACCGCCTCATCTCTCTCAGAGGCGATCTCCAATGGCCGGCACGCTCTCCAGATTTGACTCCATGCGATTTCTTTTTATGGGGTTATTTGAAATCCCTGGTTTATGTCGATCGACCACGGACCATAGCACACCTCAAGAACAACATTCGCGACGCCATTGCCAACATACCGATTGATATGCTGCGAAGAGTGGATACGAATTTCAAAAATCGATTTAGAATATTGTACATTAGAATATACAATAGTTTAAATTTTTTTGGCATATAAATATTCTAATCTAGCGAAGGTGGAATTAACAGCGATAGCAGTACTTTAAAATTCCACCTTAGTCACTTTCGTTTCCATGACGTTGTAAACTTGTTAGTAAATTGTTGGTTTGGTTCGTGGTTCAATGGTTCGCGCCCATAAAACGCGGTCGGAGAGCCATCCTTTCGGCTACATTCGCCAATCCCTCGCGAATAGAACTTTTTTCTGGATAAATGGTACTCTATGTTCTTTTCTATACCTCTGACCACGTTTATGCAATAGTTTGTGACAATCTGTTGCGTAGTTAAAATGTGAAAGCATAACAAACTTAAATTGGCATTTTTAATATTAGATAGTTAATTTTTTTTTCAATCCACGAAGGCGAGGTATGAGTGGCGCCGTCTTGGGGAGGCCTACGTCCAGCAGTGGACTGTGAATGGCTGACGACGACGTAGGCGAACGGGCTTTACTCGTGGTTCGTGTACATACACATAGCGATAGTGTGCGTGTCTGACAGAACGATCAGTTGTAAGCGTACCGCCAAACATACCCGCTTTTGGTCTCAAGCACGCACAAGTACATGTTTACCCCAAGTAAAACCGCTCAATTTTGCGTGTTGAAGGACTTGGCTAATTTACTAATTTAAACGCTCGCTTCTTTGTATTTACCTATTCAGTGCTACAGACAAAAATATTAAAACCTCGTTCATGTAACCACTTTACTTAGTTGTTTGCGATGATTGCGTGAGAGCGAACGCCATATTGCAGCTTTTCTAGTTTGCTTCACATTCAATGCTCTAACTTTCTCACACTTCTGTCATCCAGTTTTTCACAATAAATGCACTCATTATGTCGTTTATCAAACTATGCAGAGATATTTGGTGTATTGGGAACAATGAATATAGACAATTCTCACACGACACTTTTAATTGGTACACATCTTATGACTAAGCCTTACTTACGACTCTTTACACAGTTACAACGGACGTAACGACTACAAGGCAAATACAGGATACTTTTCACACGAATAGAATAATAATTTACAAAACAGTCGAACACGTACATCACACTCAATATATAACTAAATAAATAACTTTCACACATCAGTACCGGGCTTCGGTCGCGACCGCGGCAGCGACGCTTCTCGGCGGGCTGCACGGTGGCGCGCTGTCCGACCGGGACCGAAGCACGCACGCTCTTTGGATCCGAGATAGGTTTATGGAACGTCCTCGCGTCACACTCGCATCGGTAATTAACCCTTAGTTTGTGTGTTTCACGTAATCCGTCTCGTAGTATGCAGTGGCACCGTGCGTGCCCTTCCTATCGAGCGCACGGACGCGCACGAAAAGAAAGGCGGCCACTAAGGACGCGACCACCAGCACTAGTAATAGCATTACCAAACCAGCCACGAAAGACGGAACCGACATACATATAGTCTCTGGATCAGTCGCCGGAGACTGTATGACAACGGTTTCGTTGGCCGCGGTATTGCTTAGAGCGAAATTGACATCTCCAGGTGCGACGACTTGTATTATACGACTCGTGTTGACATCCGTCATCTCTTGAGCGTCTCGTTTATAAATTCTTGTAGGAGTCGAAGTGTCTCGTCGTCTTCTCGCTCCAACTAGTCTTTCCGGCAAGTCATCCACTGATCTCGGCCGACCGCCTAGCGTTACCAGGTTTCCATGTGAATCATCTTTCCTCTTAACTGTGTTATACACGCCACGTCGACCAGGCGGCGGTGGAGGCGGTAGGTTAACTTCATCATCATCACGTGAAGGCGCGGGTGATGAAGGGCTGGGTGCGTTTGGGGTAGATGATACTGATTGAGGAGGCGGTACGGCTTCGTCTCGTTTTTCCGAAAATGCTCCCACAGAGTCTCCTGGATGACGAGGATCGGGGTATGCTGGAGGTACGCCATATTCTGAATGAGGCGAAGATGGTGGGGGTCCATACTCGCTATGAGGGGAATTAGGAACTCCATACTCTCCAGCACCAATAGTGCTTCCTCCCAATAATGGCACTCCATAGTCAGCACCAAGGCCACATTTTGGTTCTGGGCAATTGTATCTACAAACCTGAATTACGCACTGGAAGTGTACATTCATAGAGTCCGGGAATTTAAATGCTTGGAAATAAGCGAAGGATACCACAGAAGCAGAAGGACCAAAGTTTTTAATTTTTTGGAATTTGCTCATAATTTTAGGTCGCACTACACATCCGTACTGATCTACAAGCTGTATTGGCGCGCGTTTTCCATCGTGAGCAACACAATTTCTCACTAACATATCGAATTTATTCTCGTCGTCTTTTATGGCTAGAACCATAGTCATCGTCTGTCCTATCTTAACTATGCCTGACACTTCGGAAGCCCAAGGCCCCTTACCGACTTGAATTTGCATCCAACACTGCAAGTTGTCCCCGAGAAAGTTCGCAGTAACCGCATGTAACATATCCACTTGGAAAGGTCTGAATGTGACTGCTTTCTCGTAAAAATCATACCACGTACAACGCAGTTTTCTGGCTTGATCCCATACTTCTTGAACATAAGGGTCGTATTGCACAATAATCGTATTTTCGACATAAGAGCCACTGGGCGTGGGACTTCCGTAGCTAGCGACATTGTGGTTAGCTGAGCTTGACATGCCGCAACTATTTAAGAAAATCTCGAATGTGGCACTGAGATGACCCGTACCAGGTTTAAGATGCATGCAGTGTGGATCGCTGTAGAAACCTTTGGAGAATATCATTCCGTAGAAGGGGCGGTCAAACTCGATATTCACGCGCATGTGTGTTTTTTCGCACTGTACTTGAAGGTGTTTTATCTTCGGACTGTCCGGCGTGGCGAGCGGCCATGGGTCATCTGAGTTGGCGGACGGTAATGGCGGTCCATACGCTCCTCCGGACCGATGTTCAAGAGGCAATGAAGCCGAGTCGACTGGAGGCTCGCACGCTGCTTCCTGTAAATTAAAATTAATTATGTAAGTGTCAATTGCCATAATTAATGTTTCTTATTAAAGAGCGGAGTTATTGTGATGTCGCTTTCGATGAGGATTGTATATTAACATATAAAATCGTGGAATGTGTCTTTACACCGAGTATAACGGATATGTATATGAAGAAGAAAATTCCTCTATCGCGTCTCACTCTATATACTTCGTGCCATGCGAACGCGTGTACACAGATTGCCTTCTCATCGCTCCGATCCCGCGAGCTGCGCACATTCAACGTTCTTTCCAACTTTCTACACTGATGGACAGTTCGCGCGAACAATTATAATATTAATCAGCGCAATCATATTACAAAGATGGGCTCTGAAACGTTATTCTTTTTAGTACTGTTATGATATTTTCGATAAATTACATTTTATTAAAGTTATTGAAAATAACTTTAGTTTTTACATATTAAAGCAACGTTTATGTAGGTACATGTTATAAAACGAATCTGTTCACTAGTTTCTATAACACAGGAAACTGGATACAAGATATCTTACATGCCATAATGTAGCCTATTTTTATTCAAGTGTGCAATATATGGGGCGAGAGCTGAGAATCCAGTAAGTAAGAATAACTGCAGCTTGTCTTTGCTGCTAGTAGGAGCAATATTACTTGAGATGATCGCGTTTTCTAAACCGGTTAGAAATTACCCACTGATCGAGATGATTCGTTGCGGAAGAAAACTCCAATGCTATGTATACGCAAGTCTAAACTTATACAACTAGAACTTTTCTCCAGTAATTTAATTGCAATCACTACTATGTACACATTTCCAAAAGTATCGTTTTCTCGGAATATTATTCCTTGGTAGTTTAGTACACTTACTACAGTATCACGATTAACTCGTAAAACTTTAATAATAACTGTGCAGTTTATATTGTATTAAAAATACCTAAATCGGGATATGAAATAATAACAAGAGAGAAATTAATAAACCACTACGACAATAAGTAATTAATTAAATTAAATGAGATGATTTTGTATATTGCTTAAGTAGAATTTACGTTTTAAGTCCTGCAAGCTTAAGACTGACGCACCTGCATTTGTTTCCAATTACGTGGATTGGATTCCTAGCCGGTAAGCATAATACTGGTTAGACCGTTTTTCTCTTTTAATGTGCATATTATTGCTATGCTTATAGTGGACAATAACATCAAAATAAAAACGGTAAACTGAGATGGCTGATGTATGGAACTCGCCAAACCGCTTGACATGCATGGCGTGAAGAGCGTCCGTTCCCCTAAAAGTAGGGATGATGAAGTGCAGAAGTAGGACGTATACAGGCTGCTATTATGTGTAAAAGCCACTATTAACTATTGAATCTTGCAAGTATTAGGGTATATCACGTTGATAATTAGTCACAAAAAAATTCTGGTTCTCTTTAATACAGTTATAGGTAATTGTTTAATAAGCAATTTGAATTAGACTACAATATTGATTTTAACATTGAAGCACATTGTTTAAATATTGAAAACGATCTTCATTACAATTGAATAAAAACTATTTCAGGGAAATATGGATTTTCAAAAAAATAATTATCGAAATAATGTTTAAAAATGAATAAATTAAACCAGCCTATATATATTCCTATTTGTTCATATTTAAATTGTAAACAAACTAAACTCATTTATTCATAATAGTGTTGTTACACGTCAAGGATTTGGAAACTATTACATATATACAAATCTATTTGTAAATGAGACTTTGCTTACGAAAAAATTAGTACACTTAGTAGATGAAAGTTGTCTAAATAAATGTGAATTTAGTTGAACCGGATTCTTGTATACCTTCTACGGCGTTTGTGTATCCTAACAAGGTCGAAGTTATTTACGTTTTTCTTTGAATTTGCATAACATACTCCACGTTGGAAAATGGATACTCTACGTACATATCTTTCCCATTACAAATTTATAAAAGTTATCAATACAAATTGTTTTTGTAAAATATCTCAACTTCTGAGTAATATGAAATTTTTTGAGTACGCACAAGAATTGATCACGAAAAATAAGCCCACAGAAAAACCGCAATTCACACACATTATGTATGTGAATTGAGTATGTAATGTATTTAAACCGCACCACACTTTATGCAATATTAAAATGATGAAAATTATTTTATTTTTATAACCCTTTATAACTTTTTAAACCACTTTATAACCCTAATCCATCAAATCGGTCGATCGATTAACATTGATTGCGTTCAAATGAAGTGCGGACAAAATATTATCGGTGTAATATGTTTTTTAATTTATTTACGGAAGATATAACTTTTGTTTAAAAACAATCCTTTCTTTTGGTTTGCCGTTTAATATTCCTTCACAGAAATTGATCCTTGCAAGCTACAAAATGGATTGGTATAATAATACAGAATGTTATTTGTTTCTAAAATCAGCAGGTTTGATCTTGATGAAGATAATTGAATTTTCAAAAATCTAATTATATCACTTTGACTTTCGTCTAATTTGGCCTCGAGACTCCTTTGAGTATTTTTCACTATTTAGATAGTCCAAGATTTGGCCGTGAAGGTCCATTTAAAAAGTTCAAAAGTGTAGATTTAACTGACAAATGACCAATTGAGTGATAGCAGTCGGTGAGTGTAAGAACTGACTCGTAACATTTATCATCAAACTAAAAAATCTCTATAATGAAAATGGAATCTAATAAAACTTTATTCTTGTGTATGTTGGTATTTTCTGAAATTTTCGCCACGAGTGCGCATTAAATAAATTAAAATACCGTGTTTAAAACGTGTTTTGATTTCGTACATATTTTAAAGGATCCTCCATTGCAAATTCTACTCGGACACTTCCACCTGTTTATAATCTTAAGACGAGATATCTTTCTGAAGTGTACGTATGTAAAACACGACAGGGATTATCATGCTCATGAACTTGAACTGGCACGGAGCAAGGCAAGCACGAGCTACGAGGACGGCGGACAATCGTGAACACTTTCCCTTTGTGGATGTAAACAACCTGTTCAACTTTGCAAGGTAATCGTTAGGGTGCTACTTGATTTTGAATCTTATATATAGTTGTGTAGATTTTATTATAGTGTGGCAGTAATAAAACTTCGAATATGTTGTACATATGTATTCTAATGGAGCTTAATTGAATTACTGTTCTTTATTTGGCAAAAGATAGATGTGCAGTAAATGTTTTCCTGGGAAACAAATTACTGTGCAGCGTTCTGCAGTTGACATGGGCCGACTATTGTAACTGAAATTAGTGGTCAAAATTAAAAACAGTCACATTTGGAATGCGTTTAAATTTGGTACTGAAAATTCAGTGTAAGCTTAAATTTGACTCCAATTTAAATGTCATTCCGGAAATTATTAATACCTAGAGGACATACACTTATTAATAAACTTTTTAAATGTTATCTGCATTGATTTTGACAATTTTAAGATGATTTGAATAAGCACGTGGAACAAAAGACATAAATAATAAATCTTATAATTTAGCCCCATAATTTGATTTTTTTTTTACTCTACTTAGGCTGGTGTGCATAGACATTTAATTGATGGGTAAAATACAATAATAGCTGTTTACCCACGCGTTTTTAGCGATTATTATAATGTAACCATATGTTAATTGTCTTTACACATCAGCCTAAGAAATAGATGGTGTACACGCCGATCAGTAGGAAAGTCGAATTTTAGATTATTACACATAGATAAAACTTGTTAGAGGTATATTTGTTAGATTCATCTCATTTTTCCGAAAACGATACTAACTATATATTTTTTTAATACGTTTATTGTGAAAACTTAAAGGGTGAGCTGTGTAGTTTTATTATTAAAAAAACTATATTGGTATTTTTATTTGTTCATTTTTATTTAAATTTTGGAACAATAGCTATAGAATAGTTTTAACGAATAGTCAGTACACCTAATCCTTTCAGGCTGTCATAAAAACTCCCACGTTAGACCTTAGCCAAAAATCTACAATGTTATTGGGGGTATATCTGTAAATTATTCTCACCCTGACCATTTATGTACACTGTTTATATAGACACGTTTTGTAGATCAATGTAATAAAAATATATATAATTGCCCCTTAAATTAATAGGCATTTAATCACACTATTTTAGTGTGACAAATTAACAGACAAACAAACACAATTTTATCTGACAGTAGTCTAATCGCGAGATAATTAACTCTTCACTATGATTATACATATTTTGTGTATTTATATGCTTCTCAGATCGATTTCAGCGTTAATCGTACGACTTGCGTATTACAATAAACCATTGCGAATATTGAAAACGTATCCGTCAAACGAAAGCTATCAACAGTTACACTTTCTTAGACGAATTGCTTTCTAACATGAATTAGCGAATTGCGTTCCCCTCGACAACTACAGCTACAAATATGTCTAACGGGTATTACAATTATTCAGCCAAATTTGAAGCTTTGAAAGCTCGAATTATCAATCTTGAATAGAATATTAGTTGATCAAAAAATATTTTAATTTTACTATAAAATTCTTATTCAAATATCAAACTATAAAATTGAAACAAAGGAGAAAAAATAATTGATTTAAAATGGAAATTTTTTGTAAACACAGCGTAAACAAAAATATAAACTAAAAAAAATGTATTAAAATGGGTATTAGTCTCAGAGTGGTGGTGGTCAGTTACAACCAGTGTTAGGAAATCCTCTAGGCCCAAAATATACAATACAATAACTAAACACATTGTGTATAGAGGTATATTAGGGAAGAAAAAAACATTGCTCTATAAGGACTCGTTAAAGTATGTATATTGAAAACTTTTAGGTCTATCCATGGAAGAAGAATACTAGTAATAATATAACAACCATCACCCAGTAAAAACTCTGAAAAGATCCTATGTAAATAGGAAGTGCCTCTTAAGATTCAACCACAAGTTTTGGTCTTTTACTATTCAAAATATACTGTAGAATTCGTTTATAACGACTCCGTCAATGTTGATCTACCGCTTAATATGAAGTAATTATACAGCTTAGTTTGGTTTGCATATAAACTTCTTTATAATAAAGTTGGATATAATGACCTCGCTTATAGTGACATATCACTTATTATGACCTACTTGTATAAATTATGTCCGGTTATAGCGACAATGATAGCAATTTTAGAAAGAAGCGCTTAAAATGATCAATTGCCTTGATTCTAATCAAAAAACTCTTCTACAAAAATAACAGTGCTAGATGCAATTCTTATGGTTAATGATGCCTGGAACAAAATGTATTAATTATATAATGATATTTTTTTAGTATGTAAGTATGCTTTGTGTTTTGACCTCCGCTTAGTGTAACATGTTTGTCACTGCCCTTCGATATCATTTTAAACTGATTCTACTGTACTTTTAAATCAAAGCAGTCAAAATCTTAATGTCATCTTAACTTGTTTTTCTAAATAAATCGCAGATAAAAGCTTATATAATTTTCCCCATATTGAATTTATGTACCTAGAAGCTTACTGAGGTATGTTCTGTCATCAATCGGTAATATTCAGTATTTATCTAATCATTACTTTTTAAACGTCTATAAACAAATATTAATACTAACAATTATAGATGTGACAGTGGTTAGGTGTTGTTCGTTTCTTCTTGGCCTCAAATGTGAACCCATTTTCAATAACTGTAGGATGTAGGCAAGGAGCATTTTAGGATAATATTACTGCTAGTACGTACTTTAGGAACCTTAGGTGAATGTAAGAAATTTATTTGGAAATCGATGATTACATGCGACTAGTTAAACATTATGTTTCTCATTACTCATTGAGGAAGTAATGGTTAGTGATAAATTAAAAAGCTATTGAGATCCTCAGTGACAGGCCACGTAATGGTTACGCAACAGCCTCACAACGAATGAAAGCTCCGGTAACACCTTTTGAGAACTAACATGAATGATATTCATGACCAAAATGAAATCGACAACTCGGCACTGTTGCATAACACTCTTACAAAGCTGCGAAATTTTATCCACAATGAAAGTGCCCGTACAAATTAAAGGCATTTTATCGGTCATCGACTTGTTTCGTTTTCAGTATTTTCATAAGACATCATTTTTGATACAAATGTACAATAGAATACAATACAAACGGTAAGAAAATTTATACCGATTTGAAATTTAAAAAAAACAACAAATTTCATAATAAACAATAATATGAGATAGTACTATACACCCAATAACACATTTAAGTGACTATCTGTAATTCCAAAATAAATATTAAATTTAAGTAAAAATAATGCTTTATCGTAAATAGCCGATTTTAGAGTTTTTGTCTGTTAAGTATGAGTTTTTCTATGTTTATTACGCACATCAAATAAATACACACCTGATAAATTTAGCTGATAAAAACACGTTTATGAAAACAGTTACAAATAGGATAGATTTCGCAGTTACGATAAATGAACAGCAAATAAAGCTTTAGTAATCTATATATTTATTCATGAAGTAAAAACTTGAACCAATTTTTACGAAATTGCGCGGACGAAGGAGTATGAAATTTCGCACACTAAGGACCGCTTACACAACGATCACTTTAAATGAAATTAATTAATCATATTATACTGCCTAAATACGTTTTACACAAAAGGTTATTGACAGTTCTTTAAACATATTTAGCGCCAAATTTTGCGTTGTGCAAGACGCTAATTGCATTTAAGGGTTTCAAATACGTTTTGTGTTTTTTAAATAAATTTAAGTAACCTTATGCAAGCGGCCACTATACTTTATACAAGTCGTGAAAATTTGAAAATATTACACACACTAACCATGTATTTGATACACACACGCATATATACTCTTTTGTTTATTGTTCAATTCAAATTAACAGTGCAGCCTTGGCGAAATCTGGTGAACATATTTTTCAACGAATGGCGACCATAGTTTCATTTTACTTTAACTTATTAATTATTATATGTATATATTTATATATATTATTAATTATTTAATATTATTATTATTTTTATTTATTATTATATATTATATTATATTAATAATAATTTTTTTATTAATTGTTTTAATTGCTCTGTGAGCCAAGCCATCACTAGTACTTGCGGATACCTATTGTGAACTGCATCATGCTGACAGAGCTTTTAGGACATTACAATTAATTAATTATATTATCATGTAAACTTCTGTATCTTTCCTAAATAAATACTTTTTCTTTCTTTCTTCTTTCTAATATTCATACCATTCATAATATATGATAATATATATCATCATAAAACTTTCAGACAGAGTAAACCAAATCTAAAAACGGTCATATATGGTTAGAAATTATATAAATAGCAGTTTTTACTTAACAGACACTACAATTAATACACTTCAATTTTGTTATCATAGTATAGGAGATATATTAGGTACTTATCATAAATTAAAAACTATAACAGTAAGAACTAATTTACGTGTGTTGACCATTATGCATAATTACTACAGGGTGTTTTGTTGATGTGCTAACGGAATCATTAACCTTGTTGCCAAGAACATGAACGGAAAAAGCTGAATAATGCAGAATTGTAGCACGGAGCGCAGCGCACGCTCAGCTCAGTAGGCCGATGTGCTCTACACATGTGTCAGAAATTGATATTATCCATGAGAACTATTGTTTCGTTCAACCTCGTAGTCCAATTTCTTATTGGCCGCTGTTTTAATTTAATGCCATTGATTCTATAAGCCATAAGAGCTAACATGAACGCGTAGAGCGGCATGAAGTTAATTTACACGAATAGTCACGAGTTTTAATCCCATTTTTATAACATAATTGGAAGCGGAATATTTTACTATATTCCCAGAATTTACTTGGGATTTATATCTCCCAAAATCTAAATAATTGCGATATTGATAGATTCAAAATTACGTATTGGTATAACAATTTCATGATAATTGATGAAGAAACAAATATTAAAATAAAATCATATTATATTTTTATTTACGTAATATAGATTATATTAATTATTTTGCTGGTATTAAATGTAGCTATTTATGTATATGCATAAAAAATATATACATTTTATGTTGCAGTTAATACACCCATTAATTTTATATAATTTTTAAAGCTACGAGAATAACATAAGCAGTAACCTTTAAATAAATTATTTCACTGCTTTAACAGGAACTTCGTGGACTGTTACATGTTCTGCTTTATCAAAGATTATGTGCGAACGGTACTGCTCTGGTTGAGTGAAGCATATGTCTGCATTTTAATTTATTGCCATCTTGCAAGAACATGCGGTAGATCTCCAGTTTTTGCTTCATTTAACCAAGCTCTTGGAATTTCTAGGCTTTATATCAAAATTACAAGTAAAAAAAAATGTTTGATTGTGTTTGCGTTTACTATGTAATTCATTTATTTTAAAATTTATTTAATTGAAATTAAAATTTCCAAATAATAGTTTTAACGGATCTAACCTTTAATAGGAGCGTCGCGATCACCAGCAGTAGCCTGATCCGCTTCATAGTCACAGTCCGGTCGATCAGCGCCCTGCAAACAACGACACACGTTCAGAGGAGCACTACTAGCCTAAGGGCCCTGGGCGGGCGACAGTTCGCATCGGCCCTAGTGGCGCGGCGGCACAAGCACAGGCTCAGCGGCCATGGCGACGACGACTGGTATTCGCACACTGGTGGCTGCCCGCGGAGCCGCTGCTGAGCCCGCTCCCCACTGGTGCCAACACCCCACTTGTGCGGCAAGTGGGGCTGACCCACTGACCGAATGCAGCGCGCAATCGCAACACGCCGCCGGAACTGCACCGGCTACATGCATCTTTCACTGAGCCACGCGTGCGTGTGCGCCACTCCCGTTGCGTCGAGAGGAAACCGCGCGCGGCCTTTACCTTATTATCTGGCAAGGTCGTCTTTAAATTTTATACATGTTATGCTTATAGCTTACTCGTGACTTACTTACTTCCTTTTGAGGTACCACAGAGATGATATAAAACTACAATTTCTAATACATTGCATATGTTAATTGTTTTCCTGTAATGTAATTTACTAAATTATTACTTAACAAAATAACGATTGCCCTTATACCGGAGATATACCATTTTTTTTTGAGGAAATATTGAAAAGGCCTCGAAACCATTGATAGTAAAATTCAATCAATTTAATATTCGTGATATATTTATCTATCAAAAATTCATGCATAGGTAGATAGGTGAGCGTTAGCTAAATTTGGATAGCTTATTGCATCGGCTAGTTGCAGAGAGAGGCAATTGCACGCAGCAGTGAGCAGCGTGCGCTTGGTGGGCAGCTCTTGGCGATTTCACCAGACACACGATCGCCTCCCGGTTAGAAAGCACAGAAAGTCTCTTCTGTCGATACGAAAATACAGCTGGCTGCTCCAACACCGCTATATTACGATTTTACACAATGTCCATCATAAAGAAAACGATCATCGATTTTCACAATGTTCAACGTGCTTAATGTCTGCTCAACACAATCGATGACACTTTAAGCTAATGAGTTTGTTTTTAAAGTTCCATGGCCTTTGGCAAAAAAGATATAAGGGTAATATTCGTCTATGTGTCCCAGCCATTTTTTTTCAAAATCTACTGACACTACACAGACAAGATATAATTTATAAGCGATGACAATGGCAAATAAATGCATGAAATCGCAAAAAATTAAATTATTATAAAGGATGCAACTGAGGGATAAATAAATTCAGTGCTTATGTAGGCATGTGAGGTATTTTTAAACAGCTCTTTAAAAGCATAAACCTGTTGTTCAAAAATTACAAAGATGATGTTCCTTAATACTATTTTTATTTAGGTCAATAGGAGATGTATTGTGATATTCACTTCTAAAGTCAAAATACTGAAAAAAATCAAGATGACAAGGCTTAAAAATTACTTTATGATTCTATTGAACAAGACACCTTAAATAATTTCTGGGATATTTTTGATTAAATGTTTCTTTTAGGCTAAAGCAATTTTTAAGGTTAAGCAAAGTTTTAACAAAATTACAAAATTAGCGAACGTTCGTCTCATATCTGGAACACTTTATTATGCGTGCACTGACACGCGCTTGGCCAATTTTTACCCTGAAACATTTGCACATGGTGTCTGTGCCGTGAATAAATGCTGTAGGTAATTTGTTTCGCACAGTTTTACTGATAGCAACTAGGCTGCTCGCATCAAATTGCTTATAAGAAAGCGGGCCCTCAGGCATATTCCATTTTCTGTAATCTGCGGGTATATTATAATTATAAATATGAGTAGACGCCAACCGCACTCAATTAGCTTCTTTAGATTTACGATTGTGGCACAAATGGTAGCTAAATGTCAATAAGTGCCTATCTTGATATTTATAGAATTAGAATCTAACAGAATAATGTTATACATATCATTACCTAAAATGATTGCAAAACAAAATTAAGTGGTAAGAATAAAATGTATACTTTCCTATAAATCTTTTTGTATCGGTCTCTATCTCTCTATTTAACTTGAATGAAGACTTGAATATTCAACAAATTGTGCACAGCCATGTTTAGAAAGACTAAAATGGCAACTAAAACTTTTTATCTCTTGAATATTACAACGAGGTCAAAATATTATTTTTATATAATTGGACAGGTATTTTATCTTTATGATATATTTGACCAATCATTTCAAAAGCCTTCATTGTGATACACAACATGTACCTATCAGTATTGGGAACATCAATCTACATGAATGACTTTGCGCGTGTGGACGGCTAACCCCGCGGCGACTTATTTGTCTACATCTACTTTATCCTTAATAACACTGTCAAAATGTTCATCAGTTTGGGGACTAGGAAACTTATTCGTCCAATTTAAGTCTCATTAATCATTGCAGAGCTTTCTCTTTAAGTTATTTTAAATAATTATAACGCAACTCTATAACCTGACGCACAATAAACAGCTCATGCTGGAAGTCAATCTCACTTTTCTTTTAATCATTCATTTCTTTTTGGCCGCGAACATTATACAAATCCTTTTCTTCATATATTTTCTTTCGATATTCATCTTTCTTTGTTATCTATAAGTAGTGGTAATCTAGCCACAAAGTTTACATAGCAACTTCTTCCTTAGTTAAATAACTTGAAAAAAAGCAACTATTACACTGAAAGAGGTTATTTACCCGAAGCCAGTCTTTAAGGATAATGTTCATACCAAATTCCATCTCCTATTTTACCCCCTCCATATTTATGTTTGAGAGAAGAAGTAGTCTATCTTGCTACCAAAGCTCATTATGAGCCGTTTAGTTGTGAAACGGTTAAAATGAAACGACTTGCTGCGGGTAAAGCTTAGTTATTATCTTTGTTTAAATTTCATAAACATTAATTAGGTGTTTATGTACCGGGAGCGAAGCCGCAGGAAAAGCTAGTATGATGCGTTACATTATTATACGTTGTTAAAATTCACCTAAAATCGTTATAACCAATGAGATGAACTCATGATTTCGTGCTGTGAAGAGATATTTTAATTTTATGAAGATTTAACTAGGGTGGAACCGAGCATTTACTCTGAATCTTAAATATTTGAAACTCGGGCACTAGGTTGAAAGTAGTGTTAGGTATAGACAATACGATACATTTTGATTTATTCAATTTAACAGAACAAACAAGCAAGTTTTGTTTGATGTATAAATAATATCAGAATAGAAATTATAATGTTGGTAATAGGGAGCATAGCTTAATTTTTGCACCCCGCCTCTTAATATGGTCAAGACGGCCCTGGATGTGTTGGTATGGATGTAGTTTCAAGGATTACGCATTTCTTGTCGTCGATTCGCGTATAAAAATTATGTACCCAACACATTTACATTTATTTATAATTAAAGGTGTTAAGTTAAATAAATTAACGTCGCTTTCGGCTCTGGTTAACGACGCAGCACACGAGTGTAAATGTTGTGACTTTTAATTGGCTCGTTACAAGCTGAAAGTTTTAACAAATTAATGTATGGGACCGGGCTGGCTAATCTACCAGTCTTCACCATTATTCTATACGCGCATATACTTTAGAAAGTGAGTGTGGGTTTGTGCTCATCGTAACTCTGAGAAATTAAACTGTTTAGAATTAGTACGGAGAAAAAAACAGTCGTGTTAGGGCAATAAAAAAACAAAAAGTATAAAGAAAAGCCTGATTGTATATGAACAATATGCTTTTTTGTTTTTCTTTTTATTACACTGAGACGACTGTATTTTTTCTATATAATATATTTATAAGGTATAGCTTCTCATCTGAATCTTCTTGTAATATATATGTATAATAATATTTTCAGATCAAAAGTTAAATTTTCATAATTTTATTTATAAGTATATGGTTTGTATTGTAGCGCTGGATTTTTGTACATATGCCAATATGCAGCAGTATACACTCGTTTCTGTTGTTCATTTTGCAAATAGTAGATGCTACTTAATCTCTCCACGTATAATTATTTTACATGGTAAACTCGCTGAATTTCCATATTGAAATTATGGCATGTTTACAATCAATTTGTTTAGTGGCACGCAATCTTAAAATGACTTTACGATGGTTTCTATAGCCTAGTGGTCTAAGCTCCGGTCCATCCAGTTTACTCGAAAGCAGACGTCTCAAGTTCTATTCTTGGCGGATTAATTTGTAGAAATGAAATTGCCGTAATTTACTCTGATCTTGTGGGAATAGGATCGCTCCAACGTTGTTCGTCGGATGTTATCCATAAACAAGTTTAACTTAGCTTGCGAATGTTAAATTTGTGTGATTGTCTGTTGATTTATTTATTTATTTTAATAATGTGAAATGGCGTTATGAATTAAATTTAAATGTAATCAGCTCTGAAAATTAAAATCCCTGGTTGGTCATACCTGATTTCTATAACATATTTATAATTACCAAGGCGGTTCTGCCGAGAAAAGTAAGTTGAAGACCTCTGAATATTCTAAGTCATTACTTTCCATAAATTATACAACAATTAATAAAATAAATATTGATTTGGGCTCTTAATTGTACACCGCCGGAATTGCAAGAATAACAACACACTATATAACATGTGTAGATCTCTACATATCAATTTTCTCTTAAGAGTATGTAAAAACAAAATAATCCAACTCCATTCAAGCGTTACCAAGAAGAAACATAGTTTGCTAATGTACATGCATAGAACGCATCAATAATACAAGTGTTGAATTAATCTGAGAACGCACATAAAACAAATCTATTGAAATCCAACTAACTTTCATTTTTAATGAGAAACTTATTATTGTCATTTGTCACTAGTGTTTTTATGAGAACTTTATAATGAACGTAATTTTCACTTAGAGTGGTAGTGGTGACATTCAATATTTCCCGGCGCTAGAACCGGAAAAAATCTTCAGTGACAAAATCGCTGTTCTTGAATTGAAAAACTCAGTACATTTTTCACCAAACTGAGTATTTAAGAGTATGTGATGAGCTTTAAATGTAGGAAAATACAAACTTCCCGCAAAATATTAAATTAATTTCTGAAATCGACATTTTCGATATAGCATTAAGATGTATAAAGACATAATGACTAATATTTCTATAAATTTATGTTGACAGATGCTTTATTGCATGATGTTAATCATCTAATTATTACTATCTCTATTCATGGTTGTAGGTATCGGGAAATACAGAAAGTGAACGTGAGGTGTACCTATAGGGATTTTCCACAAGGATTTTTTTACAACAAAATAAAACAAAGAATTGAGATAAAATTGATTATTTTTTTATTGTATTGGAAAGAGTTTTAATTACAAATAAAAATAATAATTGCAACGGACAAATGTACACCACGACCACGCTTGCAAGGTCAACTCTTTCATTAAAATATTCAATCATTTTTCGAAAATTAGCTGGTTTATTTCGTTAATCATGATTTTGAGTTTTAAGGCTTTAATCGATTCTATTGGCTCTGTATACTCTGTCTTTAACATAGTCAAAAAATAATCCAGTGGTATCCCATAATCGAGACAGCAACTTAACAAGTGAGTTTTGTGAAATTATGCGATCGGAAAATTTTCATCATAATTCTTCATTATAAAAACAAAGTTCTTGTTGAAAAACCCTATAATATAAATATGTCATCTGAATTGTGATCATTCAATAACAATCACCGTTATTAAGTCGATGGTAAATTATAAATTTTGATTAGTGTTTATTTAAATGTGCTTTTGTTAATGGGTGCTAAGCGACAATTTAAAAAACAGTTTGTGTTAAAGAAATTTAATTAATATTCTAAAGACGCGTGACCAATTGATCCTCTTAAGCCGAATACCTGCCTCAATACCTCATTCGTGTTTAAAGTCACACTCAATGGTCATGTCACGACACAAACTATCGACTTACAAATACATTGCGCGAAAATGCAAAAAAGCGATCAATTCTCCATGAGAAGAAAGAAATATTTTTATTCTTAGTTTTTAAACCCAATTAATGTATATTGATTGATATTTCTATTCTCCTATTAAATGATAATATGGTATAACAATATACGGCCTTACTTATAATAATCTCGTAAAGAAACAATTAGGCATCTGTTAAGAGAATCAAAATCAGTCCCTAATCAATGAATATCTTTTTTTTCACTTATGAACCTGTATTACCTGTTGTTTACCTAAGAGGAGCACAGATAAACGCAATTGGAATGATTAACGTAGGTTGTAGCCAAAATATTTGACTAAGGAGGAGTTTATGGGTAAGATTTTCATTAATTAGTTGCTAGCGGTTTCTTTAAATTTAAGAAACGTTTATAAGTAAGGCCCATAGTGATAATAATATTTACATGTCTTACTGATCTCACCTCGGCCTTACATCCGTAAGTCTTGCTCGCGTAAGGTACAGGTAAGCCTCTTAAGCCAAACGTGCACTGAACTAAATATTGGATTACTTTTTCACAGCTGAGTCTGGTGTCGATAAATCTTATTGCGCGGTTAGCCGAAGAGGCTTATGGGCATCTTACGCGAGCAACACTTACAGGTGTACACAGTACAACCCTTAGGTTACAATATTATATATTATGACTCTTTAACAATATTATAATTAGTAATTATTTAAAAAAACATTGGTAAGTGAATACAATTATTTCTTAAAATATTCCCAGAAGCAACAAACATATCTAACAAATAAGTTATATCTCTATATATTTAAATTCAAATTATTATATATGTACAAAAGTTTAATGTTTTATTCCATTGAATGTTTACATACATAAATCTTATGATTGACATTTATATTGATGACAGCCAAGGTAATTAAAAGGTTATTATAATAAGGTAAAGTAAACGCCCTCCAGTATTCCCTAAGATTTAAACACACTACGTGTAAAACTTTATGAAACCGGATCGACGGGGCCCATCTTATTTGATTGTGTACAAAACCCTTAAGTGACGACGTCATAATTGTAACAAATTAAATAAATTGCCTATTACCGTTTAAATACATTTTTAAAATATGTTATATGTATTATATGACATAATATATACTTTAAAAGTAAGAGCAAAGTATTTTAATGTGCACTCTTTGCTTCTCTCTTCTAATTTAATGCAAAACGTCTCATATATTCTCATAATGATTGAGAAATAATTAAATGTTAGTTTTAACGGTTTTAAGCGCGGTATTTAATTTGACTGTTTTCTTTCGTCTTTCGACCACTTTTCAATAGCTTGATCACGAAGGACAAAAACATTCTAATGAAAATCAAATAAAATGCCGCGCTTATAACCGTTAAAACATAGTTTTATTTATGTGTACTAGTCGCGAAAACTTGACAAAATATTATTAAGCAATTCTAATAGATTAGCAGAAAAAGAGTAATAATATCTTGAATATCTTGTCAGTATTTGTAAAGTCAACATTGACTTCAAATGGCTTTTAAATGATCTCCAAAGTACAAACTTGAATGTATTGTTACATAGGTAACGTGTTGTATGTATGTTCATGTATCATTGAATAATGGATCAGTTAAAAACAATAGACTTCTGGTTACCCAAATGATCTATCATTTTTGTAGGTGGTTACTTCTGTGTCGTATGCGCATTGTGATGACGTATTGATTAGGTGATTCGATGAAGAGCAACGTGAACTCAAGGTTACGACACGCAACACTTTCTCCGCGGCGTGGGCCATAGTTCGTTGCTCTCCTAAATCTGCGCCTTGCTCTTTAGTATCAGAGTTGCACTGCTTCGCGTAGCATCTTCCGTCGTCTCAATTACAAGAATTAAAAATAGAACTTAAAATAAAGTATTCTAAAGGTTAAATTCGAATAAAGACAAAATTCTCTAAGATACCATACATTGATGCGAACGTTCAACGTCCACGTTAATGGCACCAAGAACGTAACGTAGCCCACTTTCTCTTTTAAACTAACATTGTCTTTGTTCAACGTGTGGTAATCTCAATACACAGAGTGAGACGACTATATCTTCCTCGTTTCTTATGAGATGCTGAGCTCGCTTTCTTCGCAACACTTGGCATTGGAAGTGAACAGAATCTGGTAACTTTCGTTAACATCGTACAATCGTGCCGTTTCTGCGAGTGGTATTAGTGCCGCCCGGACTGACCCGTCTTATTACGATTAGCCGGTCTTTTATTGTTACGTAACGATTACTTATCAGTTTTGTAATACAAAACTATTGTTGGACGACCGGTGACAATACAACAAACATTGACTCTATCATACGATTGATGGACCAGTTTTTATTAATACATTAGTTACATAAGACTGTGAATTTCTATTTGTAGAACGTCACTTAAGATAAATCGATTAAAGCAGTAATTATTCGCAATATCACTTTATCGTTTAATAGCACTACTTAAAAGGCAGCTTCGTACTTAGATTCATTTATAGTGCTAATAACATAATAGCCTCGGAACAAAACGGCTATATCATACATACAGGCAGATTGTAAATACCATGACTACTATATCAGGCATACATGGGTATCACTATAAATTAAATGCATCTAGATCATGACGAAATATACTTAGGTAAAATTTGTATCGTATTTGCTTATAAGAAATCGACATTAAAATGATTTGTGTCGGAACGAGATATACTCGTGTTTATTCAACGAGACTACACTTTAATTGCGAGATTAGACAAATGAAGTCTTAAATGTCAAAATTGAGTCGTAACATCAAGATAACGTCCAATTTAATGTTAATGGTTCTATTAAACTTCAACTTGGCTATCTTATGAAAGCAAGTTGTCAAAGTGAGTTGTAATAGAACCGGTCAGGGTTCAGTTTATGTCTAATATAATAGTTACAAAATTTTACAGTCTATTTAAGTTTCAATCGATTGACAATCACTTGTTTTTTTCTACTAATATAATATAACTATCTAATCCTGAATATGATGGAAGTAATCTCACTTATATTACTTATATCTAATAAGCTTCTAAATCCTAATATCTATTGGTTTTTCTTTAAAAAACGAATTGGGTATAACACACACATGATTTTGCAATCAATTCATACGCGGTTTATATTATCTTTTGCCGATTCCTGTATCTTGATAACCGTTCATTTGCCCTACCTGTATGGAACTTGTGTCATATTTTAAACGATAGCAAGCCAAATGAGCGGTTAGCAACGCATACGAACCGGTCACAAGTGGTTAAAATTTAACATACGCAATGGTAAGGAATGAAGCAAGTATAGAAGCCAGTAGAAATAGCCATATAGTAGATAATAAGTAAAGTAAAATAGAAATCAACATCATTAAAGTGTCATGTTCGTATTTTTATTTACATTTATATATTTCCTTCTAAACACGTAAAAAATCAATAGTGGTAAGACTAATTTTTGAAGTGTGTGGTAGAAAATTTGAAAAATCGAATCTTAAAAATATTTTGAAAAGACCAAAGGGCCTAAAGCTACCGTGCTTGCCAAATCGCTTAGTAAAATTGACAGGTGTCTATTTGTACATATATCAGTAGTATCTATATATATGTACAAGTAGACGATATATACATAAATACAAATTCCCAGTGTATTTGTATTTTTTTATATTGTCATGTTCGTCATATCTATCTGCGAAAACGACCGCTTTATGCCCCTGTTGATTGGTTTTTGAGGATTTTTAGGATTCCAAAGAAAACGACAGTCTATAAACATTCGTTAGGTTAATTTAACTTGACGAATGTCGCTTTTTCATTTATTAGCCTTTGTATAGTTGCCTAAAACTCTTTGTTTGCCTCTTTGCCTCTACAACGAACTGTTTTCCCTCCATATTTCCGTTCTCATAGATCCGGAACATCCGTTCGGAGAAAGGCTCCTAGATCATTCTAGATTGCACTTTTCCCGACAGTTGATACACGATATCGCATGTTGCGGTACAATTGCACACATGCGTTTCGCGTTTTACCCACTTACTAAAAATATAATTTGCTTTAGTAAATTAACTCACAAACTTAATTTAATCAACAATTTTTTCTTGCTTATTACTTATCTAGAACATGGAAGTAGTATTTTCTTCCATGCCAGAGTGTAAAATTCACTTCTCATAATATATAGATAGTATGTTTGCAAATATAGACGAGCCATGATAATCCAGACCTCCGCTAATCCGGTGATTGCGGTTATTCGGGCGGGCGGCGGCCTTGACGCTACTATAAAATGGGCGGAAAATAACGAACTTGACAGCGACGAAGTTATGTCTGCGTCGCCTTAGGGACTAAGCTTTTAAATTGAAGTGTGAAAATACAATGAGAAGACTTTTTTAAGGTTCTTTCATTTTCCTGTCAAGTATACAGATTACATGTTTGTAATTCCAAACATGTACAATTCTACATACATTGTATGTGCGTACATGTTAATTTGTGTCTTGTTTGTCTCACTTGTCTTACTTTTCGATA
This sequence comes from Dendrolimus punctatus, assembly GCA_012273795.1. Lineage (NCBI taxonomy): Eukaryota > Metazoa > Arthropoda > Insecta > Lepidoptera > Lasiocampidae > Dendrolimus > Dendrolimus punctatus. The sequence goes on from CM022528.1 coordinate 10,288,794, forward strand.
AAATTAATAAAAGAAATTAAGGTTGAACATGTATTTTATTATGAGTACAATATTGCAGAACACAGTTCGGACGCCTTAATAATCTGCACAGGGCTTGTTTTTGTCTGGATTATCGAGGCTCTTCTGTACATTTAAAACTTTTACTATTTCAAGATACATTAACCTCTAAAATACAAACGGGCATACGCATAAATGAATACGTAATTAATACACGGTAGATAATTTCCAATTTCCTGCACTTGTCGCACTTATAGCCAATGAACTCCTATTAGATATGGAAATCGATTGCAATCATTTACCAGTTCTTTAAATGTATTCAAATCGTTACATGTTTGAGTCAGCTAGTTCAAGTTCAATGTACAAATGGTTATCTAATTAACCTATAGGCCATGTCGTCTCCGTTTTGTAAACAACATATTAAGTATACTACTGTGTGGGTATCTTCTGTTTGGAGATCTTTTTATTGTTGTAATTGAATAATTTTAATGTAACTAGAAACTTAAATGCGGCATGTTAATTAAATATAGTCAATGCTATAAACTTTAGAAATTACTTATTTATATGCAAACAATTCATATATCTTTGAGTACAATCGTATCACTGTGTGTTTAATAAGAGAAGATGTCGCGGAATAATAACAGATTAAGCTAACGTAGAATAAATTAATTACAAGGATTAGAGAGAAATATCTTAAATATTAAATACTAACACTTGACATCTGAATTTTAGATAGATAACTTTAATGTATTAACAGAAGGTGATGTCAGGAGCCTTAAGAACAGACGAGCGTGCATGACAAGAACTATGAATGTCAAAGAAGCAAGTGAGATGTGTAAGAATAGGCCTGTATGGCGTGAAGTTATGTATGTATGTATGTAACTTTAATGTACTTACACCATTACAGAAAACTTACGAACTAGTATTATTCTAATTGTGTACGAAGGGTGGTCTAATCGTTAAAAAGCAATCTCTTGCTGACAACCCGTGGCAAATTGCTGATTAGGAGTGGCGATGGTGGTATTATTTTGTTGTTACGGTTACAGTGGTCGAAAATTGAGATGCAAACAAAAAATTAAATAAATATCACCCTTTATAAACATTGAAAAGTAGAAGTAATTGGGCATTTATATATAAGAAAGATTATTTTATGTCTATACATTATTCTCTCATATTCTGTATGTTTTAAAATATTTGTAAGTACAAGTTTTATTTTATTTAAGAAATAATTCACAATTGCAATTTCTCTTAATAAATTATGTAAACGGTAGAATAAAAATAGTAAAAAAAGTAATACAAATTTATATCATTATATTTTCTAACTCGAGAAATTAAGTATTCATTGAAATTTTTATTAATTATTCCACCCCTTTCTCGAAAAAGGATTGTGAAACGAAAGGTAGCCTATGTCTTTACCTAGGCTCCAATCATTCTGCTCAATATATTTTATCAAGGTTTTCACCAACATTCAGATTTAAATTTGCAATTATAGTATGTATAGATGGTAAGTATAATATAATTAAACAATAAAATACTTGTTGAGTACTATAAAGTCAGTTATTATGCATAAATTAAACGACATGTAGTAATGTATCGTAGACATTAGACGGCTTCTGCTAACCATTACTTGCATAGAAAGTTGTTACGCATGTCACGATCAAAATAAACAGTAGTGAGAAATTTATCTTCATGAGAATCTTCACGCCTAGAAGTTTAAACGCCAGCCGGAAAAAAGATTTATTTTCTTTGTGGTCAGTTATGGCGCGGCGGAAGAGAAAGTTGGATTGCGTTTACAGGCCAAGGACGAGGGCGACGCTCCCGAATGCGCTTGCGCAACACCGTGAGATAATTGACGCGAGCAAGGGGCTCGTGGAAGCCCAACAAGCGGGCTCAGGGTCTCCATATTGGAGCTTTTTTCCACAATAAATATTTTATATGACAAATATTTACGGAAGATTTTTAGTGAGTAATATTTTGTTAGTGGGACTTTTATTCAGTCATTCCCAAATCCCAATAAAAATGTTTTAAATATTTAAGCCAGAGGATATACATCCTGGCTTAAATTTATATCCTCAGGTCCTTTATATCCTCAAACCTCAGGTCTGGCATAGTCTTAGTCAGAATCCAACAAACAAATAGTGTTTTTCTACCTTTGACTGACGAATTTTTGTCTAATCTAGGAGCGACTAATTTATACTGGCATTAAACATTTAACAACTGCAGTAAGAATCGATTGACCGAGTCTGTTTTAGTCGCTTCTAGGATCGATTAGGAAAAGTCCAAAACAGATTTTTTACATTCGACGTTTGACTAAAAAGTTAGGAAGTTCTACGTTAAAAAACTTCAGTCAAAGGCCGAAATTGGAATTTATTTATATACATTATATTTATTTCGAAAACTCAATGTGAAGACCCTGGCCGCGTTCAACGTCATTGTCCGCATGTGTCGAAATCACAATGCGGACGGTTCGCTGCCGATTTAAGGACGATGACTTCTCTCGACAGTCAACATCTATGCTTAATAGCTTTCTCTCCAAATTCTTATGGTCAACTAAAATTCCGGTCGTCAATTATAGAATTATACAAGTCACTCTGAGGTTGTATGAAATGAAATAAACGACCACATATGCGTCGACCACGCACGGCAAAGCGTTCTGTAGTGTTGACCAATGTATATTATTTCTATCATATGTTAATAAAACCATATAAAAACCAGGGACGTATTACCTATATTGGGCGCTGGGATGCGAAAGTCAGCCTGCGTAAGGAACGCTGACTTCAACAATAAAAAATGTTCTTTGAATTTGTCGCATGTTTTTGTTAGAATATCAATATTAATTCATGTAGGAATAACATCTAAAGAACCAATGATCGAAAGCTGCATGAGGTGTATTCTAACCAATATTGCTACTTATATTTTATGTTCTTAAGAATAGTTAAGTAACTTTTTAAACTAGCAGATTAAATAGGCAGGGTAGTGCACCCTTTGCACCTCCGGAAAGACGATCCAACTGCAAAGAAGGCCCTGATAAAAACTGTAGATAAATTAAGAGTGAGGAGAGCCCAGATGACTCGTTTACCATATCATAATGTGAAAAGTTGTGTCCTAGGCTTTGCTTGCTATAAAGGCGATTCCATAAATCGGTCGATTGATCATGAACGTTCACTGTGGCTGCGTAACAATTCACGCGTTTAACAATAATTATTAATTATTTGAGTCAATTTTTTACGTCAACAGAGGTCAAAAATAACCAACCAATAACATAAATTATATATGTATAAAAATAAATTGTAGAAATGTATGTACGCGCATGACTTGAGAACGACTTTACCAATTTTGATGAAATATTTTGTGTGTGTTTGAGTACCCACTCAAACACCCCGGATGGTTTGGATTCACAATTGAAACCGTTAGTTGACGCTGGGATCGGGTCCTAGATTTTTATTTTTGTAGGGCAGGACAACGTCCGCGGGATCTCTATTTAAAAAAAACCAATAAATGTTATAATTAGAATCTTCACGATTTTTTTATGAAAGTTTTTGCTCGCGTAAATGTTGGGAATCTATAGCATTTTCTGGGGTAAAGGTAATTTAAACTCATCCCAGTCATACTTAATTTCATTATAATTGCGTCATTTGCAAAGTCGTGTAGAAGGAGCAAACAAACATACACATTTCTACAGTTACTTTATTAATGAAGATATTTCTTAAAAACTGTTTCGATTAAAGCCATAAAATTACCATAATAAGAGTAATTAAAAGTTGATAAATGACGTCCTTCAGAACTTACTTTCACTAATTGAGAAGAACACGCACCAAATAGGATTATAACATGTTGCGTAACCTGGCTGCGTCTGTATTCGCGTGGTAATTAGACGTAGAGAAAGTCGATATATTTCGGTAAGAAATTATTGAGTGAACATAAACTATGCATTACTTTCCGTTTCACAACGAGCGCGGTTATCTAACTTTATGTGTGAAACTATAATAATTAAAATTGGGTTTATCCGCTCTATTGTATATGTAATATTTTAGTATATTATTAGTCTCAAGTACTCGTTACTAAGAGAAAAAATTATGGGTGGTTCCTATATTTAACTATTCATTCACATGCCTCACCATCGATTGAATTTTTACATTACTTGTGTAGATCTAATATCCAATTTTAACCGATAATAAGGCAAATGAATGGTTGGTAATATGTAGGAACGGGCCGTGAATCAAGTTATTTTTATAGGCATTCCCACCTATCAACGTCCTATTGTTGGACTCAGGACTTCGGGATTTTAAGGATATGGATGGTATACCCGCTATGTTTCTTTAAGGCAGATTATTCCGATTTGCATATTTCACGTAATTGGTAAATTGTAACAATTAGCAAATTACGTCAAAATATTATCGGCGCATGCTCCTCTGGCCAGGGATCAAATCCGCATCATTGGAGTAAGACACAGGTGTCTTACCGACTGAACTGCCGCGAGATTTATATAGATGACTATTGTATACCATCAAAGAAATCAGTACTATTCCATTCATGTACAAAGGGCAGCCTTATCGCTAGGAAGCGAACTCTTCCAGAAAACCCGTGGCAGGAACATGACTGATTCGAAGTAGCGGTGGTGGTATACATAATTATTGTAGGATTTTTATTAGTGTATTCGGATTTTTATTAGTTTTATTATATTAACATTGATGTTATCATACCCCTTGGTGTTCTTATATTCTTATATTTATTCTATAACCTTTAGATTTACTTAGTCTAGGTTAAAGTACACAAGGAAGATTATAAACAAACCGGGGTTGACCGAGTCATTTCACGAAATATATTACTATATATTACCATGTAAAGCTATATTTCAGGTTCAATCAAAATAGATTATTTAAAAAATGGAAGGATCCTATTCATTTTAACTTTTATGACAGGGTTATTGTAATATCTGATAGTGAACATTAAAGGTTGAATTTTAATATTTCTTAAATTTAATCATAGTTTTACTAATAATAAATTGCTATATAGCAGCCATACAGCATATAAAGTTGTCATTTTAGACTGTAAAAAATCTTATGTTCATTTCCCCGAGTATTTATATTTAGTTATATACTATTTATATGAATATTTTTGTATTAGGTTAAATATACTTACTTGAGAGTTATCTTGGTGTCATAAAGCCGTGTGAACGTTTAGCTTGAAAACCTGAAAAGATAAATTCGGCGTTAAGAAATATGATTTATTATTAAATTTATAATTTGAATCAGTTTAAAACTATTTAGAATTATAGAAAAAAATATCTAGATAAATTTTCAACCTTATTACTCGTACGTAGAGTTAACAGACAAACCCACTTTCACATTTCTTTTATGAAAACTATTTTTAGGAGACGAAGTAATTAAAATTTAAAACTAAGGTTAGTATTAAAATAGGTATGTAGTCAATAAAAGAAAAAGTATGTCATCGTGGTTACGTGGCCTCATTCACGTATCACCTTACCATCAAAACACAATGTGATTTGAAACAATACAAATTATTGGCACACATAGCGCGCTAAAATCAAACAACCTATTATAACTATTTTATTGCAAAAACGACCACTGAACATGACAACTCTTTAGATTAAGCCCATATTATTTTATATCATTTACGTCATGCCTTTGTGATTCAATGCAACCCTAGTTCGAGGTTGATTGTGAATTTCACACAACTGTAAAAGTATCTAGTTATGTTTCCATTATTCTCATCACGTGCCAACAATACAAACAATACACACATATCCGTTTGAATCCACGTCAAAAGTCAAATTTATATTATTTATATTACTTACTAGTCCCAAATTAGGCGAAGCCTGTATTTTTTTAAAGTATTAATCCAATTGGGTACAAAGGACGGTCTTATAGCTAAAAAGCGTTCTCTTCCAGACAATCCGTGACAAGAATAATCTGATTAGAAGTGGTGATGGTGGTATACATAATTATTGTACGATTACTTACATTTTAATAATAAATATATAACTATACTATATATACAAATATACACAGTACATAGTATAAATATACAGTATTTTATTCAGTTACTACGAATTACATAATTTAAGTTCACTGTCATTCATTAGGTCAAGGATCTATTTAAATTCATTAATAAACATGGTGTGAACACGTATGAACGATACATTAATTAATTCATACACAACCATAAACTTAAACCACGTAGGCGTATTATGTATGAAATTGTGCAAGTGTCTATAAAAGTCATAACTATACACCACATTGATGGCTACCATTGTTCTATTATTATGTCACAAAACAATAATGATTATTATTATTCAAGAAAGTAGTCTATGGCAAAGACTGTAGTGAAATCGTCCTTGGAACTACAATGCGATTGGTAGACAATGGGCTATTTTCCGATAAGGCGCTTGTTTGTATCAGGACATTCAACCAACGGGTACGAAAGGGAAAGTACTGTCGCGCGTACGGGAACCACGGTTCATAGTTCAACTTAAAATGAAACTTAATCTGATATAATATTATGTTAATACGTGAACATAAAATGTTAATACATCTTTTATTACAAAACTTTGTATATTTGTCAATATAATTATAAATTTTATAATATGTAAAATGATTGGAAATTATTCAGATAACATTATGCAATCTGAACATTAAAATGAATGCGAAAGTTTACATCTGTGTGCTTATGAGTCAATATGATGAATAAATGAGATTAGGTTGAAGAGCGGTATTCTATATTTAGACTTATGAATTACCTATATAAAAAAATATAATAGAATAGAGTAGAATATACTTTATTGTACAATCATGCTACATAAATCAAGAACATTGGGTAATATACAAGTACAATCGGCGGTCTTTCGCCTATGGCGATTTCTTCGAGACAATCTTTGGATGGAGTATAAGAAAGACAAAAGAAGTCGGTAGTTGTAAAAACAACACTCATATAATTAATATATTAATAATTTAGTTTATTAATGAATAAATTGTAATATATAAGATAATTAATCAATATAAACAATAATACATAATTATGTATCTACTACAATACACATTATTTGATAAACGTAAAATGTCACTTAAGCATATGAACTTTGAGAATTGTAAGATAAATAATGAAACTATGTATTAACGGTTTTAAGCGCGCTATTTTATATGATTATTATTTATTTTTCTTCCCTTCTTACTAGACCCACTTAAGCACCAGTTAAGCTCGCCTTCGTACATTACAACTATTTTATAATTAATGTAATTTTTGTGTTACAATAAAGAATGAACAAGTTTGTTAGGCAAATAATAACTTTAACTAATTTTTTGGCACTTGACATCTTTGCTTTGCATGATCATGATTACTGAAAAGTGGCCAAACTTTGAAATAAAATTCAAATAAAATGCCCCGCATAAAACCGTTAAAAACGTAGTTTTACTTATGTGTACTAGTCGCGCAAACTTAAGAAAATACTCGAAAATACATTTTATTTTTTACAGAACATTATCTAAATTGTCGGTTTGACCATGAATATTGTTTTAAAATTGCGATTTTGAATGCAATTGATTGAAGGATGGATGCGGTTTGACATGGTACCTGTAAATACGAGATGAAAGTAGAGAAATCTCCGCTCTGGCGTCGAGAAATCGCTGTCTTAATAAATAATGCACTAGTTCGCTATGGCGAGCCCTAAAAGTGTCTAACTGGTTCTAATACTAGGTGGCAATACTTGTACTTGATGGATGTTGATTACTTTTATGTGAACTGCTATTATTATTTGTTACGATGACTTAAAAGTGTTTATACCACTTCTTGCATTATTAACTGTTTATTGAAATATCTGCCATTTAATTATGTGGTCCGCCCACTTACTACCATAACCATTAATTATTGTAAAAAAAATTAGATAAATTTATATTTATTGTGCGACGTTTTGACCTGTTTGAAGTGTGATCGTGTAGGTATACCTGACTAAAATAGGTTACACAAGCGAGCATATAACAAGGCCGACTCGGAAATTAGATGTCTAATTTTCACAATATACATGCAATTGCTATAACCGAAATCAGTTAATATAGTATGATTTGAAGACCACAGGCTACAAAAATGGCTCGGCATTTTGGAGCGCTTGCTATGGGAAGACCAACACATAGAGGCCCCTTGACAAATTGTATGTAAATGTGGTGTAACGCTGACCGATGATTATCCCTGTCTACACCATGTAGTAATGCACCCAAGGACAAATCTCGACCAGTCTAGGACTATTATGGGAATTGAGAACGAAAAGTACCGGTCTCTTGGGGTGAACTGCTAGTGGTACTAAGGGTCTGGGAATACGGGGACTATGGCGTCTGCTCGTCGCAATGAACAGTATTAATATTATTAACATTGTACTTTTCTTTAATACGCGAATGGAGAAAGTCAGGAGATTAAAATAAGTTTAATAAAAGGTAAGCAATAATTGTAAGAGGTGATGAGAGATAATTTATATCAATTTAGAGATAATGTAAAACTTAATTATTTCTGCTGTTAAAGTGAAAATATGGTTAATGCTAATTATTTATAATTAAATAATTCTTACATAATTATTTAAACTTAAATACTATCATCGCAACAATATGCTGGTGTTAGTGTTAATACCCACACAAAAATCTACGAAGTAAAGTTTGAATAATTAAAAATACAATTACATGCAGTTAAGCCACGTCTCTCCAAGACAAAATTCATCCGGCGTAACGCAAAACTTCACATTATAATTGGAGCACAATAATTTGATGTACTTTCTCCAATCTTACATTTAAATAATTCATAAAAATTCAAGTATAATTTTGATACATACTCGTATACGTATGTGCATGTATGGATTTAATTAATACTTTCGGTTTCTTGTAAACATTTTTTGCTAAAAATTTAATATAAATCCGAGCCAAGTTTCCGTAAGTGAAACCCCTGCAAGGAAGTTTATGATACAGAAATGAAATGAAAAAGTGATTGCGCAACTATACTTTCAGATTGAAATATTTGAATAATAGAAGTGTATTAGTCAGCTAAAAGTAAACGGGCACGCGTTAAATTTCGTTGAATGCAGACATTTACTGCGGTTGCGGACAGTAATAGACAAGTCTGTCACCTGTGATTTGACGATGGAAACTTTCTTAATGTGCAGTGACAGATAGAAGGCGCAACAAAAGTGAAATCTCTTGATTTTCCCCGAGGCGCGACGCTTGGCCCGTGTTCGGGAGAGCATAGGGGCGCTATCAGCTCGTTATGCCACATACGGGCGCGCCTCGTTTGTAAGCCGGCTTATTGCATTATATTGTTAGGTGTAAATGATTTATGGAGGCACTTTCCAATGGCACGTTAATAACATGATGAAAATGTAACACATAATCAAGTAGGTACATCCATAAAATATAATTGAACTTATAATTATATTCAATTTTAATGCACAATAATTTTGCAGTATCTTATTTTAGTTCATAATAGTTTTAATCCACATACACAACTAAGAGATTTAGAATTACATGAATATATAGGTACTAACCAGAAAAGTAACCACAATTTAGTATAAGATCAGATGGGTCTACATAGCCCAGAAGGTGTCACTTATGATGGATTGAACTTTAAGGTGATTAATAGTTTAATAACTTTTTTTTCATCTTAAAAATTACCTGTAACTCGTTATACCTCTTAGGTACTGCTACACTTAGAGAGTCTAGGAGATAATTATTAACTTAGAGAAACTGCAATAATTTATCAAATTTGTAAATCAATATTGTTATTTTTGTCACTTGTAATGTTTGCAAATTTTAAAGCATTTTAATTTTTGAGTAAAAATATTTTTTAAGTTTTGTATATACTTAATGGATATCTTGGAAACCAGCATACAAAATGAAACTCATCTTTTAGTAGATATAACGCGCAGTCCTGAGATATTTTTTTGTTGATATTTACAATTTTCATTTACAATCACTACACATAATAAAAACAAAAATATACCTGTACTAAATATATACAGCGTAATTTACAAACAAAAGAAGTCTTGAGATAGTATTTGCAAATAACCGTCCCAAATAAAAAGCCTTTTAGAATGTATAAGGAGCCAAATGTGTAACGCCACATCGCATTTGGCCGATTGCCTTGCAATTTTGACCATTTTGGAATAGAGGAAACTTAGCTCTAATTAAAAATGGATAAGAATTTCCATCAAGGAAATTTACGACATTAATTACTCGGACATAATTTTATATGGAAAGATTATAATGCTCAGCTAGAGAGTAATTATAACGTTAGCCGCATTCATTACCAGGCCGGAATCATGACTTATTTCTCAAGGTAAAGAAAAGACCTTTACTTCTTTGAGATCGCTAAAAACAATACTGCGGCAGTTAAGATAAACAGATATAACTTGGCCTGACATTGTGAAAAGTGAAAATTCATCTTTATCTATAGACACTTTATGTGTGTTTTTATTGGTCTTTTACATTCACATCATATAGGTAGATCTTATAGACTAGCAATAAATCTAATGAAAACCTATTGTTGTTACGAATTCGAGGATAATAGGAAGAATTCTATAGTCAGCACAACACAAAACTCAATTGCCATATTGAAAAACTTTGAAGTTTACATAAATAAAATCTTGTACGAAGAGTCCCAACTTAAAGCAGATATAAGTATTTGTTTCTGCATCACCCGCGAAAACTGGAATTTTTTCGACAATTTATTAATATTGCACTTGTACAATAATTCCTTCTTTTAATATAATTTATGTATGTGTATTTAATTTATAAAATATGTAGTTTAAGTATGTTTGTTTAAGTTCTACATGATATAATAATCTGCACTACCTATATCGCCAGATTAGGTTAAATTATTCCTTATCTATGTGTGTAAAGAAGGAAGAACATAAATCATAAAATATTTATTTAAAGTCACGGGATGATTTTCCCTATCAAAACACAAGCTTAACTTAGGACACCGTTATAAATATGGATCAAGACGTTTTTTAGAATCACATTTTTAACTGGGCTATTGCTATTCCTAGTATACCACTTTCATGACACTAACAATATATGTTATATACTTTAAACGACGGATAGACAGTAATAGGCAACTTACTGGCCCTTAAAGCGACATTTTTCACTGATCTCAATACATGCGTTGGCGCAATTACCCCGTGTTTATGGATGACAGTGAAGCCAGAACCGGCTACTAACTAACCTGCTTCATCTGCCACTGAATAAGATATAATCCTACACTTTACTCCTTACAAGTGTTCTAGTCTTATGACCTAAAAATTAATTATGGCCAACTTACAACTTTGTTTGTTATTAACTCTATTCAGTAGATTTGAAAGCAATGAGATTTTACCATGATTCATGTTCAATTATTTGCGAAATGAATTTATTAAATCTTAATATAGAGTTTTCAATGCCTTAATTGTTATTTTAAGTTTTAAATTATGTTTATAATAGTAGTTTTCCGTAAATTAGAATATTTATATGCAAAACTAGGATATACCCGCGACTTCGTCCATACTTGACTTCAAATTCCCGCGGGATTCCCGGGGCACAAAGTACCACGGCATTTAAAAAGATTGTAAGTTATCGTTTTTTTTAATGTTTTGTCAGAATAAGCTAATTTTGATTTGATTGATAAGATATAACACACTTTTTATTACATAAAATTTACTATCGTTCATTATAAAAATCACTTTGGTATTAGTTTTTTTTAATTTGGCAAATTTACACTATTCCCAGAAAAAATCTCGCGCGATTCCCGGGGTAAAAATAACGCAAATTTTAAGTCTAAGAATTTGCTGTCGATCAGTGAAAACCGCATCGAAATCGACCCAATAGTTTTTACGTGACTTCCGAACAAACAGAACACAACAGAAAAACCTACAAACAGCCAAGAAATCTAAAACAAAAGTATCGTGTTTTCCGTCTTTTATATAGCCTAATCTAGCTGTCTTTATTTGAAATAGTTTCTATGTACCGACACGGCATGTTTAAATTTTTTATAATGTTCTAGCTATATAATAAAAAAATATTCTAAGAAAATATTTTTGTACGTTCTAAAATACTGTCACACAAAACCGGGACAAATTAATATCTTTTATAATAATTAAGAGGAATAACATCAATATTTATGAATTTATAAAAGAAATTCGATAAACTGTGAATTTTTCTACCAGGGTCTCAGTGTCATAAACTTATTATTGATACTAGTAAGGTACGTAAATGAATTTTGCAGTGAAAATCCACTTCGTCACGATATTTAACTATCACAAAGGAGCAAATTTAATCCTGGCTTCGTTTATGAATAAGACAAAGCAAAACAAAACACAAGATTAGTCAAGCGTTGATCAGGTGTTACTGAGAGATGGCCCGATAGGAGCGGCCGGTCTGGAACTGACACACTGACTCGCTTTCCACTCCGCAACGCGGTGACGTTAAATCGAATTGCATGCCAATGTGTACATGTTTACAAGCGCAGATCGCAACACTTATGTCTACTACAAATCTTTGATATAATTAATCGATAATAGTACATTAGTACCTTTTACATACGTGTATATTGGATAGGTACATTCAGTGCCAGCTAGCAGCACCCTAGGTCAGATTTCAACTGTGTCTTTTCTTTGTTTTCCAATTTATATTATTTATAAACAACAATTATCAGATGCCTATTTCATTTACATATGCAACCCACAGTGAAGAGTTATTTAATCGTACCGTTTGCTGTTTACACACTTGGACCGTGGCTTCCTGAAGTTAGCGATGGGTACATCAGTGTTATTTCGATATTATGCTTCATATTAATATTTTTCATGTAATAGATATATAATAATTTACACATCAAAATACTGTCATAATAAGTATATTAGACTCTTTTTAGAGATAAAGAACTATCTCGGTACGATAGCTAAAAGTTACGGCCTCCCAAAACATAACGGACCCTCCGCCATAAGGTTGATTTCTACAAAACACACGTCGGCATAGCGTTCCCCTAGTCTTCATAACACTCGCCGTCGACGGTTCTCACTATGCAGACAATCGAGCCTCATCGGAGAAGAATACACTACTCCAGTTACCTAGTGTCTAAACTGCGTATATCAGTAGCTAAAAGCCTCCTCACAGTCCATAGACTAATTTATGCTCCTCGTACCTCTTCAAGGTTTCTTTGAGGTCTATTTAACTGCATTTGCGGTTCACTAGTACTAGTCACTAAAAGCGGTTGTCTTGTGGTTGTGTGCAACATTTTCTCCCAGAACCTTGTCTTCTCTAAACAGAACCTACTCTTGGTATCGGGTCCTTTGGACGGTTAAACGTCTCACGTTTAACTGCTGTGAGATGTAATATTGGCTTCACCCCTCTTCCAGCAGCGCTAGAATTTTACTAGCTCTATGCTTTTTCTTACAAAAGAGACAAAGATATCTGTTTTAAGTCACACTAAGGCAGGATTATGCGACAAACATAAATTATTCTACTAAAAATAACGAGAAGTTAGTTTTAGTTGCCTGATAACCTTTTAGCCACAAACCCGCGAGAAGTAAAGAGTCACAAACTGAAAAATGGATGATTATTCTTTAAAATAGAAGTTTCTAATTTAGAATTAAGTTTTTTCATACCCCCCAGACTCTTTATTAAGTGCCAGTAACATTAAAACTATTTTCGATTTGACTATTAAAACCTCTTTAGAACAAAGTTTATTACAAATAATGAAGAAAAATAAAAACCGCCCTTTTTTGTAAAGTAGTTTATAATCCCAACCGTACTATAATATATAGTGTTTACTATTTTAGCCAATTGTACTATATATTATAGAAAAATAATATAGTACGAAATGATAGTACATTTTTGTTACTAATTCTATTGTCGCGTTTTTGTTCAAATTCTTCTGGTAATTTTAAAAACTATAGCTTGTTGCTGGCCAAAGCAAAAAGTAGTAACAATACAGATGGAAATTTCAATAATGAAATAAATATATTATGAAATCATTATTGAAAAATAATATATACAAGTTTTTCCCGTAACTTTCCCAAAATAAGTATAATATATTTTACGGTTAAAAAAGAAAAATACTATATTATCTTAAAAAAAGGAGGCAACCCTAACCTTGCATTTTTCCGACCTTTTGATATTGCTAACATTAATCTCCATTTGCAAGTTCACAGTGTGTAAATATCATGGTTTCTACAACAGACTTAAAAAGTCAACATGTGTATTAGAGCTTTTCTAGTACGTTTCAGTTTTTTTTATTGTAGGAGCGGACAGGCAGCCGAAGACCTCTTGATAGAAAGCGGTTACCATCACCTAGAGGCTTTTGCAACACCAAAGGTGCTACAAATGCGCTGCTGCAATCTAAAGGGAGCCTTGAACTGATCACTAATGCCGGAACACAACTCAAGGTTGTTATGGCGACATACTTTAGACCAGGGGTTGTAGGCATCCAGTCAGGCAAATGCCCTACCACCTGGCTGTGGGTTGTTTTGTGTCCTCTACCATAAGCCGCCCGGCAGCAGGAAATTGTATTCTTTCTCCGTTCCTGCACGAATATATATATATATTTTTTACGGTTCGGTAGACAAACAACGAAAACGTTTTACAACTTTCAGTACGCTTGAACTGCCACACACTAAGTATATTTATTTAAACTTTTTAACAAAACAAAATGATACCGAATTGACAGTAAAGTACATAAATCCGACTTTTCAAAACGAATCGAATATGAAATGAACAAAACAAATGAGTAAGAATTGAGGCTATCCATATTTTTAAAAGATAGAACCGTTTCTAATTGTTCATAATGCATATATTTTTAATTAAGATAAACTTTTTAATAGTTGTCTACGCATAAAGTTTTCTCTGACCGCAGCGCAAACCTTTCGCTCGTCGTTCGTAATTGCGCGTTCATACACATTTAGATGGGCTTATATATCGCATCTTATATGAATGCAAGTATTTTTTTTAATTCGAGTCACCTTGACGGAAATTAAAACTGGAAATACATATTATCACTTTCACTGCGATATTTCCGTACGTTCAGGCATTACATTGTAAATATCGAACCTCAACTCCGGGAAAGTGAAAGTTTGAATCAATAATATGTAATAATTTAATTGTTACTCTTAAGAATCTAGTTTATGGTGAATAACAAAATATAATCACCTATACTTAAATAAATTCTTCTTCTTTAAAGTTTACTTTAAGGTTAACCATTATAAAGGCATGATGATGAATGAATATATTTTATTGTGTTTTAAAATAACATGTAAGAAATAAATTTTAAATATTTAGGGTTTATCCTATTAGCGATTTCTTCCAACAACCTGTGGCAGGAATAAATAGAGGTATTTCATTACTATATGATCAGTATCTATAACATATACATACATGATATTATATATAATATATATAGATGATAGATAATTATAGAATAAAAAAAAAAAAAAAATAGTAAAATATTTAATGGAATGAGTTATGCTAAGATTCTTAGCACTGTAATAACATATAGTATATATACATATTAAGATATGCAGTTTGATATATTTTATTCATTTATAAACATATAAGTATGTAAAATATTATATAAGTAAGAATTATACTTAAAATACTATATAAGTACTTAGTGGTCTAACGTATGTATGTAATGTGTTGTGTTATTTTTTTTTATTTTTGTAAGAATTATTTTGTGTTTTTGTTTTTGTTGTGTTGTTGTTTTTAAATAAATATTATACAATACACTTACATAAACAAATACAAAACGAGCAAAAAGAGCTGAAATAATTGCTGCTGCATCCTAAAATTGAGCTATTTGATGATAGGTAATAATCCTTCACAAGTCTATTAAAAATAGGCAGTGACTGGCTAGTTTGATTTTAATGGCAGCGCGTCCCAAGACGCACTGCTTGGACTGTCAAGGATTTGCCATAAAAGCTAGTGGTATGCAGACGATATGATTATTTAGTTATATTCAATAATTTATCTCAAAAAATACTTGGCATGGTACAGTGTAAAGGTGAAACTCGTTAATATATGCTATAGGGTAAGCGTGGCGAGGATATCCGTTACCGTAAAAATGGGGAGACTGGAAACGAGCAATAGGATTCTTATGATCTGATATTATATTACATGGACCACATTTGGTAGGGTGGTATATTCTTTATGCAATACAATACAATACATACAATGATGCAGTAAAATTTATAAAAATTAGGAGTGTTTACTGTCGGATGTCAGTTAACTGTAGAGCTCGGAAAACCAGCCTAGCAGGGGAGAATATTACCGTTTGAATTTTTCATTTTTTTAAATTATATTCCATTTAAGACATCGTAATAGGAATGCATACAATAGCGTTATCGTTGAATCCTTGCGTAATTTCCCGTAAACATAATCATGTTACTGAATAGTATGCTATGTCAAAGTAAAAGCTTAAAATGTTAATTTCTAACGTCAAGCAAATGAATGAGCGACGCCAAGAAAATATTTCAGTACAAGATAATGTCTATAATTATGTAACATTAAGTCGCCAGATAACTTTAATAGTTGGTCATATTATACTTAGAGACGAATTATAAACTTTATGCAACGACACAAAAGATGAACGTATGTATTCAATTTTAACGTATAATAATATTGAGAGCATACTGGTATTATGTGAAACGATTAGATTGTTTAAAGCCACTTTCATCTTCTTTGTTTTTTGATATAATTAAGTTGCATCCAAATCTTCCTTTCTACTTTGTACGGAAGTTTTCTCTATTGTCTTAAATGAAACGAATTAGTTAAGCAACGTCTTACTGTCTGTAAATGTAAAGATGCAATTTAGATTAAGACAAAAAATGAAATAATTCTTTATTTGAAATTGAAATTTTGCAACGTTTTGTCCTCAAGAGTTGCATAAGACAACCATTAATGTAAACTTAAAAAGATGGTTGTTTGAAGATGTCAAACTACCGTAACACAAATGTGTTGTTACAAAATCTGAATGCGCTCGAACAATAGAACGGAAAGTCCTGATGTGTGCACAATTTTCGCAATACAATAGACATTACAGTAGTTACCTCTTAAGTAGGCTATCCTGTAATGTTACATAGTGCGCTGTTCTACAAAAGAAAGATAAAGCTTATAAAATGACTTCCTTTTTTACTTCGATGTATGTACGATTACGGGTTGTCTGGAAGGGATCACTTCTTAGCGATAAGACCGCCCATTGTGCACATTTAGAATATAAGTTCTTCTGTGTTTTCTGTAATGATATACAATAAAGTGTTATCTATCTATCTACGATTAGGTTCTGGCTATGGCGTCAAACATTCTGTTTAATATAAGTGGTAAGAATCAATAATTTAATTTAGAACTATCAGAAAAATATAATTCTAGTTGAGACTGAGAGTATTTTCGATAAGAGTAAATGTTTTACGTCCTGCTGTGTATCCTGTTTAATACGAGTAAAACCTGGGAGCTAAGTTTTACACAATTACGCCATATGCAAAAATAAATGGAAATATTCATGTAATTGATAATTATAGTCTACTGTTCATCCTAACGGGGCTAAAACATATTAATTTTTATTTATTTAAAGTTCGAATATTTTTGTACTCTTTTGCTGTTTTGTTTATACAATAGTTTCGTAAACAGTGGGTGATTAGCATTTTGGCGATAATCATGCGTACTCGCAAATAGCTTGCGAGATATTACCTGTCTTCCTATAAAATACATTTTTAGGGCGTAGAATTAAAAGCTTGTCCAGCGGATGCATAAAGTACGACACTAATGATTATGATCGCTATTATTTATAGATTTTGTTAGTAACTTCATAATTTGCATTGACACGTAAAATGAGAAACCCTCCACCTATAAAATGCGATGTGTGACGTGCGCCCTACTTTCCACCCGGCTTCAACCACATGACGCTTCAACAGGTAGCTCTAGGTGCCATCATAATAAAGAGCAAGTTCCCGCTTACTTACTTTTTGCAAAAAGCCTGTTTAACGCAGCTGTTATACAAATGCAAATGGTGTTTCAAATATTTGCGATATGCGAAACATAATTTCGAAGCGAGTGAAAGTAAAATTATGCAACTTTCTACAACAAAGCGATGGTCGTATTGAGATAAGGAATTTAACGCATAACATTTAAAATTTGTAATGGTGTGGTGAAATGTATTTGTATTTTTATCACTTTGTAGACCTAAGCATGTATAGGTTCGCGTCCGCTGCCTAATGTTAACTGGGTATGATTAGACTGTTAATAAAAGATACAGAATCCGGCAAGCAAGTAAGAGAAGCTTTATAATGGGCCCATCAATTAGTGATGCTCCACGACATATTGGGAAAAATGTTCTGTGACTTTTGTTGCTATATTTAAAGGTGGTTCAAATTTGTGTTATAAATAACACAAATCGTTGATCATTGCTCAGTTAGATCAATACCCCAAACTTCTTTTAGTAGTTATTATATGTATTATCACAGATTATTTCTATATAAGATATTGAATTTATAATATTTCAATATAAGCATATTCTTGAAGATTTAACTGAAAAAGTCAATTTACATTTTAAAAGACTCGTAACGTCTCTACCTCAATTGAAATATTATGAATTAATTTTCCTCAGTGAAACGAAAATTGTAGAGAATATGAATGGAACGATCATTTATTTGTTAAATATGATTTCACTGTTAAAAGATGCCGATAAATCCATCAATAAATCCAATAATTTTGAATTAGAATTATTATCCCAAATCCATTGTACCTTCTCAGGTCAGCTTTCAATGCAGTTCCAATACGAAGAACCAGTAATAGATTGTAAAGTCACTGTTCCAGAGTTCACACAACACTTATCCCAATGTCACTGTTCATATGTCACTTTCGTTTTCACAGGCGCGTGTCGTTTATGTCGCGGAGCGTTGGCGCATGGTCTACTGATATGAGCTCACTGGTCGCGGCCGCCGCACTCTCCGGCGTTTTATATGCGTGAAAGTTTGACTGCATCACTACTTCGGCCGTGCCTCTATCCCGGATCGAGCAGTTTTGGCGCGGATTCCAATTTTGAAATCCTTTGATGACGCTATTCATGTTTTAGCGATGAATTAGCATGTGGGTTGAGTATAACAAACTCCGATATTTCTGCATTAAACAATAGGAAACATAATCGTTAAATCAGATACTTGGAAGTTTTAATGACAACCCTAAGTTTAAACTTATAGAATTACTCACTCGATAAACTCTGACAATTATAAAAGTTAATTAAAACTTATTTTTAACGTATTAAGCGCATGTCTAATTCGTTTTAAAATTCTAAATTAATCAAGCACTTAAACTCGTTAAAACGTAAATTTAATTGGATATAAATTATAATAAAAAATCTAGATACATACAATATTTTTACTCATAATTAACAATTTTATTTAATACTTTTGTATCTGCACAAATATTACAAGCACAAAAGTTTTGTCACCATAAATAGCTGAACATATCTTCTTCACATTGCCCAACTTTTGTTTCAGCAAAGCATCTTAAAGAAAGTGAATAATGCCTAATAATCATAAAATAGGTTTATTGATTTAGTCCATCTCTAAGTCGATATGAAAAAAATTGTTTCCGTTATTAAATTATATCGTCGTTAGCCAATTACATTGCACTGCTGGACGTAAGCCTCCCCAAGTCAATGGCACTCATCCCCGTGCTCCGACTTCCTCATCCAGCGCCTGCCGGCGACCATGCGCGGGTCGTCAGTCCTCAGTCAGGCTGGAGAGTGTCCGACACTACGTTTACCAGACGCAGTCTCCACTCCAGGACTCGTTCCTGCTCTCACTCTATCCATAAGAGAAACACCCAACATACCTCGCTACATAACTTGTTAGGCGACCCCATTCTGCAGTCAGTGTCCAGGTATCAGCACCGTAGGCTCAGATGGGGGGAACGCATTGCGCAAAGACTTTCGTCTTCAGGCATTGCGGGATGACCGACGAAACACTTCAAGGTAGAGGCAAGATATATTCCTGCACCACTTCCAGAGCGGCACCAACGACGTTTACCGGTTTCGGCATTACGTGTCCATTGAACATGTCTTTCGTCTTGTCCAAGTTCATGCCGAGACCGACTAGTCGGGAAGATTAAGCTACCCAGCATCTCGATGAGTTCCTCCAAGTTCACTGCAAAGATAACGATATCGTCGGCAAAGAGAGATGAAAGATACCCTCGCCGTTGATGTTGATGCTCCATGCATTCTAGTCCAGAGTTTTGAAGACATTCTCCATCGCGTTGGTGAATAATTTCTAGGATATCACCCCTGTCTCACTCCGCAACATAGAGGTATAGACTTCGTCCTTCGGTCCTAGATCTAAACGGTCATCCTTGCGGCACCATAAAGACATCACACTTCCTTAATGTTTCGCCAATCGATACGCCACCTTTGCAAAGACTAAAAACAGCCCAAGTTTCGATGGAGTCGAAGATTTTCTTGCAGTCCACGAATGCCATACATAGCGGCTGATTATACTCTTCGGTCTTTTGTATAATCTACTGGTTAGTATGATTGTGGTCTACGGTGCTGTAGCCTTTTCGAAACCCAGCTGCTCCGGTAGTTGGAACTCGCGAAGTCTTCTGGCGAGTCTATTCGGGACGACCCACAAAAACAACTTGTAAATGTGGCTCAAGAGTGAGATTGCTCTATTGTTTTTCAAGAATCTTTTCACCCTTCTTGAAAAACAAAACCACCACACTCTTCATCCACAAGTAAAATATAAAATAACAACGAATATGCAAAGTGCACCGATTTCAACTTGTTGTAGAAAACATTTATTATTTGCTTTTCAGTTTGAGGTTGGTTTTGTTTTTGTTATAAAAAATATTGTAAATAAAAACGGTTAAGCCAATTCGAAAATCAAGAACTTGTTAACACAAGGCCCAGGCGGCTTTAGCTGAGTCATGTAAAAGTGCTAATGGTAATTTGGAGTGGACAATTGGTTAAACCACGCGTGCAATCACTTAGCGCATTGAATGAAGTTACGTGTGCCGTGTACTTAATCGCTGATTATGAAAACTTCGTAAAGTCATTCAGTTTAAGGAGATTTTAAGTATGAGTAAATTCTATTGCATGTGGTGTGAAAAAAGGCCGATAGATAACGTCAGCCGACAGCGTGTTAATAAACACTGTATATAACAGTCGATTGGGCTGTTTGATTTTATTATTCATAATTAATAATTTATTAAGATTTTAGTTTAGTTTAGTTTATATCATTAACGAAAAAAAGAAAATATACTATTGGGAGTTAAAAAATAAATAAAATAATTTAACTTTAGTTTAACTTAAATTGGATTTTAAAGTTTTGTGTTTACAATTATATAATTTAAACAACACAGTACAGTATCTATTTACAACAATTTAATATTTACCGTGCTCAAGTAAGATCTTGCATGGAGTACTGTTCTCACCTTTGGGACGGCTCTGCCAAATACCAGCTTAAAGTGCTCGAATCAATTGAATGAAGAGCCAAGAGGTTGATTGGTAGCGACCAGCTTGTCAAAACAAGTCTTCAAAGCCTACAGCATCGACGCCGGGTTGCTAGTCTATCGGTTTTTATACGATTCCTGTCGGAAAGTGTATGCTAGAACTATCCATGGAACACAGGAAAATTTTGTTTTATTCTTATGGGAATTAAAAAAATGCGATGAGGACAATCTTAATATTAAGGGCTCATCTTTTCACAGAAATTTCTTTACACCCAAAAGAAACTTTTAAGCCTGTTTGGAAAAAAAATTTTTTTTTTTGGATCACCCTAATAGATATATTATATTACTATATAAATAAATAAAAAGAAATAAAATATATAGAGTAGATACTATGAGTACTTACTATATTACTATCGTAATAACTAAGAGTAACCCGATATCATATTTTAAAATCTAGATAAACAGTTGTAAATGTAGACATTTTATTAATAACACTCATTACCTTAATACAACATTGTTAGAACGAGTAAGATATTTTCCAAACAGATTCTAACTTCGGAAATCTTGAAAATTTATCTTGGCGTAAGAAAGACATAAACGCGTCGAGTTCAATGGCGTAGTACACGCTGCGTAGAAGTTTTCGATTAAATTTTGTAACGTACGTTACACGAGCAAAATATTATAACATATAGTATTTTACAATAAATAAGACATGACTCTAATACTAATTTGATCTAAAAACGATGTACGTACATTATGAATTATTTATATTTTTAATAAAAGATACAAGATCTTCATACTAAACAGGCACTAACATTTAACTTTGAAAATATCTACATAAAAAGTCCTTCTACTCTATAAATTATCAATACAGAGGAAAGTAATAATCTTCACCATTATACATAAATACAGTTAATTATTTAAAATTTCATTTCGTATTGTTCTACCTAATATAAACTTTCAATGGATTGACTAGAACCTTACTCTACCCGCCACGCTTTTCGGAAGCGGACTGACGAGTTTTACATATCGGTAAAGTCAATTTCCTTCCGATGTTCTTCCTCCTTCATCGCCAGCATATGGTTATCGGAACAATATAGACCCAAACGGCGCATGATCACTGCCTTGCTCCGATCCTACGTCATCGGAATGCGAGGCGGAGAACTTAGAAACTGAGCCACTGTTACTTTCATTATACTTAGAACTCATTAAAATAATATTTTGAATAAAATATTACTACTCTTTTATATTATATAGGTATTTTTATGATAAAAAGTATACTAAAGTAGTAATGTTTATTTTATAATAATAAGAAATTACGTTTAATTAGAAATTATAATATTATGTATGTAAATTTGAGTTTTCCCTTATAACATTTCTGTATTGCACATATTGTAAGAATATTTTTTAAGATTCCGTGCCCATTGAAGTGTTTTCAATGAAATGCTTTTTAAGGTTCCGTAGTCATTTTGGCAAAAAATAATTTTAAATTCCTCAATGGGGATTGTTCACAAAAATTACCCTCTGATTTTATATTTTTATTACGTAAAATAGGGTTTTTTAAGATACTAATTTGAATATTTTTGTATTTTAAGAGTTAGTTTTTTTATAATTCGATTTTAAAATTATTTCTCCGATGACGTCATAAGCGACAAGTTTACATTGATTTCTTTGCCTAGAAAACAAAAATAATAAAAGTAAGTTTTATCTATATATAATCATAGTAATCTGTGCTACTGTTTAAATGTCACTGTCATTACTTATTACGTATCGTGATCATTTTAGTGTTTTTCATCATGATCATTTTTCGTGTTCAACTTGTATTATTTTCTATAGTTATCATTAATTTTTTTAAAGTGGTCTTTAGGAAAAATCCATGTTACAGAACCTAAATCATATAATGTACAGCTAGATTTTTTTTTACACCTGAAGCAGGCAAACAGGCAGACGGCCCACCTGATTGAATTTAGTAAGGTCAAATAAAGGTCAAACGCATTTCTTACAAAATACAAGAAGATCGTACTTTTTTTGGAATTTTAACTAGACAGAAATTATTAAGGACACTATCCTCGAAATGGTTTTTCAAAAAGCTAAATTAAAAAAACTGAACAATCCCAATTACGGTAAACTATTACAATTTGATATCAAGTGTAATATTATGGCACTATAAGGCTATGTAGTGAAATCGCGAAGTAAAGAAATCATTTTCCAATATACTTTAACTTTTATATTTTTGTTCAAAATTGGAATTTGTTTTTTATTACATAAATTCAGCAGACAGGCAGACGGTCCACGTGATAGAAAGTATTTACCACCGCCTATGGACATTTGCACCAAATGTCACCAAAAGAAGTCTCTCTAAAAGAAGACCACCAACGTCGGAACGCATTTCAGGGTTATTATGCGGCATTCTCTAGACAGGCCACCCGGCTGCAGGAAATTGATTCTTTCTCCGTTTTTGTTATAAATGTAAAAAATGCACGTAGGTTTATATTGTAAACCTGTAATATAAAAGCAAACTATCAGTGATTGTTTGCAAACTGCCTAGCACTTATACAATTTAACTTGTCATTCGTAGCAGTCCCGTTCCATGGCACAGCCGGTGTTAATTCGCGGTGTGTCGCGTCGCTCTACATGAGCGGCTAGTTCGGTCGCCGGCGCAGAGCAAAAATATGAAATTGACGGAAAGAGTGAAATCGGATAAATTGCCCATTGTCTTAGCGAGGTTGCACGAATTCGGTAAGCATTACTTTCTGTTTTCATCTCGACATGTGCGCGCACATTCCGTCACCCTGGCGCACCCGGCTTTAGTCAGTATTACAATATCTGTGAACGAAGACAACTTATTATAATTAAATATTAGTATTGGTATTACCGGTGACATCGTCTGTATTAATTTTTTTTCCTTTCTGAATGGAAACAACGCACCAGATGAGGTTTTGCATATGACCTTCAACTTAAGGTAAAGAAATGTTTAAAACAAAAATCATTTGTCTTGCAGATAAATGATTATACTATAATATTATGACTATAATTATTGTCAGTGTAGGTACATTGAGTTTTTAAATTGCCTAAGAGTCTAACGATAAGTTTATATAAGTGCCTATAAATAACACAAGATAGCCAGCGATCATTATAAACTGCCTACGGTACGTCCGAAAGGACAAAGTGTCTTTCTAATAAAAAACAACATCTTTTCTTTCTTTAATTATACATACATGTGACTGTAATAAAGTAGAGCCAAGCTGGAATCATTATCTTGATTATAACTCTTAGAGCCGTCTCGATCAGCGTCATACCACTCTTCACAGAATATCTGTGTGAAACGATTAGCCTTGTTCTAATCGTGTCTAGTGCGATGAGTGAGAGTTCCGATAGCCCACTTCTCCCTCCCCCTATTTCGATCCCATATACTATTCCTTCTAACCCATTCGTCTTTTCTGATCCCTCTTTATCCTATACTGAAGGCAGGTAACCCGTTGCCTTTGCCTCTGCTGATGACAACGACTATAGGCGGGGGTAACCAGGGGCTTACCGTCGCCTATAGACGTTTTGGAAGGGTCCAAGAGCTGGTCGTCTACCTGTTTGCCAGCTTAAAATGAATTTAAAAAAATTTTTATTCTATTCCAAAAGCTCAACTGTCACACTGTAACTTAAATATAAGGTATGGTATATGATTACGGTTTTTGTCTTATGTTCAAATACATATATTTTTTTGTACAATCGTAGTATGAAAATATTCGCCATTTTTTAAATTGATTCATTTAACGTTCCCTGAGCATATGTTACCTTTTTAAACTAAATCACAGAACAGACTGTTCCACGGAAAATTATGTTTAACTGCTTGACAATAAAATAAGGGTTTATTATTTTATTTTCTATCTTCTTTAAGAACACTGTTTAGAAAATCTTTTTTATACGTTTTAATATTTATAATAAGCGTAGTGATTATGTTCTTTTTGTTTCTTATTGTTAATATAAGTGTCTGATATTTTCCACATTACAATTTTCTCTTTTCAGCTTTCTATATTTTATAAAATTAACATTTATTAAAATGTTAGTGCTGTTTCTTGTACTCGTTCAAGCAAAAGTCGACTTTAAGGTGACGAACCATTTCATATCGTGACGTAGATATATATTATGTAATCAGTCATGATAATGTGAGTATGAATTAAAATTATGGGTTTCCATTCACTGGGTACTTAGTTACATCTGTTGTGGGTAAAAGTTGCTGCTGTATAAATGATTTGGAGTGGGTATAGAGGTCTATTATTATCGTCTACCATGCGCATGTAACCACACTCCCAATTACATCAATTTTAGTCTAAGTTTCTATTAGTTAGTTAATTTTAATACTAGAGTATTATTTTTTTACTGCAATTTTTGCCTGTACACAGCCATTAATTTATAGAAATCGTAGTTCATTTCTAAAAGATAATCTTACATAATAAAGTTTGAAATTTAAAAAATCTTTATTACTTTTTGAGATATTTGCAAAAAACTAAACCCCCTTTTTTTAGTTAATTGTTAATAACTTTTACAATTTTTGCAAGCGGAACTTCATTTTTTCAAAAATCATCTAGATGCCATTCCGAAACGAATGACACCTCATTTATAATTTTCGGAGACTGCTGAAAAAAGTTGGTCCAAAAAGCACTTGTTTACCAGTCTACAATGTATGTTATAAAGTTTACAAGGTATAAATTCCAAATTCCGCGCAAATGAAGTAGCAGTATAGTACCACAACTAGTATCAGATGAACTGAAAAGAACGACGTATATCGATAAAGTCGTACTTTTTAGAAAATTGCTAGGTGTGCGTTCACATGTAGGTACAAACACCGTACTATTGCATCTGTGCTAGGTTTGGATAAAAGGCGTGAGTTTAAGACTTGACGTCATAAACGAAAATTTAAGTGCCGAAGAACGACCAAGGAGACAACGAAGGAAACCGAATCCTGGGTTATGAAGAGAGATTCAAACTTAGAATGATCGTGATCACGTTTGTATATAACATATGTGAATGTTCTGTATATTTCTAAAAACCAAAACTAGATTCAACGACATAGCAATCCGCCATGTCCTCAGATCCGTTTTGCATAACAATACACTGTCGCAACTTTCTTATAAACGGAACAACGCATACGACTGTTGTGTTAGTCATTGCTATACATATATTAAGCCAAGTGTCCTAGTTTGCATAAGCGGCTTACGAAGTATTATCATTAAAGAAAAAATTATGCTACTTTATATCACACAGAGTACAATCATGTTTTGATGTATGTGCCTATGTTTGGAGGATGCAAATGGGAGCTTTTTTTTTGAGCTAATGTACATCAGACTGCTGACGTGCCACCTGATGAAAAGCGGTTATCCTTAATTATGGACGATTGCAATTGTAGAACTGTGGGAAAATGATTCAGAGCTCATTTCAGAGTTTTTGGCGAGAACTGAAAGCAGATGTCGTACTGTCCAGTTTTATTTTCTAAAAATATGTAAAATTACTCTAAAATTAACAATGATAGTTTTTGAGTAGTAATTATGTGTTTTATGAGAAATGTGAACTGTATAGCCAAATGTGGCCTTCGAGTTGTCACAAGAATTCCGCTGAATGTATACAGCTGAATGTAGCTGATTGCCTACAGTTCAGCTGAACTATACATAGGCTTAAGAAAATGAAGAGTCTATATTGTAATCTAAGATCTGGCTTAAATGCCTAGCTGCCAAGCCATAAATCTAAATAAAATAAAATGAGCTCATTCCAAATTTCTACGATATGCAAGAGAAACATACTTGAAAAATACTGCGTACATGAGCGAATCGGCTCAAGAAAATGAAGATGAACACCCAGCTGATGACGAGCAGTGCGGTGATAAAAAAAGGCAAACGCAGGCACCATTTTGAACAATCACAGGAAATACTCCCAGTCGGTATAATACGCAGGGAATTACTGGTCAAAGGTAAATATGCAATGACGGAAGTGTGGAGTAATTGAGAAAAATTATGAAAAACTATATTATGCATAACTATCCTGTCCGAGTCGTAGCAGCGATCCACCAAGCAGACTGCCTTCGCTGGTGCAGCAGTATGATGCAGTAACCAGCAATTCATGTCAGGAGTTAATATCTAGTTAGGGATTTCTAACGTGGTCAATATCGGTTTCCCAGAAGTCGACATCAACGAAAACTGATTTTGGGGGTCGATGAGGTCTAAAAATGGATCCCTATTAATTAACACAAGTTCTTATTTGAAACTTTCAAGATACTGTGTAACTTATGTTACGTGTACCAACGTTTTAAAAGAATGACTAATATTTTAGTAGGAAGTATCATTATGGTACTTTTAAAAAGCTGAACAAATCGATAAGCGTCAACAAGTTCGTACCTACAAGATAATGAATGAGTTCGAACGTTCAAGTCTTTCAGGCACGTTTTGACTTGGTGTGTAGTTGACGCATATACGTTAAAATAATTTTGCTATGGTGGTCTGAGGTATCAGTTCATTTTGGAAAAGGGGTCTATTCCCCAAAATAGTTTGGGAATCCCTGTTATAACCCATCCGCGAAACCTTACAGGTGCCGTGATACATTTAATATGCTATGATTATTAATAAATTATAAAATCAGCTTTGCTAATACTAAGTACGATTTTTTTGTGAATATTTACTATAAATAACTTGAATGGGGCTTTGGGACCATTTTAAGCGAGTACAAGATTATAGTAGATACACATTCCTTCTGTACCGAAATTATCACTAAACTAGCAACAGTGCTTAAGATCTTACCAAAATTACGCTTAGATTAATTACATCCAATATGCTTTATATTTGCGATTCATTATCATAAACAAGTATAAGTGATCACGAATAACAGTATCTGAAATTGTTAGGGGTAATTAAAAAGCTGTAGTTCAAGTAAGTAGCATGCGATACTACGACGAGTACACAGTTTACAGGAGTAAAGCGAATCATCTATTTTGTACGGAGAACCACAACGTCTATCTTTACTCAAACCGCTATCTTTGTGCAACCTTTGAATGTCAAAAATGTCATTAGAATGTGTCAAGCGAATCTCTATTATTTAATACTACCCAAACGACCGACTGACGCACGAAGAGAATGAGGGCGGATCTTAAGTATTTCATAACACATTGTGCTCGTTTGCACGCTGCTGATATTTTGGAGTGAGTTAACACGGATGTAGGAAATCCCTCTTTTAGAGTCGGCTGAGTGCTTAAGTTTCAACACGCCACGTTCCAATAAC
Source organism: Dendrolimus punctatus (assembly GCA_012273795.1). Lineage (NCBI taxonomy): Eukaryota > Metazoa > Arthropoda > Insecta > Lepidoptera > Lasiocampidae > Dendrolimus > Dendrolimus punctatus. The sequence goes on from CM022528.1 coordinate 10,317,509, forward strand.
CAAACATATTTCGAAAGAAAATAGTGCTTACTCATAATTATAACTGATTATTTAAATATAAATTAAATCTAACAATAAACTGTATAGTTATAACAATAAAATATACACAAGTTAAAAAATAATCTAAAAAATAAGTTAATATTTGTGCTATGTAAGTAATAGCTGCCAGAGGGATAAATAATTATGACTAATTTCATTCACTAACATTTACCTAACAAAACTTATATACTAGGTATGGACTAAGAGACAGGCATAATATTTGCTATACGCAAAAATGTCTGATGTCCTTGGCTATATAAATATAAACAGTAAAAGAGTAGATATCACAAGAAATATCTATTAGAAATAAGAAAAATGTTAGAAAGAAAAGAAATAAACTAAAAAATTAAACTCTATTATGCCTTTAAAAAGAGTCGAAAGAAAGTGTCGAGAAAAAAACTCTGACAATCTAATTTGTCAGAGAGTGAAATAAAATAGCATTGTAGTGAATGTGCTCGTAGACCTACGGTCTGTGAATATCTGTAGTTGTTTCGCTTCTTATAGTCTTAGGTAATAAATAAAGGTAATAAATTTCAATCTTGTCCTAGGTATTCATGAGCTATATTTTCTGTATCGTCCAGCTTACACGTATCTAATTAGAGATTGTATATTAAAACCATATTCTTGATCAAATATTTATTTGACCCTGTAATACTTACGCCGGAACAACCTTGATAAAGTAATTCGCAAGTCTCCTAATCGTACAAATATTACTTTAAAGTAAAATGAAATTGAATATAAAAAATTTAAATTGCGAATAATACCAAGTAAAAAATACAATGCATGAAATTGAGGGATAAAAAAAAGTATTTGAAAAATGATAACTGTATTTTTTTATTAATTGTTGGTGAGATAAGTATACTTCTAAAGTCAGAGCAGGTGAAACCAAAAACGCTTCAAGTATAGTTTGGAAAATATTGTTATAGTTTGCGCGCAGTCACCGCCTGAGGTAATATAATTTAAGAAATAATTTTTAATTTATGGAATATAATTAGACGTATTTTAGAACAGTGGACTTCGCCGCCACTGCAAAACACTGCACTGTGTGTGGTTCGGCACTCACTTGGCCGGTTTTTAATTTCATACAAATAACGTACACAAGTAAAGTAATCATTGCAATCACCGTCAATATTATGAATCTTATAATAATAAAAATTCACTATTTTCAATTCAGTGGACGACCATTTTAACTCTGGGTACAAAATTTATTGTGATACATAGTTATATGTAACAAATGACTTGTGACCGACACTTTATTCGCGCGTTACTTTGACTTTGATACCTATATAGGTATATATTCTAAACCCTTTAAGTTGAAGATATCGCAATGAAATATGCTGGTAAATTAATAATATAATTCCTGTGGCAAACGCGTTAGTTCAAATCTATTGAAATTTTTTCATGTAAAAATCTATTTTTATCGAGTTTAAATTATAGACAAATAAATATCTGAATTCTCCATTATTATTTGTTTATTTATTTTATATTTATTTATTTTATATTTATTTATTTATTTATTTTATTTTATATTTATTTTATTTTATATTTATTTATGTATTATATTATTGATATAGCATAAACACCACTATATTTCTAGTTACAAAATCATTACATTTCTTTACCAACCCAATACCTGTTTAAACCCCTAATATTTTCATTCGAGACCAGATTTCAAACCTAGACACAGAGAAATAAAAACTTGAGAGGTGTCAAGGGACACCCGGATGGCACGAAGTTCCTTTCGATTAATTAGTGAAGGAATTGTAAAAAAATTATATATTTTTAAGTTATAATAATATTTTTTTATTATTAACAAATATAATGTGATATAAACTTAATGAGTAGGCTCAATTTTAGTAATAATGAGAGAGAGAGAGAAACACGCGCACGCCGCACGGCTTGCAACTATAGCAAAAAGTGTAGTTACAACTTTTGGTCTTAATTTTTTCCGTCTTGCCCCCTTTCGCAACGCGCGATAAGGAACTTCGTTCCAAAAATCTAAAAACATTCTTTTATTTATTATTGAGTAGCTGCGCCTCGCGGTTTCACCTGCATGTTGATGGAAAATTGTGATAATGATGATAGATGATAGATCTTTATAAATTATAGCCTATGTGTTATTTTGATGTATAAGCTATATAGTAAAGTTTTATCAAAATCCATTCAATAATTTTTGCGTCAATTAGTGATTAGGCTGTTATAAACTACTAATTTTCATTGAAATGTTGAAATTTTTCATACTTCAGTTGTATTAATTGTGTAATAGATGATATTTAAAACATAGTGCTCAAGTATAGATATTGATATAAAGTTGCGGCTGCAGAAAAACCGGCTATGGAACAAAAACCAGTTGGCAGACCCTTCCAAGCAAATAATATTTTACTGGCTAAAACACCGGAAGGAAATATCAGAATAAGCACTTAATATAAAACAAGTTTTCGTGTCAAGTGAAAAAAACTTACTTTCTACTTCAAATTGAAAATCAAAACTTTAATGAGATAAGACGAAGTAAATGTTCAACGTATGTATTATATTGTTAGATATCGCTCTTACATCAGGGAACCTGTCATTCATTTTACTCCATGAAACTGCTTTTTCGCATACAAATTGTTGCTTTCGCTTGTACAAGAGTGTGCATGTATGAATGGAGCCGCGGATTGTTTTGTTTTCATTGTGTGCAGATTAGTTGAGACATAGAACTACACGAGAAAGATAAAATCTTTTTAGGTACATTACGTTTTATGTAGATTGTTTAAAAGAGGCTTTTGTACACAGAAAAAGTGAAGAGAAAGACGTTGAGTAATATTAATTTCTTCAACACATTTTACTTTTGTTTATTGCCAATGTTATTGTCGAAATAATGCGTTTTTGCTGTGAACTTAGAGTAATCTATTGCTGAGCAGTTATATTTATAAAGTCCATGCATAATTAAGGGTCCGAAGATATAATATACAAACGCCACGGTTTCCCTCATTGCAAAAGTACACTCCATCGGAAACAGCGAATTTCTCAAAAAGTGCTCAAGATAGGGATGATAATCTTATAAAAGGTAACAAGATCATTATAATATAAATAAGTAAGTAGCTTCGGTGAACCTGCAGCCCACCTCTCTACACCCCTTAGCCACTCACACCCATGTTGCCCCTGCCTTTTACGGCATTTTTAGGGGCCCATGCAGGGAGTGGCGAGTCACCGTCTGCCCATTTTTCCATGTTCCCTGAACATTGCGACGGGCAGACGCCATAGTCCCCATATTCCCAGACCGCTAGTACCACTAACAGTTCATCCCAATAGCCCGGTACTTTTTGTCCTCATTTCCCACAATAGTCCTACACTGGCCGGGGCTTGTCCTTAGGTGCATTATTATATGGTGTAGACAGGGATAATCGCCGGTCAGTGTCACGCCACATATTCACATTAAATTTGTCAAGGCCTACGTGTTGGCCTCCCCATGGCCCCACGCAAGCCCTCCAAAAGTCCGGGCCATTTTTATGGCCCGTGGTCTTGAAAGAGTAATTTATCCACTAAAGACATGTCGAAGCAACAGTATAAAAGACAATAAAGTTTGCTCTAAAACTAATATGTGAGTGGTTCAACACCTAAAACTAGGTAAGAACCTATATTATAGAAAAGAAATAATTATTTCAGCTTCTACCACCTATTCAATTATCTAGGTTTAAGTTATGGCCAACAATAAAAAGTTTTCATTCATGCATTCATTCGTTAACCTTCCTTTTTCTAGAATAGCCGCTTCATACCACAAAAGTTAAACACTCTTACATATTTTTACGTTTAAAAAAATCTCTACCGTAAAACATTATGACTGTTTTGTATTTATTGGTTTATATCTAAGCATGCTGTATAACGAAAAGATAGTAAAACTGATTTTAAAGATCTAAACTATGGACTTCTAAATAAAATGTGTGAGATTTTACGCTAAATTGATGTATAAATTATTTATCAGAAAAATAACAATGGATCCAAATGTGTGCAACGGTGTGAAATAGAATAGGTACACCTGAGGGAATAAGGGAAAGCTGGACACGTTAAATGCACTTTTGTAAAGTAAATACTTTACTGCAGCGAATATTCATATAATTCAAAGAGAGAACAAGAAGAAAGTTGAGATCGCTACGGATTGAATTTTGTATTCTAGAAAGCTTGAAAATACGTACTGCTTAATTACCAACGAACATATTTATACGGTTGAATGTAATGTGCAAACGAAATTGGATATTTATGTCCCCATTTGCTCTAGTTTTAAGTAATTATAATAACCAAGATAATAGTTTTGATATTAAGTACATCAATATGAAATATAATGACGTGTAACATATTTCAGGCAAGTCAATAAAATTCAATAAGCATCATATTATATAGGCGGAAAGTGAAAGTTTCGTAGTAGCGACTAACATCTATGAGAGATCCGTGACATTATGGTAAAAAACAACATCATTATAAAATAGTCAACATTTTACATCATTCGGTAATATTCTGTTATTTTGTTGATGATTTCACTACACTATTATTTAGCGACATGTAATAAAATAATATAGCCAAAATGCATTCATGTATAAAAATTCATTTGAGTATGGCTACGATACCCTAAAGAGATACGGGCATCCAAACTTATATAAACGTTTATTAGGTAATTCATAATTCAGCAAATAAATAGGACAAACATAACCTTCACTTCATATTCCGTAACTGACAAATTTACCTAAACATTGAAACAACTTTCTTTTCCATTTGTGTGTCTATATTTCTAAAACGTATTCAGTTTGGTGTCATTGAGTCATTGTTATTATTATAAAACTAAAATGCGGACGAGGTATTGCACAATATGCCTCGGCCCGTAATGTAAGAGCGGGCTATAAGGCATCCTGTAGACGTAACACGCGTGAATCATATTGAGAGTGAAAGTGGCACAATTCGTTGGCCGACCGCAGCCCCTATCTCTGATTGCCACAAGACACGCGCCTGTCAAACTTACTTAGTTCATTAACTAATAAGAAACGTTTGAATAATTACTGCATACACCATTTATCAGTCAAGTTTAAAAATCAATTGAAATGTTACGTTACCTAAAATATTATTTGGCATTGATTTATAAAATATTGACTCGCGTCATTAGATATTTCTTTTTAAATATGACTTTCCCCACAGCTTCAGCTGCACAAAATTGGATTATATAGCCTCAGTTACATCAAATACTGAATAATCCGGCATGAAAGTTTCTATTTGATCTGGAAAACCTAAAACATCTTTATAATAAATATACTAGAGTTCATCTTTATAGACTAGAGTTGACTAGACGTAGCAACTCTACTTACTTCCATAAAAACTTAATTATGTATTTATATATAAACCCAAATGAAAAATTAACTATCTGATGGTGAAAGCCACTTACAAATCCGTTGCGTAGTTTAGGAGGACTTAGCGGATCTACTGACAGACAAAGGGGAAAGAAACTTTGTTTCATACAACTGTTTTCAAAATTTACATTTTGCTTTTAATCAAAAGCATGGAAATGAAACGAATAAGCATACAAACCAAATCATTGAACTCACTTTCTCAAATCAGTAGGCATGGTGATGATGTTTCAACATGGTGACCTATTCCCTACCTACATCATGTTGAATCCAGTATTCATGCGGGGGTGGGTTTATGCCGGAAAGATTACACCTTACGACGTGACACGACGTCAAAAACGTCACACCCTGTTAGTCAAAAAGTCATCACACAATAAAAAATTGGGACACTTCTTTAACGGTTTGAACAATATATTAGCGTTTATGTAAGAAATAATGCTTTTATTGAAGATATCAATTACATTAAAGTAACATTTTATTATTATGTGTATTTTACTGATTTTTAAGGCTTTGTAGCCATTTGATCAAAATTATGTAGTTAAATATATAGGTATATAAAATTTGGAGATAAAGCCCCATATCTGGCAAATTCTGCGATCATATTTATATGATACTTTCTTTATTATATTTTTAAATATTACCTTTATGATCATATTAACGTCATACTATATCAATATGGATAACTATTTAACCTTGTTTTCAGTTACTATGAGTGCAATTTAATTATATTAAAAAGAAGATCAAGAATAGAAGAAGGTCAAGAAAGAACAAAAAATAAAAGACATATTTGGATAAGATTTTGAGTAGCAAGGCAGGCAGAAAAGGGATTTATGGACACCTTATTCGAAGAACTTAGAAGATAAAAAGTCTGATAGATGTTTTTCATTTTGACGCCTTTTTTGAGGTTAGACGGATGATATGATCATATTCGTACGCTTGTTTTAAATAGGATCTCTTAATTATGATCATAGACAATACGAATCACACGTAGTTAGTAGTTACTGCCATAGGTTCTTCATGATCATATTTCTATGATTGTCTACTAAGACTCTAAGGTGTATTCCACATGCGTTTCTAAATTCGTCAAAAGTGTTATGGTCCTCGTATCTACTTCTGAATATAGTTATAAAAAATATTTTAATAACGTCATTTTCAACAATAATTAGTTTGAACAAAATCCGTAGTGATCTTTTTTAAACTAAATGTTGTCACATCTAAAGAACGCTTCCGGCATATACTGAAGCACAGTTAATGTGATTTGTAAAGAATCATTATACTCAAAATTTTAATTTAAATATGTCTTAAAATTAATTGCGAGCACTGCGCAAAATTGCGAAGTGACGCTCGCGGACCGCGTTCATAATACCGAAGTAAGCAAGAGAGTTGGTCTGAAAATGAGTGTCGGGGTGAAGGTAAGGAAAAGAATGCTCCGGTGGTTCGGGCATGTGGAAAGAATGTATGATGAAAGAATCACTAAACAGATATACAGTGCAAAAGTGGATGGATGCAGAAGTCGCGGAAGGCCACGACACACCTTCCATGATCAAACTGATCGTGTGCTAGTAGAAGGTGATGTCAGGAGCCTTAAGAACAGACGAGCGTGCATGACAAGAGCTATGAATGTCAAAGAAGCAAGTGAGGTGTGTAAGAATAAGCCTGTATGGCGCTCAATTGTTCGTGCCTACCCCGCAAGGGACCTGGCGTGAAGTTATGTATGTGTGTGTGTATGTTAAATTTAACATTTAAGTCAAATTATTTCTCTTTGACATTTATATCTTATTGATATTCTCCAAATCTCTTTGGAACCAAACAATATTATATATACCATAAAAATGATATAAATATTTAGGCATAAATTTCTCAAGGGCCAGTCCAGCCATAAAAGAAAACTATAACAAATATATTTTTACCTTACGTTATTTGCGGTTACCACTCTGATTTCCGTAATAATTCTAAATTGTTTAAAACTAGGTTACTGGTTAGTATTTTCTAGATAGTTAAGCATACTTTTACTGATACAAGTAAGTATACTTCCGGTTTCCACAGACTGGTATACTATAGAGCAAAACGTAAACTTTGTCAGCCTTCGTGATCTAGAAAAGGTTGAAGTGGATTATTTTTTTCTGATATGTGTGCTGGTCTGTGTGTTACAGAAATAAATACCAGATTTACCGTAAGTTACATAAATATATTGGGAATAGATATACAACTAGTGTCCTTCTCTATCAATTTATATATAGTACTAGCTGACCCGGCGAACTTCGTACCGCCATATTTTCTGAATTCCTAAAAGACTTTGTTTCATGACACAAAAATAAAATCAAATTATAGGCCTATAGCAATAACCTCTTTGCTCTCAAAGGTGATGGAGCGTATTATCAACGCGAACTTCTGGGTTACCTGGAAGATTCCCAGCTGCTAAATGATCGGTAATACGGCTTCTGCCACGGTCGCTCAGCTGGGGGTCTCTTAGTTTACCTAACCCACCGTTGGGCTGAAGCCATTGAGAGCAAAGGGGAAGCACTGGCAGTGGTTGCTGCTCTAGATCAAGCCCATCAACGCTGGTGTGCCCCAGGGTCGTGTGCTATCGCTAACGTTGTTCATCTTGCATATCAATGATATGTTGTCTATTCGCAACATTCATTGCTTTGCGCATGACAGCACTGGCGATGCGCAGTACTCTGGTCGTGCAAACGTCCCTCGATCATTTGTGGAGGAAAGTCGGGTTAGACTTGTGTCTGAAGTCGAGCATTCTTTGGAGAGAGTCTCAGAATGGGGGAGACAGAACCTTGTCCATTTCAACCTCAAGAAGACACAGGTCTGCGTATTCTCTGCCAAAAAAACTGCATTCGAGCAAGCGCTTCAGTTCCAAGGAAGTCCCCTTATCACCTCCAAAATATTGGGATTCTCGGTGTTGACATCGCGAACGATGTACAGTACAGTTCAGGGGCCATCTTGAAGGCAAGGCAAAACTTGCCTCTAAGAAGTTGGGAGTGCAAAACCGGTCCAAGCAGTACTTCACACCGCGGCAACGCCTTGTGCTTTATAAAGCCCAGGAGAGGCCGCATATGGAGTACTGCTTACTCCTTTGGGCTGGAGCACCTGCCTGCCAACTTAATCCCCTGGACTGTATTCAACGTCGAGCCGTTCGCGTTGTTGATGAACCCATACTCACAGACGTTTTAGATACGCTTGGCCTTAGGAGAGACTTTGCTTCTCTCTGCGTATTCTACCGACTGTATAACGGGGAGTGTTCCGAAGAACTGTTTAGAATGGTGCCTTCGTCCTCTTTCTACCATCGCACCGCTCGTCATCGGTTGGAAGTTCACCCCCAAATCCTCGATCTCTTCACTCATGTACGCAACGGTTCTGAACGTTTCTCTTACGTACCGTGGGGATTTGGAATGAGCTCCCGGCCGAGGTTTTCCCACAGCACTACGATATGGAGTTTTTCAAAAAGGGTGTCATAAAATTTCTTCGAGGCCGGCAGCGCGTTGGTGACATCTCTGATGTTCCAAACGTCCATAGGTGACGGTAACCGCTTTCCACCAGGTGGGCCGTCAGCCTGTTTGTTGTACTCCAGCTATAAAAATAAAAGTTATGCGCTTACCAACACATTTTGCGATTCGTTTTTTTATATAAGATTAGCTTCTGCCCGCGACTTCGTTCGCGTGGAAAGAAAGGTAAAAAACACCCGCCATTTTGAAACATTCTTCATTGGTGCTCCGCTCCTATTGCTCTTAGCGTGATGGTTTATAGCCTGTAACCTTCCTCAATAATGGGCTATCTAACACTGAAAAAAAATCAAATCAGATCAGTAGTTCCTGAGATTGACGCGTTCAAGCAAACAAACAAAGAAACAAACTTATCCCACGGGAACTATTTAATTTTTCGGGATCAAAAGTATCCTATATGTTGACCAGGGATATAAGCTATCACCATACAAAAATTCATGTAAATCGGTCCAGTCGTTTCGGAGATTAGCTGGTACAAACAGACAGACAAACAGAGAAACAAAAAATTCTGAAAAAATCCAAATTAGTTCTATTTCACTTCTTACATCCCCCTGACTCGGTTTTTAGCGTTTTTTTTACTTGCACAGAAATACGACCTCTACAAGTTTATTATAAGCATAGATAAGCTCATAAATACCCATTGGTTAGCTTGATATCCCAATTTCAAATGAAAGGGCCATGTACTCGCCACACTTGTCAAGAATGGGTTGGCGGCTTTCATGGATCGGTGTATTCGATGTGCAGCTGCCTTACAATGAATGACAAAATGAAAACACTTTATTCGTTATCAAAATGATGATGAAATCTAAATTGTTCAAAAGGCAATCGCTTAAAGCGATCACTTCCATATAGGTGTAAATGACTTATTTTAAAAAATCCTAAGGGTAATAAATGGTAAGCCATCAGCAAGGGTTAATTTAGTTCACTTTTTGACTGATTTAGTCTAAAAAGTATATATATTTCAATAATAAAGTCTAGTATTAAACATACCTACAGGTGAAAAGACAGACAAACGGTCAAACGGACATGCCATTTTCATTAAGAGTTTTGCTTTTGCCACATGGCTCACAATTCTGAAAAAAAAAACATTCGAAATACGCTAGTTACCAACAAACCTCAAGAAAAGAAAGTTTTTGAACGGAAAAATCTAAAGCATAACAAACCATTTTATCTCTAATTTTTATACATATATACAGACAAAATATGAGAAAATTGTGAAGCAAATTTTTCTAAAGTTACGCAAAATTATGGATGAGTAGGAATATTCTGTCTTCTGAAGTCCGGTTCACCTTGCGCTGCAATGCGACAGTACTTTCACTTGTTGGAATATAGGCTTTACTACGATTGTTTATAATCTTAATGCGCTTTTATATCGCTTCTAGCTACATCCGGCTGTTGCGGTCGTTGACTTCTTTTCTAATTGTTTAACTTGCTTATTAACTTAACTTCTCATAATACAAATGATACAGTTAGCAAGTTTGAAATTGCAGGCACACTTGTGTACGTAATGCACGTTGATTGATATAAAAACATTAACACAGATAGAAAAATAAATAAATAATCGGTAGACAAACACACATACTTTACCTCAAATTAAGCAGGTTAGGCTTGTTATGGATAATTTATAACAAATTACTCTGGGGCCAATCTGGGTGCCGCCCTGGACTCCCCTCCGTCCAGGAAGCAGTACAAGGGGATGCGTCCCCGGGGCCCCGAGCGGCCACTGTGACATTCCCCTCTTCACTCCGTGACAGTGGTGTCCCACCTTTCCGCCTCCTCATCCTAAAAGCCTTCCCTTCCTTCCAAACCTCCTCCCAAAACACTCTTCCCTTCCGAAGTTAGGTGGCCTCCCCCGACTCCGACCGCTGACGCTGCTGTAAGCGCGAGGCGGCGGGGAAAAGGGGAGGAAGGAGAGGGAGGGGTGATGGCGCAGGAGCAATCCTCGCAGCCTCCCCCTCCCCTATCGCGAAGCCCCCCCACGCTGACGCGCTGAGAGCGCGATGCGGCGAGGGGGGGAAGGAGGGAGGGTGATGGCGCAGGAGCAATCCTCGAGCCTCCCCTCCCCCTATCGCGAGCCCCCCACCGTGACGCTGCTAGAGCTCGAGGCGGTGAGGGGGGGGGAGGAAGGAGGGGGGGTGATGGCGCAGGAGCAATCCTCGCAGCCTCCCCCCCCACCGAAGAGGATGCGCCGTGACCTGGCAGCACGCGCGAGAAGCAGCCGCGCGTCCCTCACAGGGCCGGAGAAACGTCACTCCCCGACCCGCACACAGGAGAGGCCGCCTCTGTTTACGAGGCGGCCAGCCGCTGCCGGGGTTGCGGGTTAAGCTCGCGCATGTACCGTGACCCCGGCGCTAGGCGGAGGAAGGCTCCCATGAGGTTTTAGTGGGTATACCGGCGCCGGTCGTATTGATTGATCGGCGTCGGGGAGCCCCACATACCGGCCGCGCATGATCCCCCGCGCGGCTGACGATGCGACAACGCATTTCCTCATGTAAAAAAAAGGGGGCCAATCTGGGTATCTACCCAGACCATAGTAAATAACGGAGAAAATTCTTTTCTAAAATTTACCATGCCAGGATTCGAACCCGGAGCCTTTGCGTTGCAGTGAGGAAAGCCGGCAAAGCCTTAGTCCGCTCAACCACAGAGGCCGTCATAATATAATATAATATTTTCTTTAATGATGGAGGATTAGCAAACAGGCTATCAGCCCATTTGATGGAAAGAAATGATAAGAAGTCATCGTCGCCTATGGACAATTACAACATTACAGGTGTTACCAGCGTGCTGCGGCCTCGTAGAAATTTTATCGATACTCTATGTTGCTTCTTGAACAAGGAAGAAAAATAGATATGATAATTGTCCAGTAAAAAAGTATCTTTGAAAAGTCATATTTTGCTCAACTTTGACATTTTCTTATTTTTAACAGTTTTTTTTTAAACCGCATTAGTCAATAATCTCTATTTTCTTCTTGTTTTAAATTTTAAAGAAATATATTTTGAATAATGAAACTTTAAGAAGACCGTTTTCTAGTCATTTCATATAGTTTGTAGGCCACTGATTTTTACCACTGGAGTGCCCCTAAAACTAAGATGGCAAACAACTGTCAAAGAATGTCGGAGGGAAGCTTTGAATCGGATTGATTGTTGTTTAGATGTATAACACACAATATTATTTGTTTATATTTTAACTACTTTTAAAATTCTTAATTTAATTTTATTTGATTTGTTAAATGTTTCTATAACTTAAAGATCGTTCTTACTTAACAAAAGTTATGAATATTGTAATTTAATAAACGACCAATCAGAGCAGAGCATATGGCTCGGAGCGGGGTCAGTCGCCCTCTATACTTTAGTAGTATCTACTTCGGTAGACGAAGGAGTTTTTGGAGACACATTTGGTTGATGGCAATAGGTCGAGTTGGACCATTGAGAATTTTAAAGAAAGTGTTAATTTAGAAGTATGAGCGGTGCCCTGAACCCGCTGCTCGGTCTAAACTCTAACTATGTCAAAATAAAGTTTGAATCTAAATTAAAAGTATATAAACCGTGGTCATTGTGTTTTATGCTCGCATTTTATCCTGAATACGCCCATTAAACCTACAATCTATAAAGAACATATCACGAGAACGAGACCTTCTCCGAGATATATATAAATCGGAAATCATATTTGCCAGCATTAGTTATTGAATTAACTGATGATCCATGATGAGATAATGTGTAGGTAGTTAAATAAAGATTATAAGTAATTAGGGTTACCACCTTTTTGAAGGACATATAGTATTTTGTTTTTAAGCTGTAATAATATAGCACTTTTGAGAAATTAACGGAAAAAGAGTACACATTTATTTTTAATTATGTATTATATTATATTTATTTATTTCATGATTGCATTTCTATGTGTATTTGTTCCTACTTTTTGCTTTCACCAGCAAATATCTAGTATTTCTAAAATAACCATAAGTATCTGACCCAAAGCACAACAATTGATTTAGCGATAAAAATAGATTACATTTCGTACTATATATTTTTCTATAATATATAGTACAATTGGCTAAAATATATTATGATACTTTATATTACAGTATGGTCGACAACCCCAATTAGACAGACGGTCATGAGACCAGAGTCAGAGTCGTAAATATAGAGATCAGTAATTTCAGTGATTTTCTGAATAATGTTCATTAGTTAGTAGGTGTTTGTCCTTTTTTTCTTCCAATGTCTTAACTGGATATTAACAATTAAATGTGTAAATAAATATATTATATATAACTACCTACTAAATAATGTTAGAAAGCTAATAAAAATAACAAACTTGACAAGTTTTTTGAGTCATAATTTATTAAGAATAGTTGTGAAGTTAACCCTGTTTTACAGCTTGGCTGTAACTGTAAGGTCTGATTGGACTGGCTTTACCCTGGCTATCGTAGAAGTTGACCAACTGTTTGACAGTACCGTAACCTGGAGTTGTAATGGGATTGGTCGCTGGAGTAGGGTTCACTGGTACTGGCTTCACCTGATTTGGAGCTTGAGGTTTTGACGCTGGTGTTGTTTGGGGTGCGGCTTGTGGCTTCAGTGTAGTTTGAGGTGGAACCGCGACAGGTTTCGGTGTCGTCGCTCTTGGCTGTGATGGAGTCGACGCTTGGCCTTGAGCTGGCTGGTTTGAAGGCTGTGGCGCTCCACTTGGTGTTTTCGGTTGTGGTTGAACTACAGATTGCTGGTTCGGCCCCCGTCTTGCTCCTCCGCTCTCCATATTAATAAAGTCGAGATTTGCATTTTTGTCTAAAGGCTGATAAGCCTTCCGACCTGCAAAAAAAATCCGAGTATGGTGATAACAATCGTTTCCCCTATTTACTTGACGTTGTTTTTTCTTTTAGGTTATAGTTTTGATATAATTATTTATTAATTAAAGAAAACACAATTATCGTGTCATTTATTTCCACCATTTTAGACGGGTAAGTGGGTAAGTCTAATATCAGATCATAGAAGATGAAAGTTCATGAAAATACCAATAAAGAAATGCATTATTTGATGTTTTTAAAAATAAAAATCATTTTGAACTAGAACTACAGGGATTATTTTAATAAAACCGTAGACAATACACACAATAAACGGTTCATTCCTATGCCAAGCAAGTAGTTGTTGTGTTATAGGTTATATATAACAATTATAGTGATATAAAACATTCCAATCCTTAATTAAAGTAAAATATCTCGAAATTCGTTATGGTGATTTCAATTAAACTAAGAAATTATAAACTAATACAATACTTAACTTAATGTATTGCAATTTACTTATAATCCATTTAGAATATAAGTAGAATACTGAACCTAGGTCATCGAAGGAAATGGGAAGGTGCCTAGAAGGCTATCTTTACACGTTACCTCGCTGGATCACCATACTGATTGGTTGTCCAATATAAGAAACAGCCATCTGATCATCCGAAGAATAAATGAGTCGTTTGATATATTTTATTTTAATTAGATATATATCTGTTCTAGGGTCCATCCCAAACACAACAACTACTACTACTCTGGTCTCTAGGGAAACTTTGTTGACAAAATACAAAGATAATTCGTAGAATACATCGGTGAAAATAAGAATGTGTAAAATGCTTTTTTTATAATTTCTTATGTGAAAATATTTATAATAATATGAACACTTACATTCCGAAGAATAAAACACGAACAGCAAAATAAACACGTTAGCCTTCATGTTGTTGTTCCTAACTTGACGGCCGCACGGAAGTAGTAACCTACGAATACTGAATTCAATCCGTTCTATTGGTTTTGGCAACACAGCAGATGAAATATAACTTTTATATTCGCAAGGAGAAATAGTTATGTTACAGTTACTCTGTGGCGAACTGTGAATAAATACGTCGATGAGCAAGCGACCCATCATGACCTTACCACGATAACATGTTTCTCGGTATAAAGTTGTTTTTTGTTTACATTACGGGTGTTGCTTAATCAAACCACATTTAACTGATTAAACTGGTGGCTTCATCTGCCTTAGTGTTAAAGACTAACTGTCTGATTGATATTGAGTTAGACTAACTATGTAAGCTTCTTTAAGGTTCTGAGAGAAGCCTAAAACTCATTTTAACTCAATTGAATAAGAACCATAGACTGGCCGAATGCGTCTTATTTAAAACTGTTAAATGTAACGCTGTTAACGCATAGTCACAGTATTGTATATAAATACGTTATCTGTCAATATTTAACATCATAATCGCATCGCATCTTATTAAAAAACACATCGCCTATCTGCGAGAAACGGCTTACATCTGTAACATTAACCCACATGAAGACTAATTTTCCTATATTTCTTACTCAGTTCTTGGAGAAACGACTTACGGGTATTGGTAAATAAAATAGAATGACATCAGTAATGTTGATGTGGTTTAATTTAATATATTTGTTGTCATTTCCATTTTTGTTAAAATAATGTTTATATTCCAGATTTCAAGCATACCTATAAAATTGCACAAATCGATTTTGATAGATAATTTATTAACATTAAAACGATACTTGAAGCGTGTCAAATACCCAATTGGGCTTTATATTAACCCTGCCTATGCACCAGTTCATAAAAATAGGCATACCACGACCTTATCGTTAAAGTGACAGCTAACTGCGCCGCGAAAAGCGATTCAAACAAAATAAATATGAAGCCCGCCACGAGATGTCGCCTTCAACGCAAACCTCCATCGCGTTGCTTCTCGCATGTCCGTCGAGGTCTTAGTTGGGTCACTTGGGTCATAGGGTCATGATAGTTGTGTTGTCCCGAGATGAATAAATAGACGAAACGTTCCTTCGATCATTTGTTAGGGAAATTAAAGATGTAACCAGATTCCATCGTCGTAAGTACCTCAACGATAGGCGATGAACGCATCGCCAAAATTACAAAATTGAAATGGAGTCTTAGGAAAAACTTTGAACTCACATTATTAAAAAAATTTAAAACTTATTAATTGTGCGGTCATTTAAACTTTATGTTCACACTGACATGTAACAAGAGATAAGACATTATTAAAAAGAATACTATAGAACAGATAAACTTATCGAAAAATTCTTATGAAGAAAATTATCTTATACTAATATATAAAGCTGAAGAGTTTGTTTGTTTGATTTAACGCGCTAATCTCAGAACTACTAGTCTGATTTGAAAAATTCTTACAGTGTGAGATAGCCCATTTATCGAGGAAGGCTATATAGGCTATATTTCGTCACGCTAAGACCAATAAGAGCGGAACGCTAATAAAGAATGTTTCGAAATCGGGGGGTTTTGAAAACAAATTCTACGCGGACGACGCCGCGGGCACAGCTATTCAGTACCAGGGCTGCCCAAGCAGGACGCTCGTGTATACTTCCGGCCCTTTCATGATACTTGGCTCATTTCCAAGTCTGTGAAGAAGGAACATGATCACACTCGCGTTTATGTATTTACTATTACGATACAAATATACTAATTCCAGCAATATATTAAAGACCTTGTCTTTCTACGCCTCAAACTTATGTGGGTATTAAGAAAATTGCGCTGACCGGACACGCAAATAAAATGCTAATTTGTATGTAGTTTTAGATGTCATTACAGTATATGCTGTGTACAATTTAGGACCAAAATAGACCGCAAGTGATGATACATTGATTTCAATTTATGCCGCTTTGAGATTTATTACTTAGTTATGTGAAGGCTATATAAACTGTACTTAATCTGTAACATAATCTTATAACATTCTAAACATACCATATCTGTACATTGAAGTTAAAAACAACTGGATTAGGCTACAAAAACGATGAAAAACA
Source organism: Dendrolimus punctatus (assembly GCA_012273795.1). Classification (NCBI taxonomy): domain Eukaryota; kingdom Metazoa; phylum Arthropoda; class Insecta; order Lepidoptera; family Lasiocampidae; genus Dendrolimus; species Dendrolimus punctatus. The sequence goes on from CM022528.1 coordinate 10,334,242, forward strand.
CAATGCAATTTTTTACATTTCTTGTCTGTTTGTTTGGGATACAGGTAAAATCAATGAGGCCGCTTTCATCCCGCGACTCCCGCGGGAATTTCAAGTGAATCGTAGAAAAAGTCGTAGGCATATCCTAGTTTCAAATATAAACGTTTAAAAACTGTGAGTGAACAATAACTCGCGTCATTGATATGTAAGAATTATTTCAATATCCTCATCACACTTCTACCAGTTATATAATTGACTAGATGTGTCCGCGACTTCGTCCGCGTGGAATATTTTTACGGAACCCTACCCTAAATAAGCTTAATTTACTCCTTCTAACACCAGCTATGTGCCAGTGAAAGTCCCCTCGAAATCGGTCCCGCCGTTTCCGATATTAGCCGAAACAAATGGTTCTCATTTTTTTTCGCGTCACCCTAAAAAGAGTACCCCAAGTTACTCCTAATAACATCAGCTATCTGCCAGTAAAACACCAGTCAAAATCGGTCCACCTGTTTCCTAGATTAGCCGGAACATAGACAGATAAAAAATCTAAAAATTGCATTTTCAGAACTCGTGATCCCCTGACTTTTTTCACATTTTTGTCTTGACATTACAAACAGACACTTCAATTTCATTTATCTAAATAGATGAAACATACACTATGTGGGCATAGAACATAGTCATTCAAGATAGAAATGCTGCAAAAAAAACGTAGACTTGCGTTCGACCGATCTATGCCGAGATCGAAATGAGTGCGCACTTACATCGTACGTCGCACCTACTTGTATAAATACGATTTATAATCCCACCTTCTCAGTATATAAATAGTTAATTGTTAATCATAAATTAATTACCTTACGTACATACTCCATAATATTTTTCAGTTTGTCTGCTATGTCTTCATGTCCGTGACATAGCAGACAAACTGCAAGAGTGTCGCTAACGCTGGTACGGCCACGTTTTACGCAGAACGGCTAGTTATGTGGGGAACAAATGTCTAGCCATGCCGCCTCCGCCAGGTCCCGGTCGAAGGGGAAGGCCCAAGAAATGCTGGCTTGACGTCGTGAAGGATGACATGCGTGCCAATGGTCTCAAAACGGGGGATGCTGAAGACCGTGCGAAGTGGAGTAGAAAAAGTAGGAAAGCGGACCCTGGGCGTTGGAGTGAACGCTCCGAACGCAACCGGGATTTAACGCTCGGATGATGATGATGACATACTCCATAATATTGTCACAATCAATGCAAGAATATATCGCGGCTTCAGACTCAACTTTTTAAATCAAATTGTCTTAAGATTTTGCGACTAGTACATGTAATGAAGTACGTTTTAACGGTTTTAAGTGCGGTATAAGAAAAATAATAAAACAGTTTTATTATTTTATTCGTCAAAATTGTTACATATTGCATGCATATATGATAATTTTGACAAAGAAATATTGACAAAAAAAATGTAGTTACAAGGTTGTGTAGTTCTACCGACGATAAAGTAATGTGTTACTAACAACACGACAGCTCGATAACGATGTTTGTGCTGTTACTTAAATAACAGAGCTACTTCTTAAAACAAGTAATCGTTTGCCAGAAGATTACTGGTTTCTAATACATAACTCGGACGGATTGTAATGCATCAAATATTAAGTAAAATAACATTTTCCCGCACCGCGAGTGGCTCCGCGGCACGCTATCGCTGCATTGCGCAGGCGCAACTGCCGCGACGATATGTCTTTGATAATGTCTTTTTACAAGAAGACTTTCTTTTATACGTAGTTTATATTTATAAGTCATGTATTAAGATATAAATAAAAAACCTTTTAAAAAATACATAATTTTATTAATGTGAAAGTTTGGGTGGATGGTTGTTACTCGATCACGTCACAACGGATCTAGATAAAATTTGGCACAGAGAAAGATTATAGTCTAGAATAGAACATACGCTACATTTTGTCCCGGAAAATGTACATTTTCCGTAGGATACCACTAACGTCAGCGAAGCCACGAGCAAAAGCTAGTATTTTGTACATATGTTTCAAAAGTTATTTTTGACCACAGAAGAAGATAGTTTATGTTGGGCATATATTTTTAACTTAGCCTTAAAATTCCTTATTTTTAACTGGAAAACGACCTACTCATAAGACAAATCATAAACGGATATCTGTCGCTAGTTGGTCACCTTGTTGCGTACTATGATGACTTCATCGAGTCAACCGTTTAAAACATTAAAGTACTGGCATATTAAAATTATAATTAAGTCTATCTTTTTATTTAGTCCGCGCCATAACTAATAGCCTAACTAGATTGATTAATAGAAGGATAGAAAGGAAGAATAGGATTTTATTCATGTAGAAAGGAACGGACAAAGAATTCAATTTCCTGCAGCCCTTATAACAGACCGCCCGTCTGTTATAAGGGGCGACAAAATAACCCACAGCTAGGTGGTAGGGTATTTGCTCGTCTGGATGGCTACCAACCCCGTTCTAGAGTATGCCGCTTTTACAACTTTAACGGTAACTACTTTCCATCAGGTGGACCGTCTGTTTATCTGCGGAATTCATGCAATACGAAAAAGAAGGAAGAATATACGAAACCTATCTTTGTATGAAAGTATGTAATGCATAGCCATTTGTTCTTAACTTACAATTGCCATATATGGCGCTATCGACTGATTACAGAGTTTAGTTTGAAAATTTCTAACTGTAAAAAATTGGAAGGATCTTTATATAATACTAGCTGTCCCGGCAGACGACGTCCTGCCTGGTAAAAAAAAAATTAGGGGTGGACTACCCCTAACATTTAGGGGGATGAAAAATAGATGTTGGCCGATTCTCAGACCTACCCAATGGGTACACAAAATTTCATGAGAATCGGTCCAGTCGTTTCGGAGGAGTATGGCAACGAAAACTGTGACACGAGAATTTTATATATTAGATTATCGTTTACACTAGGCGATGACGGGCTTAGCCTTATTTAGGAATTTTATCGACGCAAAAACGAATAATTCATTGTATGAATCTTAATGCTCTGTATCTACATGTAAAGGCTGACGTCATTCAAAGGTCGAGCAACAACGGATACTCGAAGCGAGCGCAGAGATCAGCAACATATCGCTAGTGCGCTTGGACCGCGCTAGACACTACGTTCTATTTAATATAAAAATGCGATTTACAATAGTCCTGCTTGCTTGCTTGGCAGCTTGCCGTGCCGATGACATCGCACAAGCAGCCGGCCAAATCTTCAACAGCATCCTCCCAAATCTGATCAGCAACTCCGTAACCGGACAGCAAGGAAGTACATCAAACACACTCCAACAGATCGGAACAGTTGTAGGTGGCGTTGTAGACTACGCCAAAAAGAAAAGCTACGAAGACGTACTCCGTCAAGTGCAGGATGGAACAACAGATGATGATTTGTTGCGGCTCAGTGAGGAGATGTTCAGCGGAGATATCAACAATGCATTCAACTACATTCAAGTGAATTTGCAAGGCAAAACAACGCCCATGTCGCGGAACGACGAGGCGCAAACTAAGTAAGTTGCCATTACTATTACAATAACCGACAACGATCTGTTTATTTACAACATTAACATAATGTAAATACTGACGTTAAAGTAAATATAATAGATAACCATAATTTTTAATTATAATAGGAGTTCCGTTAATAAAATAGGTGATCATGGATAGCTTTGCTATCGGTATGCTAATAATGTTTTGAACAACATACAAATAGTTTTAACATTTATTATTTAGATGAATCATGATTTAATAACTTAGCATTGTTGCAGTCTATTGAATGTGCCGGAAAACGTATGGAATGGACCTACAATTAGACCATGCGTTGCTCTCTTCGACAATTACCACAAAAACGTGATTAGACCCGAATTCGTTACACCAAATGTAAGTATCATAACAAAGAACATAATCATTGCATCACATAAAAGTACACAGTTACAAAAATTACGTTACAATATGATTTAAAATGCGATCTATCACTATTAGAAATTAACTGAAATGAATGGTTTGTAAATTAACTGAATAGAGTCAATATTGATCAAACCTTTTAAGTAACAAAATACATGATAAAATATTGATCACATAAGCAAAATTTAAAATATTAGTTACACAAATTTGGCATGAATACTACTAAAGTAGCAGATATAGTTACTTTGCATGCAAACAGTTTTAGATGGAAAGAACAAAACAATAGCATGTGGCCAATTGAGTCATATTAGCATCATACATACAAACGACTCAGGTAAAATAATCTGCATGATGTCATTTTAGGAGGAAATGGAACAGACAACGTTCATCAACACGATTCTTGCGACCAATCCTATAAGAAGTTTAATGACCCACCTGGCGAACAAAGGTAAATTTAATATTGTATACTAGTTACGTATGCAACTACATTTGCTTGCCCTTTAGGTGACAATGCCGCAGAAATCATTCGATATTTCAGCGTGGACTTAGTGCACGGATCAGGTAGAGTTACGGTTTAGTGCTGATATTTTTCTACTCATGCACACTATCATATTTAAGAACAAACGGCTACTGTGAACCTGATAGTGGTGGTGGAAACAGTCATCGAAGGTTATAAAATTCTAACGTTTTAGCTGTGATGTTGAAAATTCAAAGTGTGATATTTTTCAAATTCAAGTAGAGCTTAAAAATACTTTTACCAGAATTGGTTTGAATAAAATACGTTGAGCACTTTTTGAGATGTATGACGTATTTGATGAAATGCTTTCTTATGATTTCGTAGTCAAAATCACGGTTGAATTAAATTATGCCCACTTCCTTCTTACAAAACGCAAAACCTGGCGAGAAAAATCAACCGTGCGAGTAAGTAAATGCAATTTATTAAAACAGTTTATGCCTACTCGCCCTGCACACTTAACCTCTCGATGTATCTGCGTGCTGCCATGGAAGTCGGTATAATGTACATACACGAAGGATTGAGTAACATCTAAAAAATTACAGCAGATTTATTCCAGACAACAAGTGACATGGATCTTGCAGGACAAATTGAATCGAACTTATATTATCCTTGCGATCGACATTTAAATTATCCATAGTTAAATATTGTATTTATTATCCATAGTTAAATAGTTAATTTATTATACATAGTTAAATATTCGCAGCATACAATTAAAGTTTCATGATAAAACGGTATAGAGACTGATATCACAAACGAGAGGTCAACATATAACAACAACAAGAAACTCAACGATCGTATAAACAAGCGTGGAACCGGAATGATCAAAGTTACGAAATTCAGCAAGAAGAATACCTACATTAATAACTTCACCTCATATTCAAATTATGTGCATTTTTGTTTAATTAGGGTTGACACAAATGAACGAGTACAATGAACAAGTGGAACTTTTAAAGAAGATATGGTTCACAAAGTATGCTCGCCATTGGACAGGCCTCTGCAAGTGCAGCTGTGCTTTCGAGAATATATTCATGGCTGAGTTGAAATCCAATGATGTTTTGGGTAAGTGTCAATAATTTCTTTTGTTTTGAAGCTTCTTAAACGAAGGAAGCTTATAATTTTGCCATCCTTAAAAGTACAATATTCTTGGCAATAATAAAGTTTTGAATTTTAAAACTAACGGCATAAATGTCCTACTGGTGGCTTCAGATCTTCCCATGTTTTGTTTTTCGAGGAATGGAGGGTATACCTATCACGCTTCTGTTTCACGATTAGTGAGTTTCACATATTAGTTATCTCGGTGTGCTAGTCTCCACATAATTTCTTTTCGATAAGAACACTCAAAGTCTCGAACATCGAGGGTGGGTTGCCGCTAGCTTATCGGTTCCCCATCGATAATATTATGATCATAATATTACTTTGGAGAGTGTGCAGCTGAGCTCTACGATCAGATTCCACCATCTCCCTTTCATCGCACCGATATATGTGGACATTCCACCTACTACTCCCTTCTCAACGAACAAAGCACTTTGCGTCTACCTTCGTCATACACGTTTGTTTTCCCGATACTTACAACCTGTATGTCTTAAAGTCCTGTGGAATAGGTACCTTTTAAGAAGGGGTGCTCCATTTAAGACCATATTTACGTCTCACATCGGGCAAGATAATGGTCAACCGTGAAACTATCTCTCTCTTTTGTATGCATATTATGTACGATAAACTGCCTAAAGCGATGCATGATGCTCAGACAGGATTTCAATCCATTATTTTCCAATAAGACGTAGCCACTAAGCTATCATTCCTACGTAAATGTATGTTTAATGTTAAATAAATAATATTGCTCACAAAAAATGATCAACTAAATATTGTGTTAAGTACCTTTCAATATTAAAATTCTTTTAATAGGTCTCACAGTTGGCTGTTCTTTGCTAAGCGTGAGCTGGACCGTAAGGCCAACTATCTTGGCTACATCGACAAATTGGATTTGAATGGCGTAAGTACATATATATGTTATTATAACTAGGTATATTATTTACACGCATTTCAACAGCCAAGCCGTCGTAAGCTTCATGGTTGACGTGCTCGCTTTACAAATCACATGGGTTCGATTCCTACGCAGGAAACACAACAATGCAGTTGTGTTGATATAATGGGCGTATATCATAAAACTGCAATAACGACGTGTTGACGATGAAGAAAAAGACCATGGGGAAACCCCTGTAGATTCAAATAACTAGTGCATCTTGGATAAACGTAGCAGTTATTCAGTCTGTTCCCTAAAAATGGGGACGCCCGAGCCCAGGAGTGGGACGTTTATAAAATTATATTATTACACTTACATTTTGAAAACTTTGTAATGTCAACCATAATATGTTCTGTATTACTAGGATTCGCCCACGACTACGATCCTCGGTAGACGGGTAACAAACATCACATTAACTTGGCCAGTTTAAAGCTCCCAAGGTGTTTTCCGCGGGAGTTCCGGCATACAAAGTACCGCAGATTTTAAGTACGAAAATTTACCATCCATCAGCGAACACCGCATTGAAATTGGCCCAGTATTTTTTTGGTGAATCCCGAATAAACAGACAAACACAAAAACCAAAAGACTACACTTACAATTTCATAATATTATAGATAATCATTTTGTTTTGCTCGACTAAACTAAAACACGATATGCAAAAAAGCGGGCATTGACCTTTGAAACTTGACACTAGCCGCTAGATAATTCGAATATATTTTTATCTCCATAACTCGCTTTATTTAATATTAATACCATCAATATTAAATTTATTGAAACAAGACTAAATGAGAGACATAAAGGTAGAAATACTTTTCCTTTCAAAATATTTACTTAAAGCATACGTATTCCAGAGAGATAGATTAATTGCCTTCTAAACGAGGACGTTTTAACCATCCCAAATTGCAGCTATTCATTAAACATGTATATCTATAAGTTCTTTCTAATGTTGGTGGCTTAGTAGCTGAGACTAAGATTGAGTGGATATCAAAATTATATTGTTTCAAATTTTGGCAGGGGCATATGCCATTTAAATAGTTCTTCTGCCTAATGTACATTTCGTTATAACTAACACGTGCTGACGGTAAAGACATACATCGTAAGGTAACTTGCACGTCGACATTATCGATGTGTGAATCTCGACAAGCCGCCTTAGAAAAGCATACAGACTGTCCGTTATTTTGTCGTGGAATAAATCTATATACAACTACTAAGACTCGATGTCTGCAAGGGGGAAAGGCGTAAGGAAGCTTGCACTGAGAGCCTTCTGTCGGCACGTTGTTTTTATACGCCAATGTACCGCTGTCACATAATTATCTATGGGTGTCACTCTGCACATCTTGGTAACGCCAGCTCTCTGTTAACTTGTATAACAATAGTTAAGGAGGTAGTTAGTGCTTACTTATTGCCCTTTAAGTCAAAATCTATAACCTCAGTCCTATAACCCTATGTCGCAGGTGTTATAATTTTGGGGCCTAGTAAGCCCCCGATATTACATACCTTAACCAGGGCGATGCTGTGCAACCACCCAAGGTTCATAACCGTTTCGCTTCTCCACCTGGATCCAGTACCGCTTCTCACTAAATTTTAATATCTCACATTTCAGAAAGGACTTATTCTCAAGCAGCACTCCGTGTTGAGTGACACCAAGGATGCCCCCGAAGTCAACATGTTCGTAGGGACTTCTCCTGAATTGGAGGTGGCTTTGTATACTCTCTGCTTCATGGCTCGGCCTGACAGGCCCTGCAAGCTACGTTATAGTAACATCAATTTCTCCATCCAAACCAAGACCATTAAAGCAGACAACCTACTTGTCCTGGACACTGGGATTCCGTTTTTTTGAGTGTATGTATCTCATTAGGACTCGTTACTGTTTATAGTTTACAGAAGATGTAGAAAATAATGTAATTAAGGGAATCCGACTGAATCTTGCGTTGCATAGATGGGTACTATAGACCAATTTTAAAATAAAATTTTTTGAAAGTTTGGTATAAAATTTTTACTACAATTCTTAATACAAAAAATAAGAATTAGCATTGTATATCTTTTATCTAAAAAATAAAATTCGCTGTTGGTCTGTTGAAAAAGAATAATCAAGTTTTATTTAAAGAATTGGAGGCCAAGTTTTCCTTACCCGGTACGGAATTATATATGTCTGTATGTATATGTGATATTGCGATATTATACAGTCTACATAATAGCCTTGTTGTATATACTATTTTAATTTCATAAAAATTGATTGTCTACTGTCGATATTACTTACTGATATATTATTAAAATTACCAAGTGTCCTATATACCACAAACTTGCAATCCATCTACTACTTAATAAAGTAACACGATGTATTTAATGCTCTCTTTTAAGTACAAAGTAATAAATAGTTTTATTAATAACATTACTGGATTATTCATTTATTGTTCAAACAACAAACCTAATTAACGTTTTTCGAACTGTTATCATTATTATCAGCCTATAATAAGTATTAATCGCGGTCTTGCCTCGGCCAGTAAATAGCTTAGTTATTTATTATTTTTTCGAAAAATATAGTTAATTTAAAACGTATAAGTATTTACACAAAAACATCTTATTAAGGGCCGACTTATCAATCGTCGGACAAAAGTTACTCATCGAATAAAATACGACATGTAGAATAGAATCACGTTTTAACGCTTTAAGTTTAAACGTAGTTGTATTATTTGGGAAAAAAAAAATCAACAGGAACAAATAAAAATTACAGTTTCGCGAATAAAACAGTTGAGCTGTCACTTTTACATTCAGTCAGGTGATAATTTATTGATGGATTACTGTTATCTGATCGAAAATCGTCCCTAAGATTTTTTTAAATACATTGTATAATGTTAAGATGTGGACATCAGATATTCAGTTAAAAAAAACAAATTAAGGAGTTCATATTCAGTATGGAAAGAACTCTATACCAAACTTCATCAAAATCGGTTCATACGCAAGAACGCGCGTTTTCCTGGTATATTTACATACATATTTTTCGCTCGTTTTGAGGGGGGCATTATAATATGCTGACAGGTTACGAGATATATACTTCAAAGCGTTTAAATTTATTAATTTGGAGGTAATTTATAAAAAAAATATTGGTCTCTGTGGTCTAGTGGTTTAAGCATTGTTCTTGTAATCACTGGAACGTAGTACTGTCAGGTTCGATTCCGGACAAGGCAAATTTTGTAAACCAACTTTATTTTTTACCTGTCTTGGATTAGCTCCAGTCATTCGAGTGTTATTCTTAATTCATCCGAGACTTAACGAGACTAGCTTGGAAAAACATAATCCAGGTGCGTTTTTGAGCGATGCCGTTTCGATGAGTGATATTTCAGTTATTTTTCAAAGTACGAGGTACGGTCCCTTTCGAGTAATGGAGCAAAACATAACATTATAGTATGCCGATAATTTGCATCACATAAGCTACGATCAATGCGATGCGCAAAACGATTCTTACTGTTCCGCCGACGACTAAAGATCCGCGCCAGTAATTATACAATGTCTATATTTATCTGCACGTTTATTATTGTACGTACACTTGACGAGACAGGTTATGAAATGAAAGAAGAAAAATATAGATATCATAGACATATATTTCAATATTTGTAAAACAGACAATATGACATGATTCCTGTTTCAAATCTAAATTGCATTGTTCTCATTTCTAATAAATATTTATTGTCGCGTAGTGGCTCGATACAAAGGGTTATCTACGTGTCACACAGAAATTATATACACAAGGGTCAAACTCTAAATCGCATATATATTGCACAATTACCTACATTAACACTAGATAATGAGACCAATCGCCGCACTCTTAGTTATTTAATGGAGAGTTAACATTGAATCTAATACACGAAGAAAAGTTGTACCAAAGAAAATTACTCGGAAAAATGTAAGCAACTCGAACAATGATACCAAGTTATCCTATACAACATTTTTGCTTCTTTAAATAGATAAACAACGTTTAAAGTTTTGACTAACTGTTTATTATTTATTTATTAACTTTACCAAATCAAGAGAGTATTTTTACTAGCGAACAAAATGGAATTAAGCATCAAATAATATATTAAGTACTATATAGAATTGTTGTTGGTAGTACTTTTCTTCGATGATTCAAAATTTCAGAATTTTTGCTACAATATGACATACTTCGAATTTCATGATGTAAATAAATGCCCGTATCACAAGAAAGTTAAGAACACAAATATGAATTTCACTTTCAATAATTGGATTTGTTCTTGTAATATGCCAGGTTTCACCTACTATAATGTTATAATTAGTAACTGGGACCAAATGTGTCTTATTTATAGTGCTAAAATACGCGTTATCATACGTTATCTGTCAATATTTGACGTCATTTACAACTAAAAACAAAATCGCATCACAAATAACGTATTAAAACCACTGCTACATCTGCGTGGAACGGTCTATAAAACTATAACATTATCCCAGATGAAGCCTGATCATTGCAAATTATGAATAAATTTAGATAATTATTTTTTACATAATAATTAACAAAGTTAATCGTCCATTAGATTGTCTATGTGCGGCGATAAATATTTTAATTTAACTAATAATCTCCATTGATATGTACAAACGTAGACTAAAATATCACTGATATATTCAGTAAAATAACTAGTCGAGCCACTAATTGCAGTAAATTTTGAGCTTAGCATTACATTTCTAACAAAACAAACTACATCTAATATTTGGCAGTACAGACTTTGCGTATTCGTTAATGTTTATGATAATATGGTTTCCAATTTTTGGCCAAGATTAAATTTGACGTCAATATGAAAGTGTATTATTAATATTTGAGTTTTATCGATTCCTACTGAAGACGATATCATTACTGAATGATAACTTTGGCCACAAGCGACGGGAAAATGTATAGCACTTACGTAGTAAATTAATTGCTACATAACAATATTTTTTCCAAGCAACGTTAGGAGTTTAGGTACGTGCTAAGGTTTGCACCTGTATGCATTTTGCAATTTTTTTGCAATCCGGTTAGCCGTTGGCTAGGCGCAGGTAAGAAAACTGTATGTAACCAGTGGCGGATTTGGTCTAAGTCCTAGGAGACCCGGGCCTAAGGAAGCCAGATATTAGGGGTAGCCAATCGTGAAAATTTTTAATTGATGATAACAAGAAATAACTCAAAGTACGTAAATATTCTAAAGGCTCGCGCACATTACGATGGGCCACACTGCACCGCATCGTATTACATTTCCTAAATCACTTCTGTACTTTTTATAAATAAAATATAAATAATGTAATTTGAAGTAATCATTTCGTTCAAGTAAATTCAATATATACTCAATATGATGGGTGCTGAGAAAGGGGTGGCTGGTACTTACTACATGGCCTGGAGCCAAGATTGCAAATCCGCCACTATATGTAACACTTACACTGTTTTCAGTACGCACTAAGGCAGCAGCCAACGACATGCCTCATTTACATTATGCCCAATACCTCTTACGCATTATTTGAATATGTCAACTTCCACGGCACGCGGCAGTAAGCAGAAAAGTGGTAAGAAGGCATCGCGAGTTTTAAATAAGTTGCATTATATACTAGCCTTCCACTTCATTTGCAAAATATAAACGAAGGACTAGGAGATAAAAAAGCTTTTGATGATAACAATACCTACATTTTATATATATTTCAATTTAAAATTTAAATTGAAATCAAATAATGATTTCGTAGTTTTGAGCAATTTGTATAAGTTTACGAAACTAAACTACTATTATAATTTTCAAGTCGAATATATAATCTTAAATTATAATTATTATCCACTAAGCAGCAATACATGAGAATCAAGATATGCAACAATGCAACTGCAGTTTAGCAATATTAGTATTAAATCTTATTTTAAATATTACTATTTACAAATAGTCAGAAACTATACTGCATGCTTAATGCAAAATTGTTAGTGGAAGACTGTTTCCTGCAAACAAAAAGTATTAGAACAGTGATATAAATTAATATAGGTACACAATTTAAATGCAATGAAAAAATGGCATAATATTTTTTACCTATCTACAAATAACATTGAACTATATTTAAACAATTGGCTCAACCAATTAGACCCTTTTTCTAGAACAATACTCCTATACAGTCCTGGATTCACAATTTTAAGGTGAGACATTTAATTTACCGCCCTCTAGGAAGAACAAGAAGAATTATAAACGATTTTGCTAATTTTCTCCAATTTTAGCCGCCCTTTCAGCGCATATGCAAAAATCAACACAATGCTAAGGGGCAATCCATATATTACGTCACTTCTTAAGAGGAGGAGAGGGTCCACGAAGAGTGACATTGTGTGACAGAATGTCCTAAATTTCGTGACGTCACTTTTCAAAATACAATATATTTAAGCTATTTACGGAATTGCTGTTTTAGTTTAATAATATCTTAACGTAAATTTTTAAAATATGTGATGTCACACTATGGAGGGAGGAGTCTCACGAATGCGACAAGGATGACTAGGATGAGGAAGGGGTCAAAAATCATGAAATTGGTGCAACGTCATTTGTGGATGGCCTTTAATTCGACAAAAATAAATAAGTAATTTCAAATTAACTTATAAGTACAGGGTCGGTTGTCTTTTCAAGTTTACCAATTATAGCCCCAAGCGTCGGTTTGCACATTAGTATTATTCTAAAATACGAGCCTCCTTCAATGAGTCCAAGTAAATCCGATGAGATGCAAAAACCCGTACATTAAAAAGTTTGAGATATATAAGGTCTGTTCCAACATCATTTGAAACGAATGAAGAATTTTCACAGTTTTATGTTAAAACAATATATCATTTATTTTGTTAATGAGGAGATATTTTTTTTGTAAATTGGGCATATTTATTTTAAAAAAATGAAAGTAGTATAACCATATACTTTTTAAACTTTTTATTTTGGTGTGTATTTGGTGGGTATTTATAAAGTGTTAAAAATCTACGCCTTGGTATGCGTGTGTTGGAACAGACGTATTGTAAAAAATCGATTTCGTTCAAAAAAACTTTACACTATTTATACTTACGATCTTATCTATTTATACTTAACTCAGACGCATATAATGTATACTAATAGAGAATAAACATCGAAAAGGGAAGTTACACAGTAAATAATAACAATCTTACATGAGAAAGTATAAATACTTCTGACTAGAAAATTGTTGGAGGAATCCTAATACCCATAAAACAATACAAACAGAAGGAATATCAAGCAATACATAATTAAAAATCATATAAAGGCTATTTAGACAACAATGCTTCATTCCGCAAACCTGTTACATTTATGGATGAATAATCTGTGTTTTTTTATTTATGATATTATATGATTGCATTTAATATCATTCCTCTGCCGAATGTAAACTAAAACTGCGAACTCTACCTAATTATTTTCCGAGGACCAGTGTTCCTTCCGATTGTACGCCTTAATAAATAAACGATGATATTCTTAACCAATTAAAATTCGACAAAAGAGTAAACAACAAAAAAAGCAATAAAAACTGCTAACAACAGCAAAATGATTTCAGAATAAGTCTAAAAAAGGCAAGAAAGATGCATCACTAACTCATTCAAGCAAGTATAAAAATATATTTTTGTATATATTTGTTTTCCATAATTTTTCTTATATTAATGAGAAATAAATACAACATTTTAAAACCATTAACTAACAAATATACACGCTGAAATTCATCACTAATTTTTAATCAAATAACAATAGAAATAAAATGCAACCATAGCCACATTACAACTCTATGGTTTATATAAAAGTCTATTTATTTAGATTTAGTTTATATAGAACAGGGCTTATTTTTCAATAGTATGTTGCGCCGGCACAGCTTGCACAGTGTCAGACTAAAAGATATTGCAAACATAACATGTTGCTATACGCACTAAAGCCTTCTTGATGGTGTGGCTTCATCTGCAGTAATGTTAAAGATTTACGGTCTTATTTATATTGAGTTAGAACAAGTTTGTAGGCTTCTTTGAGGTTCTTAAAGAAGTCTACTCACTTACTCTGGCCAAATGCGAATTATTTAAAGCGTTAAAAGATAATGTACCATGTCTGTGTGAAAGGAACTATCTAACACTATCGCAGAGGAAGCCCCACCATAATAGATAAAAAAAACTAGCTTAAGTAGGTTCATACAAATAGCCCACATTTAAAACATTGAAAGACTAGGAGAAAAACGTGTGTTACAGTTTTAAATTAACAAGACTTAAGAAAATTTAAGTTTAGAGTAAATTAATTCCATTGGATGAGATTGCGATTATTTTTTGTCAGAGATATCATGATAACAATATTATTAAAATTTGGTAATTGAAAATTGGTTGCAGTCCTTCACGTTGCTTTAATTATTGGCTTGCTCTATTATACTTATTTTATCTCAAATCATATAAGGAGAAAAAGAGAAAACACTATACCTAAATAATTACTTTCACGACAATGTATACAGGAATCCTGGCTGTAAAATGTCTACATATTACTAACAAAGATAACACCAATTCATTTTTACAACACGTTTTACTCCTTTTATATTTCTACAAAAAGCCTTCTAGCCTGAACCGTATAACATTCTCAAAATGTATACTTTTTAATCTTATAGACCCTACAGACACACTTTACAAGAACATCGCGAGAAAACAACACAATCCGTTCCATATTTGCGTTCCTCGTATTCGCGTGAGAATGTAGAGGGCCCGTTATCCGTTGCACTATTCCGAGTGAACATTCCAATGTTCCGCTTAAAACTAAACAAAGTAGGAGCCGTATTCGTGCGGCATGACGCCGCGGCGCGGGTAGAAGGTGTGCGTGAGCGAATAACTGAGCAGGTTCGTGATATTCGACGTGTAGATGTCGGCGAAACGGAACAGCCGCCGCGAAAAGTACGTCGGGTTGTGGTACGTCCGGAACACGCTACCGAATTGCGGATTGAACACGGCCTTTATTTCATTCCTGGAAGTGAAACAACTCCTACAATGGAAGCATGAAAAGTAAACACAATACGCATTATGACACACACCAATTAACTTCAATACTAATTTGTACATATATAAATTTTTCACTTAAAGACTAATTTAAATAATAACTGGGAAAATTCTCATTTTACACAAAATCACATTATTGAAAAATAATAATACTGGACGAAAGTTGTTATAATATATCAAACCTCAAATAATCTCTCTCGGTCATCCACTCGGCCAAAACCTTCAACGCCTCCGGATCCTTGTAATCTTGATGGTCTTCGATCAGCTGCGTCAGCATCTGCAGCCAGTTGGCGTTCTCTTTGAAAGACTGCGTGTTCAGTGTGTTGATCTCGTGCTGGAAATTGTTACGAAACAGGTTTATACACCAAATATTTCTTTTATTAATTAATCAGCAAAGTAAACATACACAGGGTATATTCCAAGTTCTGAAAGTTATACTCGAGTAATGGGTAATACAAACAGATTTCGGGTATGACCATATCTATGCCGATTTGATGTGTCTTGACTATGAATTCATTTGCCTTATAATTTGCCATAATCTCCATCCTTACATAATGCCTTTTTTAGAAATATTAAAATAATATAATTCATAGTAAAATATACAATTCCGACATAAAATCAATACAATATAGAGATCGTTCTTGAAAAGTAAATTTGAATTTTCCGGGTTTCGGTTTGTACACGCCAAATAAAAGAACTAAATATTTAACCAAAGTAGAAGCTACCATGGTTCCCCAACTATACGGGCGACACGGACAACGGCCAACTATTCTCTCACACCCAGCCAGTCTGATCAATCAGCCTCAGCTTTCACTTTTCATAATTTATCCAGTAACTAGGATATGCCCGTGATTTCATCCACGCTTTACTTAAAACTCCCGCAGGATTCCCGGAACATTTAAAAAAGAACGTAAGCTATCGTTTAGTGAAAAAGTTGTTGGAATAAGCTGATTTTTATGCACCCAATCTAGTATAAACCGCTTCGAGATATTCTCGCGCGATTCCCGGGAGAAGGATATCAAACATTTTATAACATAAAATTTGCAATTGATCAGTGAAAATATTACATGTTTATATTATAATTATGTAGTATTTAAATTGTATGATTTAAGCATTATTTAAAATAAAATATATTCCCAGTTTCCGGTGGCATTATAATAATAATAATAATCGTCAGACAAACACACATATAGTATATCCTCAAATTAAGCAAGTAACGCTTGTGTTATAGGTAATATATAACGGATTACTCTGTGGCCGATCTCAGATAGCCAGACCATAGTAAATAACGGATAAAATACGTTTCAGAAATTTACTATACCGGGAATTGAAACCCGGAGTCTCTGCCTTACAGTGAGGTAGACCGGCAAAGGCTTAGCCCGCTCAAACGTAATTAATTAAATATTTATTTTATCCAATATTCATTCAACTATACATATAAAATTATAATACACATCTAATTATATATATGTCGGGGGGAAGCTTTAATTGGACGTATTGTTGACTGGATGTATAACGCACAATATCATTTGTTTACATTTTAATTACTTCTAAAATTCTTAATTTAATTTAATTTGATTTATTATTAAATGTTTCTATAACTTAAAGATCGTTCTAACCTAATAAAAGTTATGAATATTGTAATTTAATAAACGACCAATGAGAGCAGAGCATGTCTAGAGCGGGGTCAGACGCGCCCTCTATACTTTGGTAGTATCTACTTCGGTAGACTGAGGAGTTTTTGTGGCACATTTGGTTGATGGCAATAGGTCGAGTTGGACCATGGAGTATTTTAAAGAAAGTATTTAATTGGAAGTATGAGCGGGGGTGCCCTGAACCCGCTGCTCGGTCTAAACTATGTTAAAATGTCTTTTAAATCTAAATTAAAAGTGTATAAACCGTTGGGCCTTGTGTTTGTTGCTCGCATTTTATCCTGATGACGCCCACAAAACCTGCAATAACTAAAGGAGATGTCGTGAGAACGAGGCCGTTCTGCGACATATATTTATATTTATTCTCAATTAATTTATTCTAATAGCCACTAGATACTCACCTGTATATACATGCCAATAATAGAGTACAAGGCCATGTGTTAATGTTTACTGTCCCCCTCTCACTTGGTACTAAGAACGCAGAAAGGGTAGATGTAATAATTCTAACTACCTCATATTTATAAATTTTACGTAGAGCGCAGACTTAGCATCTTCGTCAAACCCTTTTGGGTTTTAAAAATATGTATGTTTTTGTTTGAATAAAAAAAAACACAAACAAAAACACATTCTCACATTACTTTATAACATATTATTTACCCCTAGTAGTCCTCCCTACCTTAAGGAACGTTTTAAATTCCTTCGCCTTTCTACTTCCCACAATTTGCGCACTCACACGTATTGTAAACTCACTACACCTGCACACACTTCATCCTTTTTTGATAACTCTTTCACAGTGCAGGCTGTCAAATATCGCCTACATTTAAGAACGCACTCAGAAAACACTACTTTTCCTTAAATAATTATGCCTAATTCTTATATTATAGACTATGTAATATTATATGTATGCATGTATTTAATTTATAAAGTAGTTTAAGTATGTGTATTTTTTATTTATTTATAATTTATTTAGTTTAAGTATGTTTATTTATGATATTTGATATTTAATGATCTGCACCACCTACATCGCCAGATTAGATTAAATTATTCCTTAATTTAGGTTGCCTGGAAGAGATTGCTTTCAGCGATAAGGCCGCCTTTTGTTCCTACCATAACAATATTGTAATTGTATATTTTGAAATTGTGTATTTGGTGAGCAATAAAGTGTTGTCTATCTATCTAAAAAAAACACAAGGGTCGTTATTGAAACGGTGCGTTACCGTGAGTTCATTGATGATGGCGCCGGTCCGCCAGCCGTGCTCCAGAGTGACGTCCGCGAGGTCGCTGTACGGGTGGTCCCCGAAGTAGAGCACCTGGTGGCCGCGCCACCCGGTCAGTTCCTGCAGTTGTTTCACGGTGCCCTGTTTGCATACAACACACGACTTGACATTAAAAACTTGTTTTTTTTGTTTACGACGACTAGGGCTTTAAACACGATTCTGATTGAGTAATATTCTGGTTTTTATACGGCGGAAACTCCCCACTTTACAGACATAAAATGTCCTTTTCAACACACTTGCTCATAAAATGGCTCTATGGTCACCGCAATTAGGCACAGAATGACACCCATAATCAAACTGTGACTAAAAAAAATTATAACTCACTAGATTTTTTTTAAAATTTTATTGGTTGAGTTGCTTTGTTCTTAAAAAAGATTTATTCAAAAAAAAAGATCGTGTTCTATAGAACAAATAAATTAATGTTCCTATTGCTTGCTCATTTCATGCAACTTCTTATTTAAATAGATAATTTTAACTCGTACGTGTTTAATAAATAAAACTTTCACTCATATATATAACTTTTTTTTTCTCTGTAATAAAAGAGAACTTTAAATTCCCCATTTTGTACGTGGCAGAATAGACGCAAACCCTATGCGCGGAAAAAAAAACCTCATCCCTTTAGTCTGTGGCCGATTGCAATGCGCGCGCATTGGAAAACTGTTATCTACTAAATAAAATGAGTTTTTGTTGTTATTTTATTCACAAGTGTGTTGTCGTATGATACACGTGTGTATAGATGATTACCGTCCTCGGCTCTCTTAAGACCCTCGCCTACGGCTCGAGTCTCAATGGGGCCTCGGCGGTAATCACCAATATTACACACTAGTACCATAATGTACTATTGTTTATCTCTGTCATCGAACATATTGTTACAATGAAAGGAGCACAGGCGTGGCAAGTTTCTTATTCATCATTTGTGATCTAATACTATTCAAGAATTTTTTTACTGCCGCCACTTTGATTACATCTTAATCTGATGTATTGTTATCATGTGCAGGTGGCATTCGAGGAATCCTCATTGCTGTTCCGTAAAACTTTACAATATAGATGTTTCTATTCAGATATTTGGGATTAATGGAGCCAGCGCTATAAGTGGGACCATATAACTTGTCCCTACTTTCCGTTGATTGCTAATAATTTGAAATTGTTCAATCAATAAATTTAATTCGCGCAATACATAACAATACTATTATATCAAATCTCTAAATTGTATGTTAGGTTGTAAACCTTTTTTTTTCATTTTTCATTTTATAAAACAAGTCAATTGAATTTCATGAAAAGTCGTCCAATGCATGGCTCATATTAAATAGAAAATACGAAATCTCACCTTTTCCCGCAGTGTATAAATACAGGCTTAGAGTAATCAAAATCGTTTCGAACCTCTGTATTCCATACGTTTCATTTCATAGTGGTCGAATTTGTTTAATATCTATTACTTCTAAATAACAAAATCTTACCTCGTAATAAATAATGCCCTTTTCCAAAGAAGTGACCTTCTCCCATATGTGCGTGTTGGCGTTTTTGTCAAACACCCGTATTGGGCGCGACACTTCCGTGAAGAATTTGGGTTTATTAGCATTCACTATGACCACATCGAAAAAGTCCCGCCAATCTGACCCCACCAACATTTCCATACCAGCATTACTGTGAAATAACATCACCGAAATATGTAAATGTTACATGCTATAGATGCACAAATGAGCCACCAACAACCTCCAATGAATATCATCGCCTGTAACATTTAAGAGTTTCACCATAGTGTTGACCATCTGACAACACTTGTTATTTAGTCTATGTGCCAGTAATTGACAGAATAAAGGCTGACATAGACCTACCTTCAGTAAAAACCATGTAACATATAAATGTGAATGAGAAGGTATAATATACGAAAGCAATATTAGCATGTAGAACTCATAAAATAAATCTCTGAATCAGTTATAACTGCAATTATCATACTTCTTAAGACACTGGAAATGCACATATTTTTTTGTTTCAAAAATGCAACTTTCTGAAGTGAATAATTAAAATTACCAAAGAATTTCGTAGTTCCGAAATGTCAGGGTTCGGACTGGTCATATTCTAAGCGCAAAGTAATAAAAGATCAACGAAATCAAAAACAGCTCACTTCCAGTTACTTACATAAATCAACTTACACAAAATGATATAGGTGGCTCGTAACTAGGAACAGCTGAATTCCACTTTCGAGTTGATAAAAGAAATCAACTTACACAAAATGATATGGGCTGTTCGTAACAAGGAACAACTTTTTTTGACTGTCTTGCACCATTTCAAAGTATTTCCTTAGATCTTGATTCGGCCTTATGTATTCTTCGACATTCTGTGCAACAATCTTGTGCATTATTGGATGGCAACTCTGCACCGAATTCTGAAATTGTAGCATTCTGTCTATTAGAATAGTTATAGCATTATGGAAATGGGGTCGGAAAGATCACGTGTGACATAGGTAGGTATTTCGAATATTCATACGACTTTGAAGGAATTATCTTTGTAAGTCTGAACAATTGTCATTTACTAAAATCAATTTCAACTAAAACAATTACAGAAAGTCATAGAGGTAATATAGGTAAGCGCAATGAGTAGACTTTCCTACATAATATGCTGATCTTAAATGAGGTTGAGGAGAAAATAGGATGGATAAATGTAAACCAGAAATTACTCGAAAAATTAGGGATTAAAGAAAAATATTTACCTACCTATGACAAACAAATAGAAAATACAGAAAATAACAAGACACCCTATGATATAAGGAGTTATGTAGATGAATTAATTACAAAGTGATAGAAACTAAAGAATTGTACAACAAATTCACTGTCGAGGCTTCACATCAAGATTGTTACTGGTGCCAGTTTCATAAAAAAATATTTGCACAATTACATTTTAATAATTAACAGGAGTAGCAAAGCAGCCCAGAGAATGTAAAGTGTTGCCTTGAAGATTAATTCCACTATTCACTGATAAGTGTGTTGACACTATACCGATAATAATACACAAATGGACCTTCCATGTTTCTAGGCTCTTTCATACTCTTACAATGTTATAAAGATTGGAGTTACCTTAACATCTAAAAACAATATTTCTGGATGATAATCAATATGATTTTTGATGAAATATTCTGCCACATTACACAATAAACCCATCTCCGGTACAGAGAAGAGATCTGCAAGATGTACCATTTTTGCTCTGTTAGGCTGGAAAGGAAATTAAATTTTTACAATATTTTTTACAGTATGTCTAATCCTCATAAAATCCTCATTGGGCTATCTTACACATTTTAAATAATATATTATTACTAGCTGTCCAGCAGACGTCGTCCTGCCGGTAAAAAATAGGGTTGATCGTAGAGGTTGAAAATCTAGAGTTGTATGTATTTTTGTATGTTGTATCATAAAAAATAGAATTACTAATTTTGTCTAAAAATAATAAAAAATTTAGGGTGACTACCCTAACATTTAGGGAGATGAAAAACAGATGTTGGCCGATTCTCATAGATACCGGATAAGCACAAAAAATTTCATCAAAATCGGTCAAGCCGTTTTGGAGGAGTATGGCAACGAAAACTGTGACACGAGAATTTTATATATTAGATATTATGTATTGTTAACCACTTTAACAGTAAAGACCTAAATTTTTGTGTATATTTTCATATATTATTAGATACATACATGTCTAAATTCTTAAACTAGTTTAAAATGTGAAAGTGAGTTTATTTTCTCTTCATAGCCTTGGGAATAGCTGATTGACATATTTGCTAAGTACATTATACAATTTCAATGAGGGTATGATTATATGACCCTTTTTATCCTGAAAAATAAGGTTAGTGATTCATGGGAAACAACCCATAAGCAAATGATTATCATGAAATTTGTACATTTATATTATACTTTTAAAGAGGGACATACACTAAATCTATTTCGAAAAATTTAACAGTTTGTGGGAGATATGGAATCAAAGTTTAACACCCTGAGAAAACATCTAGTAGTAGGTACCAAATTATCATCAGTTAACTACAAGAACTCATTATCTGCCATATTATACGTCAGTTAATGAGTTCTTGCAGTAAACAGACAATATAAATGTGAATGTGAGCTGGTCGAATGTTCTAATGCCATTTGTGTGTATGGTTTTTTTTCTATTCTCAGTACAGAACTCAGAACATAAAATTTAAAAAAAATGTAAAATATCATACATATATGTATGTACCTGTAATTCAGAGCAACACAGACTAGTATTTATCCTATATGAATATAAATTATAAATTCCTACGGAACCACACCTTAAGAAGGAGAGTGAGGCCACATGGATATGGATATATTGGATAGTATAAAAAGTACAAATATGCATGCATAGAATTTACACAATTAGACTAATTATCTATAGGGATAACATGATAATGTGTAATATTAACATTGTTAATATTACATAAACTTTGTATGCATTAGGAACAAGTGATAATATGCTTACAAATAAAATGCTTTAACATTGAACTGCATGTGTGTCATGTCATGGCCCTTGCGAGCATAACACACTGGGGGAGGCAAATGAATGATTGCTTACAAGTGCCTGAGATTAGATCGCAACTATATACATTACTTGGATAGTTTATATGTATATTATGTACTTGAAAAGTGTTTGGTTCACATAAAATTATGGTATACTTATTTTAATATCTCTACAAAGCCACCACTAAAATTTGGTAAATTCATCAGTGAAGTTTACCTATATGCTAACATGATCAAAATCATCAATTTAAACTCCAAGAGTAACAAGGCAGAAACAAAGTGCACAATGACATAACTAATATATGAAAAGCACTATTGCACTTTGAATATGAAGTGTGTTTGTACTGTCTATTCTTTTAATAAAATAAAATAGAGACCTAAGCCCAATAGTGGGATGTTTTGAGCTGATATTAATAACATAAACTTACTTTATGTGCCCTTGTGTCACCTTCAACATATGCAATAGGTATAATTCTGTTTTTGTATAACTTGAGAACTTCTTCAGTAGACACAGGTGTCAAGCCTCTGTACACAGCGCCAAATTGAATTTGTAAGAAAGAATCCAACTTTAAAAGTAGCCCTTTTTCTATGTCATAATGCAAGCCTCGTACAGCAAAATTAGGTTTGTATTCTAACTGTAATATCTCTGGTGGGTACTGAAAGTAAAGTGATCATAAAATGTACATAAAATATAAGCTATGAAGTAATTAAAATGGAATCCTATTATAAGTAAGATACCTATAATCTGAAAATTGACAATTATGATACGAACCATACTATCATTTTTTAGAAAAACAAAATAGGTAATTTTCTTTTGAAAATATAATTGAAATAGCAAACAGGGTGACTAAAGCTTCTTTCTTTTCTGCTTAATTATATTTTTTTATAAATTAATTAAAATATTGAATGCAATCTTTTAGTTGTTTTATGAAGGTATAAAGGCTTACATTATACTTTTCTAATAAATATTCTCTTCCAAGATTGTACAACAAATGCTCCATACTCGGTTTATAATGAGCCAATGTGTAATCATAATCAAACCCATACACTTTGACTTCAGACAGATCTAGTTCATTACATGCAAACACTCCCCTTGGGTTCACATCTTGAGGTAATTTCTTAGCTGAAAAAATTACATAATTCAGATTCAGAAATAAAACTCAGGTAATTCTAACTTTCAATTATGCCCATACCTATAGAATACAAGTACTAAAATGTCAGTATCAATTAATTCAACATTATAAATTTGCTAAAGACATTACACTTTACATTGGGAATTCCATAATACCTATGCTAATATGATTATTAAGACATATAATATTATAACAAAAATATTCTAATCATTTAACACATAAGGACTAGCTTTTTACTTTTTTAAAGGCAATTATAACTCTATTTTGCTAATGGGTCCCAACTTTCTACTCGGTCCATTACATTTCATACAATCTCCAACATCTTCAATTATTAGTCTATTGGCTAGGAACATCTACTCCTTGTTTTCTTAAGTGCTTTTCATTCCAAGGAAAATTAAACACTTCCATCAGTCTTCAGATTAGCATATAATCTAACTAAATTACTACAGGCAACACATATTTGACTAGAGAATTTTCATTTTTATTTCAGATTTGATCTAAAGGCTATTTTATAGTAAAAAAACCACAATCACAAACTACTTCTAAAATGACTGTTAGCACACTAATGCTATTTTAGAATACAGAATTATTACTAACTGTTTTATAGAAACTAACCACTTCCCAGCATGTCTACTTTTGATGATTCCTGTTGATTCCATGTCAGAACCAAACTTGTTTGTAGTCTAGAGGCTACTGTGTGTGGTTGAATTACAGTCATACAAACGAAAATCGTGATATATTATGTAACGAAATATGTTGTACTCCATGCAACCAGTAAAATTAAACAAATTATGGTTACTTTAGTAGTTTGACTTACATAAACATAAACTATTATTTTTCCTGTCATATTGGAAAGTATGTCGTAGATGAATTCTGGATAAGGAAAAAAGAGGATAGGAATAAGTATAAATTAAAGTAGCATACATATTAATCCAATGGACAAGGTTTGTTAATAAAACCTAAAACAGGGAAGATGGACAATAGCGGAGTGATACTTACATCTACATTTTAGCTTTGTTCGACAATATGCCTCCTTCAACAACTCACGTGAAGAAAATCCTTTACATAGGAGAACAGTAGGGGAGTGATGACAAATTACTGTTTTCCTTAATAATCCGAAGTTCAGGTTTCGAATTCCATATGTTGAGGTGAAGAATACATTCATTATAAACGACATTTTTCGTTATATACGGTTTCATATAACTCATTAGATTGTACACGTTCAATATTATGAAGAAAACCAGCCAAGTAATTAAGAGCGTGTAAATAATTAAAATCGACTTATAGAAATCTAGTAACATAAGAACTAATTTGTTCAATTATCTAAATAAGTTAGCAATTATTGCATAATTCGATCGTATTTGATTTTAAATACTATAAAACAGTAAGTATATACTCCTAAACATTTTAGAATACACTGACCAATGATAGTTGATAGATACTCTAATTACTGACTGACAGAATGACACTGACTCCGTTTGACTATATATAAAATAGTTAAGCCTCTCTAGTAGTGGTGGCAAATATAATTCGGTAAATAAAATTAAGCTAAACGGTTAAAAATATCATTTAACAAATACACTACGTGTAGTCGCGTAGGTAATTTTTGGAAATTATATACATGCAAGTTTCAACTTTAAACTCCTCAGCACAAGATTTATTATCGCTTTGCAGATATTTTCAACTTATCATGTAAATATTGAATTTTGAGTATTTGATTTTATGCTCTATAGCTTTCAAAATAAAGCACAATATTCAACTTGGTGTTTTTTACACTTAATGATATTTTTATTTGTTAGAAAATTGAAATGAAATGGTATTTTTACCGATCGCGAAGATTACGTCATTGGTTGATTTTTTAAACGTAATATATTGTTTGGTAATTGATATTACGGCGGGTCAGTGCATATTTTCTATTATTTAGGTATAGTTGTGTTTTTGTATTTCAAGAGATTTGTACTTTGTGTTTTGACTTTTTTTGTGTGTTTGAGACTTTGTTTACATTGTTGTTGTGGATTTTTAAATTTTATATCTAACTTAAAATGTAGAAGTATGAAGGAAAGTTCATTGAATCAAAAATAATACATATAATAAACTCAACCATTCGAGCTCACATTAGCAAAATTACTTTTTCAACGAAAAGATTAACCGGTATTTTCAACCAATAAAAATATCGGTAAAAAAATTATCAATTACCAATTAACAGATAAATAAATTCAACCATTAACGCCATCTTTACTCTCTAGTATAAAGTATTAAATATAGTTTACCTATTCCGATAGATGACGCTCCAAACGGTATTATATTCATATGCATATATTGTGTGTGTGCATATGGAATCCGTAGGTAAAAAACCCGGACATTTCGTACACACGAAGCCGCTGAAGCTTATGGCATAATTTGATGGCTTCAGGTGTTGTACAAATGTTATTTTGCTAACAATCATAAATACATTAATTAGATAGAGTCACCCAGACCCTTATCGACAGAAGTCCAACTTGGCTTCTCAGACGCAGATATCACACATGCATGAAAATTGAAACCCCCTTGCCCTTAACCAATCATACAAACAGTAACAACCAGTTTAAACTGGGGCTGGAATTTAGGTTCCTTAAGCAACACAATGCACTTGTCAAAAAATTCAATTCTTTTTTTGTTATATTCTACGAAGGCGGCATCAACCGATAAGAAAATGTTTCTTCTGCCGTTCTTCTCTCTCAGACATAACGTTGCCAAACGGCAATAAGATAGTGAAGGTCGCTTCACTCACCTCAATCACCGATTCCGGTCCACCGGGATCCTTCCCCTTAGGCTTTATACTACCCGTCGCCCGTTCTCAATTAGTACATTGTGTCGCCATTTAGTCCGTATTATTAGATTTTTCCCCCTTTTATAGCAACAGTCCAGCCGAGGTAAAGTATCCTAGTTAGCTCCCTCGAGCAACTTGTCCCCCGGCTCGATTTCGCAAAGCGAAGGAACTCAACCCGAAAACCTGGTAAAGTTGTACGGTCTTAATATCAACAACATATAGTCAATTCCAATAAAAAAATTGGTGAGTTTCACATACTTTTACATAAATTATTATTTGAACCATTTTTCTTTTGGTTTAAATTATAAAGGGTTTGTGTTCGTTTTTAAAGTACAATTTTATTTTGTCCTCTTTATTCCAATTTAGTTAGAACAAGTTAATAGGAATGTCTAGTGGAATTTATCGGACTGTCGATTGAGCTGCTATCTATTAGTATTTATCGGGATTACCCATTGTGTTGCCATCTATCGATATAGGTAAGGTAAAACCTACTTTATATACAATATATAACACTGACAGTACTGGTACTGGACACTAATTTTTCTTTGACATTGACAAACGAGTGATAGTGATCAGTGCTTAGGCCTTGTCCGCACAGCGATATTTCACCGCGAGATTTTTTATTCTCGCGTATTAAATTCCGCGACCGGAATTACACCTAGTACGCACTGCGAATAAAATTTCGTGCTATTTTGTCAGTTTTATTCAGTTCTCGGCTGAGACGCACGTGTAGAATGGACCACCAATTTTAATTTATCTAATTCTAAAGCTGATTGATCATGTATTAGCAGGTGATGTCAGGAGCCTTAAGGTCTGAAAGACAGTGTCGGGGTGAAGTTAAGGAAAGGAATGCTCCTGTGGTTCGAGCATGTGGAAAGAATGACTAAACAGATATACAATGCAAAAGTGGATGGATGCAGAAGTCGTGGCCACGACACACCTTCAGGATCAAATTGCTCGTGTACTAGCAGAAGGTGATGTCAGAAGCCTTAAGAACAGACGAGCGTGCATGACAAGAGCTATGAATGTCAAAGAAGCAAGTGAGGTGTGTGAGAATAAGCCTGTATGGCGCTCTGTTGTTCGTGCCTACCCCGCAAGGGACCTGGCGTGAAGTTATGTATGTATGTAACAGACGTATCAAAAGATGTCATGAACATTGAATTCACCCACTTACGGCATTGAGACCCATGGAACGATTTTTCTATATAAAATATCAAGAGTTAAATACAGCAAAAAGTTTTTTGGCTATTACGGAAATAAAAGAAAGTACTTTTGTGTCCTTGCAATTTGATGAATCTACTGATATTGCACAGACTTTACTGCAGTAGCTTTTTTTTTTTGAGGCGAGGGAGAATGACTAACCGATTTACGCACTCTCTGGGCCGTCACTAGGAAACGGCACGAATCCACGGGGGGCGGTAACGCTAGCAATTGTATGCTTTATTTGCGTTCCGTCCGCTATGGACTACACAGAGGAGTGTGGAGACTCCGAGTGATGCCGCACGGGCGAGCAACCTCAATACCCACTAAAAACCCCCTCCTCCCTGACGACCCTGCGCTTTTGTGTGTTGGAAAGACTGAGATATAGAACATGGTTACGCAACAGTCGATCCAGCGCAATAAAGTGCTGGAAGTGTGCCCTGGGAGAACACACTCCACTTCGAGACGGGGGTAGTTGTTAAATCCCTTGCTTTACCTAGTAGCTAAGGGCCCCCTCGTTCCGGAACCTAACTCAGGGAGGGAAGTAATGCGCGTACCTGCCTCTCCGGGTGCCGGCTGAAGGCCGGCGACCTCGAGAAGAGACCGTAGTACGCGCCGAAGGACTTCGCTCCCTATCCCTTTCTGCGGCCTCCTTTCCGAGACATTACTGCCTCACAAAAAGTAACCGCAGCATCCCAGCGGTCGCCGCTCTGCAACATGGTCGTTACCAAGTCGCCGAGCGATCTGACGGCTCCTACGTGTGTCTCGAGCTCGAAACGCTGCGGCGTCCAGGCAGCGCACTCGACAAGCGTATTAAACGCCGTATCGGGTGCGCCACACTGTCGGCAATCCGGGGAAGGCAAGCAGCCCACAATGCAAAACAGATACTGATCGAAACAATCGTGTCCGGTCAGTATCTGGTTACTGCAGTAGCTTTCCCAACCTTTTGCAACTCCGCTACAGAAGCTTCGCGACCCCCCTAAAGAGGCTTCTTTAAAAAACTTTACTACTGAACCACACGTTGAAAAACACTGGTCTAAGGTGTATAGTCTAAGGGTGCGTGCGAATGTGATCTGGCTGTGCCAGTCTGGGACTAGGGATTTTCTTTTCTTAGGAAGACAGTAGTGGTTATAGGTATACGGTAGGTAGGTACCAGTCAGGTTTGTCCAAGATGGATTTGCAGGTTTTACACAAACAATTTGTTTGTGTAAATAATATTCACTCAAGGCAAGCGTTGGAGCCATAATTTAAAAAAGACTGCCTAAAACGGTATGTTGATGATCGAACCTTTTGCTTAAATCGAGGCTACGACTACCCTCTGTACTAGGCTACTAATCAATACCTTTAAAAAAATATTTGAGATTACCAAAATTTTGTAAAAAAATAATGATTAAAATTCTTTAGACTTTTAGTCAAAATTTTAAATATTACTTATGTAAATCTACATATTAAAATGTGAAGCAAAAACTTTGTACCCTATTTTACGAAAATTGCGCGGACGGAGTATGCAATTTCGCACACTTATAGTTTACTTTACTTATTTATATAGAGAAGAAGCGACGAATGCTGTTTTTTTAAAGTTATGCATAAAAATACATTAAATCAATAAAAAAAACATTACACAACTACTATGTATTTGACGCACACAGCCATATATACTCTTTTGTTTTTTTGTTAAAGTCAAATTAGTCTTGGTGAAAACTGTGATTATAATAGCCTCCTAGCGCCCACGGTCCTTAAAAAAGTACTTTAATGAAATAGTGATTATAGCCCAACACTAAATCCAATTTCGTCAAATGAATGCCCAGGGTACTATTCTAAGTACCCCCCCAACTTTAACCATTGTTACTAATTTTAAGTTACCACCTTTTTAAAATGTGATGTCTCCGAGCGTATGTTCGAGGTTTTTGCTTGTGTATGACCAAGCACCAGTGCCAACAAACACAAAAGTAATTTGTCTTTCTTGACTTAAAATGGAACAAGATCATCGAGTGTGAAAATTAACCTTAATTTATTCATGAAATCTCTACGATTTGTGTTCATATGCTTATCAAAAATAGTTGCTCATGTACTGTATTTGCTGTTTACATCAAAACTTTATATGGATCTGAGATATAGTCAAAATGATCATAATTCAAACTTTAAGATCTTTTAATAGACCTTTGGTTAAATAAGGATTATCATGATTGTTTCGAATGTCTTAAATAAATAATAATAAAATAAATTTTTCTCTTAATTTTAAAGGATTATTTGTTATTAAATTGGTTTTTAAAGTTAAAATTTATTTTAATATTTTTGAAGGTAGTTGAAAAAAAAATTATGTGCTAAAGTTTCTTGTTTGTAGTCTAGTGCTTTTGATCCAAAGGCCTACCAAAAGGTAATCTATTTTTATCCTTTTTTTGCTTCTCCTCATTCACCTGATCCAAAAAAAAATATCATACTTGTGCGATTACTGTAAGATAAAAATTTTAAAATTCAAAGTCTTGGGTTTTCGCCATTGAAACGTTTTTAAGGGCTTGGGCGTTTACTTTATGAAAGCGTTGAACAACCCGGGCGTCAGGAGGATAGAAGTATAATAATAGTCTTTGATATTAATTATTATGAACGCATTTCGATCACGGGCGACCACTAGCAAAAATAATTAAACAACTATTATTCAATAAATTATAACAGGGTTTATTAGCTAGGTACACCGATGTGACATGTAGATGTTTTATGACAAAAATAAAATAAAACATGCAGGCTTATAATTGAAAATTAGATGTATGAAGTAAATTTATCTTCATAGGTAGGTTCCCATCAAGGTATATAAATATGTACATTATTTTTTTATTATTTTATATTTTGGTATAATCTACTTATGATTATTGTGTTAATCATAGCTTACGTTAGATTAAAACTTCTTTTCTTCTTGTCTCGCTTATATTTAATGCCTATTCAAAAACTAAGCATCTAGTTAACATTCATATTTGCGGGAATGCACTGCCAATCATATTTTTGCTACGATATCTGAAAGTGTGTGTAATAATATTGACATCCTTATTTGCAAGCTTCAATTTGCAGTCGTTGTCTGAGCGTGTGACGAAGCAGAGTGTATAAAGAGCTATTTCTAGTTCTGGAGAGGTACCGATGAACATGCTATCAACAGGTTTGTCGGCACCTTGCTGATTAAAATGTAGCTTCATAATGACACCTTTCTGCAAAATGTAATAATAAACACATAATTTAAACCAATCTCTGTTCTCTTCAATCCACCACATGTTACGAAACGGTGGTAAATTGAAGTAGTCTCCTATATAGTAAATAATGACCATAAATAAAAGTAAAACTAAATAATTAAAATGAACAAGTTAGCGATAAGCTAAGTAAAACTTGAATAATACTCATTGACACTTGACATCTTTGTCTTCTGTGATCACGGCTGCTGAAAAGCAGCCGAAATGTTGGAATAATAAAAATCAAATAAACTACCGTTCTTAAACCGTTGAAACGAACGTTTATTATGTTATTACTATATTATCTTTTAAAACTGTACAGGTAACACGTAGCTTCGATACTTTTTTGCGTTTGTAGTAGGTGTACGGTTAGCACATAAATAAAGAAACAAATATTTTCATATATTTTTATAGGCAGGTACTTAATATGAAACTACTAACTATGTTAAACTAAAAATTAAATACTTTTAAATATAAAATTTCTTAATAATAAAATCTTTCTTTTGTTTAAAAAAATTGAAGACTTACATCATTCAGTTGGACGTACTTCAAGTATCCTAAATAGTTTACTCTGTTAACTGCTTCTTCCTTTGAGAAATATATCCAGTTATGCAGTCCTGAAGTACACAATATTAGAAGTATTTAGAATTTTATATTCTATGCATATATAATAATGTATCATAATGTATAAATAAGGAACAAAGCAGTTCAAGCGTTTTTGTCGCCCCAAATTTTTGTCACCATACGCCTAGTTGCCTACCATGACTAATGCCTACCATTTCGAGCCGTCCCTGATCTATTACGCAAACATCTATAAAATAAACAACAGAATGTATTGTGTGTTTCTTTTTTTCTCTTTCTAATAACATTCATTATTCCCGGAGTCACGCCTTTCACGCCCAATAAGCTTTACTTTCACATTGTTTTCTAATATATAATAAATAAATATGCTTTAGAGCGGGGGCACATGATCGGTGCGGCGCCTCAACGTTGTTATGTCGCAGCGGCGTTAGACAGTCGCTTAATAAAAATGGATCGTAAAAGACGTCTGTTGTTGGGCCTACTATATGCCCGTGCGTGTGATGTGACGCATAAGCAACTGAGCGGTGCCGCTCCGACGTCGCAACGCATTCACCCCTCCCCGCCTCGTCTCGGTGGTTGCGACTCCGGTGCGGCGCCGCAGCGCATCGTGTGCATGCCACAGATATATCTATGTAAAATGACGCAGCGACACCGCTCCGGCGCCGCACCGCCGCCGCAACGCATCGTGTGCCCCCGCTCTTAGTGTACCTATATTCAAAAAAGATAAGTTACAATACAATAAATATGCGGTTTCGTCGTTATATGCATATAATATGTATTCTCAGGCATAGTTTTTTGAATGTATAAAAAGTTCGGTAAGAGTAGTAAAGGTATAATTGGGTTGCTTTGGACTTTTGCCCTGGAAGTCAATAAGCTATGGCGATTGATTAATTTTTTACTGGCTAGCGAAATATAACTTATCGCTCACCCGAAACTTCCCCATTTTTCAGTTCCGATACGAAAACATGTTCAAATCCTGAGCTACTAATTTTTCCTTTCCCTCTTGAATACAAGCCAAACCATAGTTGTTTCAAAAAATCTCTTTGTTGTCTAGGATCTGGAGTAACGTATCCTAAAAATGAATGCGGTAGTTGATTAATTAAGATTATCCGATATCGATCAATAATTTAAAATTTGCTATCGATTTATTTCTCTACCTTTATCTTTTAGGAAATTCATTAAATGACGAATTACCGTTGTGGCCATAATTGCATCCATAAAAGCGTTTTCTTCATTCCTTTCCTGCCAAACATAACAAAAATACGAAACTGAGCATTAGAGTGAAATAGAATATGGAAATGTATAATAGATCGATGGGAGTCACATAATATACCTGTGGTGTCACATATTCATTTACTAAAGTATCCCTTTCATAATTATCCAATAAAGGCACAAACTTCTGGATAGTAGGAATATTCCACGCCTCTGGGGACACCGTTAACAACCTGAAATGTAAATATTTTCATCAAAGCAAACATCGTCTATATTTAACGGAAATGATTGACGAGCATGGAAAGTTGCATAATATCCGACGTTTTACGTGATTTATATGCCTCTATCAAAGACGCGAATCAAAAGAGACAACAGCGAAATAACAAATGTTATATTATTGTTTGATTTGAAAATCGCGACTTTATCAATGTCAATCGCTGGAATGAAATAATGCTCTGCGGTCAACGCCCATTTCGACTCACCTCTTGAGATGGGTCGTTGTGAGCGGTGTGTGACCGAAATTAATTACGTCATGAGTGACGTAATTTCGCTCAATACCTTAGTTTCTTGTTCAGTTCACTACCAATTACAAAGAAACTAAGACAATATAGTGTAGACAACTGTACAGTAAAACATAAAGAAAAGTCGCAGCCAACCTGATTTGATACGTTGGCACTTCAAATAAGTGCCAACGTATTAGTTGGCAATGAATGACATGTGCGCAAACCGACAACGTATTTGTTATTGAATTACAGCGATAGTTGTCTACATCGCAATTGCAGCGCTATCTATTTTAATATTCCGTATATTCCACGGAAGGGACGTGTTTTATCAAGTTAATTATTATTATCATAAGTGTCGATTCGGGTATAAGTCAACTATGTGTCGAGTTTCATTTATAATATACGTTCAGTAGATTCCAAAAATGATGTTACAGGAGCGCCATCTTTTTCCCTATTTTCTTCTATCCGTGGAAACGACGTCATTTATATAAAAGGTACTATCCTAAGTTACGGCCCCGGATATAAGCTAGCTCGACGTCGAGTTTCATTTAAAGCCGTTCAGTACTTCTAACGTGATGATCTAACAGACGAATAGACAGACAAACATTATAAATATTGCATTTACGGTATGTACTTGTTCGAATTGTCCCTCCCTAATTTTTTCATATTTTTCAATGCATTATACAAACTCGAACCATTTACAGATTTATTATAGTAGTAGATAGATATACATACGGTTGAGAAGCTTTATCTTCTTTCGATTGAGATGTAGTTTTTTCTTGATAATTCACTGTGACGTATTTAGCAGCATTATTGACGTCCTTTCGTAATAAATCTTCGCTTAAAGTTATTATTTCATCATCAGTCACACTATTAGAAGCCACTCCTTGGTTTTTATTGTTATTCAGAATAGTACTTGGTAAAACAGGACTACCTGGACGATATTTTGGTACGGTTGGCACAACAGGAACTAGAGTTGTTGGCTTGGGCGTGGTTAAACTAGTTGCAGTACCCGGTTTATTGGAACCCGCAACTACAGCACTAAAACTTAAAGGTTTAGTCGGTAATGTTGGCGATGTAGGTGTTGTTGGAGATGTTACAAACTTTGTAGTAGAGACCATTGGTCCCAAATTGGGGCTATTTCTGCTAGTGGTTCCTTGTACGATTGAACTATAGCTAGGAACACCGTTATTTTTGCTATCATAGAAGTTTATCAGGTCCTTAACTTTGTTCGTAGATTGTTGATTATTAAATGTAGGTTTAGTTGATGGATATTGTGGGGACACATAGTCTCGTTTACCCCCTGAGTTTTGCGTAATATGCGTGACTGTTGTACCAGTTGAGGATGTTTGAGTCTGAATTGTAGGTCTTGGAGTGTGCATTGTAGGTCTTTGAGTCTGAGTCGTAGGTTTTAATTGAGGAAAATTAGCTACGTAATCCCTTTTTCCGCCAGCATTATTTGTCGGTTGCAGTGTAGATGTTATTGATGTAGGTTGGTTTACTACTACATTTCTTTTTGGCTCTGTTGATTGGACGCCTCCTTCATGTTGCAAAAAATCTGTATTAGCATTATACCGTTGATAATCTCGACCTGAAATGATACAATCGAAAATTATTAAAAAATCATCGAACTCCAAAATGTTAATAATCGTTATTGCATTTCGTATTATTACATCCCTTTCACCACCTTTGCACCCTATTGGATTCTCTTTCACAAAACGGAGGCTGTGACATCACACACCACCACACATCTGTGGTGAAATAATCGAGAAGAATAAAGAGGCGCTTCCTGTCTCTTTTGATATCTCGAAGGCGTTTAACAGGGTCAGGCAGCCTTATAAGCAAACTTCCAGCATATGGATTGCCTGAAAGTCTCTTTGCTTGGATATCTGATTTTTTGAGGGAACAGATAATAGTGGTTGTAGATGGTTACTCTTCCGATCACATGGGAAACAGTACGGGAGTCCCTCAGAAATCTGTTCTCTCCGAAACTCTCTTTGTGCTACATATTAACGATCTACTTAAACTCGGAGTTTTAGCATTGACTACGCAGACGGCAATACAGTTACAGTTGTGGACACACACACACACACAATATATATATATATATATATATATATATATACATAGGAGCGAGGAAACGTAGCCAGCCTTCTGGGCACCTTACCCATAGAAGACGGTGATCTGGGCTCAGTATTCTACTTATAGTCTTGAGGGACTATGGGTAGAATACAATACAAATAAGTTAAGTTTTCTTACATTGTATTCAATAGTATGTAATGAAGTATTTTCTGTATATATACATATATATATATATACATATAATGTTTTTATATTTATCAATTTTGTGATATAACGTATCCAATATAAACCCTGTTGGCGATAATACAGGTACACCAAATTTTATGAAACCATATTCATTCCAAGATTGAATAAAAACAAAATAAAAACGAAATCAAACAAATATCTAAACAAATTCACATTCATTATAATTATACATTTTGTAGTAAGTATAAGCGTTGTCTATTTAGTATTAAGTAAATTGGAAAGTGTAGGTCAAATACAGTGAGAACATTTGCCGTTGTTACCGTCTTATGTACAACTATTACCTGTATTTGTTCAGACATAAAGATTCATTATTTCATTAGAAAATAAACTAATATAACTAGTTCGAATGAAATAGTAATGCTTGTTGAAACTAAAACCGCTGTAGGTAATATTCTTACGTAAATAAATTTTATTACAATTTCACTTAAAGACAATTTTCTCAATATAACAAACAAAATACCTCAAACAAAGAAGTACATATGGTATTTTTTCCTCTAATATATAAAACAAACTTGGATGATTCATATGTATAAAAACTTACCTGAACAACTTCCAAAAGTCAATAGCAATATACAAAAACAAACACTTTCCCTCAACATTTTTTTTAATTTATCGACAACTTAATGGATTATTCAAAACAACAGCACATTCATAAATGTGCGTCGATTAAAAAGTACAATTGAATTGACGTTAGTTACATGACAAACTTGGACACGATCTGGCACAGAACACAAGTACTCTCTAACGAGAGCGATCTGGTTTGCGCGACTGTTTTGAACTGTACCATAGATGAGCTGTGCTGCGCCCGCGCAACGACTCAGTTCGTAAGAAAAGGAGGACGATCGATTTTCACAGTCTTGTTGAAACACACTTGTTTGCGTGTCGTTTAATCTTTCTACGTATGCCTCTGATTTGGTCGAGAACCTTGACACAAAGGTTATCTAAAGTGATTAATTACGGTTTGATTTACTCGAGTCGCGATTCGAAGTAATTTTGCAAAAAAAAGTTGGTAATTCAATTAATTTGAAACGTATTTTCGTGCCCTATACTTTATTTATTTAATACTAGCTTCTTCCCGCGACTTCGTCCGCGGGGTGCGGTTTTTTAACTATCCCACGGGAAGTCTTTAATTTTTCGGGATCAAAAGTATCCTATATGTTGACCAGGGATATAAGCTACCACCATACAAAATTTCATTTAAATCGGTCCAGTCGTTTCGGAGATTAGCCGGCACAAACAGACAGACAAACAGAGAAACAAGAAATTTGAAAAATATCTAAATTAGTTCTATTTCACTTCTTATGTCATTTTACAGAAATTGGCTTCTACAATTTTATTATAAGTATAGTTAAATATGATATTATGACGTGGTTAACATGTATTTATCTATGCAGAAACTGAGAAAGAATAATTACTCCTACGGCCAAGGGAGTGTTGTAAGAGACGGTATAAGGACCCACATCCCGGTGGTAGGGTATTTGCAAGCATGGATGGCTAGCCTACTACTCTGTGGTCTATAATATAGACCACAGAGTTGTTATCGTGGCATATATTATATGCCACGATAACAACTCTGGCTTGTGCTCCGGTATTACTAAGTGGCTAGATTCCAACCCTCCTAAGACGCTGCACACTGATTATACTTTTGGTTTTACTTAATTGCAGTTTCAACAAATAATGTCAAAAATTGAGAATTTTGGAGTTGTTCATACCACAAGTGTACGCGCGCATAGAAGTTCTTATTACATTAGTACCATGGAAAAAGAATACTATAATACTGTGGCGACCGAGGGTAGACCTTTCCGGCAGCGTAAGCGGATCTCAAGACTTTAGAAAAGGTAGAAGATTCTGGAAAGAAAAGAGAAGGACGAATACATTTTAGAAAGGGATAGACAATGAATGAAAGTTTTGGAATAGAAAGTTCGGGAAGGAAAATACAGATAGATAGAAATAAAAGAATAATGAAATTATAGTAAATAAAAGAATAATGAAATTTTGGGTTCTAAAAGATTCTACCGGGTGTACCGGGCAATTTAGAGTTGAGTTCAGTTCAAGCAGCGAAGCGACAAGTCCCCCAGGGGGTGCCGCCCTGGACTCTACTCCGTCCAGGAAGCGATACAAGGGGACGCGTCCCCGGGGCCCCGAGCCGCCACTGTCACATCCCCTTTCACTCCATGACAGTGGTGTCCCACCTCTCCGCCTCCAAATCCCAATGCCTTCCCTTCCTTCCCAAACCTCCTCCCCAAACGCCCCTCCTTTCCCGATGCTCGAGGACGGCGGTGGTGATGTCCACCCCACCACCGCCGCCTGACGGCGACCTATCCTCCCCGCCCGTCGCCACGCTGCTGTGTGCGCGAGGCGCGGGGAAAAGGGGAGGAAGGAGAGGGGGGAGGGGTGTTGGCGCAGGAGCAATCCTTCGCAGCCTCCCCCTCCCCCATCGCGATCCCCCCCCCGCCGCTGACGCTGCTTAGAGCGCGAGGCGGCGGAGGGGGGGGGGTGGGCGGGATCCCGCCCCCCCCCGGGCCGCTGACGCTGCGATGCGCAGGCGGGGGGGGGCGGGGTGGAAGAGAGGGGGAGGTGTTGGCGCAGGAGCAATCCTTCGCAGCCTCCCCCTCCCCCCCGCGAAGCCCCCCCCCGCCGCTGACGCTGCTGAGAGCGCGAGGCGGCGGAGGGGGAGAAAGGAGAGGGAGGGGTGATGGCGCAGGAGCAATCCTCGCAGCCTCCCCCTCCCCCCCATCGCGATGCCCCCCCCCGCCGCTGACGCTGCTGAGTGCGCGAGGCGGCGGGGGGAGGAGGAAGGAGAGGGAGGGGTGATGGCGCAGGAGTAATCCTCGCAACCTCCCCCTCCCGGCGGCAGCGGGCGTCGAGGTCTGGGGGATCCACATAGACCTCCGCCCGCACTAATGCCGCGAGAGGGCGCGAGAGGCAGCCGCGCGTCCCTCTCAGGGCCGGGGAAACGTCATTCCCCGGCCCGCACACAGGAGAGGCCGCCTCTGTTTACGAGGCGGCCGGCCGCTGCCGGGGTAGCGGGTTAAGCTCACGCATGTACCGCGACCCCGGCGCTAGGCGGAAGGAAGGCTCCCATGGGGTTTTAGTGGGTATACCGGCAGCCGGTCGTATTGAACCGGCGTCAGGGAGCCCCACACACCGGCCGCGCATGATCCCCCGCGCGGCTGACGGTGCGGCAACGCATTTCCCCATGTAAAAAAAAAAAAAAAAGCGAAGCGACAAGTGCGATACGGAAAGGTGGGCAGAGAATTTTAATAGAAGACATTGACGAGTTAAGTGGTGAATTTAGTGACAGTTTAGTGGAAAGTTAAGTGAAGGAGGAGTGTAGCAGCGTAGTTTGAGAGAAGATCCAGAAGCGAGCTACACGCGGTAATATTGGAGGTAGCAGGAGGTGGTCTACGCAATATCGGTGACGGTATTTTGAGTATTTTTGAGTAAGACATCTTATCAGTCCCGGGTACCGGGACTAGTTGTTCTCTAATCCACTTGAACACACATGATGATTTTTCATCAAAGTAGAATCCGCTGATTAGGAGGAATTTAGCGGCACCACCTACCGGGTCTAATTGTGAATCTAAACTATACCGGTGGTTTAGATTCACAAACCATCCCGGGGTCGTTTCAATCGTTTAGGAAAAGTTCAGTGACATACACACGAACAGAAGAATATTATATATAAAGATTTTTGGACCCGAAACCCTCGCACGCATCCTCAGGACCCCTACTAAAGTTTCATCAGAATCAATTGCTTAGGAATGCATATTGGACAAATATACATTGGACATTAATTTTATTTAGTATAGATTTTTTGACCCAAGAACACTTTCGGGCGTCCTCAGTCCACTCTGCCAGAGTTTCGTCAAAATCTGATCAATAGTTTAGGAGCACGTCGAGGACAAACATACAAAAATTGACTATTTTTTAAGATTTTTTGCCAAAACTTTCCGTGTGCCTCAAGGAACATACAAAAAAATGCCGAATTAGTTAAGCCGTTCTTGAGTTTTGCGCTTAGGAACATTTATTTATATTTATATATAGATAGATTTACAATCATAATAAACAAGTCTTCCTGAGGCGCGAGTACATTAACCACTAAAGCTACCACTGCTTTTAATGAAACTGAAGTAGAACAATTTAAAACGAACAAGCATTAATCAATTTAAAGTAAAAAAACCTTAGGTTAATAAAATCCAACAGACGCAAGATAACTTTGATAACCCAATAATGTAGGTAACGGTCTAAGGATAACCCGTGTTATTTAATAAATACTAGCGTATTCAATTTATTAAAGCAGACATAATGAGTAAATTAAATGGTGAACCACTATTGACACTGTGTCTGTACCTATCCTTGCTCTGCGTGTTGTTTTATAACTTGTGGGTTGGCCAGACATGTAAGTATTTTTTATTATAAAATATTAAAATAGTGTGTACCTAAGTAAGTGCCTATATTAATCGTTCGTCAAAGTTATATAAGGAGTATTCACAAAGATTTTAATTTAATGTATAGGAAAGATCTTTTTTGGTTATTTCTTCATCATAACAGTTATAAGTTAACTTCAGACTCGGTTGTGTGTTCTACATGTGGCTTATAATAATTGAGAAGGCGAAACATTTCACAATAAGTCAAATTTTAAATTCATCTAATTTTAAAATACCAGAATATGAATAATTCTAATTAGGTACTGTTTAACAATAAGTATATTTTAATGCGCTACTCGACTCCTTTAAGGTATGCCGTTAAAATTTTTATGATCGTACAAAATCCAGTAGAGTTCAGCGATTTATTAAAATGTTAAAAGTATTTCAGTTGATCAGTTGACCTGATTGTTATCTATCCTATTATTAACTTCTCTTGCCATGAATCTGCGATTACACTTCAGATAAATCAAAATATCTGCAAATTGTATGTTATAATAGAAGGGCGGGGTTTTCCGTGTATTCTAGTCTAGTCAACAAGTTCAAAAACGTGAAAAATAGAGATAAAGGTCCTAAAAATATGAGCGATGGCTCATTCGATTCGGAATCACCTTTAGAAAAATGTTTTTGAAGGATTTTGGTGCAGGTTAAAAATTGCAATTGTTATTAACAAAATAAGATGAAAAAAAATGATATTTCGTTTTTTGTTAATAACTCGAAAAATATTAACATTTAAGCAATTTTGAAAACAGCTCGTTAAAGAGGAGGAAATTTCCAATAAAAAAGTCCCAACTCTCGGAATTCTATCTCCATTATTTATAATTTTAATTAGACGTTGAAAATAGGGCTCCGCGCGGCAGTTACGGCATACGCGCGCCGCCGCTAAAGAGAGTTCAACAATAAAAATAATTTTTTTATAACATAAAATGTGATTTTAAAAATTTGAAAAAATTCTAGTATCTTCTTAACACTTGAAAGAATCGAGCCCTGAAAAAAAAAGTTTAATCACCATTTTTCAAAAGTTATTCAATTGTTAACTAACCAATTTTTTCTCAATCTCCATGGGCATAAACAATGGGATGAAAGGTATAAATAATTGGCCTATAAATTTTAAACTTCGTGGCGCCCTTTTCATATATGTACTTTATAAGATCCTGCGGTATATTTTCATTAAAGTTTATTAATTTGTTAATTATGATTTTTTATAACTATAGAAAAATTAAAAATCTAAAAAATGTTGATAATTTTTTTTTTTTTCAATTAATATTTAGCTATGCCTGTTTTCACATTGAACAATGGCAGTAATTAACATAGGTTATGAATTTTTTACGTAATTTGTTTATAAAATTGTTATAAACAAATAGAGAAATTCAATATTTTTTTTAAATTTTTTTTGCTATTTTGTTGTTGACAAACAATTATGATTTTTAAAAAAAAA
This sequence comes from Dendrolimus punctatus, assembly GCA_012273795.1. Lineage (NCBI taxonomy): Eukaryota > Metazoa > Arthropoda > Insecta > Lepidoptera > Lasiocampidae > Dendrolimus > Dendrolimus punctatus. Next base: position 10,375,969 of record CM022528.1, read on the forward strand.
AAAATTCTTAATTTTAATTTTTAATTGTTTAAAAACGATTTTTTTATATTTCGATTGTTTAAATAATGAGTTAAGAAAAAAATTTTCTTTTAAAAATCATAGTTTACACTTTTAAATAGTTTAGCAAAAAAAAAAAAAATTATTAATTATTTAATTGTTTATTAGTTTAACAATTTGTTATAAACAAATATCGACCAACGTTATATTTTTTTTCTGAAGCAGAAAAAAATTATAAAAATAGCTATATACAATAAAGTGAAAAAAAATATAACGTTGGTCGATATTTGTTTATAACAAATTGTTAAACTAATAAACAATTAAATAATTAATAAAAAATTTTTTTTTTGCTAAACTATTTAAAAGTGTAAATTATGATTTTTAAAAGAATTTTTTTTTCTTAACTCATTACTTAAACAATCGAAATATAAAAAAATCGTTTTTAAACAATTAAAAATTAAAATTAAGAAAAAAATTTTTTTTTAAAAATCATAATTTTTTGTCAACAACAAAATAGCAAAAAAAATTTTAAAAAAATATTGAATTTCTCTATTTGTTTATAACAATTTTATAAACAAATTACGTAAAAAATTCATAACCTATGTTAATTACTGCCATTGTTCAATGTGAAAACAGGCATAGCTAAATATTAATTGAAAAATTTTTTTTTATCAATATTTTTTAGATTTTTAATTTTTCAATAGTTATAAAAAATCATAATTAACAAATTAATAAACTTTAATGAAAATATACCGCAGGATCTTATAAAGTACATATATGAAAAGGGCTCCACGAAGTTTAAAATTTATAGGCCAATTATTTATACCTTTCATCCCATTGTTTATGCCCATGGAGATTGAGAAAAAATTGGTTAGTTAACAATTGAATAACTTTTTGAAAAATGGTGATTAAACTTTTTTTTTTCAGGGCTCGATTCTTTCAAGTGTTAAGAAGATACTAGAATTTTTTCAAATTTTTAAAATCACATTTTATGTTATAAAAAAATTATTTTTATTGTTGAACTCTCTTTAGCGGCGGCGCGCGCATGCCGTAACTGCCGCGCGGAGCCCTATTTTCAACGTCTAATTAAAATTATAAATAATGGAGATAGAATTCCGAGAGTTGGGACTTTTTTATTGGAAATTTCCTCCTCTTTAACGAGCTTTTTTCAAAATTGCTTAAATGTTAATATTTTTCGAGTTATTAACAAAAACGAAATATCATTTTTTTCATCTTATTTTGTTAATAACAATTGCAATTTTTAACCTGCACCAAAATCCTTCAAAAACATTTTTCTAAAGGTGATTCCGAATCGAATGAGCCATCGCTCATATTTTTAGGACCTTTATCTCTATTTTTCACGTTTTTGAACTTGTTGACTAGACTATTCTGGCATTAAATTTTTTATTCGCTTATCATGAAACTCTCCCATTTACTTAATGTTAGTAAAAAATACAATCTGGCTATGCGTTCTGTTATAAGAACGAGGTCAGTTTTCATCTAAAGCTTCAAATAAGTACATTATAATAGCCTTATAGCGTGTTTTGACGCTTTTTTGTTTGGATTAGTTAAATTTTATTTCCATTTAAATAAATTATTTTTTCATATCAATTATTCAATTTATTTATATGCTTAACATTACAGACAATTAGACATTTTAGATGTTATGTGTATAATTCAAACGCTATAAAACATAAATATTTTCAACTCTATCTTTATAGACAGACTTGAAAATATTTAGGATTTCGTTAATATTAATAGTTTTAATTTCGAGTTTTATAGCTTAAATATAAATAAGGTTTTGAAATGTGACGTCATGAAATTTAAGACCCCCTTCTACCCTTCACATTTCTTCGACCCCTCCCCCCTTAACGTGTAACGTAACTTATGGATGGCCCCTTATTGCAAAACTTAATTCCAATTCACGGAAACCTGACGTTTCACTATCATCATCATCATCACTACATAGTATAAAACAAAGTCGCCTTTTCTGTCCCTATATCCCTATGTGCGCTTAAATCTTTAAAACTACCCAACGAATTTTGATGTGGTTTTTTCCAATAGATAGAGTGATTCAAGAGGAAGGTTTATATGTATAATACATGCATCATATACTAAGGCAACATTGCTAATTTTAGAGGTTTCTATGTAGTGATGCCCGTGCAAAGTCGGAGCGGGCCGCTATGTTTTTATATACAACGTTCATAGTTTTTCTGTAGTGTTTTTAATTTTGTATCAGCATTGCACCCGTGCGAAGCCGGGGCGGGTCGCTAGTGTATGATATAACAATCATGCCAAGCCATAATTAAACTAGAAGAGTGTGATGTCAAGAGATTTCCTTGCAAAAAATGTCGATATATACATTTATTATTTTATATTATATAATATCGACGTTATTCGATCCTGTTGTTCGTGCCTACCCCGCAAGGGACCTGGCGTGAAGTTATGTATGTATTTATGTATGTATGTATGTATGTTATTCGATCCATTAATTAAATATATCAAGTGTACTCGTTGATAAAATGACAATATCATTTTTTTCGTTTTACACGACTTGTACTAAGACTAGAGTTTGTCCGCAGATGCGCAGTGTGTCAAACCCTAGACAGTTGCTCTATTTTACCTACACAAAACTTTATTCAGTTTTTTACATAATTATGATAACAAAGAAACTAAGTTCATATATTATAGTGTACACAACTGCCCAGAAAAACGTAGAGGCGAGTCAAAGCCAATAGAGTTACAACAAGAAAATTTTACATCAATTTTTCGCAACTACCTCCAAAACTATCAAAAATTAAATTAAAGTCAAAAACCAATTTAATAACCCCAATAAACAAAAATCTTGTAAAATTAATAGATATATTTATTTATTATTATTTACGTAATACATTCGAAACAATCCTGATAATCCTTATTAACATAAAAGGTCTATTAAAAGGCCATAAATTTTGAATTATTATAATTTTAAATCTATCTCAGATCCATGAAAGTTTTGAAGAAAATAGCAAATAAGTATAGTATTTTTTGATAAGCATATCAACACTAATCGTAAAGTTTTTATGAATAAATGAGGATTAATAATTTTCACACTCGACGATTTTGTTTGATGCCAAGTCATGAAAACAATTTTCTTTTTGTTTGGCAGTATTGCTTGGACACACCCAAAAAAACTTTGAACATATGTTTGGATGGTCTACTTTATAGAAAAGCGATAAATTGAAACTAGCAACAATGCCTGAAGTTTGGGTACTTAATATAGTACCTTGGAAGTTTATACGATGAAACTGGATTTGGAGCTGGGCTATAATCATTATTTTGTTGATGTACTTTTATAAGTACCGTGGGCGCTAGGAGGGTAAGTAGCGCAGTTGTATTGTTGAATTGTAGGCTACAACCAACGTCATTAAACCGAGTTGTTGTGAAAGCTCGGAAGGCCACATATAACTATACAGTTCAAATTTCTCACAAAAACAGATAATAAATATTTAAAAACTATCAATATCCTCTACAACAACTATTGTCATTATGTCATTTTAGAGCAATTCTACACATTTTTGGAAAATAAGAGTGAACAGCCCAACCCCAAGACCGCCGAGTTTCAGTTCCCGCCAAAAATTCTTTTTTTTTGGTCTATAGATCTAGCTATCCAGCCATAATCATTTTTTTTTTTTGTTATTGTAAACAAACAATTTTTGTGGAGCATTTATGATATTTCATGTTTTTCATTTATTTTTTACCAATGATGAAATTAGTTCTGCAAATATACAAATTATTTATAATACCTGACTTCTATAATGCAAAATAAACTAAGCTTTATAGAAACCTATTTGTATTTTTACGCTTGGGGTTTAGCGGTACTGTTTTCCCTGTACAAAATATTTCAATCACAAAGCGGTAAGTTTAAACTGTAGAAATTAACTTCTTGAAAGTCATATTTTCCTTCGTGTCTATATCAGATCTCCGCAATTTTGAGAGATAACTGCAAGAAGATAGTTTGTATTCATTTACACCAGTTATTTTTATTGTTATATTTGAAAAATAATACGATAGTAATAGTACTATAATATAAATATAATTGTGTACATAGGTTACTCTGCTGAAGATTTTTATATAAAACTGTTCAGGATATTTTAATATAAATTCAAGTCCTACATGGTCATGGGTACACCTAGGTCAATAGGTCATATAAGCCTTTTACTAAATGGTTAGTGTGATAGGTTTTTCATCCTATATAATGTCCCATCTTCAGGAAATATAAAGAAGCTCTTTTCCAATAAAAGCTGTAGATGTCCTTTTTTGGGTCAGGCACATTTTAAAATGTTGCTTGATGCCTTTCACTCATCCCTATGTATTATTATAGTTTTTCATATAAAAAAATCATTGTGTAATCAATATTGAGATTGAATTTATTGTTACAGATTTATTTGACAATGATCCAGGGCTGATATATATCTTCTATGATCTGAAACCTGGCTGGAAATTTATTGCAAGACATAAAGATGTTTCAGACATAGAATGGATCGCTTGGAAATACCTGTTTAAAAGTTCCTTTCCTTATTTAATAATTCAATTTTTAATATCAGAAAGTATTAGAAACACATTTCCTAAACTCATTAAGCATTGGTATATTGCTTCAAGTATATTTTACATAGTTTTCAACACAGGTGTTAAGTCCTTGTTGTTAATTTTAATACAACCAATAATTTATTCCTTTATCATCTTTTTGGGTGGTAAAAGGATTTTTATATGGATGATAAGTATCATTTTACTTGCTGGTTTTAATTCATTAAAGAACAAATATTATTTTTGGGATTTCTTAGATCACAGAAACATAAAAGATGAAGAAATATATCTGTTATTATTTTGTGTAGCTTGGGTTGAATTAAGATGTATAAGTTTTAGTCTTCAGTATATTGAAAGTATAGAGAAAAATGCAGGTTCCGAAGCACATGAACAAACAAAGAAAACAAAGATTGATCAAATTGTTAACATGCTGAGCTATGTGTTGTATTTACCACTGTTGTATGTGGGCCCTGTGATGCTTTATGATCAATTTGAGAAGAGTTTTACAACACCATGTAAGAAATTTAGTATAAGGCTAAAAAGTTTTCTCATAGATATGGTGTTGTACCAGATATACACATTTATAATTGATCTCTCGTTACATTTCATATATTTCCATGCCATGGCAACTGATATTGAGGTAAGGACAAAACACTTATGCCTGAAATACACAAGGTTATTTTTTTCTGAGCTAGGTCAGCAAGCTAGAACCTCATACTATCCCGGCTTACTGTCCTGACCTGGCAATGAGCACTGTGTACATGATGCTAGGAAATTTGAAGCTAGTGCCATTGCAGTGACTTAAAGTAACAACAGTTCTATGAAATAATATGAACAGCATTCTTACAAAAATCTTATCATCAGGAAAACAAAAGTCTTACTCATGCTCACTAGCCATAGCTTCATTGAAGAGATAGTTTTTTTATATTTCTGATGTGTGCCATGCTGGAATCATTATCATTATTTGACCTTTTAGGGACAGCCCGATTGGTGTGATACCACGGTTTCACAGAACATCAGCCCAAAACGGTTGTTTTGAGCTAATTGTGTTTTGCGCTATCTATTCCATATTCATTTTTCCTATCCGATCCACTCAACTCCCTTCTGTCCCTTTCTAAAAGCTGGCAACATGCTGGCTTCATTGCAAACATCTATAGGCATCGCGACGACGCTAACCACTTTCCAGTATGTGCCAGCTACCTGTTTGCCAGCTTCGCAAGAAAAAAATATTATCAAGGGGTGAAAGGCTATTTGTTGCAATAGTGTTTCACTACTGGATATTTGTGCAACATGTTTGATATTAACCTACTAATAATATTTTTTCAGACAGTAAGACAACTGCCAGCACTAGGACTTTGCGGCGGTGGTGTATACATGGGATTGCAATTTTATATGAAATATGTGACTTCATATGGCACAACCACGGCGTTTGCCAGACTAGACAATAATGAGCCGCCCCCAACACCACGGTGCCTTTTTAGAATACATGTTTACTCACAAATGTGGAGATATTTTGATGTAGGACTATATACATTTTTAGTGAAGTAAGTATCACTGAACTGAACCTACACTTAATCATGAAAAAGACAAGAAGCAAAATTGTATTTGAGCTAAATAAATATTTATTATTATCAATTATAATGCCTGGCAAAATACTGGCTGGAAGACTGTCTCAGAAAAAACAATTACTTGTATCATAAAATATGAGACATATTTTATTAAATAAGTTCATTAGATTTAGATATGGATTTTTAGAAAAGTATCTAGTTGTTTCTTTAACTAAATAGGTTTTATTTGCTTTCCTCAGATTTAATATGAAAACCAGAGTGTTAACCTCTGGTGAAAGGCCCATTTAGGAACTCTAACTATTAGCGTCCTCGCTATTGCTATATGCTCTTGCCCCAAACAATCTCGTGTCTAAATAGGACACTTTCACCTCTCATGTAACAATCTATTAGTGTGTATGCCAATATGAAAAAAAAAACATTCAAATTACATTTACATTCATTTATTAAGTTGATAAAACTAATTTTAACATTTCTTTGTTGTTTTCAAATCTAAACTTCAATATCATGTTATAGATTATTTAAATTAATCAACATTAATTATATATTATATTTGTTTATGGATTATTCTTGGTTTAATACATATTATAATTTGTAATAATAACATTCAGTAGTTGTTACGAATATCAAACTATTGTTAATTAGAACTGATCCAATATAGTTTTAAATAAAAAAATATGTAGGTAGATATTCCAAGAATAATTTCAATCTTGCTGGTACAGGCCTAATTACGGCGATTAACGCCTCGCAGCATACTTACAAATATACCAATGTTATCAAAAAGGAAATAATATGTCTATCTATCCCCTTATTTCATTTCAGATATATTTACAAACCATGCAACAAGCTGATCCCAAACTATGTGAAGCTACCGAAAGAAGTTTGGAAGTTAATAGCTGCTTTGAGTACATTTAGTTTCATATTTCTTTGGCATGGGACAGTCTTAAATATATTTGTTTGGACTGTATTAAATTATATAGGTATATTATTAGAATTCACCGCAGTGGGCATTTCCTATACAACAGCTTACAAATGGTTCAAAGAACATGTTCTAATAACTGAAGCTATGGAGACCCGTTTCATTGCTTTCTGTTGTGCTCCTTTACTAGGACTCTCGGCTGTATCAAATTTCTATTTATTTGCTGGCACTGAAGTGGGAACATTGTACTTTGAACTACTAAAGGACCCAACTCTTATAAATTTTTCACTAGTATATCTGGCTTTATATAGCTGTTGCCATGTATCTATAGCACTTAAGGATGTACCATCCAGGACTGATATTAGAACATCTCTTACAAAGACTGAATAAACCTGATGAGATTTATTTTTTGTGATTTCAATATATTTTACTATTTATTATGACCAAGTAACAAAGGGAAAAAAATAAAACTGAATAAATTTTAATTAAATTTCAACATTTCTCTTATATTTAAACCTGTTTTCACATTCAACCATACATTGTTCAACAATATATAAATGTTTTAGCATAGAAGAATACTGTTTCTTTTTTCATAGTTTTAATTAGTTTAAGAAATACCTAAACTTGCAGAATTAATGTTTCAAATTGACCAATTAATTCTCCAATTATCACATAAGAAACAAGGTACAGCATTTTGTAGAACAAACAAAATTCGTCGTTCATAGTGAGCGTTGGGGACCTGAAGCGGCCGCTTTTGGAGTATCTCTCAGTGAAACTGTCACGTGTTGAGATATACTCGTAGATATGGCACAGCATAAAGTTCCACTTTATTTTGATACTTATTCGTAATACAAAAATGTGAGGGTGCGTTGCTTTAGGCCCCTGATTTTTTTTTTCAAAAGATCGCTTTCGAGTTTCCGCCAAAACAGGAGAGCTACTGACATTTTAAACTTTAGAACTATAAAGTTATGAGTTGATAAGTATTCGAGGCTTTTAATAACAAATAAGAATGTGTGTGCATTTGTTCGATCAAGTCGTTGGGGTCGCCGGCAACTCCGGCCGCCTTGTGTATCTGAACCATTTCACTTCTAGTAAATATGTCTTTGCGCAACTGCTGAGCTCTTCTTGTTAGAGCGTTTAGAAACTTTTTTAACTGGAAAGAATTTCAATTTATTATCTATACTTGTAGTAAAGAAAGAAAGTGCCGTGTAATTTGAAAAGTTTTGTAATTTTCAAAATCCTACTTCGGATTCTTTCTGTGCGATCATTATTTTCCGAATTATTGACTGTGAAAGTCAAAAAGGACGCTTTTGTTGTAATGGCAATAACTCTGCACCAAAACATCGTACAAACTTGTTAAGCAAGTCAAATTAAAGCGCATTCAATTTCCTAGGAGCCTTATGGTTAAATTATAAAAAATAGTGTTTCACCCCATGGACCGTTTTTAAGACGAGCAAAAATTATGATTTTGACAATGATTCTTTTAGGATCATTCTGAAACCATGTATCTTAAAAAAAAATTAGGGTTGGATACGAAAACTAAACACTAAAGCCACAATTTGCTTTTTTTTACTATACGGTCATTTTATAATAATAACCCAAAACTTTAGATTTTTTTAACATTCTTTAATCTTTGTGAGTAGTGCATTCATATAGATTTTTTTTCTTAAATCGACGAACTCACCAACATACGAACTACAATAGTCCCTTATCATCAGATGAAACAGAAGGAAAGTTTATTATGCAATTTTCTTTATTACCAAATCCCAGTGTATAAATAAAACAAAAAAAATGTTATGGTAAAAGAACTACTAACCTTACTCCTTGAACTCACTCCTGACCCATTAATGGACCTGTCCATCTGTATGTTGCCAAACTCATCACTGAATGTATCGATTAGGCTGTGTTTCACCAAACTTATTACATCATTCGCATCTTTTTCTGTCGCTACTTCTCTTAAATCGACTCTTGCACTTGCCTGTAAAAAAATAATAATAATAAAGAACCCCTAATACCCATAAGAATGCATACAGAGTTTAGCAACATAATTATTTTTTATAGAATGTGAAACTACGGAGACTTGCTATATAATCAAATACATGCCTGACGGGCCTTGCAGTATCAACCAAAAAGATTTTTGTTCGTTTACTTCATGGCCTTGAAAATGCACCGATTATCACGAAACTTTTTATTAGCATACGAAATCTCACAGCCTTCTTGATTATGTACCAATGAGTAAAATAGCTTATTGATAGCTTTTTAAATAAATTTCTTTTTGTGGTGAAATTTTACACTTAAAATCATCAAAGTATTAAAAAGAAAGTTCTTTTTCTATACAAGATTTTAAAGTTTATTGTAGTGTACCAAATACGTAATTTGATATCGTTTTTAGAATGAAATAGATTTAAAATTAGGATTTTTCAATGCAAATTGGACTACTTTCTTATAGTATCTATATACTTGAAGTTTATTCGAGCCAAATCTCGGGAAAAGCTTTAGAATTGAAAGATTAAAGAAAACACTTGATATAGAAATTACTACTTAACTGATAACACTTTATTTTATTAACAGGGACTTGAAATTGCTTATTTGTGGGAGGCGAAACCAAGATTACATTTTCAAAAAGGCAGTCTATTTCTTTATGTTGTCACACATAAACATATATTATTGTTGCTAACCTAAAAAATATTAAGACCAAACAATTGGAACTTTCATTGTCATATCTTTTATACCTTGAATACTTGCCTGAGTCAATCTGATACAAGCTTCCAACTGGCGTGTGGTGATCGGGGTTCCGTCGGCGGACGCTCCTTGGTGTTGATGTCGTAACTCTAAAAAGAAGTGCTGCAAGGCGTCCGCCGCCTCAGTACTAAGTTTTGGATGTACGTATCTCCTTCCGTAAGCTATGTATTTTCTTAGCAATTCTATGGGCAAGTGGTCGATTTCTTCACCAGGTTTCAACCGTAATCTTCGACTGGTAAAAGGAAATTACAAATATGTAGGGATAAACTGTACCATTGATTATTCAAGATATTAAAAATCTTAATATTATTTTTTATACCCATACAACAATTTTATTACTATCATTTTATGTCCAGGAAGAAGTTAAATTTTTTAATTTTTGAATCAAGTAAAAGGGCTGCCAACAATTGTATATTATACTAGCTGTACCCGGCAGACGTTGTCCTGCCTTTAAAAAGTAAAAATCCAGAACCCGATTCCAACGTCATCTACCGGGACCAAATGTTAATCAAACTATTCTGAAATCCACTTGAACAAACAAAAAAATCATCAAATCAAGCCCAGCGTTTAGGAGTATCGCGGCGCCACCTATTGGGTCCAATCGTTTATTTAAACCATTCCGGGACATACTTAAACACATACAACAACAAAAAGAACACCTAAATTCTGGTACCCGATTGCAGCGCCATCTACCTGGTTCAAATTAAAACCTAAATCATCCCAGTAGAAAACTATAAAAATACTGATATCGCTTTTAAAAAATAGGGGTTGATCGTAGAGGGTTGAAAATTTAGGTTTGTATGTATTTTTTAATTCTGTATCATAAAAAAATAAAAATGAAATAAATTATCGAAAAATTAAAAATATATATATATTTAGGAGTGGACTACCCTTAAAATTTAGAGGGATGAAAAATAGAGGTTCAACTTTACAATAATGGACACTGAATTTTAAGCAGTGGAGGGGGGGAGGAGGAAGGTGGGGAAAAGTACTTCTCCCTTCTGCAACCCCCATGTCGGAGACATGTAGTTTTTGAGATATGATTTTTTTGTAAACATAACTTTACAAATTTTTTTTCAAAATGGTGTACTTATTTCTTATGTCTAAAGATGATAAATGCAGAAGAGAGGTAGTGGTCAATGTAAAAAACATTTAATACAGTCTAAAAACGCGGACTAAAGCCCACAAGCCTAGCGAGCAAAGCAAGTGTGCCATGACAGCGGTCAACAAATGTCACAACCGATTTGTAACCATCATTTAAATAGTTATCAATAAATAAATGGTGACCAGTCGGTTCTGGCACTCGCCGGCCGCTGCTGCGGCACGCTCGCTTCGCTCGCTCGGCTCGTGCGCTTTGGTCTAAACACTAACCCAACCAACTCACCGTTTAAGTCACTGGTCGCGAGAAACACTGTCCTTGCACCAGTTCGTAGTCGCTCATTATTAAACAATAAAAAGGCGGCAAAATAATCATAGTGCCGCCTAATGCATCAATGTTTGTAATAAAAAGAAATCGATTACAAATACTACTCATTCAAACTCGTAATTATAAGCAATAACAATAATTTTCGTATTTCAGAATGGATATTATTGGACTATCGAATGATATTCGAATTAAAAAATCGATATTATTGACATACTGATTTGATAACATTTATTTATCGTCGTAAAGTGAAAAAAAGTGACAGTACTGTGATTTATTATTATGTACTTTAAAATTATAATAACTAATTCAAAACTTGTTTACTAAACTAAAAAACGGTTTTAGTGTGTTTATATATCATGTGTAAGTGTATTTCTAAAGACAAATCAAAGTTTTTCAACAAAAGTGACATAACCTTGTTTACCAAACGTATTTTTGTTTTCCCATTATTCATTCAAAACTTGTTGGTGGACCCTAAAAACTTGTTTCCTAGCCCAAATAAGAGGTCTAGTGTCAATATATAAGACGTATGTATACCCCTAAACTTGATTTTCGTAAAATTCAGTGTCCATTATTGTAAAGTTGAGCCAAATAGATGTTGTCCGATTCTCAGACCTACCCAATATGCACATAAAATTTCAAGAGAATCGGTCAAACCGTTTCGGAAGAGTATGGTAACTAACACTGTGACACGAGAATTTTATACATAAGGTAGAGTTTACCCCGCGGCTGCGCCGCGGGTTAACCTCTAGTGCGTGTCTCTTGTTTACAAAGCAAGTGCTACAGGTTATATTGTATTACATTTTTATGTATTTGCCCACGGAATATTCACTTCATTTTATATCGCTAATTATACTATCCCCCGTCTATCTGTCAACAAAATAAATTACAAAACTGGACCAAAAAGGCCAAAATGGTGTAAATGACCAAAAGACCACAGTGACCGACATGGCCAAAATGACGGAATAGGCAAAAACGCCCAAAAAGGCCAAAATAATCAAAATGGTCAAAATGACCAGAGGCCAAACTGACCGAAAAGGCCAAAATGAAAATTATCCCTTGTCCACCCTCAGTATTTAATTTACATACGTACCGAATTTCAGCCAAATCGGCCCATTAGTTCTTCCGTAAAAGCATAACAAACAGAAAGACAAATATATTTTTATCCCGGAAACTATCCCACTTTTCGGGATAAAAAGTATCCTATATTCATTCTCTGTATCGAAAACATATATTTACTGAGTTTCAGCCAAATCGGTCCAGTAGTTTACGTGAAAACGGAACAGACAGACAGTGTTGCTTTCGCATTTATAATATTAATAGGGATTATGACAAGCGTGTCATGTATACCGTCCGTTTACACTAAATGGGGGGTTTCACCTTCAGCAATGACTGACATATTGTTCCATTTGAAAACAGTTATAAATGGAGTCACTAGAATTCAGAGACCCGGTTTGATTCCCAATAAGATAAACTATTTCACTATTTGTTTTGAGACATTATCCAATCTCCTTCTTCTTCTTCTCATATATAAAAATGAACGTTTGTCTGTCTGTTTGTATTTTTTTAATTTTTTTTTTATGTTTGCTAGTAGGCAAACTGGCAAACGGACCACCTGGTGATAGGTGGCTACCGTCGCCCATGGACATCTGCAACCCAAGGGGAGCCGATGCGTTGCCTACCTCGTTGAGACTTTAGGTATCTGTTCACGCCCTTTTTGAAGAGCCCCATATTGTAGCGCTCTGGGAAAACCGCGGGAGGGAGCTCATTCCATAATCCGGACACATATGGCATGAAGGAACGTCCGCCACGTACCGTGGAGGAGTTCCAAGTGTCCAGGAAGTGTGGATGAACTCCCAATCGCCGGCGAGCGGTGCGATGGTAGAATGGCGACGTAGGCACCAGATCAAACAGCTCATCAGAGCACTCCCTGTTGTACAGACGGTAGAACACGCTTAGAGCGCCAACATCTCTTCTGTGGCTGAGAGACTAAGCCGTCTGTAATTTTGGGATCGTCGACAATCCGAACCGCTCGGCGCTGCAAGGAGTCAAGTGGGAGCAGCTGGTACTGGGGTGCACCAACCCAAAGATGGGAGCAGTACTCCATATGGGGACGGACTTGAGCTTTATATAGTAAAAGCCTATGTCCCGGTGTGAAGTACCGCTTAGCCCTATTGAGTACTACTTCACAATGCCCGAGTACGACGTAGCGCTGACACTAGTGATATCGGGGTTGCTGGGAGGCCAGTACGTTTCTATATAAATGAGCGCCTTACAAAAATTAACCGGCAATTATTTCGTTTGGCACGTGAAGCCGGACGACGAAATGGTTGGCAATTCATCTGGACCAGGCGCGGCCGTATCCTGGCTCGACGCAAGCCAGGGGATACTGTGGTCAGGATTCGGGATGAAAATGATGTGTTTAATAATATTCGCCCTATTACAAATACAATATAATTGTCCTGTACTATTATCGTTATCAAAATATTTTAAATTATTAAAAATAAGTAAATATATTATTTATATATTAATCTCTCTAGCTGACATTGTCACAAGTTTGTATGATCATTCATATTATAAATACATTGTATATAAATTACAAATACTTGCTGTTGTTAGGATTTATACATATAACATATTTTTATTTTATTACTTTTTGTATTTTGCATATTTAAATATATTTTATAATGCATACGTAAGGATATATTTACTTATAAATACAATGCAGACACATAATGTAAATATATACAATACACATACTAAGTTATGGTGTTATATCCTATACTATATATATTTATATATTTCTTATAAAATATTTATAAAAATTAAATTAGTTATAAATAAACTACTAAGTCTTAGTGTTTTCATGTTTTATACAGGTATGTTATGTTGCTATTTATTGTATTGTAAATACTTATATATGCATTATAATACGCTTGTAAGAATTATTTTATTTATAAACATTCTCGATAAATGTTATGAAAGAATGTATTCTGTGAACTATGTATTATTAAACTAAGTAAGTATTCTTTATCCATAATAAATAATGATTAATAATAAATGTTTTAAGTTAGGATTGTTAAATGCTGGTTCTCTTGGGACAAACCAAGATGAGTTTTCAATAGCAATGTGTAAGCACTCTGTAGACATTATGGCAATAAATGAGACTTGGCTTCGCTTTGGTGAAGAGGGCCGTGCTCCTAATGTCCCAGGATACAAACTGAGGCATGAGCCACGGCCACAATGCACTCGCGGCGGTAGGGGAGGGGGAGTTGCCTTTTATATAAAAACTGATATTCACCCAAGAATAAGAACAAATCCAGACAACTCAGACGTTGAACAAATCTGGATGTCGCTGAAAGTATCTGGAAAAACTATTCTCATTGGAACAGCATACAGACCACCCTGGCTTGACATAGATACTTTTCTCAGGGGTATAAGTGATAGTGCTATCGCCCTGGCTCCTTATGATAACATGGTAATACTAGGTGACTTTAACGTAAACTTATTAGACCCAAATACCTCTAATTTTAAAAAAATTCATGAATTCCTTAATCACTTTTGTCTAAAACAAATAGTAGATAAACCTACACATCACTCAGGGCAGAGCTCTTCTCTTATAGATATTATATGTACGGACATTGTCTCTTATACTGTTGAGGTAGATCAAATAATTGATCTTAACAGACACTCCTTTGTAACATGTGAAACTATCATAAAGAAAGAAAAAACCCCTGCACGTTTAGTAACATATCGACCATTCAAAATATAGTACTAAATCATTTTGGACATGATCTGCAAAATATTCCGTGGCGGGATATATGCGAAGAAGTTAATGTTAATACTATGGTGAACAAATTAAGTTATTACATAACTTATTTATTTGATACGCACGCGCCTATAAAACGGAAAGTATTTAAAACTCCGCCTACGCCCTGGATAACAGATAATATTAAATTAATGTTTAGATTAAGAGATAAGGCTAGAAGTAGATATCACAACACAAAACTAGATGCACATAAGCAGTATTATTTGGAAAAAGGCTTATTTTACTCAACATATCAACAATAACTTAAATAACTCAAAATATTTATGGAAAAATTTAAAATCAAATGTGTTACAATCTCACCAGGAAAAATTGCTTCCAGTGCACTTTAATGATCCAGAAAGCATAAACAAAGCTTTCTTGGAAGTCCCTGGAGCAAACATTGTTAACTTAGAGCAGTTAAAATATTTTCAGTCTCAAAAATATAGCCAAGCTAGTTTTTCTTTGAATGTTACAACACAAGATAAAGTACGACATATTATTAATTCATTAAAATCAAATGCCTTTGGAGTAGACAAAATAAACATAGAAATGTTTAAATTAACACTGCCCAACTCATTAAATACATTAACTCATATTATCAATTTTTCAATTAGTTCAAGAACATTCCCAGACTTATGGCGACAAGCTATTGTTCGTCCAATCCAAAAAAAAAATAACCCAGTTAGTTGTAAAGATCTCCGTCCTGTCAGTATACTGCCAAGCCTCTCGAAAGTTCTGGAAAGGGTAGTGCACTTACAAGTTACTGAATATTTAGAAAGTAATAATATATTACCTGATTACCAATCAGGTTTTAGAAAGAGATATGGTACGGCAACAGCCCTATGTGATGTGATAGGCAATATAACAGAGGCTCGTGATCAGGGACAGGCTACAATTCTTGTTCTTTTAGACTATTCTAGGGCATTTGACGCCATTAACACAAATTTACTTCTATCCAAGCTGGAATATTATGGTTTCACAAGTGATACTATAGAATGGTTTCATAGTTATCTAGAAAATAGAAGACAACATGTTGAAATACAGAAGCCAGATGGAACATTTATTGTGTCAAGTCCGATGCACCTTGCTAGAGGAGTCCCTCAAGGCTCAATATTAGGACCATTGTTATTTATCATTTATACTGCCGATATAGCCAAGTGTATACGTAACTGTAAATTTCATATATATGCAGATGATATTCAGCTTTACATACATTTCAGTCCAAACGAAATAGACAAAGCAGTTGAAAACATTAACAGCGATCTTAACAGAATTATGGAATGGTCAGAATCAAATTCATTAGTACTTAATCCTTTAAAATCGAAGTTCTTGATTCTTGGCAGCCGTCATCAGGTTAAAATTATCAAAGAACTTAATCCTATAATTATTGTAAAAAATGAACCAATTGCAAGGGTTGACACCGCTCGTAGCTTAGGGCTTATAATTGATTCGGAGCTTCGTTTTGAAAAACATACTAATGATGTGATTAAAAATTGTTTTTATAGGTTAAAGATTTTGTATAATATCAGGCCGTATATTAACGAGGAAGTTAGGAAAAGATTGGTAGAAAGCTTAGTACTGTCTAAACTCAATTATTGTGATACAGTGTATGGACCATGTCTACTTACGAGAACTGAAAATCTTATACAACGCATACAAAATGCTTGTGCTCGGTATTGCTTTCAGATTCCTCGGAGAAGCCATATAACACCATTCCTTAACAATCACAATATTCTAAAAATGGCAGCTCGGAGAAAATTACACTTAGCATGTCTATTATTTGGAGTGATATCTTCTCAGAAACCTATTTACTTATATAGCAAAATAGGATGGAGACAAAATAGATCACAGGAATGTACCATTCGCTCTGTTATCAGGCCCTTAGTAACAGCTAAGCATAAGACTAGCGCATTTAGAGGATGTTTCAAATATGCTGCTACTAAATGCTGGAATGATATTCCTCCACCCATAAGAGACCTTAAAACACTACATTCTTTCAAATTTCATTATAAGAGAAACCTACTTAAGTTGCAAAAAGAAGACCCCACATATAATAAAAACTAATTAGTTCATAAATATTTATATATTTATTGCATGCATAGATCTACAAATATAATATTATACTATAATATATACAAATTAATAATTTATAAAGTATTTTGTGATTTATTTACCTGCAACATCGAATATCAAAATATTATGTTATTTGGCCTGAATGTGATTTGATCTTTATACTTTTGTTTACCACATGTTTCATATTATATAACATGTGTATATAATAAGTGCTCTATTTAGGATACTTTAATTTTTTAGGTATTTATTTTTAGATTTTTTTTTATTTATATGTTGATTATAATTTAGTTTTATTTATTCGCTTTTACTGGGGTCACATAACTTTGTAATTAAGGAGGTGGGCACTGAAAATCAGTGCTGTGTCGGAGTATGTTTCGGCACAGCAAAAAACTGAGTGCCAACCTCATTTCGCGAATTGCGGCACACAATTTCAATGTTATTATTATTATTATTTATTATAAATCATTGTTAAAGTGTCGCATTTTTAGAAATAAATATTTTTCTTTCTTTCTTTTTCTAGTACCCCGAGTTTTTTTGAAGCGATTTTCGCTTTGCTCTCCAAGTGACCCCTAAATTGCACCTCGCTCGAAATGTCGACGCCCAGGATCCCTATGGTGTTCGAGATCTTAAGGGGAGTGCCCTGAAACTGCGGCGCTAACAAAAATGGGGCTTTCTTAGCGGTAAACGCGCAGACTTGCGTCTTCTTGGGATTAAAAATGACAAGATTTTGTCGTCCCCATTCCGAAACCTGCTCCAGGGAGGACTCGATTTCAGACACAAGTCGTATTCTATTTTCCTCAACTTCTGCACGAGGGATGTTTACACGGCCAGTATAAAAAGCATCGCCCGTGCTGTCATCTGCATAACAATGAATGTTACCGGTTTGCAACATATCATTGATGTGCAGAATAAACAGTGTGGGCGACAATACTGAGCCTTGGGGTACGCCAGCATTAATGGGCTTCGTGTCCGAGCATACGCCGTCGATAAGGACTTTGATGCTCCGCCCAAATAAGAAGCTGGCCACCCATGCACACAATCCCTCGGGGAGTCCATAACTGGGGAGCTTCGACAGAAGTGCCTTATGCCAGATCCGATCAAAGGCCTTTGCAATATCCAGGCATACTGCCAACGCTTCCCCCTTACTCTCAATGGCGGCTGCCCATTGGTGAGTCAGGTATACTAAAAGATCACCAGCACTCCGTCCATAACGCAAACCGTATTGGCGGTCATTTAAAAGCTGGTTCTCCTCTAAGTACCCGAGAAGACGCGTATTTATAACGCGCTCCATCACCTTGGAGAGTAAGGAGGTTATTGCAATAGGTCTGAAATTGGACGGTCCCCCTTCTTGGGAATAGGGTGGACATGGGCTAACTTCCACGAAGCTGGAACTACACCCGCAGAATAAGAAAGTGAGAATAGGCGCGTTAGTATTGATGCCAACTCAGGAGCACACGTCTTGAGCACGAGTGCTGGAATACCGTCAGGTCCACTAGACTTGTTGACGTCGAGGGATTGGAGGGCCTGGCGTACCGCACTTGTATGTCCTTTATAAAATCGTAAATAGTCATGGGAAAAATCACTCACCAAGAAGAAAAGAGTGATATATATCTTTTTGATACAAAGATATATATCCCTCTTTCATATCTTTATCTTTTCAGTGAATAGTGTCAGTGTCAATTGCAGACAAGATGAGTTATTATCTGTGAGTGATATACTGGCAGAACCGACACGCGTACCTGTGGCAACGCAAAAAAATATAAACAAAGAGTGAAGAAACATAATAAAATTAATTACATTAAAGCTAAATTACACCATAAAACTACAACGTTACGATTTATTTTGGCTTGCAATTATATTCGGTTTCCTCGTTCACTCACTACGCATGCGCAGTGCGCGGGCCAATCATTATCTCTCGTCGCGTGGAACAGGAATGAACTAAAGAGTTAAAGATATAAAGATACATTTTGAACGCAAGTGATATACGGATCTAATCACTCTTCGCGTCGGATATATATCTTTTGAGTTAATCACTCAGGAGTTACACACCTCTAATCGTAAACTATACATTTGATCATCCCAAAGGTTTACTTGGTTCACAATCGGACCCGGTAGGTGGTGCTCAGCATATCGATTGAAGCTTTTCCGGGCAGAAGGACGTCTGCCTGGGCAGCTAGTTAATATTACAAACGAAAAAGCTTGTTAAGGTGGGCATATGTTTGTTACTTTTTAACAGACTTTCAAATTTTTTTCGTTACTCGTAAGTCTATACGTATGGTGCCATGGTAACCATGTCGGGATCTGATGAGTGGATCGCAAGGAAATTCAAAGCAACATTTGTTGAAGAATCAAACATCGAATTTACCTTAAAGACATCTCGCTATCACACTGGCTCGTGTTCATACTTGCGTTCAAATTACTTGTACTTACAGACGACTTCCCTTTATGGCCTGAATGCAAGGCTAACACATGTTCCGACAACATTGCATCCATTTTCTGAAAAATAGTTTCATGTAATTGAACTGAACAATTATTTATAGTGGTAATTGTCAACAATCATTGAATTACATAAAGCAAGCATTTAAGCAGAGTAAAGCTGTTTTCAAAGTTTAATATGATTTTTATTAGTCTTTACTACCTTTTTAAAAAGTATTGTGTGATGAAAATTGTTAATGACAATATTAATATAGACAGATGGGCATCACGAAAGTAGATCACTTGGCTACGTTCCACTTGTAGCTCACAACGCCGAAAACGGTCGCGATGGCCGCGCGGTAGCGACCACGGTCGATATGGTCGCCGTGAAAACGTCACTAACAAAACTAATAGTTTACGATCACGCAGGGCTATTATTATTATTTATTTGGGGTTTATGGCTTAGCAGCTAGGCCTTTAAGCCAGATCTTAGTTTACAATACAGTTTCTTCATTTCCTTATGCCTATGTGTAGCACAGCTGAACTGTAGGTAATCAGCTAGTGCCGTTCAACGGAGTTCTTGTGACAACTCAAAAAGCCACATTTGACTGTACAATTCACATTTCTCACAAAACACATAATTATTACTCAAAAACTACCAATATCCTACAACTATTGTTCCTTTTATAGTAATTTTACACATTTTAGAAAAAAAAACTGCACAGCACAATGTCTCCTTTCAGGTCCCGCCAAAAACTCTCACGCAGCGCTCACAACGATCCACGTCAAGAGGTGGGTCGAAATGGGCGTTGACTACAGAAAATTAATTCTCTCTATCGGTACGTTGAAAAAGGTGCGATTTTCAATTTAACCATACATTAATCAATGATGTGTATTTCGTCGTTAATAACATCAACGCTCCATTAACCGTTCCACTTGAGTTTAAGATTGTAAAGTTCGCAGACAAGTGGAACGGGAAAAGTCGCGGTCGTAAGCGAGGTCGTTGTGAGCCTCATGTGGAACATAGCTTTAGAATCACACAAATGACAAGCTATGATTTCGCCCAAAAAAACACAAAAGAAAGTTAAAAGTTACCTCATCTGGTTGATCAAGAAGTATGAATACAAGATCGAATCTTGAAAGCAATGCAGAATTTATCTTCAAGTTTTCAGCAACTGTTTTAGCCCTAAAACAACACCAATGATGTCGCATCTTAAATAACGCATTAAACCATCGCCATATCTGCATGAAACGGCCTAGATTTTTGACACTAACGCAGACGAAACTCCACCTTGACGCTACTCCCACAAAATTAAAGGTGTGATTTTTTGTATGATGATAAAAATAATTTCAATTGAGCTTTAATAATTAACATTAATAAAGAGTGGCTTGTTGTTTTCTCCTTCTTTTATTTGTGCAGGAATTCGACCTGTCGTAAGAGGTGATAGGGTATTTGCCCCAATAGATGGCTACCACCCCTGGTCTAGAATACGGTTCAATAACGACTTCGAGTTGTGTTCAGGCATTAGTGCCCAGTTCCTGTCACCCTTCAGAGAGCGGCAGCACATTGGTAGGATCTTTGGTATTGGGGAGATCCTACCAATGTGCCATTTGTGTAGAACAAATGTCCGTAGGTGATGGTAACCGCTTTTTATTTGCTGGGCCATCTGTAGTCTGATGTACTCGTGCAATAAAAAACAAAACTTCGAGAATGATGCGATTAAGTGAAATTCTTTTAAGTGAACAGAAGTTATAAGGTATAATTTAAGACGATCCACGAGAACGCTGCCGACATTGGCAATGTGATTGTTTGTATAAAATTGTAACATTTTTGAAAGTTAATTAAAAAAAAAGAATAAACGTACTTATTGTAGCTACCACCGGCGGGGTTCGCCGCGGCGAGCACTGTGGCCCTGGCGGCCAGGCTGCACACTACACCCCCCTTGGCTACGCTCACGCGCCCTTGCTCCATGGCTTCCAATAAACTACTATGATGAGCTGTCATCTACAATACCATTTCAACTAAATTATATATTTGAAACATTTACATTTAATATAGATTAAGTTTACATTTTCTGTAAAAACAAGAACGGACTGGTGGCGCCAACTGTGATAGGAGCGCGTGGAGTCATGTTTGTTACTGAACACGAATGTCTACTATTATCCCCGCAAATTGCTATTGCGCCTGGCCGCCATTTTGATGAAGTAAGCAGGCGAGTACTTGTACATATCGAGTTGCGGATGACTTCACGTGAATGTTAATTTGACAAGGTTCCAGCGCATTAGCAATTTGCGGGGATAATACACCTGAGATAATGTTATTGTTAGTGACTGTGTCCAAATGCGGCTTACTGTTACCGTTAAAAATAACACCGTTAATGATTAGCGGCATTAGTGATATATATGAGTTAGTAGTTAGTTAGTTATGTCAACGTTGCACGTTATCAAATTATAAAGTTTGAAACCCTTGTTGGCGACATTTACGCGCTAGCATTATCCTAGGTGTAGCAGGGCCATAATCTCTCTTTTCTTTCACCATATCCCAATTAATTGGTGTCGGCACAATATGTCTTTTCCTTCCACACTCCTCTATTCTGACATACTTCATGGTACTCAAATAAAAGTACATACCGTTTGCCACAGGGATAGTCGGAGACAATGGATTTCCAGTTCGTATAATAGTGAAATAACTATACGTGCCTTGTCCAGTTCGTCGATGCAGCAAATGCCTTTATCGGCGAGCACGAGTGCGCCAGCTTCGAGCGCGAAGTCGCCGCCCGCCTCGCGGCCCAGCGCCACCGTCAGGCCCCCCGCGGACGCGGACGCGCCGCACACGTACACGCCTGGTATTGTTATTTGGGCTTATGGCATGGCAGCTAGGCCTTAAAGCCAGATCTTAGCCGAGCTGAATTGTAGGTCATCAACTGATGCTATTCAACGGAGCTCTTGTGACAACTCAATTTCTTAATGTTTTGAATAAATTTAAAAGGGTGCAAATGTCTGACTGAGGTGACAACAATGTTACAGTTTCCCCTATAAGCCTATACATAAATCAGCTTGGAGTCCTTGTATTTGTGTTAGTCACTTTGTGTACATCTACGCATGTTAATTGACTATACATAGTTAAAGTATATTGATTCTTTTTATGCAAGGTTTATGTCGTCTTTATATAGAAAATCTCAGAATATTATTTAAGAATTCTATTAGAACAACAGAACCATAATTTAGGATCAAGGTGAGGGGTTCCATAGGTCTGAGTTACACCTATTTACTTACGTAAAACGATAAGATCAGAAATATTGGATAGAACGCCAGATTCACAAAACATATAAATCCTTATTTAAAAAGCAATAATATTTTACTTTTTTTTAAATATTGGTTACCTCTAGGAGCTGCATGAGCAGCAGCCTGCAGCAACTGTGACTTGCCCAATCCGGGATCGCCTACCACTAAGACGTGCGGGTTTGATCTCGGCCCTTTCTCATACTCCGTGCCGCCCATAAGGCCAAGTATCAACCCCGCTTTCACTGCTTCGTGGCCGAATATCGTGGGACATAGCGAATGCACTAGCAGCCTGAACACATCCTCGGAGCCGTGTATTTCCTAATCGGAAGAAGTAAATCATCAAGTCATGCTTTGTACGAGGCCGGACAATATGCGTAACGAGCGTGTTAGAATCGTATTTATTATTGTAAAGTAACCATATGACGGAAGTAGTCAATAACCGGATAGAATATTCATTAATGTAGTAATCGGAAGTCGTATAACCGGATGTCAACGTAGAAGCATTTATTATCAAGCCAACGGATATCGAAAATGGAGTAACCGGAAGTTGGAAGTTATACGGATGGCGGATGACGAAGTGAAGTGGCGCCATTACAGGATGGTGTCACTGCAAACTCACTACGAGGATCTTATAAATACTTACTCGGTGTACGGGCAGAGGGGACCTAGTATACAAACGATATTCAACTAGTCTACAAACAACAGTCTACGTTCATTGGTTGAACAGAGCGAAAGCTCTGTTGGGCAAGAGGCCCATAGTATATTGTGGTCGATAATTACTGTTCGATAATGGCAGTATTCTTTAAGGGCAGGTTGATGCTCGACACCTGACAAGCTTGGAGACTCCGTTTACACAGTACGCAATTGATGCGTGAAAAAAAATTGGTTTACTGCGCAAGTACATCGGGAGGAATTATTACATACATACATAACTTCACGCCAGGTCCCTTGCGGGGTAGGCACGAACAACAGAGCGCCATACAGGCTTATTCTTACACACCTCACTTGCCTAAGGAATTATTAACTGTGTAATATTGTATCCAAAATATACATAAATTATAATCGACTACAACGAATACAATTTAAGCTAACATAAGTTAGTGTTATTTAGTATGAAAATCGAAAATGTTGTTTAACTTTAAGCTTTCGTAATAGAGAATCATTTACCTGAATAGCATAGTAGTCCTTTAAGGTGAAAGCAAGTGTGGGATTACTTAAATTTCTTTGACTGTGAATTGAAACAGCTTCTATGTAAAGTTGTAATAGTCTTGCTGCTCGTTTGCCATCTTCACCGCCTCTACTTTCACCACGGACCTATACCCACAAGAGTACTAACTTAAATTGTGATTTTTTGAGTAATAAATTCCACATCATGTACCTACTTTCCTTGACTTGAATACTGACAAAGTATTTGTCCGCGACTTCGTCCACGTTTGACAAGCAATCCCAGCGGGATTCCCAGGACCAAGAGTCCCGCAGCATTAGAAAAGTATGTAAGATATTGTTTTAGTGAAAACTGTTACAGAAGAAGCATTTTTATGCACCCGGACAAACCGCTCACGACAAAATTACCGCGGGATTCAAATAAAGTGTAGCGCAGATTTTAAGTCTAAGAATTAGCTGTCGATCATTGAAAACCGCATCAAAATCGACCCCGTAGTTTGAAAGTGAATTCCGAACGCACACAGAAACAGACCAGAAAACTAAAAAAATGCATCGTGTTCTCTTTCGTTCATATAGGCTATTCCAGTTGTTTTTTTAACAGCGTCATGTTTAGAATTTTATAATATTATAGATAGATTGAGATATATGGGTCTAATGTATGTATTAACCCTCTTATATATTATAGTTTTGCTGTACCTATTATTACTTATACAGAATGTTTCGCAAACTATTTTTTTTGTAATAGGTACCAATATATATTCGCATAATTAAATAAATTCAACTTGTATTGATCATAAGCTTATAGAGCGTATAATAGAAACGCATTTATTTTCCTCATATTCAAACTGAAAAGCGGAGTGTTAATCTCAGGTGAAAGACCTATTTAGGCACTCGAACTATTCGCGCCCTCGCTACGCTCTTTCGCCAAACTATCTCCTGCCTAAATATGTCACTTTCACCTCTCCTGTAACAATCTGCTATTTAAGCTATTAGTAATTTACCTGCACAATACCAGTAACTGACAAAACATCTCCGGGGCAAGCTGTTCCAACCAAATCACCTTGAAGTTCTATTTCAACACTTCTTGGAATTGTTCCTGAAATACTCTGAAATATTTTAGTCTCATTTTAAATATCAATATTATTTATATTATATACGAGGAAAATGATATGATAAGAAATTAATTTATTACTCTTTCATGTTAGAATCACCGAATGGATTTCAATGGAACTTCACAGTAATAATCTCTTCTTATATACAAAAATGAATTTTCGTCTGCATGTCCTTTATAGAATCGTAAACTATACATTTGATCGTGTGATGATCTTTGGCAAAGTTTTTGTGCATGAGCCAGAGAAGGTTTCCGAGTTGGTTCACAATTAGACCCGGTAGGTGGCGCACTGTCGGCATATCGACTGAAGCGTTTCCGGGCAGAACGACGTCTGCCGGGACAGCTAGTATATCAATAAAAAATAATCCTAGAAATGTATGTACGCGCATAACTTCAGAATGACTTTTACGAATTTGCTGAAATTTTTCGTTTATGTATGAGTGAATCCTCGGATGGTTTAAATTTACAATTGGAACTGGTAGGAGGCACTAGAATCGGAATTATAGTATTTGTACTATAATTTCATGATTCATACTATATACTATCCATATCTAACGATAGTACGAACGACTACCTTTTTAAATTTTTTATGCTATCGTTTTCAGCTTACCCAAATCCAAACCTGCTTACCATCGATAGACGGTTAGACGATTTCAAATAGGAAGGTATGGCTGACACATGTATAAAACGTAACTTTGTATTGTATCATTATCGTAAACTTTCCTATGAAATAAATATTAATTTTAATTATATAAAAGTATATTTAATCCTATTGCTCTTTAATAATAATCTTATACTTAGAATCACGATGTTTATTTCTTTATTTAAGAAATTTCTCCCAAGCCGTTCTATTTGAAATAAAATGTAGTGATGGGTAACCATCTAAAATTTCAAACAACGATCCCTAGCTGAATCGTTGTTTAATAGCTGGTTAAAAATCTAGTGAATGGCTTTTTGGCTAATGGGTGAATGACCCGCTAACCGTCAGAAATAGTCAGCTTGTCGGTTTTATTTATCAACGATTAACTAGCTAGGAAATTGATGGCGACAGCGAACGGCTATGCTGTAAGTTTGTCGATTTTCTTCCACAACTCCAATCCAACTAATGGCGTTGGCGAAGTGGTTGACAACTTAGCCGGTGCATTTTTATGAACAACCACTAATCATATGGCTTTTAAAATAGTTACCTAACTCTAGCGAGACCCAAAAGCGAGCAGACTTGCGAATTCTTAAGACATTATAGAACTTACTTGTGATTGAATTTCTTGTATTTTAGCCAGTTGGCAGTCAGTCGTATTTGTAAATGGTGATGATTGCAATGGTTCAAACTTTGTCCCAATACGACAGTTTTGACATAAACTTGGCGCTGGAATATAAACACAATCAGATTTCAAAGAGGGTCAAACTTGAAAACTGCTTTAGTTGTAGTAGGTGTAAACGACTCAATGAATTAGGTCGGATATTACAAACATAAATAGTTGTAATATGATAACACAATGACAAATAGAAAATATCTATATTAGAATTATTTTGTCCGAGCAGTTTGGGTCATAAATCAAGCTCGGCCTCAGCCCGGCTAAGGCGGTGAGCGTGTTGCGCAGGCGCAACGCCATTATCTATAAAAACTCATTCTTATCAAAGAAAGATTATCAATCTTATAAAAATCATTATTATCTTTTTGGCTGTTAATTTTAAACTTAGATATAAGTATTTATATTTATTTTTAATATAACTTGTTACATTCTAAACTTTTGTACTTATAGTTCTTTTTAACATAGATATCTAATTAATAACTTATTATAAGTCATTATTATTCTTATTTTGATAAATACGCTGTTGTATCTATTTTTTTTCACTTTTATAACTAACCCACAAAATGACAAAACTAAATACACTATCGATAACGCTTATCGACAACAATAATGCGCATCACTATGCCCGCCCATAAGGCCCGTGAGTGGAAGAGAGAGCGAAATACTCGCTTTATTTTATGACCTAAACTGCACGGACAAAATAATTCTACTATAGTATTCCTTATAAAACTAGTAAACCTGTCCTTAAAGCTCAAAATTGAACTGAAATCCAGCTCATTTGATTCATGTAAGTGCATGTTTTTGTTTAAACATATTTTTTAATTTGATACTTGCCTGTAAATATTCCTTGTGGTTGTATGACAGCCTGTATGGCATGACAACTAGAACATTCAAATGCCATTGATGTGCAAATTAGGCCCACGCTGCCTACTCTTATTACTGTTCCTTTGATTGTGACCAGCTTGCCTTAAAACAAATTCTGTAATATAATAGATTTCTTCGAGGTGTAGTTTGTACAATATGTTCAAATATGAGGAAAAATAGCAGATTCCCAAATTTTTAAAATAGTATTTTAGATTTTATTGTCTATTCGAGTATAATTTTTTTATTGCAGGAGTTCAGCAGACAAGCAGACGGCTCACTTGATGGTAAGCGTTTACCATCGCCTATGGACATTTGCAACACCAAAGGTGCTTCAGTTGCGCTGCTGCTCTCTTAAGGGAACCTGGTCACTAATGCCGGAACACAACTCAAGGTTGTTATGGCGACATACTTTAGACCAGGGGTGGTAGCTATCCAGTCGGGCAAATGCCCTACCACCTGGCTGTGGGTTGTTTTGTCGCCTCTTACGAGAGGCCGACCGGCCGCAGGAGATTGTATTCTTTCTCCATTCCTGCACGGATTAAATATAAATATATATCATATGAAAGGTATTGAACATATTTAAATGAGAATCGATGCAGAGTTAGCTTATAATCTCTCGGGATAACACTTAGGACATGTTTTATCCCGATAGATGATATAGTTCTGTGAGAAAGACAAAACCACAGAGATGGCGCTGTGGTCGCTATTTTTTGGTGCGGTCACAACAACTCACTAACAAATACGTCATCGTCATGATAACGAAGCGAACGTAATTTCGCTGGCACATGCTAATCCTATTACAAAATGGTCGTAGTGTTTTATATGTTCTGGTGTTAGGTAACAATAGACATCAGCAAGGGAATCAGTAGATAAATACATACGCTGCCGATTTCAAACAAATTTTTATGACAACAGAAGTAGTCGACAATGTGGTGATATTATCTCCTACTTCGATTGGGTAAATCAAATATGAAACTATTCATGGAGGTTTACACTAAGCTGATTTTTTAAATATTTACAATGGGCTCGAAAGCTATAACTAGATACTTTTATGAGATTTACTCAAATATCTTTATAATATCATATTTTAAGGCAGTAGTTTTATTGTACTTGTACAAAAACTTATTCGATTTGTTATATATAGTAATAACAAAGAAATTAAGTTCATGTCTTCTCGATAACTGCCCAACAACATAGAAATGAGTCGAAGCCAACCTGCTTTAAAGTCAAACAATGAATGTCATATTGTATGACAATATAGGTGTTATTATCCTCGCAAATTGTAATTGCGCCTGGCCGCCATTTTGGTGACGTAACCGTAGCCGAACACTCAGTACTGTTAGCATCACTGGCCGGCGAGTACGCGTACATATCGAGTTGCGGATGACGTCACGAGAATGTTAATTTGACAAGGTTCTCGCGCATTAGCAATTTGCGGCGATAATAGTTAGTGAATTGAAAAAACGCAATTGCAGCGCCATCTACAATGCTAATCCGTTTATTTTAAACTTAAATGTTAACTCGAGTTATAAGCCCGCAATATGTTGAGTTTCATTTATATATGTTCAGTAGTTTCCAAAAAAAGATGCAATCGCAGCGCCATATATTTCGCTATTTTCGTCTATCCCATGAAAGTTATTAATTGGGATAAAAAGTATCCTAAGATACGCCCCAGGATACAAGCTGCTTCTAGTTCTTATCTTTCACGTGATGCTCTAACAGACAGACAGACAGAGAAATTCAAAAAGTTGCATCTTTGTGAATCCCCAAAATTCAAATTAAACCACCTGTTTTTTTTCACATTTTTAAGTGCATTGTATAAACTCGAACCATTTACAGATTTATTACAGTATGGTTAAATTCAATATTTACCAAAATAATTAACTTTCAAGCTAGACAGGGATATAACTGGTTGATGATTTAAAATCCTCACTTTTATTTTAGACTCGCATTTCAGACTCTGAAACAATTTTAATTATTTAAATATATTTCATCATGGTAATGATTACCCCAACCTCCCCATTACTAATAATATTTTTTCAATAAATTCTTAAATTACGATGTAAAAGTAAAGGAAGTCAAAAGAGTCTACCAGCATCGCTAACCTCCCACGAGGCTATAAAGTGCAGTCGCTGTCAAGGTACATTCTGCTTGATTGCATAACACCTAAAGCAGGGTTTGGCAATATAGCCTCTCTACAAGAATAGATTTTATACTATCAGGTAGTTCAGACTTTGGCTGGCCACTACCCACTTGTAGACAGAAAATGTTAGTAAACCCACATTTCAGACATTGCTTATTCATGCAGGAATGGAGAAAGAATTCAATTTCCTGCGACCGGTCGGCCTGTCGTAAGATCCGACAAAACAACCCACAGCCAGGTGGTAGGGCATTTGCCCAACTAGATGGCTACCACTCCTGGTGTAAAGTTTGTAGCCATAACAACCTTGATTTGTGTTCCGGCACTAGTGGCCAGGTTCCAGTCTCCCTTAAGAGTTAAGAGAGCTGCAGCGCATTTGTAGCACCTTTGGTGTTGCAAATGTCTATAGGCAAATGTAACCGCTTTCCATCAAATGGTCTGCCTGTCAGCTGAACTCCTGCAATAAAGAAAACATTGTGTAGTCAGACAAAAACCGGGGTTTGTTTAGGCAATCTTTGGAAAGTAATATAGTTTTTTTATTGCAGGAGTTCAGCAGACAGGAAGACGGCCCACTTGATTAAAAGCGGTTACCATCGCCTATGGACATATGCAACACCAAAGGTGCCACAAATGCGCTGCTGCTCTCTTAAAGGGGACTGGAACCTGGTCACTAATGACGGAACACAACTCATGGTTCTTAAAGCGACATGCTTTAGATGAGGGGTGGTAACCATCCACTCGGGCAAATGCCCTACCACCTAGCAAATATAGTACTCAAACTGTAGCTATCGTACGAGGCAGGAGATATCTATGGCTTATTCAATTCACCAAAAAAATAAGGAAGCATTTTATTATTAAAACATGGAAGACTACTATTTTTTTTCATGATAAAAATCGAGTTTCCTTTACTGTCTCTTGTTCCAACATATGAATACTGTAGGGAACATAGGAAAGGATAAATTAAGATCTGGATAAGGTAAATCCATAGATGTTTGATGCACACATTTTAAGTAGCAGTGTGATGGAATGGGAATGAGGGTGGGGCATACATACACCTACTGCAACCCTATGGTCCAAAGATCTTCAGTTTTTTTAATAAACATACCTCTTATTTTTTCCACTAATATTGCACTTATGAAGTTGAACAATCCTTTTAAAGTTAAAAAGAAAGCCAGTAATCAACAGAAAAAGTACATGTATATCAACAAAAAAGTATGTTGTCCAAAAATGAAGAAAGACTACGACACAGCACATTCACATACACTACAAGAGTAACCATGAAAATATTCAAAATAGCAGCCAATAAAGATGAAATTATAAATCATGTGTATGAAATAAATAGTAAATGGTTACAGTTGGTTCCACTGGCACTAGCCGGCCGTATTCTAGGCAAGCTCGCTCAGCTTGTGCGCTTTGGTCTGAAGCTCACCTAACCTAAATCACTGTTTTAGTCACTGGTCGCTTTCTTTCACCACCCATCACAATAAAGTTAGTGAAAAAATAGGTGAGGTTATGTTTACCAAAAAGAAATATTTCAAGAACTCTGTACCGTAGGACTTGCAGAAAGTGTTAGTATACCTTCCCCCAACCCAGTAGCCCACCCACTATTTAAAATTTGTACACCGATAGGTGAGTCGCCACCCTGAATAAGGATAGTCTGGAAGAATAGAGAGCCCCCCCTTTCATTTGATCAACCCTTTCAAACTGAACACTCACCTCATGTAAACAGTATTCTAACAGTCTCAATGTTTTATCAGGATTTTCAAATAGTTCCATATCAAATGTTGGCCATTTACTTTTAAATTCATCATCACTTTGCAAGCTTATTATATCAAGAGGAGCACTGCGAGTTTGGTCAATTTTTTCTAGATCAAACAGACTTTTATTTTTCTCTATAAATGACTTGAAACAGGTTATATGTTCAGAAGTCTCAGGAGTTGATGGGCTATCTGAAATGTTGATTTCAAATAAATCCTAATGGTTAAGAAGTCCAAACAGGTTTAGTAGGTTGGATTCACATATTGGTAAACTTAATATGTAGATTTCACTACACTATTAAGTTATTTGTTGCAGACATACTATTCTCTGCTAGGATTAAGCTTTTATTGGAAAAAGATAACTAAGCGATTAGTTTATTTGAATTTTTATATTTACTTTAAATGTTGAATGCATAAAAAATTACTTTGAGAATTAAAGAATATACCCACATTTAAATAATAAGGTGACAGTTTACACTGCGATTAAATATGTAGTTCTTTTAATGTAGTGTCTTTACAATAATAGTACTGACACAGTAAATAATAGTCTTTTTCAGAAAAAACATACATACATAAATACACACATAACTTCACGCAAAGTCCCTTGCAGGGTAAGCACGAACAACAGAGCGCCATACAGGCTTATTCTTACACACCTCACTTGCTTCTTTGACATTCATAGCTCTTGTCATGCACGCTCGTCTGTTCTTAAGGCTCCTGACATCACCTTCAATTCAATTTGATCATGGAAGGTGTGTCGTGGCCTTCCGCGACTTCTGCATCCATCCACTTTTACATTGTATATCTGTTTAGTCATTCTTTCATCATTCATTCTTTCCACGTGCCCGAACCGCCGGAGCATTCCTTTCCTTACCTTCACCCCCGACACTTTCTTACTTCAGTATTACGAATTACGAATATTCGTACTTCTACGTCTTTCAGAAAAAAGACAACAATAAACAGGCTTTTGAACGTAGCTATTGTATGACTATACAAGCCATGTAAATATTAAATCGGCCAGCGTTGATTATATAAATTTTGTTACAAAAAATGTATAATTAACCTTCGGTAGGAAAGTATAGTTTCCAGGTGCTGTCAGAAGTAATCTGCACGACAATAGGAATTTGATTGGCTGGTGCTCTCGAATTTGATGATCCTGCAGTGCTTGAAGGTCGCGTTGAAGATGATAAATTATTTATGCTAATATTATCCGTATTAGATTTGTTACGTGGACGATAAAAATTGTTTTTATATCGTCCTCTCCAGCCACGTCTCATTGTTTTGTTGATAAAAACGTAAATTTGTAAAGATATTTATATAAAATGAAAAACTTTTGCAACTTCCCGCGCTAATGTTAGAATTTCGAAAATGTGACATTAGTAATGTCACATTACAAATGTATAGTCATATTTTTTTTAATAGTTTGGAAATAAGCCCTTAAGCTAATTTGTTTTAATCAGAGCACATAAATTAAATAACATTTTATTTATTTAAAATACAGAAAGCATAATAAAATTGGGTAAGTATGGATATATTTAAATAATTTGATATTACCTTTGCTTATTTGATATTAAACATAAAATAAAAATATTGTTTTACTGGATAGATATTATCATAAACAGTCTTTAAAGTAAATTAAAAAATAATAATGTGTTGAGCCGATTACGCGGGAAATATGAATTAAATATGAAATTTAATGAAATTCAAAAGTAAAAGTCAAAACATTTGCATACGGCATACTATACCTGTACTGTACAGGACCTATATAAAGGCTGTAATGAAATTTAAAATTCTTTTTAATTTTGATAAGTTTGCACAACCCGCTCGCCATTCTAGATTTGAAAAATATATTAATTTGAATTTCGATCCGTGTATGACAGTTAATTACATTTATAAGAAATCGAATATTCATTAATCATTTTAATTTTGTTTTGGTTGTCAGACAGACTGCTGGATGCTTTATTGTTTTTGTTTTGTAAATACTAAATAGAGTTTTCGTTAAAAATGTCTGGTGAAGGTGGCGAGGTTCCTCCTGCACCAGCTAAAAGTATGATGGTACAGGACACCGACGAAGAACATAAAAGAGATGTTGACGAAACTGGGGTTAAGTTCGACGAGATAGTTTCAAGGAGGATGTTGGGGAAAATGTCCACTTATTCTCGTGCATCATTGGCCGGGCAAGAACGGGTCGAAGTAGACCGGGCTGCCCTTGAAGCTATACTGGATGTCAGCTCTCGTATTCAAGACATCCAGAAGAAGAGTAAAATTTCAATGAGCACACTTGCATTAGCACATGAGTCTTATAAAGATAAACAAGTAAATAAACTTAATAATTAACTTCCTGGTTTAATTTTTAGTTTGAATTCATAATAAATAGTGCTGTATTTTATAGACAAAGGCCAAGGAAGCCCGGAATAATCGCATGGGTGGGCTAAAGACACAGCACAGATTTTTATTAGAGAATGCTGCTGCAATTTTGAATAGAACACCTGAATATGTTTTGGTAAGTAAGAAATTTTATCATTGTATGGCAAATAATGCTCATACATAAATTAATCTCTGCACCAATGTGTGTTAATATTGTAGCAATGAGGTAAAGCCATACTGAAATCACTATCTCGATCACAGCTGTATGGGCCAACTTTATTGGTGTGATACCACACTCTTATAAAGAGGTAAAGGTGGTAAACAGTAAAGGTCTTGTTCAAAGTGAGTTAGAGTAAGTTTGAATGCTTCTTTAAGAACTTTAAAGAAGCGTTCAAACATACCCTAACTCAATATGAATAAGACCATTAGCCTTCAGCTAATTGTGTTCCATGGGATGAACTTTCCCCTATCAAGGATTTCCTATCCCATCCATTTATACCAATCTCATACCGAATCCCTTCTGTCCCAACCTCTTGTTCATCCTTAATCCTTAAGGCTAGCAAAGTGTTAACTTTGCCATTGGTATTGCAAATCACTATAGGTGAAAGTAACATGCCATGAGCTCGGCTGTCTGTCTGTTTGCCAGTTCTGAAAAATAAATACTAGTTTGATACTATATCTTTGATATAAATATATCATATTTTTTAATAGGAAGGTGTTTATGATGCTGATATTCACATTGACTTATTAGACAGTGCAGTAGCTGAGGGAGGCAGAAACTGTATTGTACTGTGTGATGCTCTGCTCCCTCCATTGAAAATGGGTAAGGCACCTATTTTCCTCTTGCTTTCTTTCTCAATATATTTAAAACTTGATTGCTTTTTTATGTAATCACTTAAATGCACCAAGAGGCCATTTGCTATTTGAGCATAGGAAATATTTGTTTGGCTTGAAATTGAAGGTAGTACACACGGTTAATTGTGACCTATAGAAAAGTATGAATAAAATTTATCTAACTTAGTAAATTAGTTGTAAATAAATTTTGAGTTATTGGTCATAGTCTTTGAAATAAAATATATTTCAAAGCTGTAGTTAGACAAAATACCAGCTTTTTTTTGTGTTAAATAAGTTATATAATATTTTCTTAAGTTTGCGACTAGTACACATTACAATATAGATCATAAGTTTCTTTGATGAGTTTTATATGGCATCTGTTGATTATGTGAAAGCTATTGGTCTAAGTCCAAGTGAAGGCTTTTCCAAAGTTGTGGTCACTTCATAGTGTTTGTTAGTTAATAAATTGAGGTCATGATGACTGCAGGATAGTGATAGTGTAACATTTTGAAAGTACTTTAATAGGCCCTCCATATTCCTGCGAAAATGCTAGAAAAACATGATAACCCAATCCACATTCACATTTTTCCTTTGACTAACTTTTCAGAATCTGGCAGATTTATACACAATCAAAAGGGTAGAATGGAGAGAACATACATATCAGATGGGGCAACCATTGGCACAGAGGGAGCCTGTGTTGCTATGTACAGAATTAAAAATAAAGCTATTGATACTAAGAATGTTGCTGATGTAAGTTACATATTTTTTAGGTTCATAAAAAAGCTAGTTTCCACACAACTATTATGAAGTTCATAACATATCAAGTCATATGTTAAGCTTAGTTTGTATGAAGTTGATTAGTGTATTTCACACTGGTATAACCTGTTATTTTTTACAATGATGTATTATATCACACACTGCTCATTGGTATTACAGTCATTGGCATATTATAACAATATACATAAATATTATCATAATTACAAAAATATACATATTAGAAGGACATCCAAGTGAGGGATCTGTGTCACCAGATTTTAGGCCTACATCAATAAAATGAGTTCTGTCTGCTTGATCTATGTGATCCATACTTTTAGCTAAAACCAGTACTGATGGCAATGTAATTGGTTAATTTGAAAAGTTATCAGTCCTGCCATGCAATATGTATTACTAATTTTAAAGAATAATTATCATCTTAGTTTGGCTTTATACTTATAAGTTTTGCGAGCTTAAGCCTCTGACACTAAGCGTGCACTGTGATTTATCAAAACCAAAGACAGGTGTCGAGTCTGGAATTGATGTTTATAATGCATGCCTGGCCTTAGTGATTTGCATAAGCAAAACTCACAGGTGTAAAGCCTGACTTAGATGTTGGTTTATGCATTGAGTATTGTATGATACATGTCTGTCTTTGACTTAGCCCTTTTTCTTTTCAGGAGTACTTCTTAGTAATGTTTGACATAAACCAAGAAACAGAGAATGTGGTGTCAGGTATTTTCAAAACCATGAACCGAGTCTATGTGCCTGCCTTACAGGCTTGCAAAGCCTGGGGTGATTTAAACCCACCCAACCCTAATAGTGTGGATATCATCAAGGCTTACATATCAAAGATAATGCTTTTTATTGATTATCTTGCAAGTGAGTGTATTTATCGATAACAGATTTGTGCTAATATTTTATATTTACATTACTACATAGCTGATTTTTCAAATGGGCCTTGAGGGCCAAATGTCATATACAAAAATAACTAAAACACTCAACGCCGTCTCAGGGCCGATTTTGATGAAAACTGAAGTGATTCCATGAGAATTTTGAAAAAACCAGTTACCCTTGTCAGGAATTGTTTAAGCTGATTTTGAAAAAAACAACATACTGTATTATTATACCAAATCATAGGGTGCTCTCTATGATTTGGTGTTGATACAGTTGATATTTTTTAGAAGTGAATACTTGTAAGGATCTTTCCTTACAAGTATCCACTTCTATGAACGTATGTCAAATAGCACACCAAGGAAAAGAGTTGTTTTCCTTTTGTAAATCGGTTTTTATTTTTAAATATTCATAGACTGCGCCTTATTCAATGCAATTTTCATTTTATTAGTTTTTTTTTTGGTTTTTTTTATATTGCAGGAAGAAAATACAATTTGCGGGCCTGTCGTAAAGCGAAAAAAACAGCAGTGTACATTGCGATGGATGCAACCTTTAGTATGCCATTAATGTGTTGTTTCCGCATTAGTGACAGTTCCATTAGAGCAGCAGCGCATTGTACTTTGTTGCATTCCATAGCGATGTACCTGTCATCAGTGGCGTTGCTGTCTGCTGATCTCTGAAAAAAAAAAAAAAAAAAAAGCATGTATATCAACCTTTTTCTTGGTTTTCCGTTGATGTTCCTTCACAGAAATTGATCCTTACACTCTACACTGTGGAGTAGTGTCATAATACTGTAGGTATGCGT
This sequence comes from Dendrolimus punctatus, assembly GCA_012273795.1. Classification (NCBI taxonomy): domain Eukaryota; kingdom Metazoa; phylum Arthropoda; class Insecta; order Lepidoptera; family Lasiocampidae; genus Dendrolimus; species Dendrolimus punctatus. The sequence goes on from CM022528.1 coordinate 10,412,764, forward strand.
TTTTTTTCAAAATCATCGGATTTGATTTTTGAGGGTAATTGATTTTTCAAAAATCGAATTATACCACTTTAGTTTTCATCAAAATCGGTCTCAAGTCCCTCCCACTATTAAATATTTTTCGCTGTTAGAATTTTGCTCTGAAGGCAAACTTGAAAAATATCAACAATAAATAATAGCAGCTCACAAATATCCCATTATTGGGTTCAGGCTCCATATTTCAAGAGAATAGACGGTATATCCGCCATGCTTGTCCACGGTTGATTGACGAGTTTTGCACCTCACAGATCTGAATGTGCAGGTTTCATCACAATGAATTCTGGTTGCTATTGCTGGCTTGTTACAATTGTAACAATATGGCTATTAGATGTGTAAGTAAATTCATTAGACATCATTAGAATGAGACGCCGAGTGTGTTAGCCACTGATCTATTACACCTTGACAAGTTTTATATTTAAGACTTATCTTCTTATATATAAAATTATCGTGTCACAATGTTAGTTACCATACTCGTCTGAAACGGTTTGAATTTCTCATGAAATTTTGTGTGCATATTGGGTAGGTCTGAGAATCGGAAAACATCTATTTTTCATCCCCCTAAATGTTATGGGTAGTACACCCCTAATTTTTTTTTAGTTTTTAGATAAAGGTTTTTTATATTTTTTGTGATACATCATTAAAAAATACATACAACCCTAAATTTTCAACCCTCTACGATCAACCCCTATTTTTATTTGTTAAATATCGATTGAAGCTTTTCCGGGTAGGATGACGTCTGCCGGGACAGCTAGTAACAAATAAGAATTAATTTTGAACCTATGCCATTTAATTAGAAACCAAAATAGACCTGGATTGCTGTACAAAATTTAAAATCAATTTGGCATTGTATGAAGATGAATTATGCGATCAGGACAAAATGAAACTTGCTATAACCAAAACTCATGTTTTGGAAGAAATATGTACTTATGTTAAACAGTGGATTAGACAAATAACTATGGTAAATATTATAATACAATTTTCTTTATTATTTTATATGATTAAACACATAGTCAAGTCATTTGTTCGGTACTTGGTATGCAGATCCTTTACTTTGTTGTTTAAATTCTACTTAATGTATGTTTTGTAATCAAAATACTGTTAAGTCTTAAAGGTATCTAGATAACATAGAGTAAGCTCTTACATACATATGGCTACCATTCCTATAATTAGAGTGATTGGCATAAATTAGTTGTCGCGACTTCAGTATCTTCTATTATTGTTATTATAATTTAAACCGTTTTCAAAAGGATAAGGTTCTCAAGTCGACTCTGTTTTTTTGTATGTTAGTTACGCGATTTCTCTGTCAATTGTGGACCAATTTCATTTTTTTTTATTCTTAAGAGTATACTCCTAAGGTGATCCCATTATAAGCATGTCAGGATCTGATGAGTAAATCTCAGAGAAATCTAGAGCGACCCTCGATTATATATAGGCACCTACAACATATTTAATTTAGAAAAAAGCTATTTAAAAATTTAAGTTTAAAAGCAACAACAAATTTGCAAAATATAATAATATTTGTGTTTTGCTTACCAGAAATGAGTTACATTCTTTGGCCGCCGGAGGATGTTTTAAAAATACAATATATTTTAATTCATTTATTAAATTAATTAATTACAATTACTTAATTATAACTTAATATGTAACGTCTGGACTTCTCCATGATGGAGCACCAAAAGACGACGCTGGTACGTCCCGAGGAGCCTTTATGGTTTTGTGCGATGTTTCGACATCGTATGATCTTCTTGGAAGATCGATGAGTCGTATCGTGTGAAGCAAACGAAGTAAGTTAAGGGTTCGTCCACACGAACACGTAACAATTGTCAAGATGTTTTAAAAAAAGTTTGTTGTTTTCAAGTCGGTTTTGTTTTTTATTAACAAGTTCTTTATTTGACTTCAGCTTTATGGAGTTAATATATTTGGGTATTGGTGGTAACCCTGCATGTCAAGTTGTCGTAAACGTAGTTTGTATAATAACAAATAATAATAAATTGTGATTCTAGGTATTAGTCCAAAGTCAACAGTTAAGACGCGAGCCGTCAAACATAGGTCCGCTCGCCGAGTTGGATTACTGGCGTCGTCAGTTAACAAAATTTACCTCAATTATTGAACATATAAAAAGTACACCATGTCATATGTACCTACACACTCTTATACGAGCTAAATCAAAGCTTTTGAAGGTATTATCTCTTTATCAAATTCCTAGAAATAAAAATTTTGAAATTGTCATATTCATTTTTGCATTGCTTCAAATTTCCTGTAACATTGTCCACTTTACTGGCATTTAAGTAACCCTTGTTCATCCTGGTTATTGAATGTACATAATTATTTCTGAAGTTTGAATTTAATCCATTTACTTACCTTTCTCAAAGTAAACTTAGCCAATTCCGAAGATAAAATTTATTCTGCTTTATCAAAAGTACATGTTTATAAATCGTTTATTATATACCAAGTTTCACTAAAATCGTTCTACAAACAAGGATTTCAAGAAAAAGTATTGAAAAATACGATTTCTGTGCAATTAACAAAAAATCGCTTTCCACACGACCTCTATTGCGTAATCTTCGGCTTATATCCCCTCCGAGTGTCATATATTTTCCAGTTTAATATTCATCATATCATCAAACTTGGTTTCTAAAGTACCTACAACAAAATAAAGTATAAAAAAAGTACATACTTTTTGTATATACAAAAGTTTATATACCTAAAGCCATTAAGAAGCAGCTAACACACATAGAAAGTTCAAAACAAAAACAAACTTTAATGTTTCCTTGTAACATTTATGAATTATTGCAATGTAGTACTCATACACTCATATGCATACGATGAATTATAGTGGCATAGAAGCTGGTAGAGATCTATATGAATGACGGAGACAGTAAAACCATGTTTAATTTCAGAAATGGAGAATGCTGGATAACCAGGTCACTGATTATTACAATGAAGCATCTGATAATGTTAAATATCTGTATGCGTTAGAGAAGTACTGTGAGCCCTTATATAGGTAACAAAAAACAAAAAACTATAACATATGTTACGAGCTACAAGACTCGAATTAAAATGCCGTTGGAATTACTATAGAATTTATTAGAACTATACAAACTGCACGATCCAAAAACACGCGCAAAGTCCGTGACTATATACTTTGTCGAATGTATACGTCTTGCTCGTATCGTAATCGTCGCTCGACTGACACCCCCCCCCGTTCGGGGATCGTTTTATACTAAACTGTACAATACTACAATCGACCGCGTGGACTGAAGTTTTCGAGTAACCGTAATCTGCACACTTGGGGCCATAAACAAGTACAATAACAATAGGCTATTGTCTAATTGCAAATTTTAAACACAAAGTAAACAAAAGAAGTAAAAATGCGGGAGAGGTAATAAACCAGGTGTGCATTCACTTTGTCGGCATATAAGAATACTATAACCTTCGATTAAGCTAACATTGCGCGTTTTATCATGAATATGTTGAGATTTTAGTTTATTTGGACAATACTTCAGTGGTAGCTTATTCCAAATGTTAAATTTTAGATTTACTTTTTTTTTAATCTTAAGTCTATATGTTTTGTAAGTACTTTGAATTTTGAGGATCCTCATAAATGGAATGTTTGTCAAATTTTGACTAATTTTTCCAGGTGTGATCCATACACAATGCAGCAGTTCATTCCAGGCCTCTTATACACTGTGCGAATGATATTCGCGACATCTCGCTACTACAATACTACAAAACAAATATCTACTCTCTTAGTCAAAGTGACTAATCAAATCCTAAACATGTGCATGGATTTTTTAACAAATGGCGGTAAGAAGACGATATGGAATCAAGATAAACTCAATTTTATAAAGAAAACCAAGGTAAGAAAATCAATGTAGTCATGTAGGCAAAGGCAGGCATACATTTTAAGCTAAGCAAATTACTTACTTTTTTATAGTTCATATAAAACGAACAACTCTCGGGTCCCAGACATCTAGACCTAAGTAAATAGTGCAAAACTTGTATACAGGTTTGATCCATCTTAAATTGAATTTAGGTTCTATGTGTTTCATTGAACGGCTAGTTCGATTTAAAACTATGCACTAAAACTCTTACTTCACTATATTTTCCGTCTGAAAAACTATTATAGTGTTATAATATAGTTATATTATAGTTATTATATTACTTGTGTTCCCTTCGGCTGCGCCATGGTTATATAGCACGTACCTCTAGTTTAAAGAATCCAGTACTCCCGTAGTTTTCCCGTAAAAGCTTAACTGACAGACATAGACAGACCCGCGAGTTACTATCGCATTTTTTAGATGATGATTTTTTGTATCTATGAACTTTAGAAATGATTGGTTTCCCATAAAAACTTTCGTCCCCTATTTCAACCCGATCTGGTCTTATTTTTTACAATAAAAAGTATTAGCCTGTGTCAAGTATCATCTATGAAGATTAAATAAATCGACTTAATTTACAGCAATTCTTTGACAAAACATAACATTTGATTCTTTATTCCTTGTCGTTTTTGTTTCCTGCAATATGACTTCTTTACATCATTATTAGAAAATCGTAGATTTAAATTATAAAGTATCAAGGTGTTAACTTTTATATACATACTACAATTGTTTCAGCTTTGCCTAGCACTATACAGTTTTTACAGAGAATGTTATAACGAAACACAAAAGGAAATGATAGAAGCGGCTGACGAAAGGCCTTTTGATTGTTCTGAAATGTATATATTTGGCAAATTTGAAACTTTTAGAAAGAGATTAGTGAAGGTGAGTTGTACTTTGACTTTTTGCTAAGGGGTTCACATATTGGAGTCCTGTGCTACATTATTTATTTAGGTTTATGCCTTGGCAGCTAGGCTTTAAGCCAAATCTTAGTTTATAATATACATTTAGTTTCTTCAGTTTCTTAAGTCTATGTGTAGCACAGCTGAACTGTAGGTAATCAGCTAGTGCCATTCAACGGAGTTCTTGTGACAACTCAAAAGGCCCCATTTGACTTTACAGTTCACATTTCACAAAAAAAAAAAAAAAAAAAAAAAAAAAAAAAAAAAAAAAAAAAAAAAAAAAAAAAAAAAAAAAAAAAAAAAGCCACATTGACTTAAGTTACCACACTGTTCTCACGACTGTGAAAATACTACACACATTGCGGCCGTCGTACTAGCGGGATCGCTCGAGGCCTCGTGCCCCTCGCGGTCAACCGGACGGTGCTGTAAGCACTATGCGTGTGAATGTGCTGCCTGATCGAATTTCGGCTAGTCGCATACGATTTAAATTTTTGGGAAAGAACACGAATAGAAAAAAGTGAAAGCTGTCTTTTTTTCATCTTACAAGTTCAGCAGACGGACAGACGCCCCACTTGATGGAAAGCGGTTGCCATCGCCTATGGACATTTGCAACACCAAAGGTGCCGCAAATGCGCTGCTGCTCTCTTAAGGGAGACTGGAACCTGGTCACTAATGCCGGAACACAACTCAAGGTTGTTATGGCGACATACTTTAGATCAGGGTGGTAGCCATCCAGACGGGCGAATACCCTATCACCTGGCTGTGGGTTGTTTTGTTGCCTCTTACGAGAGGCCGCCCGGCCGCAGGAAGTTGTATTCTTTCTCCGTTCCTGCATGGATGAAACTCGAGAGATGCTATTTTTCTTTATAGAATCCAATATTAAAATTTGTGTGTTTGCAGATTATAGATCTTTTCCAAACGTACATTACATATTATGTTTTGAACAAGACTACTCTCGAAGGTATTGAAGAATACACGGCGACTTTCAACAAGCTTTTTAAAACTATATCAACGAAGACATATGATGCGCTGGAGCACAGGTTCTCTTGTCTTAAAATGTCTTTAGTGCATAAAATGTATTTCTATTAAGATACAAACACAAAAAGCGGTTTTTAAAAAGTGCATGAATAATAATAACCATGAAATCATTTTAAATATTTTATAACCATAAGCGTTAGATTTTATTTTGTAGCTTAGGTACTATAGTTAATTTTGTAAGACTCCAGGAATGTAATGTTTTGTAGACTCCATCAGTAAAAAGTATGACATTGTTTTTAGTATATGTAAAAAGCCTGATTTCAATAACAAATCAAAGAAATCATCTCAAGTTAAGAAGTATATTAAGAAATCAGTCAAAACAGTCCGACGCATAATAAATACCGAATACATTTTTATCGTTAAAGGTTTATAATGCGTCTTTAACCAAATAATGAATTAATAATACAATTCGTCTTGCATAAAGAGTGTGCTATATTGATAGTTTTAAAGTCTCATTACTTTATACACATTTCCACGGCAGAAGTAGGAAAGTGTCGACTACCACCCGTCACTTTCCTGCTTTTTGCTGGTGGTTGCCAAAGAAGTGTGGGAAATAATGTCTTTCAACAAGTTTTACCACTTCATTCCACTGCGCTACGGTATTAAAGGCACGCCCATAGAAATCGCAAGGTGATCATGAAAGTGAATTCTTGTAGACTAGGGTCTCCAGATTAAGTTTTGGTTGTTTCCCAATTTAAGGAATTTATTATACCAACAGTAAAAGCCCATATTAGATACATTTTAGTGCTTAGAGCGAATTTTACATCCCAGTTACAACATTTTATACCTTTTTTTTTTTTTTACAAGGGGAAATCCATTTGCGGACCCCCCGCCGGGGGAGACTTCGGCGGGGGAGTGTGGGACTCGCCGGTTTAAGGAGCCGGAATACCCACTAAAACCCCTTGGTGCCACCTGACGCCATGTGCCAGGGTCGCGGGATATGCGCGAGCTTTACTTCCGCGACCCCGGCTGGCGTGGGCCCACCCCTGTTGTTGGGCAGGCCTCTTCGTACTCAATAGAGAGGGGCGCGCGCGGCACCCACGCGCCCCCTCTTCGGCGGCTTTCAGTGCGGGTGGCGGTTTATGGCCTCCCCTGGCCGTCACCCGCGCCGCGTGTTCACAGCGGCCGGAGGTTTGTGTTTCTCCGGCGCCGGGACCGGTTACTGCGGCGGGAGAGGAGCACGGCTGCTCGCTCTCTCTCCCGCTCCGCCGCCTCCTTTGCGGACATGACGGCCTCGCAAAAGGAGGCGACGGCGTCCCACTCGGTTTGGCCCCCGACCATGGCTTGAACCACGGCCGGGAGCGACAGGTCTGGTCCAATATTTGCGCTGAGGACACGGTGCTCCTCGTCCCAGGCCGGACACTCCTGCAGAGTATGCAGCACCGTGTCCTCGACGCTGGCACTACAGTGGTGGCACCCTGACGATGACTCACGCCCGATCTGGCACAGGTACCGGCCGAAGCAGCCGTGCCCGGTCAGTACCTGTGTCTGGCGGAACGTCAGGGTGCCGTGTCTCCGGTCTATCCAATTTGGCAGGACGGGCCTAACCGCCTCTATGGTCCTGTGACCGGCGCTGGGGTGCGCAAGTCGGTCTCTCCATTCCACCATGACATCCTGCCGGAACTCTGCCCGTTTAGCTTCGATTAACATTTTATATCTACCCGCAAATAGTTTGACCCCAAACATTTTTTTTTATAAATAATCCTCCAATATGGAGTATTTACTGTAGACCTTAATATTGAGTCAATTTGCAGACGCCCAGATTTTGACAAGGATTACAAAATCTACAAGGATGCAGTAGCGAATCAGGAATTGTTACTCGAGAATTTCATGATAACTGTAAGTAGAGATTAATAATGTATTTTTTTTTAGTTTGTGATCAAATTCCTTTATTTAATAGTATTTGATTTACAGAGTGTTAACAAGTGTCCCACGACAGAAATAGCCCTTCATCTATTGGCTAGATTTGAAAAACTTAAATTGAATTGTTTGTATCTTGAAGATCAGTATTATGACTTAATCAGCACTTATACAGCGGAGATTGAAGCTCTCAGAGACAGGTATGTTGTTACATAGCAATAGTTAACTGTAAATGTTTTTAAGGTAATTATGCATTAACCCGGAATGGAAAAATAAGCATTATTTTATATTACAAAGACTATTAATATGGTTTGCTATGATACAAAAACGATATTAAAATCGTCGGCAAGTTATCATATAGGCAAAAAATTAATAAATAATAGAATTAATTACGTTAAACAAGGGCGTCATATTTTCGATAGAAATAATGTTCAATTTTAGCGTGAAAACTTACCTAATTATGAAAAAAGCACATTTTTAATTTCAAGATTATATTGCAAATTTATAATATAACTATATGTAATAATTAACTGATAAAACCAATTTAAAATTATAAGTATTGTATCACATTACTCCATTGCTATTTGCCACAATCACAAACTACTATTTATTTGCTAATAACCATGAATCAGGCAAAGGAATCTAGTCCATACAGCCAATTTTGATATATGAAGTGTTCGTATAGCTTCAGTTCATTGCAGGTGAAATTGACGCCATTCAACGGAGTTCTTGTGACAACTGAAAAAGCCACATTTGATTAAAACATATGTGGTAGTAGTTTTGTGTTCTTCACTATTTGAAGAACAGGCAAAGATCCTAAACCATACAGCCTCACAAATATATTTTTTTAATTTGATTTAAATAAATAATTTAGCAAATTAAGTAAACTTTTTTTTTGCTAAACACCAGGCTAAGGAATTAAATATATACAGCAAAAATTCTATATTTAATTATAGAATTTAATTATTTAATAAAATGGAAGATTTCTGGATGATATGAAAATATGGAATATTAGATTTTTCACATTGTAAATAAGATAATTATTATACTTTTACTTATGTCATTTCCAACAACATGTAATGAATGTCAATGTTAGCAAAATCAAGTAAGTATAGGTTATGAGGGGCAGTCAAAGGTCGCAACCAATAACCATAACAGTGAGTTAGGTTCGGTTAACTTTAGACCAAAGCCCACGAGCCGAGCGAGCGGAGCGAGCGTGCTGCGGCAGCGGCCGGCGAGTGGCAGAACCGACTGTAACCATTGTTTAAATAGTTACCAATGAATAAATGGTTACCAGTCGTTCTGCCTGGCTTCGGTCTAAAGCTAACCTAACTAACCTAACTCACTGTATTTGATGTGATATTATATCTTAATATTCAAACTTACCTAATTGCTGAGAGGATATAATATACCAGCTGCCTTCCAGAACTCGTGATATCTGTTACCAGCGGAAGTAAAAGTATTAATTTGATTATTTCTTTGATTTTAATCTTAATGACGGCTTTCCGACGATTTTAAAATCGTTTTTATACCATAGCAAACCATATTAATAGTCTTTGTAATATATAATAATGCTTATTTTTCCATTCTGGGTTAATGCATAATTACCGTTTTTAATGTTGAATAATGAAATGTATAGAGGCGATTGTTAGTCTTGGAAACGACCATTTGGCTGCCTCAGCCTATCAATGGACTTTGTTTTAAATATTTATTAATTGGCTTAAATCGGGTAAATGCTCTAGCTCTTTTTTATTTCAAAGACATACCATTAAAAGTTCGTTTCTCAATGTACGACAATAATGCACAGTAAGACATTGCATTTCTTAGCTAAGTATCTGTTTACAATATTTTCGTACAGATACAACGAAGAAAGGGAAAACCCAGAACTACCAAGGAATATGCCGCCAGTAGCGGGTAGAGTTATGTGGATAAGGTTTTATGACAAAAATATCAAAACTCCGATGGAAATATATAAGCATCACCACGAAGTTATTACCCATATGGTGAGTTTTAAAAGTGCACTAGTACTACTGTATTGATCAAATATGAACTATATCATCTTTGATCAATACAGCATGAAAGTTTCTCGTGAATCTAAAATTCTTCTTGTCATATCTTGTTTTGTGTTTATATATGCGTTTTTAACGTTGTGTCTGTTTTTTGTTGGAATGCAACTTTCATGAGATCAAAAGTAAAACTTGATTTCAAAAGTGTTAATAGTGTTCAGTTTAATTTCAGAATACGCAACGTTGTATAAAATTGTTTAACGTCTTGAGCATAGTATTTACTGAGTTTGAATTGATTTATCATAAAGCTTGGGCTGAAAATGTCGGACAGGTAAGCTTGATAATTTATACCTACTGATACTAAGTTAAACTGGCATGTAAAGCAACAGTGTGCGGTAAGTATATTTTAGTTTTGTGTTTTATATTATATTAATCATTTTTTTGTTGTACATAATTATGTGGTGTAATATTGATTCCAATAAAAATGCTTGCCAGGGTGTGTGCGTCTAATGAGACGCACTCTACGCTAACTAATGACTTTACCTAGTCATTGTGACGAAATGTGAATACGTATAAAAGTTACCGCGTGTTTATAGTGATGTAAATCATCCTTAGCATACCTGCACATTGACATAAAACACGCTCCGCCTTAACCGGGTGTGGCAAGAAAATAGTTTGATTCTGTGATGACCGAAGATCAGTGTTTAGTAGTAAAAATTGTATAAGTTACCTAATATAATGAAATACCAACTTCATATTAGATTAATATTTTAGGTGAGACTAGGCCTGATTGCCCCTCTATTGATTCGACATCCAGTAACGAATATGTACATTATAAACTTTAGCGTTTATATCCCGGAATGTATTCGTGAAGTGGAATATATGTGGCAACTTGGTCTATGTAAGTTCTCCTCATCAATAAATTATTCCTAGTCTATTCAAACTATGAACAATATGGACTAAACTTTAGGCAAAATAAGGTGATGGTTTTTCATCTTAATCTCGTTGCGTAGCTAACTCGATAACACATATCGTATCGGCAGTTTTTTTCTCGTATCACTACAGTTGGATAGGTTAAGATCGTTAGTTACCTCTTCTTTCTTTTTATATAGCTTAAATTTTTATCTTATTCGATTAATAGTTATATATGCATTAGTCTAACTAGAATCTGTAAAGTTGAAAATAAATAAATTTTCAGATGTTCCTGATGGAGCTCAAATAGTTGCTTTCTGTAAGGATAAGATATTAGGCAACTTTGAAAAAATTAATACCTGGTTGAAAGAAATAATCAGATAAGGAAGTAAGACTTCTCCTTTCTAATTACAATATTTTCGTGACTATGATGAATTCAGTAATAGTAACAGATAAATGATGTATAATATTATTTGTAAATGGTTGAAAAGGAAATATTAAGCTTTTGTTGCTATTAGTATTTGAATCATATCATTAGGTTAGAAAATCAATCTTCTCAAAAATAAACAATTTCAGGAGTATGCCAAAATTATATTTGCCATTGCTCAGAGCGCAATTAATAAAATTGGAGAAAGCTTTCGCACCGGGATTGTCAACTATAACGTGGACTTCCCTTGAGATACCTTCTTATTTTGAAAACATTGAAGCTGTATTAGATGAAGTTGATTTGTTTGTGAAAGAGGTAAAAGAATTCACTTCTAATAGTAATTTGCTAGACGAATACACACACTATATTCTAAAACTTAGCAATACAAGTATTGAGGTTATCATAAATACGTTTATTTGTAGGTGGTAGATATAAAGAAGCGCGTATAGATGCTATATTACAATCGATAACCAAAACTTTACTTGTTTATCTGCCTGAATTAGCAGTTGAACCGTCTCAATTTTATGAAGATAACCTTGTAAGACGGGATGAAATCGGTAACATTTTTAATTACCTTTTTTTACCTTAATTAGCAAACCACGTGAAAAAGTAAATGTAATACTGATACTTAATAGTAAACGATCTATCGTTATTTTTGTAGCTGCCGACTTACAACAGAAATCTTGGAACGCTGAGATTGCAGTAATTGAGCTTATAAATAAGTTCTTAGGTAGTGTTCCTGCGAAACAGATCCAAGATTTAAAAGATAATTGGTAAGAAAAATATGTTAAATTATAAAAGCTCGTTATATAATAAGGCTGGTGTGCACCGAAATTTAACCGATGGTTAAAATAAAATAGCCGATTATAATTAATTATAATCGCTTAATCAGCGATTATTTTATTATAAGCATCGGTTAAATGTCGGTGAACACCAGTATAAGTAGAAGTTAAATATATAAAATGTTTGTAGAACAGTTGGCTGTTGTTGGATGTCTTAGCCAAAATTCTTTTTTGTTCTGGAATAAACTCTCAAAAAATAAATAAATTCGGAAACTATTACGAGTGCTGGTTTAGCAACTACCTACTTTTGTTGTTCTTCCTATACTCCATGCAAAGGTTGTCTGGAAGAAATCGCCATGGGCGATAAGACCGACGATTGTACTTGTATTTAATGTTATTGATTGATATAGAATTTTTGTACGATAAAGTATATTCTATTCTATTCTATTATCATGAAAGAAATATTAGAGATATATTAGATCGATAGTGAGATGACCTTATCTCCATAAGTTGGATAATTTCTGTGAGCCAATTGAAGTCCTTGTAAATGAGAATTTGTTTTTAGGTTGGACCTAGAAAAGGCTTTAAAGCAAGTCACGTCAGCTACCAGAGTATTTCCTGAAAATGCTGGTGAGAGTATATTTTTAAAATTTTGTTCTTTGCTTTAATTTGTTGCATCCACTGTAGAACTAATATTACTGTCGACGAAAATTGCTAATTGATCATATTGTAGGAGTGAGTGATGATTTAATTAAAATTGTGAACTGCCTATATTAAGGCTTACTAAACTCAAAGAATGTGAGTAAATATTACAGATAGGTATATTATATATTTTGGTCTTGCTTAAACTTTTAAACATAAACGTTACTACACTACTATAATTTAATGGACTCAAATTCACAAATTAAAATAAATATGTTTTCTGTTTACTTTTAGCGTTTTTGGAAATAGAAAATGCTGATCGCTTTGACGTATTGCCTGCTATTAACGAATGTAATGAACTATTTGCATATTTTGCCACTAAGTGCTTAGAGTCTCTTATTAAATGCACTCGGCAAAGTCTGGATATTTTACGACGAAGAGCTTCCGTTTCCAGGTTTTTATTTTTGATTATGTATTGTTAAATATCATACATACATAACTTCACGCCAGGTCCCTTGCGGGGCACGAACAACAGAGCGCCATACAGGTTTATTCTTACACACCTCACTTGCTTATTTGACATTCATAGCTCTTGTCATTCACGCTCGTCTGTTATTAAGGCTCCTGACATCACCTTCTGCTAGTACACGATCTACGCTAATTAAATATCAATATAGTAAAAAAATAAGAAAAATGCCTTCATATTTTAACAATCAAGTATTCAAATAGGATGCTTGGTCATTTGTTTTTTATGGATTTTCACATGACTTAATTAAATAATACAGAATGTAGTTTTAGGAATAAATTTACGTGAAAAGCCCCAATAAAATATAGCTATGATAAACAATTTATTTTGTTCTACGGGGTAATTGTTTGCTGGTAGAGTTTAAATGTGTAGAGACAGTTGTCTTAGCACTCTGTTGACGTATATACACAGAGATAATAAAATGTTAATGTCAGCGATAATTTGTCGGCCCAATGATATGTAATGTAATTTACATTATGATTCTTTTAGTTTTCTCACAATGACTACTGATCCGGACGAGCAAAAGAAACTTAAACCTCTTATGCTAACTAAGATGTACTTACAAATACCACGTATTCTGATAAAGCCTGCCCTTGAAGAAATACAAAGTGCATTCTCACAGGTAAAAATAATATTTACATGAAATTAATGGATTTTAGGTACCTTACCTATCTCGTAACTGCTTTTACATTTTAAACCCTAAAAGCATTTATGATATCTTCACGTTTTAACTTTAAACGCATAGAGCATACATAGGAAAGTTATATCAAATCTTAATTTCAGGTTGTATTGAATTGTATAATGGACATACATAGGAATGTATTTATGTGGGGTCAACAAGAGGCAATTAAGAAGGAGATAACGAAGGGCGGGATGTCTTTAACCGCTACACGTAGCGCAAGTTGTAAGTCTCTTATAGTACTTTTTTTATTTAAATTATTTGTGTTTTCTGTTGTGTTACTTCTCAAATAGTTACCTAGCTTAAGAATTTCTTGCAATTTCTGTCCCCTGAACTCGATGAAGTAGCTTGCTGGGGAATAGTCGGTATATCAGTTAGTTTCTCGAAGGCTGATTTGTGGATTTACTTAGGTTGTGCAGATTGTGTAGGTTTAATTCGCTATATTTCTAATATTTAGATGTGTATTAGACTAAAAGATCTCTCTACGCAGTTCATGCCTTCTATTATGGCACAATTGGCACAAGAATACCAGAAATAATAATCGTACGGGACGATTATTATTAAAAGTATCTAAAAAGTACCTCTGTAAAGTTCCTAAATCCTATAGGTCTATCATTGTGGCCACAAGACTTTCATGTCTCACTTTTTGGCGATTGATTATTTAAAAATTTTTTTTACAACAAAAAATCACAGAATAACATTTCAGTTTAATTAAATACGACACGCTTGCGTGAACTACTGACACAGCACAACCTATTAGTTAATTAATAATAAATTGTCTGAAGATATTGCTCGCTTCTTTGACAGTCTGTAGCTTTATATCTAGTAAATTGAATTTATTGAAGAATACACTTCTTTAATGCGTCTAGATATTTATTTTCTCACTGAAATAAGTAACTTTCTTTTTCAAAGCTGGATCGCGCTCTGGCTCGAATATTCTCGGTATAAGAAATTACTTTCGAATGGTATCTGAGCATAAGGATATTGTCAGATCGGTGATGGCGCTTCAAGGAATGATGTATATGTATAAACCAGATATTGAAAAATTGCTTAAGGTGATTATCAAATTATTTTTAATCGGTGCCACGTGCCTACTAAGAGATATGAACAGTATTGTTGAGGCGATAGAACGTGGGAGTAAGTAGACGCACGTGCGGACATCAAACGCGGACTTTCTGAAGCAACAAAAGTCATTGAGCAATAAGTAGGCCTTATTTTTGCCCTTACCTGTTATCTGCTAATAGAGTAATTTTGTTAACTTTTATCGGATTAGGGGTATGGCCGATTTGCTCAATTATGGGCCGAGGATAGGGTGCAGCAAGTACAAGAGTTCGTAGATTCAAATCCGCTTAATGTTATAATCAGAGATATGTTAAAGAAATATGAAGGTCAAACCGAAGAGGTGCTGAATTTACCGGAGCGCCATATTATTGGATCAATTCAGATAAATATGGGTAATTTAATTATATCTATTACTGCACTCGAATAGTTCTTACTTCTGCTCCAATCTCAAAATAACAAGGAGTTAGCTGGACGGCAGCTGGGCCCTAGCGAATGAAATAGTGGCTCTGAGTTATTGGGCGAATCTTTATGAATATATGTCACTGGGGATCTCTCATTTAAACCAGTTTTCAATTGGAAATATTCTGTGTAGTGCTAGCTATAATGAAAATGGAAGAACTTCACCAGTCTCATCTACTATTAAAGTACCCATACATTCGCAAATCACGTTTCTGTATTGTAGAACGAGAACAGAATATTTGAGCTTTCGTGAATGTGTGGCAATACTAATGTTTATTATATTTTTAGAGCATATCAAACTGGCTTTGCACTTAGAGTCAATAGAATGGAAAAGAATTTTAGGCAAGTTGCTAAGTATGGCTTACAAAGAGCGCGTGACTCGTCTCATGCAATTCATTAATGATCGCATGAAGACAATGAGCAAAAAGCTTAAAGATTTAGACGACGTTAGGCTTGCTATGATATGCCTTGAACTTATTCGAGAGGAGTTTATTGGGTAGGTCTTAGATTCACAATAATTAGTTTTCAATATTTGCTTTCTCAAGAAATAATGTAACGTACCTACTAGGAATTGCTCGCTACTTCGTCTACGCTTACCTTGAAATTCCCGCGGCATTTCCAGGAAACAAAATAACGCAGCGTTTGAAAAAGAATGTAAGCTTGTACGAGAGCGAGCAACGTCGGAAAAACAAGAATTTCAAGAAGGCCAGTTTTTAGATATGCTATTCCTCTCACTCTCCTGGACGTCATAGGGGCCGTCTGGCTGACGGTAGTGGTTGCGTTCATCAGTGCGCATCGTATCTGTACAGGGAAAATATCAATTTTTCAAATCATTTTAAGGTTTCTTTTTTTGCTTATTATTTTAATTGGAATTTTTGACACATGAATCTATTATTGCCAGACATTTTTATTGTTGTTTAAACTGTGCCAGACGCCAATTCAGAATTGATTTTTTTTCAAATTATTTTGGTATGGCTGAAATTTTTATATGACGTTATTTAACTAGCTGCAAACACAAAATTAATTTGCCAAACAGTAATTCAATTGTTCACCTTCAGCCATACCGATCTATAAGTGAAAAGTGATTGGACATGTTGGAGAGTACAGACAGTCACGCGCTAGTTGCGCAAGCGAGAGACAATATCTTCTTTATGGAGAGCTCTACCGTGCTTTCACGCAATCACAGGATGCGACTACACACCAGCTTTTTCCGGAAAGGAAAACTCGACCTTTTAAACTGTTAGAGCAATAAGAACAGTATCAGTCAGCCTGTCAAAATATTATAACAGATGATAAAGAATTGCTGGATGAGACATTTGAGATCTTAGAAAAATAATATGTCATATTTACGGAGCTCGTGATTCTTGCAACGTCAATGACGTTCGGTTCCACCAGTTTTCAAACACTTATCGGTCTAAAAATTAGACGATAATTTTAAGAAAAAATCCGTAATTTTGACCCATGAAGCCTACCACTATGTAAGGCTGAAATGTATCAACATTTACTACGAGTTCGTTACGTCACAAAGTTTTGGAGAAATTCTCATTTGAAACACCCAACATATCTATTACAGATAATAACTTATTACAAAACCTATATCACTTCAAAAGACAATGATGACAATGACAGCCGTGATGAAGATGATGATGATGATGATGATGATGATCATCATCATCAAGATGCCTCAGTTTCTTGTGATACAATTATGGATATAAAAAATCTACCCTTTATTTTCATGCAACCATCCGAATTTTTGTTTATTTTCATACTTGAGGTTGATAATTATCTTCATTTTGTACAACAATAAAAGATTATTTTGATACCGCATTAATCCATTAATTAATTCAATGGTTTTAAGTTCTTTCTCTGAAATTTCTTGACCAAGCAAAATTATACCACATCATTTTACACTTTTAGATCGGTCTGGCTGAAGGTTAACAATTGAATTACTGTTTAGCAAATTAATTTTGGGTTTGTAGATAGTTAAATAACGTCATATAAAATTTCAGCCATAACAAAATAATTTGAAAAAAAAAATCAATTCTGAATTGGCGTCTGGCGCAGTTTAAACAACAATAAAAATGTCTGGCAATAATAGATTCATGTGTCAAAATTCCAATCAAAATAATAAGCAAAAAAGAAACCTTCTTAAAAAGATTTGAAAAATTGATATTTTCCCTGTACAGATACGATGCGCACTGATGAACGCAACCACTGCCGCCAGCCAGACTGCCCGTATGACGTCCAGGAGAGTGAGAGGAATAGCATATCTAAAAACTGGCCTTCTTGAAATTCTCTCTCAAAAACGTTGCCAGCTCTTAGACGATATCGTTTTAGTGAAAACTGTGTCGAAATAAGCTAATTTTTACACACCCAAACAACTGTAAACCGCTTCTGAGAAAATACCCGCAGTATTCCCATGATAAAAAGTAGCGCAGAGTTTAAGTCTAAGAATTAACTGTCGATCAGCGAAACCCGCATCGAAATCGGCCCAGTAGTTTTTACGTAAATCCCGAAGAAACAGGCAAGAAATCTAAAAAAAGTTGCATTGTGTTCTCCATTGTTAATATAGTCTATTCCAATTTGTAAAAACTTACTAGAGTAAATAATATTACTAGAGTTTTTCATATAAAATGAAGTAATTCTTCCAGCAGCAAATAGCACTAACATAAAAAATTAATACAATGTAATCTGTATTAACGCCTGCTCTTTAAACAAGAAGTACGCACTAGAGTTTGACCCGCGACGCAGCCGCGGCGTAAACAGTTCGCTATATATATCTACTACAACTTTTATTTCTGCAGTATGGACATGGAGCTTGATTTGATAGAAGAAAGTTATGCTACATTTGCCCAGTTCAATATCGATATTCCAAAAGACGACGCAGACATGGTCTACGGATTGCGTTTCGCATTTCAAAATATGTTACTGACTGTATGTATAAGTTTTATTTCGCATAACATGCATATCGATCTAACTTGTAATTTCTCATCTGGTAATAGATAACAAAGTTTGCAGAATACATAATGATCATATTATATAATTAATATATTAATGATTTATTTGTTTGCAGTCACAACAAGTTCAGCAAAAAATAGTTGAAATGCAGGGGCCGCTACAGAAAGAATTGACTGAAGGTGTCACCAAGTTCCTCGAGGACGTGTTGAAGTTTGATGCGGATTACGATGCCTTCGGGCCTATGACGCCCGGTTTGTCGGCACGTGAGGCTAGTGACAGGTTATTACTAATTACTTGCTTTTTCCAATAATTCGACACTACCGTGCAAAACGTATTTCTTTCTGTATTAGCTGAATAATGTTATTAGCTATTGTAATAATATCATTTTAGTTAGGTCGCCCGGAGAAAATGGTTTTAAGCGTTAAAGGTTTTGCCTAAAAATATTGTATCTATCAAATTTTCAAATGATTGTTTATTTTGGTATGAATAAAATAGTGTTTATTTATCGACTATTGCGAGAAAATCGTAAGGACAGAGCGTTGTTTTAACATGCGAGCGTTTTTACTCTACCTTGCACAAAGTTCAAACAATTTATAATAATATAAATGCCTGTTTTAGAGTAATTATGTTCCAATCACGATTTGACGATCTCTGGAGAAGGTTCGAAATGTATTCGAATGGTGAGAAGTTATTTGGAATGGAAGTAAAGGACTATCCCATATTACACGAGAAGAAAAAGCAGTTCAACTTATTGAGCAAGTTGTAAGATGTTTGGAATAGTCTAACATTGGATATTATAAAAGTCTGAAAATCAGCAATTAATACTTTGCTATTTTTATGTTTTACAGATACAGTTTGTATTTAGCTGTAATGAATTCTATTGATGGTTACTTTGAAACACCTTGGGTAGAGATTGATATCGAAACAATTGTTGCTCAATTAGCTGAATTTGACTTGAGGTGCGTGTCAAACATTGCACAAGTTATTTGTTTTGTGATGAGGCTATTTAAGGTTTACTATATACAGTTAGTTGAATACCAAAATAATAGCAATCAGTATTACTGTAAAATATAACAACGTACCGTGTAATATTTATTAGATGTCGGAAGCTTCCGAGAGGAATGAAAGACTGGCCAGCGTTTATAGAGTTGAAAGATAAAATTGACGACTTTAATCAAACTTGTCCGTTGCTCGAGCTAATGGCAGACAAAGCTATGAAGGATCGACATTGGAGGAGATTGGAGGAACTTATGAGTAAGAATTATGAAAAATCTAGGTTCTTTTTATGTGACTTCTCGGTTAACCTTGGGGATTACCGGGATAAAAATAGTTCCATTCTTTGTTATCGAAAGTAATGGGTTCACTCTTAAAGCGTTAAAGTAAAAGTCTTTTCACTTATAAATATATTGTTATTTTAATAATATTTTACAATTAATCATGATACCGTCTGTTGTATGATCTACCTAATATGCATTATTTTTTATTCATCATAACTGAGTGTTAATTCCTGGTTGTGCTCGGAACGTCCGCCTAAGAGCCCGAAGTTTAATTCATAACCTTTTCTCCACTTCTCACAGTGTTCGTCATCAGTCATGTGATACCGTTGGCTCTTTCTTTTGTAGTTATTATTGTATGATAAGAAGTTACTGCTTGAAGGCTTTCTTGTTTGTTATGTTTTATAAAAGTCCGGTTATTATCATATAGATTGTGTCCTGGATGTGGAGTCTGAGTCATTTACTTTAGCTAATGTAATGGAAGCTCCGCTTTTGAAATATAAGGAAGATGTTGAGGTTAGCGACGTAGATATTTCTGTTCTATAATAAATAACCTTTTATTTATGTTTTATATAAAAACATTGTCTAATGTTCTATTGTTTTCTTAGAAATATTTTATATTTTATAAATAGAAGATATAAATAAATATCCGTCAACACACATTGTTTATTACAGTTACATGTTACATGTAAATTAAGCAAATTTGCTTTTTGTGATTAACTCTGGAGCCGATCCTCTTGACGCCTAAACCAGATTAACTGAAAGTTGGTTTTCGAAATTTAACGTGCTAGGAATCGATTGTGGGGCCTCTGTGTTTTAGTGCATCAGAGAAGCCAACGTTGACTGCACTTGATTAAAGCTGTCTCTGGATAAAAATGTCTTATATTCATCTCTGTTGCGTTCGTACTTATCCAAATAATTTGCGTTCGGCGCAGTTTGTTTTTTCCGTTATACTCTGTTCTATCTTACATCCACTGTCAAATATCATTACCATTTTTTATCCATTTATTTTGTTTTTCCTTAGTTCTTCCATTCATCAATCTTCTAAATTTAATGTGTTTGTGGAACTGTCAGCAACATAATTATTATATATGTGTTCATTTTACAGGATATCTGCATTAGTGCAGTTAAAGAAAAAGATATTGAAGCGAAATTGAAACAAGTTATGGCAGACTGGGCTGTAGTGGATTTGACGTTTGCTCCATTCAAAAACCGAGGAGAGTTGCTTATTAAGGCTCAAGATACCCTCGATATCATTACCTTGCTCGAAGATTCGTTGATGATATTAAACTCTTTGGCTTCTAATAGGTAAACTATTAAGTAGTAAATACGTTAACGAAAAATATATAATTATATACGTCGTACAGGCGATTTTAATATTATCTTTCGGTCACTTTAAAGCTGTGATGATAGAATGATTAAGTTTTCAAGTGTTAACGAGTAATGTTGTTGATGAATTATTCATGCGAGGTAACCTTTGCAAAATTTCCTTTGTGATACACGTTTCCTTGTGCCTTTCTCTGAATGTTTAGTTTAATTATTGGAATTAGTATCATCTTTGAGTTTAAAATTTTACTCTATTATTTAAAGAAATTTATATTGTGATACATAAGTAATTTTCATTTTAAGGTATAATGCGCCGTTTAAAAAGGATATTCTAATTTGGATCAATAAATTAGTGAGCACGACGGAAATCCTTGAAAAATGGCTGCAAGTACAAAATTTGTGGATGTATTTGGAGGCGGTATTTGTTGGTGGCGATATTGCCAAACAGTTGCCTGCCGAAGCTAAACGATTTGCTGTAAATTCTTCTTCAGTATTTTTGGAGTCCGATTTATAAGAGTAGTTAATCGTCATTTAATAGGATATGATTTTGACAGATTTTTTTTACTAGTAGGCAAATGAACAGCCACTTGATAACAAGTGGCTACCGTCACCCATGGATATTTGCAACATTAATGGAGTTGATACGTTGCCTATTTTGTCAAGACTAAATTAGTGCTCTAGGAAAACTGCAATAAAAAGTTCATTCCATAGTTTCCATACATGCTGGGATGAAGAACTGACCACCACGTACGTTGAATGTCATTTTTTTTCGCGGAAGTTTGTATGAAGGCAAGGCAAGATTCGTAAAGTTCTACTTCCGTGTAGCCTACACATTATCATGCCATACTGCAGGCATGTTCTTAGAGTATCTATGTTACCTCAGGCTTTATTATGTACAATAATAAAGTAAATATGCTGGCGGGGTAGCCTTATAGTGTTTTGGGACAGACAAGCAAGTATTTTGCAATAGACTTCTATTCTATTTAAATAGACCTCATACATCACAATCATATCATAAAAGGTATCTTAGAGTTCCGCATCCTTTCTTGTAATACTTTGTAAAATCGTTCATTTATTGTTCTGTTTCATATCTTAAGACGATTGACAAAACCTACGTGAAAATTATGTACCGGGCTCGAGATATAGTTAATTGTGTGGAGACTTGTACATCAGATGATACACTGAAACAACTCTTGCCGCATTTGTGTGAACAATTGGAAGCTTGTCAGAAATCATTGACTGGCTACTTGGAGACAAAACGACTTATTTTCCCAAGATTTTTCTTCGTTTCGGATCCAGTTCTTTTGGAAATTCTTGGCCAAGCTTCGGATCCTCACTCTATTCAGGTATTATATTCGATAACAGAATTACCAAAATGATACTTACCACCAACGCTAGTCTTAAATCATAAAAACGTAAAAAAATCCCTATTAATATTATAAATGCGAAAGTAACTCTGTCTGTCTGTCTGTCTGTCTGTCTGTCTGTCTGTCTGTCTGTCTGTCTGTCTGTCTGTCTGTCTGTCTGTCTGTCTGTCTGTCTGTCTGTCTGTCTGTCTGTCTGTTCCGTTTTCACGTAAAAACTACTGGACCGATTTGGCTGAAACTCAGTATATATATATTTTCGATACCGAGGATGAACATAGGATACTTTTTATCCCGAAAAATGGGATAGTTTCCGGGATAAAATGATATTTGTCTGTTTGTTTGTTATGCTTTCACGGAAAAACTACTGGACC
The DNA here is from genome assembly GCA_012273795.1 of Dendrolimus punctatus. NCBI lineage: Eukaryota > Metazoa > Arthropoda > Insecta > Lepidoptera > Lasiocampidae > Dendrolimus > Dendrolimus punctatus. The sequence goes on from CM022528.1 coordinate 10,435,269, forward strand.
GATTTGGCTGAAATTCGGCACGTATGTAAATTAAATACTGAGGATGGACAATGGATAATTTTCATTTTGGCCTTTCTGGTAATTTTGGCCTATTTGGTAATTTTGGCCTTTTTGGTCATTTTGGCCTTTTTAGTCATTTTGGCCTATTTGGTCATTTTGGCCTCTTTGGTCATTTTGACCTCTGGTTATTTTGGCCTACTTGGTCATTTTGGCCTATATGGTCATTTTGGCCTCTTTGGTCATTTTGGCCTCTTTGGTCATTTTGGCCTTTCTGGTAATTTTGGCCTATTTGGTAATTTTGGCCTTTTTGGTCATTTTGGCCTCTTCAGTCATTTTGGCCTCTTTGGTCATTTTGGCCTCTTTGGTCATTTTGACCTCTGGTTATTTTGGCCTACTTGGTCATTTTGGCCTATATGGTCATTTTGGCCTCTTTGGTCATTTTGGCCTCTTTGGTCATTTTGGCCTCTTTGGTCATTTTGGCCTCTTTGGTCATTTTGGCCTTTTTGGTCATTTTGGCCTCTTCAGTCATTTTGGCCTCTTTGGTCATTTAGGCCTCTTTGATCATTTTGGCCTCTTTGGTCATTTTGGCCTATTTGGTCATTTTGGCCTCTTTGGTCATTTTGGCCTCGTTGGTCCTATTTGGTCATTTTGGCCTCTTTGGTCATTTTGGCCTATTTGGTCATTTTGGCTTATATGGTCATTTTGGCCTCTGGTCATTTTGACCTCTTTGGTCATTTTGGCCTCTTTGGTTATTTTGGCCTCTTTGGTCATTTTGGCCTATTTGGTAATTTTGGCCTTTTTGGTCATTTTGGCCTCTTTGGTCACTTTAGCCTATTTGGTCATTTTGGCCTTATTGATCATTTTGACCTTTTTGGTCATTTTGGCCTATTTGGTCATTTTGGCCTCTTTGGTCATTTTGGCCTCTTTGGTCATTTTGGCCTATTTGGTCATTTTGGACTATTTGGTCATTTTGGCCTCTTTGGTCATTTTGGCCTATTTGGTCATTTTGGCCTATATGGTCATTTTGGCCTCTGGTCATTTTGGCCTCTTTGGTCATTTTGGCCTCTTTGGTCATTTTGGCCTATTTGGTCACTTTGGCCTATATGGTCATTTTGGCCTATTTGGTCATTTTGGCCTCTTTGGTCATTTTGGCCTCTTTGGTCATTTTGGCCTATTTGGTCATTTTGGCCTTATTGATCATTTTGACCTTTTTGGTCATTTTGGCCTATTTGGTCATTTTGGCCTCTTTGGTCATTTTGGCCTCGTTGGTCATTTTGGCCTATTTGGTCATTTTGGCCTTTTTGGTCATTTTGACCTATTTGGTCATTTTGGCCTCTTTGTTCATTTTGACCATTTTGATTATTTTGGCCTTTTTGGTCGTTTTTTCCTATTCCGTCATTTTAGCCATGTCGGTCACTGTGGTCTTTTGGTCATTAAGACCATTTTGGCCTTTTTGGTCAAGTTTTGTAATTTATTTTGTTGACAGATAGACGGGGGATAGTATATATAATTAGCGATATAAAATGAAGTGAATCTTCCGTGGGCAAATACATAAAAACATTGTAATATAATACAACCTGTAGCACTTGCTCTTCAAACAAGAGACACGCACCAGAGGTTAACCCGCGGCGCAGCCGCGGGGTAAACTCTAGTATCTAATAAATTCTGATCTTCTGTCTTGTTGGTGAGAGTGCGTTTTTTGCGTGAGAACTAATGAAATAACAGAATACGTAAATAGGCACAAACAATCGTAATGTTCAACTTCCTCTAGCTAGAAATTCTGTCAAAAAACAGATTCGAAGAGTTAGAGATCGGGTATGAGTAGAGGTTTCTGCCTAGCAGCAGCTTTGAACTGGCTGATTGCTTTTGCACTGTCTAACCTTTTATTAACCGACTTCGAAAAAAGGAGGAGGTTCTCAATTCGTCGGGATCTTTTTTTTGTATTTGTTCTTTTTTTATGTATGTTCACCGATTACTCCATGATTTATGATCCGATTTACGTGATTTTTTTTGTTCGACGCGGAATAGCTTCCAATTGGTACCCTAAAAATTTTACATAGTTTGGCCCAGAAGTTTTCATTTTATGAACATTTTTTATGAAAAAAAAAATCCTTTTCGTTCCATATGTACACCGATTACTCTGAAATTTATGATTCGATTTATGTGATTCTTTTTTTGTTCGACGCGGAATAGCTGCCATGTGGTCCCCTAAAAATTTGACATAGTTTGGCCCCGTAGTTTTCATTTTACGAACATTCTTTTGCTCCCGTTTCTTGGGACCTATATTTTTTAAGACGCGCGGCACCATTCGTGTGGACCTACGAATGGTGCCGCGCGTACATAGCTAGACACTAAAAAGTAAGAAATAAGAAATATAAACTTCGTTTAAAAAACCGACTTCAAAAACTAAAAAACTAAAATGAATAAAATAACTTATTTCTAAAGCTATTATTAGTAATATATATTATCTAAAACATCTTGAAGTCTGTGCAAAGTAAAACATAAAAATTACTATATTTTGAAAATTACTAAGCACCGACTTTAAGATGTTTTAGATAATATATATTATAATAATAGCTTTAGAAATAAGTTATTTTATTCATTTTAGATTTTTAGTTTTTGAAGTAGGTTTTTTTAAACGAAGTTTTTATTTTTTATCTCGTAGAAGTGTAAAAAAATAATATAAAATATAATATTGCAGTCAAGAGAAAAATAAATATGGTATTAATATATTTCAGCCTCATCTTCCAAGTATCTTCGACGCGATGTATACTGTCGACTTTGACGATAAAGATAGGATTGTAAATATGAATTCCGACAATGGCGAAACCATTCCACTGGATAGACCTGTGGTTTGCATCGGTGGTGTTGAGGTAAGGAAATTAGGAACTTTAGTTCATTGTATTTTCTAAATTAAATGAATATTAAAAATTTTATGTTTTATTTAACAGATCTGGTTAAATTCCCTTCTGGATACTATGAAAGACACCGTAAGAGGCGTAATAGCCAATATTTCTCAAACTATGTCCGGAGATCCAGAATTTGAGTTTTTGGTTGGATTTTGGAACTTCCCTGGCCAAGTGAGATACATATTATTATTTTCTATTTGTCAATATTTTGTTATTTATCTTTATTGAATCTGAGGAGTCTTTTTTTACACCACTTGTGTTTCTTAATTTTTAATTATGGCTTGCGTTTGTTTCAATGTAATCAACTTAGTATAAATAATAGTTTCGAGAACTTGTGTGAAAAAGAGAAAAAAATCTAAATAGCTGTTTTATTATCTATATGATGATGAATGATAATGATAAAGGTATAGTGATCAGTCTAAAGGGTAATTGTATCGTCAGTAAGATTCTGTGAAAATATATTACAAAACAAAATACTAATGGTAAATGAATGTTCTTTGCACAGAAATTGTTACAATATTGATACTGATCTGTTGTAATAACATTTCTGTAGGCTGGCTTACTGGGTATGCAAATTCTATGGACTAGCGATGCTGAGTATGCCTTAAAGAAGGCCAGGGCCGACCGATTCATAATGAGGTTGACCAATCAGAAGTTCCTTGATTTGTTGAATGGACTTATTGATATGACTGTCAAAGATTTGGTGCCATTGGATAGAACTAGAGTGGAGACTATGATTACAATACATGTGCATCAAAGGTACCTATATTCTTGGAACAGTGTTTAGTGTAAATATAATAAGCTACAATATTTTTGACCTTTTTCTTTTTGCTTTTTAGATCTTTTAAATTGGGAAGTTGAATTATTTCATTTTTTATTTAATTAATAATAGGTTTTTCATAAAATGCAAAAAAATACCTTTATTCAAATATATTAAGTGCAACATTTAATTTAATGTTTTAAATTTCTTATTGGATTAGGAAAGGAAATCACTTTGCGCTGATTGGTGTTTTAAATTACGTAACAATAATTAAATTTAATTATATTATAAAGATTTTTCCTTATGACTTTTAAACAAGGTCCGTAATTGAGATTCGTTTCAAGAAATATTATGTTCTTTACAGGGATATTTTCGATGATCTAGTAAGAATGAGAATTAAGTCACCGATAGACTTTGAATGGCAGAAACAGGCCCGGTTCTATTACTTCGAAGATTCCGACGATTGCATTGTTTCAATAACAGACGTCGATTTCTTATATCAGGTTGCTTGTTGCTGCTTATTTTGTTACTACATGAGCATACTATTGGACCGTCTTTTGTACTTAGAAAGTGTTATAGTTACTCCAAAATTTAGCAAGACAAGTGCATTTTAAATTGTCTAGTATTGTATTGGTTTTAAATGAACAATCGTTGTAGGATATTGATTTCTTTTATAAAGAATCATTTAAATAAGAACTCAACAAATTAGTGAATTGTGCGTCTTTGAGCAGCTGCAATTATCTTTCGTTTGACGTTGGTAAAAGGTCTCACAGAAAATTCTTGAGTGAGGCTTTTATAACATGGATTCGAATTATAATATATAAAAAAATTCAAGACAACACAGCCGGTGCCTATTTGCTTAAAGAATATTCTAAAACTTGAAGAACATTCATGAATTTTTCAAACTACAAAAAAAAGGAATTGAGACTATAGTAATGAATTCTATTCACCTTTATTGGGTAGAGTGCAATATTATCGTGTGTTGTAGAATGAATACTTGGGAATAACAGAGCGTTTAGTAATCACGCCGTTGACCGATCGCTGTTATATCACGCTGTCGCAAGCGATCGGCATGAGCATGGGCGGTGCGCCGGCCGGCCCCGCGGGCACCGGCAAGACCGAGACCACCAAAGATATGGGCCGCACACTTGGCAAATTGGTTATTGTGTTTAATTGTTCTGATCAGATGGACTTTAGAGGTAATCAGACTTTGATATGTATTTAATGTTCTTATATTTAACCGGCACATGTGCCAATAAATTATAATATTTTTTACATATAAATGTATTATGATAGAAATAATTTTTGTTATTATTTAAAAATAAGTAATACGCTAGGTAATTAATTATTTTTACTTGTGAAATTATGACTTTGTACCTTTGTACACATACAAAGTCTATGATGTCGCGGTGTTTATAAAACGATAAGAGTGTCAATTTATTTGACTGTCAGCTACCCTATTCAGTATACAGCCACGAAACAAGGATAATAAATTTGGCAAATGCGCCATAAAAAGGTAACTTTAAAAACACACAGAAACTGGCGTCGCAGATTGTTGTTCTCTCGCTATTTTACGTTTTATTATTCAAAATTTATTTTTAACCTAAATGAATCAGAAATGAAAAAAAATTTAGTGAGACTTCTTTATTTTGTCTTTTGTTGATGCTGATTTTGTCTTACTTTCATCTGACTTCTTTATGTTTTACCATTTTTTCACAGCTTAGAATTTTTCCTTTTGCATTTTACAGTGCCTATTCTTACTCTTACTTTAACATTACACAGAAGTATGTGTTGGGATTTTGTTAAGCTTTTTTATTGCTTGAGTTTAGCACACAGGCAGACGACCCACCTGATTGAAAGCGATTACTATTGCCTATTGGTGTTCCAAAGGTGCTACCAATGTGCTGCCGCTCTCTAAAGGGGAACTGGAACCTGGTCATGTCAAAACATGACTCGAGGTTGTTATGGAGGTATACTCTTTACCAATGGTGGAAGGCTTCTATTCGGATAAATACCCTACCACCTCTTACGAAAGCCCACCCAGCCGCAGGAAATTATATTTGTTCTCCGGGTCCGGCACAGATTTCGGTTTTGCCCCATAAAAACTAATGCGAAGAACGTAATAGCATGTAGTTATATATTTTTCAGGATTAGGCCGTATCTACAAAGGCTCGCGCAATCTGGCACCTGGGGATGTTTCGATGAGTTCAACCGCATCGAACTCCCAGTGCTTTCTGTGGCCGCGCAACAGATCTACATTTGTCTTACGGCCAGAAGGAGAAAAGGGAGTTCTTTATATTCAGGTAAATACATTAAGATTTTCACTATGCTTTGCAATAATAATCATATTAATTGGACTTTTATAATTTTGTTTGGTAGCAAAAATCAACTATTATGGAATTTTAATTTCAGATCAACGTATTGTTTATTTTCGTGTATTTGATCCTTATTTGATAACCTAGACATCCCTTGAAACGTACTTCTCCTGGGGAATGCATTTTAATTTTGAAAAATAATTATTTTTCTAACTGTGTTCAAGAATAATAAAGCATAATTAACTAAACTGTCTACTATAATAATTAAACTGTCTAGAAGAATATTGAATCTGCCTATTTAATTTAATATATTGTGTACTTAAATAACTAAATGTCTACTATTACACCTGTTGTTATTTCTAATATTTTGTACTTATTTATAGTGACGGTGATGTAGTAAGTTTGAACCCTGAGTTTGCATTCATCATTACAATGAATCCCGGCTACGCTGGTCGGCAAGAGTTGCCAGAGAACTTGAAGATACAGTTCCGATCTGTGGCGATGATGGTACCCGACAGACAGATTATTATCAGAGTGAAGTTGGCTAGCTGCGGCTTCAAAGACAATATTCTGCTGGGTGTGTTATTTGTAGTGATTTTTATAATTAAGAATTTGTTGGCCATGTTTTTCCAGCATCAAAAGTACATGTTACTTCTATATACCAAATCTCATAAAAGTCATTCACACCTACGGGATGTTCGACAAAAAAGTTAAAAAAGAAAGACACGTATCTATACAATTATCCTGATAAGTAATTGCATTCGATTTACTTATTATCTTTATATTTCTGCCTTTCTAAAAATCATAAAAATAAAACCCGTGGCAGTTTGTGTGTGATACAAGAAGTGAATTAGAGCAGTTTTTATTAAAGCAAAACTTAATAAGATTTGTTTCATTTTAGCTCGAAAATTCTTCACTTTATACAAACTTTGTGAGGAACAGTTATCTAAGCAAGTACATTATGATTTTGGATGCGAAATATTCTATCTGTATTGAGAACTATGGGTTCACAGAAACGAGCCAATCCTGAAAGCACCGAAGAGAATATCATGATGAGAGTATTAAAGTAAATACTTTCAATCTTTTTCATGTTTTTATGAGTTGGCAAAGACTACAATTTTATACAGTGTTCAGAATTTTTATATACATTATATACTATTTTTTCAATATTTTTAGAGCCATTATATATAAATGGCTGCCATTTAAAAAAGTATGTATATTCTTCAAACCGCAATCGTGGATATGTTTTAGAATATAAGCATAACATAAGGTTAAAGCTAGATTAATCATTGATATTACTTTTATGTTTTAGAGAAATGAACGTATCGAAATTGGTAGATGAAGACGAGCCGCTATTTGTCTCTTTGATTGAGGACTTGTTTCCCGGAATCAAGCTGAGTCAAACAGTGCACAGGTAATATTTTATTATATGCTATAAGAAAATTATAATTCATTTTTAACCTGGTAAAATTTAGTTTAGTGATCAGATTGTATACAAACCAGTACAGCCGCTGATTTTTATTAGTTCTACTAAAACAGTTTGCTTCGATATTTTGCGGATCCTTGGGATTCCCATAGAATAAACAATCCCATTAAGGGTTAAAAGAATGTTGTGATTCCTATAATCGAAAGAACATATGTATCGACGAATCTCATGATTGCCCGTTCACTATCAAGAATTTGAAGATAGTAGGTACCGACAAAAATAACATTCAAAAAAGTCAATATCATCATAAAGCATGGATTATTGTAGGGTTACAATATCCAAATATATAGAAAGGATCAGTTAAATTTATACGAATTATAGTTTTAGGACTTGACAGTCGGTAATAACCTCCTATGTTTTAGGGAAATGCAACGAGCCATAATCCTTGTAACAGAACGTACGGGTTTGGTAAATCATCCAGATTGGAACCTAAAGATAATTCAGTTATTCGAAACGTCTTTAGTACGTCATGGTTTAATGACCATGGGACCCACTGGGTCTGGCAAAACTACATGCATTCACACCCTAATGGCGGCGCTTACGGAAGTTGGCAAGCCGCATAGAGAAATGAGGATGAATCCTAAGGTACATGACAATACATGTAAATAACAGCCCAATTATGTTCCACTACTCTGCTAGCCTCTGCCTATTTCAGGGAACGGACGATTCATCTAATACGCTTTTGGTCAAAGTGAATGCCGATTCCCGGATGATATTTTTTTTTTTTTGCGAAATTTTTCTGCGCGTTATTTGCGATATAATAATGTGAATAATAAATTTCAAATAAGTCAATATTATGTATATACTTATAAAGTAATAAAATATATTTGATATTTATTATTTTTGCAAGGCCATAACGGCGCCACAAATGTTTGGCCGTTTGGATGTAGCTACAAATGACTGGACAGATGGTATTTTTTCAACTCTTTGGCGACGAGCTTTGAAAGTGAAAAAATCTGATACCACATGGATTGTATTGGGTATGTATTTTTAATAAAGATTAATAATGTCTAACATTTTAAATGTACTACACGTAATATTTTTCTTTTTCCTGTGTGATAGTGTCTCTTTTGTATGTATTACGTGTTCTTACTAATATTTTAATGAAATGGAAATTGGTTTCTTATTTGGGTATAATGCTTGATTACATTAACCTTTGAAAAGACTTCAGCGACGTTAAGAGCTGAGATATTCCCTGGAGAGTTGTGCTGGATGGAGTAACCAATCTTTTATACAAGCTCATAAAAGGTTACCCAAGTGCTGAGTTACGGAAACTGGGATTTAAAAGAGAAGTTTGTTCCCTTTTCACGGATTTAGTTTATGGGATTATTAGAGACCATTGACTTGATAGGATACTTTTTATTTTGGTAAACTCCGGCAGTTTACAGGGATATAGACCAGAAATGTCAGCAAGCAAAGGTTCATAGAAAACCTTAGAGTAATTTATTTATCTCTTTATTTAAAGAGGAAACATACTGTATATCTGAATTATGACCAGGTCATATAAGATAGGATATAGCAATTAAACTATCTGCCTAATAATAGCCAGGAAATTTAGATCAAAATCGGACGAGTGTGTAAGTCCTTGCGTTCAAATCATATCCAAACTGTTGTTATAAATGCAGATGGCCCGGTAGACGCTGTATGGATTGAAAACTTAAATTCCGTATTGGATGACAATAAGACCTTAACGTTGGCCAACGGTGATCGTATTACTATGGCTCAGAATAGTAAGCTAGTGTTTGAGCCTGACAATGTTGACAATGCTTCCCCAGCCACTGTAAGTCGGATGGGAATGGTGTTCTTGTCTTCGTCAGTGTTGAAGTGGCAGCCGGTATTAGAGGTAGGAAATATATCGCATTTGTTTTACTTATGATAGGAGCAAAAAAAATAATTTAAAAAGTTAATACTTAATCGTGTTCCACTGCTGTATTGCTGGACCTAAGTTTACGTAGTAATTGACAGCTTTATATACTGGGAGCGTAAGGAACATTCCCGGTCAAAATAACTACTACCCATATGATTTTTTTTATTATTATAGAGATCTTTTATCGACCTCGCTTGTGCTTTCGAATCCATATCTCACAGATATTATCCTATTTTGACACTAAACGTCCTACCATCATTCCCGTTATCGAAATTATATTTAGAGCTAATTATATGAAAGTTGGTTCATGCCAAAGCACATAAAAAAAAAATATATTGTGGGCTAATAATGTTTTACATATAATTTCAGGGATGGCTAAAAAAGAGGTCACAGAAAGAATCAGATTCATTACGTAATGCATTTTATAAAGTCTATGATGAGGTGCATGTGTTTGTGCAGCAGAGACTACCTGCTAAAATGAAATTACTTGAAGCTATTTATATAAGGTAATGTGAATCTTTTCTGATCTCTGGAAACTCTACATGTCATAACTAATAGGGTGTAGATATAGTATTTACCTACTTTTAATTTACAGGCAATGTATAGATGTGCTGATCGGTTTACTTCAAATTGAAATTCCTGGCGGAAGTAAGTACTCTTGCATACTCCGTTCTAAATTATATGCTGACTTTTAATCCGATAAATTCTTCATTTTCATGTTTCTTGAAATGTTTGATAGCTATTCGAAGTATTTTGGGGCACTAGTACCACCCTCCACTTATTCGACATAATGTTATATTTTAGAGATGCACACTGACCGACATTTGGAGCGTTTATTTATATTTTCAATGATGTGGTCTCTTGGTGCTGTATTGGAGTTAGATGCCCGTACTCGTATGGCGGAATTTATGACCAAGTTACCTGTTAGAATGGACTGGCCCGGAGCTAAGTCCAAAGAATGGGTCATGCCCTTCGAATATATGGTTAACGAGACTGGAGTTTGGCAACATTGGTTAGAATCAGCTTAGATTACAATATTGTAGTAGTAGTAGTAGTATTCCACCCGAAAATCCGACATATACTAGTACCTAAATATACTTTACCTTATGCTATCGAAATGAATTTATTCCCTGCACTGATATCAATGTTAAACAGAATCGTATTGCAGCAATTGTATTTTTGAAATTGTATATTTTTCTAAATTATTAACTGAAAATTTTGGCCGTAATAAATATTCGTTTAGGTTAGTTATATTGTCAGTTTCAATCAATCATGTAATTGTGTTGTATTTATAACATATCTTATAGGTCTGAAATAGTAGAAGACTATATATACCCATCGGACAGCATACCAGAATATGCTTCGATTTTAGTCCCAACATTGATAATGTATGCATTTCGTTCCTGATTGAAACTATTGCTAAACAAAACAAAGCGGTACTTCTCATCGGTGAACAAGGCACAGCGAAGACTGTTATGCTGAAAAGTTACATGCAAAAATATGACAATGAGGTTAAATTGTTCAAGATGGTTAACTTTTCGTCTGCCACTACTCCGAATATGTTCCAGGTTACTGAAATTCCTTTTTGATTGACGATGGCGAGATAATATACTGTAGTTAGGGGATTCAAATGGAAAGTGTATAAATGGTTAGAGCGATCTGGAGAGATCTTTAATTTGTAAAGAATACGGGATTAGTGAAAGGATGTAAGGAATGGCGTCCCTTAGAAGAGATTATTCCTTTTGATTAATAGTAGTAAATCTTTTAAGTGACTTCTAAATTTTATGAATTTACAAGTACACTTACTTTAACTATATTTAGTTTATTATTATAAATTACTACGTAAAATACTGTAAGCCTTTCTACGCGGTTTCGTTTGCGTAAACTTCAATCCTGCCAAAAGTGCGGCCTAACCTAACCAACACATCCAAATAATCCGTTATACTCGTAGACTTCCACTTCAAATATTTTGATTTTTACAGAGGATTATTGAATCCTACGTGGAAAAGCGGGTGGGTATGACATATGGTCCTCCAGGAAACAGAGCGATGACGGTATTCGTGGACGATATTAACATGCCTGTAGTCAACGAATGGGGAGATCAGGTATGTTAAACGACAAAAGGTGTTCCAACCAATATCATAAAGTACTCATTCTCGTACATTAATATTCTTAATTGCTTGAAAACCCTTAAATGTTAAGTGTAAAATATAAGTTTTATTTTTTAAATCTAGTCGTATGCTTTTCAAAACGAATATGTAATAGGGCCGGCGTATCTTGGCAAATGTGAACATGGGCTCTGCGAACTTTAGAGCATGTACACTCGTGTGATGGGTGGGCATTCGACTCGTCAGTGAATACAATTGGTCGCCCTTCATCCCTGTATTTTTTCATTGCTTTGTACTAGTTGGTCACTGTATTTTCTTCACGAGTTTACATGCGCTAAAGTTCGCAGAGCCTATGTTCACATTCGCTAAGATACGCCAGCCGTATTATACCTATGTTTAAAATACTTACAGAAACTTTACGAGCAGCAAGAGAACTTTTATTTTAACTAACCTATTAACAGTTTGCTGGGCTTAACTTTAAATTTAAGCCCAGCAAACTGTTACTAGGTTATTTTTCTGTTCCATTTCCATTGTTTTGGGCACACATTGGGCACGATTGTTGAATTTATTTTAGATTCAATCGAAAACTTCCACTTTAATAATAAAACATTTTATTTTTGTTTAAAATACTATCCATGAAATCATTTGGCTTCAGGTTACAAATGAAATAGTGAGACAAATGATGGAATGCCGTGGCTTTTATTCCCTAGACAAACCGGGAGAGTTTATTATAATTGCTGACATACAAATGTTCGGTGCTATGATTCACCCAGGTAATTAATTATTAATTTATAATGATAGAATTCTGAACTTTAACAAAAGAACAGGCATATGCCACAGACTTTTTTACTGTATTGTTTTTCGTTAAGATGTATATGTTTTTAAAGTTTATTTATTTGTTACATTTTAAATATAATTGCACAAACATATATTGACGGTATTCAATTGGTATGAATCCTGGAATAATAAGATAACTGTATTTTGCAGGTGGTGGACGTAACGATATACCTCCAAGGTTAAAGAGGCAATTCAACATCTTCAATTGTACTCTACCCAGTAATGTTTCAATGGACAGAATATTCGGTAACTATTGCATAATAATTCCAACAGTAAAATAGCGTTTTCATTTTTTTTTTATTGCAGGAGATCAGCAGACAGGCAGACGGCCCACTTGATGGACAGCGGTTACCATCGCCTATGGACATTTGCAACACCAAAGCTGCTACGAATGCGCTGCTGCTCTCTTTAGGCAGCCTGGAACTGGTCACTAATGCCGGAACACAACACAAGGTTGTTATGGCGACATACTCTAGACCAGGGGTGGTCGCCATCCAGTCGGGCAAATGCCCTACCACCTGGCTGTGGGTTGTTTTGTCGCCTCTTACGACAGGCCGCCGGGCCGCAGGAAATTGTATTCTTTCTCCGTTCCTGCACGGATAAAAATTCATTGACCTCGGCACCAGAATATTATAAATGTAATAAGTATTTGATTTTGCATTTGTCACATAAATGTAAATAAAGTTATCCTACATATTGATCACTAGTAGAGTGTAATAGTTAATTAAATAGTTTTATTGGTAATGGTCATTTGTTTTAAATTTTCAGAGACTATAAGCGCAGGTTACTTTTGTAAGACGCGCTTCGATAAGAAAATCGTGGAGTTCATGCCACGGCTTGTACCTGTCACTCGTCTTATATGGCAACAAACAAAGGTATGCCAAATATGTATATATTTAAATACAATTTTCACACTATACCAGGTATTGCACAGTCTTCCATCTAAAGTATTATAATTTCTTTCGTAACTATTTGTACATTTAAATTGTATTTGTATATATAATATATATTTCATTTTAGGTGAAAATGCTACCAACACCGGCTAAATTCCATTATGTATTCAATTTGAGAGATTTATCTCGTATATGGGAAGGAATACTATTTATTAAAAGGGAAGAGTTGCCCAGTATTAAAATAGCCATAAAATTGTGGTTCCATGAATGTTTACGAATAATATCTGATAGGTATGGCTAACATAATAACTATTACACTGTAAGAAGGGAACATCATTATTTTTTACTTTATTCTTATTACAGTGTTTGAGGGCGCTTTCCCACTATGTCGTAACGATTAATATATCGTTGGACGACTGTCGTCTATAGCTGTTCCTTGTGTTTTATATATATAAGACTAGAATCCTGGTTTCGCGTAAATTATTTCGTAGCCAATATATTATAATTTTTCAAGCGTTAGTAATGGTCTATCTACGTCTTCCTTGGACTCTCAAAATACCTATATCAAATTCCATTACAATTGTTTCTGGAATTTACCTGTAAAATGTAATAATCACTTTATTTTTGTAGTTCGTTATTTTAAACTTCACGCTGACGATTATAATTGATTTGATAGTTAGTACAATTTGCACTAAAAATGAGTAATAAATGGGTTGTCAGATGTATACGCAATATTTCAGATTCACGACGTTCGACGACAAAGATTGGTTCGTTGCTAACTTCTGGAAAGTGGCCGCACAAGAGTTACCTGACGTTGTATCGGAATTCCCTGAAGGAGAGACGTTCTTTGTTAATTTCCTCCGTGAACCCGTCGATCCGACTGGTGACGAAGATGAAGATTTTAGTACTGAAGCGCCTAAGATTTACGAAGAACTACCTTCGTATGATTATACTATACTATTTATTTGTTTTACAGTGGCTTTTTCAAGCAAAATTTTTTGCGATAACTCTGATTAGTTTTTCGTAAAATCTGTACTTTTTTCTAGTTTAAAATTATACGAATATATATTACTAGGATACGGGTGCGACTTCGTCTACGTTTGACTTGAAATTCCCACGGGATTCCCGGGACACGAAGAAAATATAATAATAGTAATTTTTATGTACCCTAACAACTCCAAACCGCTCCCGGCAATAGTCCCGCGGGATTCCCGATTTAGTAACGTTCCAACGCACCGTTTATCTGGATGTGAATTTCCTCACGATTATTTTAGTCATTAGCTACATAGACTCAAAGAAAGTTTGGAAAATTGACTAAGTGTTTCATTTACTCCGCCTAAGCTTCAATCCCATATGATCGAATGAAAACGAGTGTAGGCACTTAGCCACTGAAAACCAGATGAGGAATGCTATTCTTACTTTAACTGTAAATGGAATTTCTTTTCAGATGGGATTTTGTGTTATCGAAACTTGCAGGATTCCAAAGTTTGTTCAACGAGCAAATTAGAGGCGCACACTTGGACTTGGTTTTCTTCCACGACGCCATGGTCCATTTGTTCATTATATCCCGTGTCATAAACACACCGAGGTTTGTAACCGTGACCCACAATAATATAAAATTTTAAAGTGAGTTTTTTAATGTTTATTTGTCTCGTGCCTCTGCGTTTTAAGGAATCAAATTATTAAAGAGACCGGAGATGAACACTGGCTGCTTTATCACACGGAAAATAACGATGGTTTCCGTCGGGCATATTTTTAAATCGTATAAAGAATTGATGACAGATAAATGAAAATCAATTTTAACTAATCTAAGCTTTGATAAATGTTTTTCTCAACTGGAAGGATAGTATTAGTAATGAATTAATTATTTAATTTGTATTTCAGAGGCAATGCTCTTTTAGTGGGAGTTGGTGGTTCTGGAAAGCAAAGTTTGACCAAACTGGCATCATTCATAGCTAACTTTTCATTTTATCAAATTACATTGACCAGGTATGATCCTTTTATATATATTTTTTTATTTCTTTTCATTTACAAAGAATCTGTATATTTCGCAAGTTTCAATTTCTGTACTTTAATCCTTAAAACTTTTAAAGTCTGTTAAATAATTGTGGAGCCTATCTGAAACAAATTTTCAATTATTCAAACTGTTCTAATTCTAAGAATGGCCTTTTATAATTAAATCTCAAATAACAGTTTTCTCTTATATTTTGGCATTCATTGTCGTTAGTTAAATGTAATTAGGATGACCTAGGTGTTTTAGTGGCTTAAACCTTTGCCTGTGTAAGGTACTGGAACGCAAAGCTTCCGAATTCGATTCATGGCATGGTAAATTGCGTCAATGAACTTTTGGTTATTTACATTAGGTTGGGTGTCTGGGATATCCTTGCATACACTTATGTTTTTTCATAACATATGCATAAATAGCTTAGCTTGGATATATACAATGTGTGTGCTTGTCTATCTATTACTATAATTATTTTTGTATATTTCGCAGAGCTTATAATGTTAACAATTTTATGGACGATATAAAACAATTGTATCGCGTAGCGGGTCTTCAAGGACAAGGAATTACGTTCATATTCACAGATAACGATATCAAAGATGAACAATTTCTAGAGTTTCTTAACAATATTCTTAGCTCGGGAGAAATTGCTAATTTGTTCGCTAAAGACGAAATGGGTAAATATATATACATGCCAAGAATAGAGTGCAATGTCACGTATTCATTAGTGTTTGCTATCCCCCTGTCACTTGTTACTAGAAATTCAGTCTGGGTAGACTCGGTAATACTCAAACTCCTCATATTTATTAATTTTACGTAATGCGCAGACATCATCTTAGTCAAACCCCCTTTCGGATTTTTAGATGTAGATATATACTAATTATGCATGTTTTTGTTTGAATAAATAAATATTTTGATTTTGGAGAAAATACAAAGTAGTTACATGTTATTGTCATAACAATATCGGCTTATTTTGAATTTCGAAATTTTGAATGTTTGTTTAGCTCTATTATATTCACCTGGAATAAAATGAAGCGTATTTGATTAGCCGTTATACCATTTGTTACCGCCGCCTAATCTTCCGCTTTGGAACCCGGGGTCGGACTACTACTTACTTACCATTCTCTACTTCGTGCGGTCTTCAGCGGCACGAATTTCACCCTTCATGACGTCAATCTATTAATATTTGATCCTATATTTATTCCCTACATAAGTATATGGTTTCCATAGTTCTTGACATTACCAGTGTAATGATGATTATAGACGGGTCACTCTTGTCTATCAATTTTGATGAAGCAACCAGTGTGATCGTGATCGAATTTATTTAATTGTGTTGGTCTCTGTAATGTCATACTCGTATGAATCTTTTGAGAGTTGTTGGATATAAAGGCTACAAGGAATGCAGGAGTTTCTAACGTGGTCCTATTGGCTTTACTCTATACATCCACAACAACACATTCGTCTATGTATAGGTGTTAAAATTAATATGAAAAAGTTAACTGTATTTACAAATTTAAATATAAACTGATTTCAGATGAAATGCTCAACGAGCTCACTCCCATAATGAAAAAATATGCGCCAAAACGTATACCAGTTCCAGATGTTCTGTATGAATACTTTATTATGCGATCTAGAGCAAATTTGCATGTTGTACTATGTTTCTCACCCGTAAGTAAACCTTATTTTAGGTAAACTCTTTAATGTATAATTGTGAAAGTACTGTTTCTTATATACCGCCTTGGGAATTAAAAAAAAAACATATTCATAACGAATGGCATGTTATTGGACGAAAATGTATAGCAAATTTCACGATAATATGTGCTTGCACAGCTGCATAGGATACTTTTACCCTAAAATGTGACATTTCGTGAGAATTATCAATATGATTCTTGATTCCTGTTCTTATTCTTTTACAATTGCTAATGTAGTTTATTTTTTCGATTTTATAGGTAGGTGAAAAGTTTAGAAGCAGAGCTATGAAATTCCCTGGCCTGATTTCTGGATCGGTTATGGATTGGTTCCAGAAATGGCCGAGGGTGGCTCTGATAGAAGTTGCACATCACTTTTTATGGGAATTTCATGTAAGATAACTTTAATTTGAGTATATTTTTTATGCAAATAATGTGTTCCCTCAAATACTATCAAGTTACAAGTTAAAATTGTGTTTTGTTATTTTATTAGCTAAATGATCACCACACTCCTCGCGGTGTAAGCTGATCTTACCATTTGTGTGAGTCATTGCGTACATCATATACGTCAAGCTGCTAGTATTACCAGGGGTGAAATGCGAAAAGTGGGTAGCAGGGAGGTGACGTATCTTTCGCTACACTATCTGTGTGCACTCACGCAAATGCAAAGCTGCACATACTTACATCACGAGGACTGTACTACAATCCAATTGGAATGAAAGCACGCTGTTTATTTCAGTCATCTGACAGCGCTTGCTCGTTGTTGAGCACCGTCTATTTGCAATAGACGTTAAATAAATTCAGCCCATAAATGTCATGTAGAGCGTGATCCCAATTTTAGGGGAACGTATGGTGGCGGGTATCTTCACACTTATCCAAGGTGGATTGATGTGATTTACACAAGACCCTAATCTCGTTATGCATATTTTTTATTGCAGGAGCTCAGCAGACAGGCAGACGGCCCACTTGAAGGAAAGCGGTTACCATCGCCTATGGACATTTGCGACACCAAAGGTGCTACCAATGCGCTGCTGCTCTCTTAAGGGAGACTGGAGCCTGGTCACTAAGGCCGGAACACAACTCAAGGTTGTTATGGCGACATACTTTGTACCATGGTAGCCATCCAGTCAGGCAAATGCCTTGCCACCTGGCTGTGGGTTGTTTTGTCGCCTCTTACGACAAGCCGCCCGGCCTCTAGAAATTGTATTCTATATCCGTTACTGAACGGATAAAAAATTAAAAAAAACCGAAAAGATTTCTTCTCAGTGTATTTCCTCATCGTCATACCTACGTGTTGTTTGTAACAATATGCACTTTAGATAAATATGCCTAAGCAGTAGGATTTGATTCTACAATTCTACATCATTGTAAATGGACGTAGGTGCCTTAGCCATTAAGTTATCAGGACTTTACACTTTAATTACTAATCCATTTTGCTATATTATAATGTAGGTGGTATGTTCACCTGAAACCAAAACCCAGCTGATCGAAATAATGGGTATAGTTCAAGATAATGTGGCCGATACTTGCTCAACTTATTACGATAGGTTCAGAAGACAGACCCATGTGACACCCAAGTCATATTTATCATTCTTGGAGGGATATAAAGTGTTGTACAAAGAGAAGCACGTCAATATTGCCGAGTTGGCAAGAAGGTTCGTTGTCAGTCTTATTATATGCTAATTATGAATGAATGAAAACACTTTATTGAATACCAAAAATTAAAACTACGTTCTCAAAACTAGGTACAGTAAATGTTGAACAAAGGGCAGCCTTATCGCTTAAAGCGATCTCTTCCAGGCAACCCCTAAACTAAGAAAAATATTAAGACAACAATTAATAATTTATGAAACATTTTAACCAGAAAAAACTGTTTCTAAGGGATGGACGAATATAGCTGAAAAAATGGCGCTTACACTGCATTTTTTGGCGCCACCGTTGCAATTTACTAACAAATACATTGTTGTGTAACAACGACAATTTTAATGTACTGCTGTCATAATTAGTGAATTCCACCTTCGCTATATAATTTAAACAATAAGTTGGACATTTTTAAAAATTATAATATGCCCATTTCATGATATATATAACTGTCCTTTTTTAAAGCGAGCCAAGCCGCGGGCAAAAGCTAACTTTGTACATTTTTGTTTTACAGTTATTTATGTTATAAAAAAATTATATTATAAACGAAAAGATTCGATTCGTAGATGCTTTTAGTTGAAACTTAATTCGATCGTTGATTTTTGTAATAATATCTGATCTTTTGAGTGAATCAATCTGTAGTACCATTGTTCTTTATTATTAAGAAGTAGTTTTGCAAAGGTTATTTATTTTACAGGATGACGACTGGCTTAGATAAGTTGGTAGAAGCAGCAGCTAGTGTTGATATTTTGAAAAAGGAATTGGAATTGAAGGAGTTAGAAATTAAAGAGGCCACCGCCAAAGCTGAGGAGGTACGGGTTATTTTAATTTGATTCCATCTTAATGTTTTCCAAATCTTAAAGTTTTATTTTGTTATGACTAAACTCAATGTTGAATAAATCAAATTTACATATAGGACTGGATATCTAGAGATCATCAAGTGGAACTCCTCATTAATATCACGAGGAAACCAGTTAATTATCGGTTTACTCATCTTCGCTGGCGCAATCTTAGAATCATGATTATCCTTGTTATTGAATGTACGATCGGCACAACTGATTTATGACCCACTTTGCTAATAATTCCTTTAAAACCGTCAAATTAGTAAGGTTTATTGTATGTGTTGCACTTAGGACGTTATAAACATTAATAAACATGCGTCACTAGCCTCAGAACTACGCAATTTTAAACTTTGTTATCATTGTTCTAGATATGTTTTAGATAAAACAGTAATGTTTTGAAATATTTTGAATCTCGAACTGAAATCTGCCTTATAATTCTAACTCTTTTCATTATAGAAAAATTATTATAAATTTAAAAATAAAATGTCATTCTGAAAGTATATCAGAAGTCAAGTAAAGTCAATGAGAAAAAAATTAGAACTCAATATCTAAAAATTTAATTGTATAATGGGTAGTCTCGCAGAACAAAGAGCTCGGATTGTAGTGCTCAGTGAGGAAGGCTATGGCATTCGAGAAATATCACGAGTGTTAAATATAAGTCGGAACACAGTGAGAACATGGATCAGACGGCACGCTGAAAAGGGCATTCTTGAAGATAGACGAAAACATAATCATGGCGTTCGTCGAATAACAAACCAACAAAGTACAGATATGCAGCACCATTATGAAGAACATCCTTTTTCTCGTACCCAAGATTTCGCGGCACGTTACGACGTTTGTTTACAAACCATAAGAAATCATTTACACCGTATTGGACTGCATTACCGGCATTATGCTAAGAAAGTACACTTAACGAATGCACACAAAACTGCAAGATTAAATTTTGCACGTAATTATTTAGACTTTGACTGGACTAATACCATATTTTCAGATGAAAAATCATTTAGATCTTCTCAACATGGTCGCTTAACTTTGTGGCGTTATAACAATACGCGATACACAGAGGATCACGTAGTACCCAATCAATTATCTGGTAGAATTTCAGCTAACATGTGGGCCTGGATGGGTACCGGGGGTATACGTGAACTTGTCCAAATTTCTCCTCGT
Source organism: Dendrolimus punctatus (assembly GCA_012273795.1). Classification (NCBI taxonomy): domain Eukaryota; kingdom Metazoa; phylum Arthropoda; class Insecta; order Lepidoptera; family Lasiocampidae; genus Dendrolimus; species Dendrolimus punctatus. The sequence goes on from CM022528.1 coordinate 10,455,784, forward strand.
CAAAACGCATTAAACTATGTCGATTTGTTGGAAGAATCAATGTTACCAACAGTGCGAATAGTGTACCCACTTGAAGAAGTCCCTGTATTCTCCTACGTTCACGACAATTGTCGAGTACATACCGCCAGAATTGTCTCGAACTGGTTTACCCAGCATGAAGATGAAATTACTCTAATTCCATGGCCATCTAGGTCACCAGACCTCAACCCAATAGAAAATTTATGGGGTTTGATGGTTCAAATGTGGGATAACAGAAACGAGAGGACAAAGGAAGCAATTGAGCAGCACTGTAATGAAATTTGGAATTACATGAGGGGAACCGACATCTGCAATCGTCTAATCGGGTCGATGCGTAATCGACTATTAGACGTCATTGAAAACAATGGTGCTTATACCCGGTTTTAGGTTTAAGTAAAGTAAAATGAGTGCCATTTCTAACTATGAAATACTACAACCAATTAATAAAATTAACAAACAATTTTTTTTTATTTTCTTCCACATTAATGTTGTCAATGTTTTATTTTCTTGTGTATTTCTGCTACCTAACGTATAACGATAACCGTAATATCTAATGTTGTATATACAAAAGGTTTGGCCTGTGTCACCTTTGGCTTGTCGATTTATGACTGGTTCCGATATCTCACTATTCACTCCACTTCACTTCCCCTGCTTTACCGTAGGTTGAATTTTGACATTGCTTGTATAGAGATTACTTCAAATTTTAATCGTTAGTAAGGCAAATAAACGGTCGGTAAGATATAGGAAACGGCACTTAATCCAACATACTTAATGACAGAGATAGTAATAGCACGTAATAGCATTTGTCAGATGATACACGAGTATAGACGAGTCTCTCCGATCTGTTTAATACAACGTAGTCAGTAACTGTCAATGTCTAATAACATGATAACAAGTTCGTTACCAAGGAAATGTATGTTCAGGCGAATTTCAACCTAATTGTATTTCACGACTGTAAGAAAATGACCTTATGGTGGGTCATGATTCAATTTGTTTGATTGTACTTTTATACCAAATCTCAAAATAATTTGTTGATATCCCAAGCCGACATATATCAGACAGTACAGTAACCAGGGCTGGGCAAAATACATGCTTTGCTTTAATTGAAATACAAATTACAAAATACTTTCTCGCATGTATTTAAAATACGAAATACAAAATACTTTTAGGTTGTGTATTTAAAATATAAAATACAAAATATAGTGTTTTAACTGCATATTTGTATTTAAAATACAAATTACAAAATACTTATGAAATTACCGTTTTTTCTAAAATACCGTATTTTTAATATACATTTTTTTATTCTATTAATCAAAGTAATCACCCATGCAATCAATGCAATTATGCCAACGCAGTGGCAGTTTATTGTTCCCCTTCTTGAATAAATTAGCTGGGCGGGAGGCAACAAATTCTTTAAAAGCATTTTGTTCTACCTTTTGGGTATTACATTATTTTCCCGCTAAGAAGTTTTCGAAATTTTGTAAAGGTGGAAGTCTGTAGGTGTAAGGTCTGGTGAGTACGGCGGATGATGGAGAGCTTCCAACTCCAGCTCTTGTAACTTGGAAATGTCTGTTGTGCAGTATAAGGTCGCACATTGTCGTGCAGAAGTCAGACGAGCGATTGACCAAAGGTGGTTAGTGACGTGCGAGCTTCTCATAATTGTGTGCAGTTTTTCACAGTAAACATCTATAGTAATGTTCATCCCATTTAGTGATTTGATGCTTCACACTGATCAGCTTTGATGATTCACACTGGCGCTAGATCACCAAACAGTGGCCATCACTTTTCTAGGGGTAAGGTTTCATTTAGGGCATTCTTTAGGTGCTGCACCAGGATTTAACCAACTTGCTGAGCGCTTGCGATTGTCACACAAAATCCATTTTTGTCGCAGGTAACTATGCGGTACAAAATTCCTTCGTTTGAGTGCCTGTTGACCAGTGCGAGGCACTTCTCGACAAATACTTCCCGCTGGCGATCATTGAGTTCGTGCGGCACGCATTTGTCAAGCTTTTTTACCTTGCCAATTTGACGCAAATGGACCAATAATATTGTTTTGAAGCTAATGTCGAAAACTTCTGCTAATTCAGCCATAGATTGAGCATCATCAGCTTTCACAATCTCCTTCAATTCATCATTGTCGAACAAAGTTTTCGGACGACCACGAGATTCACTTTTAAGTCGAAATTACCAGAACGGAAGCGGAAAAACCAATAACAAGTGGTGGGTTTGTTTGTAGTTATCACTCCGCAAACGTCATTGACGTTGCTTGCCGCTTTTGCCGACGGCACTCATCCTTATCCTTATTAATCAATCAATCAATCAATCAGTCTTTATTTGTAAAAACATAGGTACATGGATAGGTATTACATAATATAAAGTTTCCAGTGTGTTTTGTCATTTACATGACGTGCAAATACACTCGCATAACCCTAAACTAATGTTTACAAATTAATTTAATTAAATATACATGTCAATGTATGTGTTGTTGTAGTGTTAATTTTATAAATGCAAAAGTAACTCTGTCTGCCTGTTCCGTTTTCACGGAAAAACTACTGGACCCATCTGCCTGAAACTCAGTATATATATTTTCGATGCCAAGAATGAATATAAGATACTTTACGAGCATATCCCGAAAAATGGGATATACTTGTTGCTGAAATCAGGTAAATATGTTATTTTAATACCGAGGGATACTTTTCATCCCGGATAATGGGATAAGTTTTGGGATTGCATTATGTAAACACTATCCCAGAAAGTAGCATACGTTTCTTTGTTATAAGTCAGTTTCGTCGACATGGGATACTTTTCATACCAGATAATGGGATATATTTATGTAAACGTTATCCCGAAAAGTAGGGTAGGTTTTTTGGTCGATTTGGCCCATTTGGTCGATTTAGTCGATTTGCTCGAACTGATAGATTTGGTTGATTCGTCGAATTAATCTAATTGGTCGATTTCGTGGAATGGGGATTGTTCAACAAAAAATTACCGTCTGATTTTATATTTTTGTTACGTAAAATAGTGTGTTTTAAGATACTAATTTGAATATTTTTGAATTTTAAGCGTTAGTTTTTTTATAATTCGATTTTAAAATTATTTCTCCGATGACGTCATAAGGGACAAGTTTACATTGGTTTCTTTGCCTAGAAAACAAAAATAATAAAAGTAAGTTTTATCTATATATAATCATAGTAATCTGTGCTACTATTTAAATGTCACTGTCATAACAAATTACGTATCGTGATCATTTTAGTATTTTTTGTCGCTAGTCTTATAATTTTTCGTATTCAACCATTATTATTTTCTATAGTTATCGGTAAATTTTTTAAAGTGATCTTTAGGGAAAAATCCATGTTACAGAGCTTAAATGAAATAATGTACAGCTAGATTTTTTTTACACCTGAAGCAGGCAAACAGGCAGACGGCCCACCTGATTGGATTTAGTAAGGTCAAATAAAGGTCAAACGCATTTCTTACAAAATACAAGAAGATCGTACGTTTTTTGGAATTTCAACTAGACAGAAATGATTAGGGACACTATTCCTCGAAATGGTTTTTCAAATAGCTAGATTGAAAAAAAGTGAACAATTCCAATTGTTCGGTTTCGTCGTATTGTTCGATGTCGTCGAATTAGTCGATTTTGTCAACTTGGTGGGATTGGTCAATTTTGTCGAATTGGTCGATTTCGTCGTTTTGGTCATTTTGATCTGGTTTAAAGTATAAAAAATACTTTTCATGCGAGAGATGAGATAGTTTGCGATATAAAATTAAGTGTCTCATTCAGAGCAAATAACACTAACATAAAAATTTTATACAATGTAACCGGTGACGCAACTTCTATTAACAAGAGGCATAGACTAGAGGTTGACCCGCGGCGCAACCGCGGGGTATTCTAGTATGCCAAAATAAGTCGAATTTTTAACGTATTCATAGTGACGAAAAACATTCTAATGCGATGAAAACATAACGCTAATCAAAAAACAAATGAGTATTTTTTTTAAAGCATCCTGGTTTTCAAAGTAAAATTAATTTGAAATTACATATCTTAACTTTAATTAAATGGCCAGTACTGGAGAACGTACCTAATATATATTTAGCGGTCACCATTTTCCTTATGAAAGTTATCGAGCGCTATTTTCAGAAGAACACCATCCACCAATAAGATAGCTAAAAGTATTTTGTCAAATGTATTTTGAAGCCACAAGTATTTGAAATACTAAATACAAAATACCTCAGAGTCAGGTATTTAAAATACTAAATACAAATTACATTTTTAAGAAGTAATTGAAATACAAATACGAAATACGTATTTGTATTTCAATTACGTATTTCAATTACAAGTATTCAAATACTGCCCAACCCTGACAGTAACATACAAATATTACTTTTTTACTGGGCGATTTTTTTTTGTATTGTAAAATGAGGCAAACAGGCAGACAATCTGCTTGATGGAAAGTGGGTCATAAATCACCTTCTTCATTAAACGATTGCAACGCCAGGTGCATTGACAATGCGTTGCCGCCTTCGAAAGAAGTGTGACGAATTTTTTAAATGTTTCCATGTCATAGTGCCTTGGTGGAAAGTTTAGTCGTTATTGCATGCGGAATAAACATTCTAGGAGTTTGGTTCATTATTATGCGCGCTAGTTCAAGAAAATGAGGGGAACCTTTTAACAATTTGTAATGTACTTCCATGGTGAGTACTCTTGGTGTTGATTAGGTGTTAGCAGCGGTGGCGGAATCCGCCGCCGCGGCTGAAGTCGTAAAGGCAGGTGTGCTGGAAGTGAAAGATCGCGCTGTGAAGTTGGTGAGCGTGATCGCCGCTGAGACGGCAATAGCCGAGGAAAAGCTGGCCGCTGCCAAGCCGGCTTTGGATGCGGCCGAAGCTGCTTTACAGGTTAAACTTGTTTATTAATTTGTTTTTTTAAATACAAATGCAATGTTTTTGTTTAGTTTTAGTTACAACACTGAAACTTTTTTGTTGAGAAATAATTTCACGTTTGATATTGATTTGTTTTTCGGAAGGTGACTGACGTTCGAGCAACGTGTAATTGAACGTAACTCGAAAAAACTAGAGTGCTTCTTTTTTACTACTAAATTTTCAACTTACTACTTAAGAAAGCTACCAGGCTTTCTGTTCAAACTATGAGAAGGGCGTAACTTGTCCATTTCGCAAATTGATAACTAATAAAGCAAATGAAATTAGCCTTCAAGTGCTGTATCTGTATAATAATTAAATAATAATATTTCGGTTCTGGTTAAACTACTTACTACCTGAGTTATTGCATCATACTAGCTGGACGTAATTAACTAAACAGTCATTAATCTGATCTAGAACCCTTAAAGGGTATAAATTGCGATGATATAGGTCAAATTGGATTAACACAATAATAATTAAACTATTTCTTTTGTATTTAATAGACCATAAACGCCGCTGATATTGCGACGGTCCGAAAATTGGGCAAGCCACCATACCTTATTACGCTTATTATGGATGCTGTGATATTACTGTTTAGAAAAAAGATCGATACTGTAAAGCCCGACCCCGAAAAAAAATTTTTATTCGCGTCATGGGCAGAATCTTTGAAGGTTGGTTATCAAGAATTATTTGAAGTTTAGTATACGGAAGGGATTCAACAGGCTCTATAGCCGATGTTTGTATAGCTTTTGTTTTATTTTATAGAATTCCTTATTAAATAAATATGGAACATAATATATTTCACGTTGGAAATAAACGTCACACACAATACTTGTACTTAGTTCCTATGTGATAAAACATAGCACAAACTTTACTTGATTGGAAAGTACATAAATTAAACTTGAATTTATTCAATATAATCCATCAGTCTGAACGTTAGTCAAATTTGTTCTAAGTTGAAAAATATTATTTAAAAACTAATAAGTCTAATTTGAGGTGTTATCAGTATAATAATTAAAGAAACATAAATAAATGTAGTACTTACCACTCAATACAGATATTACATTCTTCAGAATATATCTTTGAAAATAAAAGTCGACCATAGAGAATAGAAGTGTGGTGTTTGAAGTGAAAATGTTTGAGAATAGTATTTCTACATTTTGTTCTGAGACTTGTTTGTTTTTACAAGGTTATGGCAGATACCAGATTCTTGAACAACCTAAAGTTTTATCCGAAGGACGAAATTAACGCAGAAATGATCGATTTGCTGCAGCCTTATTTCAATTTTCCGTAAGTTTGAATGTGTAGCCTTTATATATTTTATAAAAATATTCGTAATTTATAGGGATGTCTGACATGCATGTTGTGCTAAATAAAAATATCTTATATTTGTTGGAAGCGCGTTGCAATACCTCTTTCAATATATTATAATTCAACAGAACACTAGCGCCGTCTATTGTTTATTCATACGGAATTTTCCCCCCGAATCCCAAGAATTTCAATTCAAACATGAATAAAGTCTCGGGCATATCCCAGTTATAAATAAATTAAGTTATAAGAAAAATAAGTCTTTGTTTTTTCTAATACTCATGATTTTTCCTATATGCTGATTGAGTTTACAGACCAGGTTAACAGTTGAATTCTTAGGTCATACACATTTGAAGCGGCCAAAGTCGCTTGCGGCAATGTTGCCGGGTTGATATCGTGGACAATCGCTATGGCACAGTTCTACTCTGTCAATAAGGATGTGCTGCCTTTGAAAGCGAACTTGGCCATCATGCAGGGCAAGTACCAAGCTGCAAAAATCGAGTTGGAGACAGCTGAAGCGCAGCTAGAAGCTAAAGAAGTAAGATACATTTTCTTCAACTAATGAGTAATGTCTTAATTGCTCATAATTCTTTTTTAATTTAACTGTGCAGGGATGGAGAAAGAATACTTTTCTGCGGCCTGTCGTAAGAGGCGACAAAAGATCTCATAGCCAGGTGGTAGGGTATTTGACCGTCTGGATGGCTACCATTCCTGGTCTAGGGTATGCCGCCCTAACAACCTTGAGTTATGTTCCGGCATTAGTGACTAGGTTCCAGTCTCCTTTAAGAGAGCAGCAGCGCATTTGTAGTACCTTTGATGTTGCAAATGTCCACAGGCAATTATATGAAATTAAAATAAAAAATACAATTCTCGTATAGTTGACGAGAAAAAGATTATGAACATCACCTAAAGTGATTTCTTGTTACACTCATATTTTTAGGCTTACTTAGATTTACTACACTTATCGTAAGAGTAGTGTTCGAGCAAAAATCTATAATAGATCAAACTGGTTATACTTGTGTTATGATTAATAACTTAGATATAGGGTATATATAGACTTTGAGTAATATATAACTGAAAAGTATGAAGAGGCTGATCACAGATACCGAATTTACAACATAAATCCTTATTTTACTTTAAAAATCGATTTCAGCGTGAGTTGGCTGGCGTCAAGAAACAATTTGACGAAGCTATGGCTTTAAAGCAAGCAGTGTTGGACGATGCGGCAAAATGCCAGCAAAAAATGGACGCTGCCACTGCACTTATCAATGGACTCAGCGGCGAAAGAGTCCGTTGGACTGAGCAATCTGCCTTGTTCAAGTCAGAAATTGAAAGGCTTGTTGGGGATATATTATTATTGACTGGGTATGTCCATTAACACATTTTTGTTTTTTTGTGTTCGAAATACATTGCATTATGTTCTTGTTTAGACTCGTATTTTATTCATTTTGATGTATATTTCTGATCATTATGGGTATTATGCTTCCATTCGTTTCAAATATAACGGGAGAATTTGAATTTAATACATAACTTACATTTAATTTCTCTGTTTATCTTTTCACCAGGGATAATTTTTGACCGCTATCCAGCGGTATGTTTTATTCAGGATAAAAAGTAAATTATGTTTATTACATTAATATCAAATTTCATAAAAATCGGTTAACACCCAGGGTCGTGAAGAGGAAATAATCAAACTTACAAAATTCTACTAAGCATTTATCATTTTAAGGCAGGCTTAAATATTTAGTAAATAGATAGTTATATTGCTTATTAACAGTTTATACATGGTATTTTAATTTTCTAAAATATTTGTTAGATTTTTGTCATATCGGGTCCATTTAATCAAGAGTTCCGTTCCTTATTAATTGGAATTGGCTAAGCGAGTTGCTAAGAAGGAAAATACCTGTCACAATCAGTTTGAATATTACTGAGCAGTTAACTGACACTGCGACGGTACGTGGACTCATTAATATATTTCAAAGATTTACTTGCAGGCTTGATTTTGATTGTCTACCATTTAGTTTTTTTTATTAGCTTTTACGAGTTCCAATCTTGTGAATTGTGTGATCAACGGTTTTAGTTTTTAACAGTAAAATAGATATAACTATCCCTTACTCATAGTGAATAAAGTATTTTTATGAAACTTACACACCTGAAACCGAGGTGTGTAACTCATTTTTTTTAATTTTTTTATTGCAGAGATCAGCAGACAGGCAGACGCCACTGATGGACAGCGGTTACCATCGCTATGGACATTGCAACACCAAGTGCTACGAATGCGCTGCTCTCTTTAGGAGCTGAACCTGGTCACTAATGCGAACACAACACAAGGTTGTATGCGACATACTCTAGACAGGGTGGTAGCCATCCAGTCGGCAAATGCCTACACCTGGCTGTGGTTTTTGTCGCTTTACGACAGGCCGGGCCGCAGGAATTGTATTCTTTCTCCGTTCCTGCACGGATGCAGGATGCACCTCATTAATGCACCTTGGACGAGTTTTGCGGTTGTTACGTCAGTTTATGTTAATATGCCGATTTTCTATAACAACAAAAATATAACCATAGTTAAATGCCTTTTAATCAAAACATGATAGATAGGCCATCATTAATAATAAAATTTCTTTGTGTTTCGATTTAATCTTGTAAATATTTTATTTAATCCTGTATGGTTTAACTTTAATTTAATTATATTCAGATTGGGGATTGGAATTTATGTGGCTTGCCTACAGACGAATTGTCTATTCAGAACGGAATTATTGTAACTAAAGCAGCCAGGTTTCCTCTTCTCATCGATCCACAAACTCAAGGAAAGATTTGGATTAAAAATATGGAGAAGTATAATGAACTCATTGTTACAACACTCAATCATAAATATTTCAGGTATGTTTTAATAAATAAATACAATAAAATCATGGACGAGGACTAGAAGTATGATCGCCTATTTTAAGTATAACTATGCAGAAGCTACTAAGCTTTTGCTATTGGCCAGGAGGTTTACATATAGAATCATGACCGAAACTCTCAACCAACGTTTTATTATTTAAAACATATTTTAATATGAGTTCTTTTCAATTTATATTAAAGAGATTATCAGAATTAAGCGTATAATTATCCTCAGAAGTTATGATGTATCAATATTAGTAATATTATAGCGAATAATACGGAAGTTACAATTGATTTTTTTTTCTAGGACTCTTCTTCCTTCATAAAATATAATTTTTACAATTTCATCTAGAAATCGAAAAGCAAAGAATTTATTTGAATTTCTGAACTTTTTTTCGTAGAAATCATATAGAGGACTGCGTCTCTCTTGGTAGACCATTGCTTATTGAGGATGTAGCAGAAGAATTGGACCCAGCTCTTGATAATATACTCGAAAGGAATTACATAAAGATCGGTTCATCTTTAAGGTACAGAATGTATTTAATTGTCAAGTTGTATATTTCAATGAAGTGCTTAGATTTTTTTTTGCTATAATTACTCAATTTTTAATTATAAGGATTTTTTCTACTATTTATGTTGACTTGTGGTCGCAGTCATAGAGCTTAAATAGCGATTGGCTAAGGAGTGAAAATAATAAGTCTTAACTTACTTACCTATGAAATTGCCGTTCTGCAGTACTAGCCATTTCAAATTAAATATTTTATGTTTGGCTAAGAATTCTAATTTCATATTAATTATTTAAAAAAGAGAATTCTAATTTCAAAATTATTTTGTTTATTGATTAACGTTATGTTTTCGGATTTGAATCGTCTTCATGGATACCTTGAAATTCAAGTGACTGAAATATGAGTACCGTTGTGTAGCAACGCGGCACAAGCGGCAGGCAACATCAACGACCTTTACAGAGCGAAAACTACAAATGAACGCACCGCCTTTTATTGGTTTGCCGCTTCCGTTCTGGAAATTTCGATCTGAAAAATGAACCTCGTGGTCGAATTAAAGGCGATTGTGGAAGCTGATGGTACATAATCTACGGCTAAATTAGTAGCAGCTTTCGACGTTAGCATTAAAACTATATTGGTTCAGTTACGTCAAATTGGAAAGCTAAAAAATCTTGAAAAATGGGTGTCCAAGGAACTCAATGGCCGCCAGCGCGAACCACTCGTCAAGACGTGCCTTGCTCTTCTCAAGAGGCACACATACGAAGGAATTTTGAACTATAACCCATATGTGACGAAAAATGGATTCTGTTAGACAATCGCAAGCGCTCAGCAAGTTGGCTGGATCCTGGTTCAGCACCTAAAAAAAACCTACTCATAAAAAAGTGATGGGTGTGATTTTTACCAAACGGGATGAGCAATACTGCAGATGTGTACTCTCAAGAACTGAACACTAATCGAGAAGCTCGCATATCTCCAGCTTTGGTCAATCGTTCGTTTCCGCTGCTTCTGCACGACAACTCGCGACTTATACTGCACAGCAGACGGTCTTCAAGTTACAAGAGCTGGAGCTCGGAGCTCTCTGTCATCCGCTGTACTCACCAGACCTTGCGCCTACATACTTATACTTTTTCCATAATTTTGATAACTTTTTGGCGGGAAAAAATTCAATACCCGAGAGACAGTACAAAATGCTTTTGAAGAATTTGTAGCCTCTCGTCCTGCTGATTACTTTAAGAAGGGCATTAATAACTGGCACTGCGTTGGCAAAGATGCATCGATTGCATGGGTGGTTACTTTGATTAATAGAATAAACAAAAATGTAGAAAAAATAACTTTTTCATATAAAACGGCAATTTCATAAGTAAAGGCATAATATGGCATTAATTTAATTATGTATTGTCGGTATCGTAACAGTTATTTTATACATTTACATTTTGACGCTCGTTTAAGGTGAAACTTGGTGACAAGGAAATTGACGTTACAAGTGGCCACAAAATATATATAACAACCAAATTACCCAACCCGGCGTATACTCCCGAAATCTCAGCACGTACTTCCATAATTGACTTCACTGTCACAATGCAAGGTAAATAAATGTTATTTTCCCACATTATACTTTGTATTATTCAAAGACTTAAAAATAATGTATACATATTTCACAAGTGACATCGGTCTATAGTTTTTAGTGACAAAAGTGAAGAAAAGTAAGCCAGGTAATCGCAAAATGTTTTTCTGCCTTGGTTTTAACACGGAGTAAATGGTCTAGTTTTCTTATTTATTAACTCCTCAAACATCAGAAAAAGCGTTAAAACCTCAAAACGCTTCAAGAACCTTTTACCAACTGCTTGACTATTCTCAAGGTTTAAAAATCAGATATCACAAAAGAAGTATTGTACAAGCTTTATGATGTCTTAATTAACAACTCAAAATGGTTTTTTGAGTTGTTAATTAAGACATTGCCTGAAGGCTCTTGTTCTTGGATTTGTAAACATATCACATATACATATATGTATTGTATATATATTGCAGCCATGTTTATTTTTTTATTTTTAGCTTGTGTATTATATTTATTTGCACAATATTATCCCTAAGGGTTGGAAGACCAGCTATTAGGACGTGTAATTTTAACGGAGAAAGCTGAAATGGAGGCTGAGCGCACTCAGTTGATCATGGACGTAACGGCGAATCGACGTAAAATCCAGGAGTTGGAAGCGAATTTGTTGCATAAATTGACCACAATCCAGGGGTCATTGGTCGAAGACGTCTCTCTGATCCAAGTGTTGAATGTTACAAAATCAACTGCTACTGAGGTATGAATGAATCTGTTCTGCTTTATAATAGTATTTATGTTCCAAGGCATCACATTTTATCACATATTTTGTTACTTAAATAGCACTAGGATTTTACACGTGACTTTACTCTGGCGAATTATGGGTCTATTTAGCAAAAACTTTAATTAATTTTTCTGGGGAAACGTATCCTATTATATATTTATTGTATTCAAATTTGTTGATAGTCTTCATTACAGACACTTTCACTTTGTATATTAGAATAGATAATAATATTGTAGTTATAGTGATGAAATTAAGGCTATGCACTTTTGGGCTGCGTTTGTTGTTCAGGGCTAAATTTTAATTATAATTAAATGTATAAAGTGTTTAAATAATCATATAAGTGAATTTAGATCATACATTTTTTCTTATTATAATTAAAGATTGATCTGTTTCAGAATGACCTTTATCAGTTATATTCGTGTATCGCTTAAACCCCAAATAATCTAATTTGTAACAATTACTAGGTTAAAGAAAAGCTAGACATAGCGAAAGAAACGGAGAACAAAATAAACGCAGCACGCGAAGAGTTTAGACCGGTCGCGACACGGGGTTCCGTGCTTTACTTCCTCGTATGCAACATGTCCTTAGTGTGCAACATGTATCAGACATCACTTGCTCAGTTTTTGGAGAGATTCGACATATCTATGGAGAGGTCGCCTCAAAGTCCAATCACATCGAAACGAATTGCATTTATTATTGACTATTTGGTAAGTTTACGGCATGTTTCTTATACCTATAGCGACAATTTGAATCCCATCGGAGAGTATCCTTAGAAAGTTTTTCTGGTCTAATGTGTACCTATATTACCAAATACCAGGTATTGACAGTACATAAAAACGATGAGTGAAACGCATCAGTCGTCATGGTAACTGTGGGACATGTATACCCAGGGTCTCCAGATTGTTGCATAATTCCCCAAATTGATAAAATGCCAAAAGTAAAATGACATCTAAACCGTCATAATATTAGGTATATTTTAGGTTAATTCGAGTTATTACATCACAGAGACCAAATGTCGCAAAATTCTATGGCTCAAAAAGAAATTTAGGGGAAAAATATCCCAATCTGGAGACCTTGGTATACCGTTCCATTAAAATGAGACCCACTAATGAAAAGTTTATGGACCGAAATACCGGTTTTCCTCGAATATAATACGTGTTTTACAATTATATTTTATAGTTTCCGTCGCTAGCTAGCAATAGCCTAAATTTCAAACCTCTATTGTTTAAAATTACTTATAGCAATTATGAACTCGTTTCGAACCAATTTAAGAAAGGCAAGGCAACTAGTTTTTACTGAACTGGCGCTGTGGTCTATAATAATAATAACACATACATCATTTTTCTCCTTTGATTTGTTTTCATATTCTTAAGTAAACATGTGTATTTTATATAGACCTACGATGTGTTCAAGTACATAAGCCGTGGTTTCTATGAGAAGCACAAGTATCTGTTCACAATGCTGTTGACTTTGAAGATCGATATGCAAAAGGAGTTTGTATCCTACGATGAGTTTCAGACATTCATTAAAGGTTACTCATAGAGTTTTTAAATTAGATTAATTGGTGCTTAGAGAATATAATTTTATTTTTGATATCTATTTAATATATATAGAGACAGATAGCACACTACTTTTTATAGACAAAGTTGTAACCCAATATATAATTCATTTTAAGTGTAGTGCTTTTTAAATCTAGTATACTAAACAGGTTAAAATAAAAACTTGAATACAAGATTAATTAATTTAATATGTCACGCCGTTCTATAACGACACCTGCATGTAAAATAATTTTAGCGTAGACGGACTACTTTAATCGTCAGTACGCTTGAGCAAAATTCTAAAATACGGATGATACTTACAGTTCTAGTAATGTTGTACCTGACGTTACAGTTATATATTCACTTTTTTAATGTTTTTATCTCAAACATTAGGTGGGGCTGCGTTAGATTTGAATGCGTGTCCACCAAAACCTTTCAAATGGGTAACAGACATGTCTTGGTTGAATCTTGTGCAGCTGTCAGGGTTGCGACAATTCACAAATATTTTGAATCAAGTTACGGAAAATGAAAAGGGATGGAAGAATTGGTACGTATTTTGCCAAAAGGGAGCGATTTCAACTCGATCTTTATTTTTAATTTTAAGTTTGATAGTTAAGGCAGTTGCGACTTAAAGACTTCGTAGCTATAATGTCGTATATCTATTAGTACGCTAGAGGTAGCCATGTGGCACGGCCGCGTGTCTAATCGTAGTCAGTAACTTAATTTTACTTACATAAAAACAATTCGGTTTTTACATATAATAATAACAAAGAAACTTATCCATATATTTTACACAACTGCCCAGCAAAACATAGAGGCGAGTCGAAGCCAACCCAATTTGAAGTAATACAATGAATGACAGTCATGTTGTTTATGACAATTGTCAAATTCAAAAAATGTTATCAGACCTTTTTTGTACAGTGTTCAATTCTCTATAAAAATTGGAACAGCGATTTATTAGTCAACCAGTCGTTTGAACGGTACAAAAATCAGAAGAAGCAAAAAAAATGTTCCTGTGTTATTCTTATAGGAATAAAAAAATGCGATGAGGACAATCTTAATATTAATATTAAGGGCTCATCTTTTCACAGAATTTTTTTTACACCCAAAGAAACTTTTTAGCCTGTTTGGAAAAAAAAAATAAAAATTTTTTTGGATCGCCCTAGTGTATACGTATGTAATATGGATAGGGCTAGTGCATAACAAGTGCCTTATTCAAATGACATCTAATACGCTTAGGAAGTTTTCTGACATTACCGATGTGAGAACCTCTTCAATCCGCTTTGGTAAAGTGAGGAATCCTATGCCATCGGTACGTTTATTGGTTGCTATTATTATATTTTTATACTTGGCCGACTTCAGCACATGTTTTTGGGAAACCTTAAGTGTAGATTTTTTTGCAAAAATGTGTGGAACGAAATGGAGAAGAATAGCTAGAGATCGAAAAAACTGGAAAGAGTTGGGGGAGGCCTACCCCGCAGAGGTGACTTCCATTATTTAATGTGTACACATATACTTATATATATATAAAAAATAAACTTAATGGTAGAAATAAAGGCTTTTTTATTTTATTTTATTTTTATGTAGAACTATTTTGTTTTCAGAAATTGTAATTGGTATTACTGCACTAAAACCTTAATATTGTACATGATGGTTTTAACCTTACAGGTTTGACAAAGAAGCGCCAGAGGACGAGCCTTTACCTGACGGATATAATACTTTGGATGTGTTTAGAAAGTTGTTGGTTGTTCGTTCATTGTGCCCTGATCGAACTTTGGCCCAAAGTTTGTAAGTTTTTAAATTACGTTTTAAATATTATTTGGCTGTTAAGTGTGAGAAATGAACAAAGTTTGACCTGGTATTAACAAAGGTTTTATTTATTTATATACTTACAATGTTTTATCTCTGGACCACTGAATGTATAAGTTAAATTATAACTACAAAGTTACCCATCTCAAATGTCATTACTATTTAGGGCCTACTAGTTGAACGCTTCTGTTGAAGCAGCTTAATCTTATCAAAAGCTTAGAAGTAATTCTATTGTTAATTTTGAAAGTCTATGCATTTTTGTATGTATATTGTTTTTATAGTTACAGAGGTTAGAGTTAATTTTTTTTTGTTTTTAGAAAATACGTTGTGTATTCAATGGGGGCTCGATTTTCTGAGGCCGTGATTGTCAACTATGAGGTTTGTACTTAATTCAAATATTTCATTGCTACTACTTTTCACGTGATTTCCCTCCTATAACTTTTAGATCACTGTCCGATTAAAATAATACTATTTCCCTAAAAAACACTATAAACATGCCCATTACTTAAAGTACAGTACACGGCACGCAACTTGGCAACGTTTCATTGAAGTGGGGGGTAAGTTTGCGCATGTCACGTTCAACACATATACACACGTGCTTGTGTAGTGTCTGTGAATAACCGCGTGGTTTGGCGTCGCACTGCATTCGCAAGATGAAAAGTCTGTCCGTCTCTCTCGCGCACGGTCAAGCTTGTGAGTATGAAGGAGACAGTTGAGTAGACTCATTCCCCGCGTCCCGTTTGACAACCAAAGAGACCTAAAAACGACTTATGCGCATCTAACGACTCTTGCCCAGTTACGTGCCGGGGACTGTATATATGTATCAAATTTTACAGGAATCTGTTTTTAAGACCCCGAGGAAGGAACAGACATCCAAACAAAGTCCCGTTCACATTTAGATAGGGATATACGCGTTCCTTATTGTTTATTGGAAACCTATCAGAATTAAAGTAGTAAATGTTCATAATTTTCAAATCTTAAAGATATTGTTAAAGCATGCAATGAATTTTTAGCAAATGGTTCTGGAGTCCCGACCATTGGTACCATTAATTGGGTTCTTAGCCATGGGTTCTGACCCGACGCCTTCAATCGAAACAACAGCCAAAAGATTGGAATGTCTCTGCTCATCTATCTCTATGGGACAAGGCCAAGAAATCCACGCCAGAAAGTTGATCGACCGTGCCTTAAAAGAGGTATTTAATTTAATTTAGTGAATATTGCTACATTTGTAATTAGCTCCCTAGCATAGCAAAATATTGTTACAATATATACTACATTCATCTAAGAACGTTTTTGTTTTAATATTTTGGTATTCTTAACAAAATTAAGGTGCTGTTACTAAAAATATATTTAAAAAAATGCTAATTGTTCGTGGTTTTTTTTAATGTCTGCTACTGTTTCAATACCATGTCGCTAAAATTATGTTCATTTGACTGTTGAATTATACTTTTATTATCTCACTATGTCATACGGTAAAATATCGACTAGATCATGATAATGATTTAATATTGACAGGGTCTATGGGTTTTGTTACAAAACTGTCACTTAGGCTTGGAGTACATGGTTGAAATTATGGAGCAATTTGCTGAATTAGAAAAGGACCCAGAGCAAGTCCATGAAACCTTTAGGTAATTTAATATATTTTTTGCCAAATGAAAATAGTTTGACAAGCTTTTATCCAAAATGTTTTATATTTGTAGGCTTTGGATTACTACAGAAGTACATGAAAGATTTCCAATTACGCTACTGCAAATGTCAATTAAGTACACATGTGAACCACCCTCAGGTAATTATGTTAACATAAGGATAATCACATATTAATATACAATAACACCTGTAATCTATTCAAAGATAATTATGTTAAAATATTATCTACATTAAAACTATTGATAATATTTTACTTTTTTTTCAAGATGCACGTTAGCTTTTATTATGCTGATGTTAAAAGTGTACAGAAACGTCTGCTGAGACTAAGCAGATAAACATATTTTTAAATACACATGCTACATTTTCAAGTACTACACAAATACTACTAGTAAAAATTACCCATCATTTCATATAATGGAAAACGGACCTTAATATATTTATTTTTACGACACTTTGTAGGTATTAAAGCTGGCCTAATGAGAACATATGATTCGATGAGTCAAGACTTCCTCGACTACAGTGACAGTCCGTTCTATCTTCCTCTCATATATACAATATCATTCTTGCATACTGTGGTCCAAGAGAGGAGGAAGTTCGGCCCTCTGGGTTGGAATATTCCATATGAATTCAATTCAGCAGATTGGTTATCTTCCTGCATGTTTGTACAGAATCATTTAGATGTGTTAGAACCGGGGCAAGGTCCCAGTTGGACCACTGTGCGGTAAGAAGTTTGCCCTTGTAAAGAGTTCATGTTAATCGTGTCATACATAGATAAAGATAACATATAGTTAGTTCATCACAGATCAACTAACTCACTGCGTTACTCATTTAAAGGTCTTAAATTCGTGAAAATAATACAATATTTTTTTTACTAGATCCTTATATAATAGATGAAGTATTCTTAGATTGAAAGTTTCTTAGCCTTGTTGATAATATGAGTGTATAAACATCATATTTATTTTAAGTAAAAGGATTTAAGTTAAACTATGAGTTGTGTGTGTGTGACTATACAATTCTCAAAATGATTTTCACAATTATCTTAAGATTTGGGAAGGTTTGAGTTTGTACTGACGTCTTGTGGGAGTAAATGCTTGTACTTGTAAGTGCAGTCACATTTAAAATCAGATTGCAATTCAGAAAGAAAGAAAAATACTTTATTTGAAGAAATAAGTAAATTCAAAAATGTACCGTTTTAACTCGTTGATATCGTCATTCATTTTACTTTAAGATACCAAGATCAGTTTACACTCTTTGCTTTAATTTACAAGGTTGTCTGCAATTAATCGCTGCCAGCGATAAGGCCGCCATTTGTACTTAATTTGTTATTGTACAAAAAGTATATTCTATTCTATTCTATTCTACTTTAGTCAAGTATACTTACTATCTTTCAGTAACTGCTTCAAAGGCTGTAAACGTGGTAAATTATTCCGATCTTGTGGATTACATATTTTAAAATATAATATTAATGTTATACTTGTTGCAAAATCTGTTTTTCAGATACATGGTCTCGGCAGTCCAGTACGGCGGTCGTGTGACTGATGACTATGATAATCGCCTCCTGAGCACTTTCACCAGAGTCTGGTTCACAGATCAATTGTTCTCTGAGGAGTTCCAGTTCTACAAAGGTTACGGTATCATGAAGTTCAAAAACATCCCCGAATATTTGGAAGAGATTGAGAAGATGAAAACTGTCGATCCACCCCAGGCTTATGGATTACATACTAATGCGGATATCACGTGAGTGTTTATAAGTAATAATATTAGCCCATAAGCGACCCAATATTGGGTACGGGCTTAGCCAATTAGGGGAAAAAAATATTTACAAATTACACTTGTTCGAAGAGGGTATTTGGGTCTTACATATTGGTAATATAGAAGTGTTTAAAGTTCGGTTTGACTTACGTTGTTTTTCTTCACTGTTCAGGAAAACTGCATACACATGACCTCTGCCTTACACTGATTAAATATTTATTTCCCTTAAAAGACACTTAGGTCTATTTATTGAAATAATTCAAGAGTCGCTACCATAATTAGTTCTTGTTAAGTAAAAAGTGGTTGTATGAGTACATGCTTATGTTTGTCTGATCATCGTTAATGTCAAAATTTGCGCGATGTACCTAATCGCTTTCAAGTTCTTGCTGTCCTGTGTATACATTTATAACTTGACTTTGTAGGATTTTATTTGCTGGTTACCAAATCCTATGAGGTTAATTTTATTTAATCATTCCTTTACTTCATTCGTTAGACACTGCAGCCAAATTATAAGTCCTTGGCTGATGCCAGTCTATTGAATGAAAAAGTATAGTTGTTACAGATAGAAAAGTTAAATTCCACCAAATAGTTGAGTTGTATATTTTCAACTAAAGTTAAGTAACTTTAGTTGAAAATATACATCTCAACATGAAAATATACATTAGTAGCACCTGCTACTTCAACGAAAAAATATCCTTTCAAATTCCAACTAAAACCTGTAATAAATAAAATATAAATACACGATTTACAGCTATCAACGTAACACTACTCAAGAACTTTTAGATACGATATTATCAATTCAACCAAAAGAATCGAGCGGTGGAGGCGGCGAGACTCGCGAAGCTTCTGTGTACAGGCAGTCTAAGGAAATGTTGGAAAAAATTCCCCCTAATTTTGACCCTCATGAGGTTAAAGAAAGGTATTAATTCGTAATTTGCAGATATGATTGTACATGAGACAAAGATAACTGTAACAGAAGCCGAATTTCGTTGGTTATTGGTATGCTGCTACTTAGTTTAAAGTCTATTTCACATAGGCTGATACATCCATAAAACGTGACTTGTATCGTAATTGTAAACTTTCCTACGAAATAAATATTAATTTTAAGTCTTATGAAAATGTATTTAATCTTGTTAATATGTTAAAATAATGTTATCCTAGCCTAGATCATTTATGAATGTTATACTTAGAATAACGATGTTTATTTATCTAAATATGTAATTTCTCCCATACCATCCTATACAAAATATACTGCAGGTTTTAGAGTCTTTTTAGAGCCTTATGTCCATGTCTTTGAAATCTATACAGTTTTGATTCATACACAATGCAAACGAATTAGCAAAATTGTAATGCCGCATTTACATGTAGGTACGAATATCATCATTTTTATTTTGGTCGGACCTTAAAAGAGTTCTTTACTGCACGGCTTGTTTTTGAAATACTAATTATAATCTCATGTCTTATGTAATTCTTTTAGATTGAGGCATTACGGCATGTACAATTCAATGGTAATATTTCTGCGTCAAGAAATTGATCGGATGCAAAAAGTTATTACTTTAGTCAGAACG
Source organism: Dendrolimus punctatus (assembly GCA_012273795.1). Taxonomy (NCBI): domain Eukaryota; kingdom Metazoa; phylum Arthropoda; class Insecta; order Lepidoptera; family Lasiocampidae; genus Dendrolimus; species Dendrolimus punctatus. Next base: position 10,476,060 of record CM022528.1, read on the forward strand.
ACATTGAAGGATTTATTGTTGGCAATCGATGGTACTATTATCATGAATGAGGTGTGTTTACTAGACAACTTAATTTATTTCATACTACATTATTCTACATACTTTGATATTTTAGAATTCGCATGCGCGTATGCCAACTATTTATTATATTTTTGGAGACAAAACGTATTCTAATTTCACCTCTGCTCTTTAGAGTACCAATATATTCAATTATATGAAAATTGAGAACAAAAAGGGATAGCCATATTTTATGTACTACACTTTCACTTTAATACGGTCTGTATAAAGTAATGAGTCAAATAATCTTTTTAGGCACTGCGAGATTCATTGGACAATATTTACGACGCAAAAGTTCCACAGATTTGGTTGAGGAGTTCATGGTCGTCTTCTACATTAGGATTTTGGTATACGGAGTTTCTCGAAAGAAATATACAGTTTTCGACTTGGTGTTTCCAAGCGAGACCTTTTTCGTTTTGGATGACCGGGTTTTTCAACGCACAAGGTAGGTATAATCAAATCTTTTGAATACTAATGTTCTTAATATAACTTTTTAAATAATAATAAATAGTCCCGAAAACACATAGTATATTCCCAACACTAGGGCCAATTAGTTGTGATTGATGATATTGAAAAGACCTTTCAAAATTACATTAAAATATCTAATTCACCTCACTTAAGAAATGTATCCCTTTTGTATAGGTTTTTTAACGGCTATGCGCCAGGAGGTGACTCGAGCCCACAAAGGCTGGGCTTTGGATATGGTTTCTTTACACAACGACGTCACGAAGTTTACGTATGAAGAAATCAAAGCTCCTCCAACAGTTAGTTTTATTTTATTTTTGACAATCATATTTCATAGCAGCGCAGACTATATAGTAGCAGTAGTATAATTCGCTGTAATGGCAGGTATAGGAACTTGGTCCACACAGCTCATCTGATGTATTAAGTCCTTAGGATCGCTCAGCCGAAATGTAGGTCTTCAACTGATACCAATCAACAGAATTATTGTAACAATTGGAAAGGTTACATTTTACTGCATAGGTCACATATCTCACAAGAACATACTATTACTACGCATACCTTATCAATATACAAATAAAGAAATATTTAGATATTTTAGAAAATAAAACTATCCAGCACAGCTTCACCCTGCACTTCCCGCCAAAAACTCCGCAGACCATAGCCATCTACATCTAGGTAAAGCCAGGAAATTAACTTTCCCATTAAATATTTCGTACTGAATGAACATCATGTACTTAAATAGAAAGGACCTACTATATTTTACCAAAATTCGCATACCGACGGTTTCTCCACATAAGGTGAAATTATAATATTGATTAAATACACGAATTTTACAAAAAACCTCATTGTCATTCAACAGCATATTGAAACTACTATACTTGCTCAGCAATAGCGCAGAGAAGGTCAGAAAATCAACAGTCAATCAATAATTCTAAATTAATTACAATCATGTATGCAACCTTTTGCTTGCTGCTTTTGTAAGATCTAAATAGTAAATCTGAAATTCCTAGAAGGATTTGACAATACTTCATGTTACATAAATGTCATGTAACCAGATGAAATGAGGATAGCTTTTAGGTTGGTTTTATGAACTCCCACGTTTATTTTAATTTCAGGAAGGCGTATTTGTTCACGGTGTGTTCTTAGACGGCGCTGGATGGGACAGACGCAATTTGCGTTTGTGTGAATCAACACTGAAAGTTCTATATACGGCATTACCAGTTATTCATGTGTATGCGATTAATTCTACTGCACCCAAGGATCCTAAACTTTATCAAGTACGTAAACAATTTTCTAAATACAAGCGGCAAACTGAAATAGATAGGTGGTGCCAGAAATCTTGAAGACCTGGGATAGATGGTGCCTAAAAAGGTTTAGGTCTGGCCTTACATCTGAAGTTTTTGCTCGCAAAAGGTGCCCGAAACCTCTTAAGGTAAACGCGCACTGCGATTTATAACTTTATTAAACTCATCCTTTCACTGCCGAGTCCGGTATTAATAAACCGTAGTGCAAGCTTAGACTTTTTGTCAGGTGGTAGGGTATTCGCCTGGATGGTTACCACCCCTGATCTATGCCGTATAGAGTATAACGGCATAACAACGTTGGGTTGTTTGCCGGTATTAGTGACCAGGTTCCAATATCCCATTGGTAGCACCTTTGGTGTTACTAATGTCCATAGGCGTTGTAACCGCTTTTCATCAGATGGACTGGGTCCTGTCTGCTGAACTCATGCAATAAAAAAGGCTTGGAAACTTACTCGCACATTTTTCGAGCAACACTTCCAAGTGTGTAAGTAGGGTAAGATAATTAACTAATACTGACCATGTTGCATCCATAGACATATAATAATAACTTGGGAAGGCCTACGTGTAGCAGTGGGCAACGGTTGGCTGACAACTAAGTTTGCTATTATAGTAGCGGCAGAATGGTTGATCACTATCATCACAGTGGCAAGTAATGATTGAGTTTGCCAGTTTAGGTTTGCAAAAGGAATCGTAACGGCGCCACTGTGACGTCATTTAAGTTGTAATGGGACAAATTTGGGACCCTAAATAGAAAATGTTAAATTTAACGAACATCATGTAATTCCAGTGCCCAGTCTACAAGAAACCAGTGCGTACCGGATTGACGTTTATCACACCTTTGTGGTTGCCAACTATAAAGAATCCCGACCACTGGATCTTGAGGGGTGTTGCGATTCTGTGCGACATCAAGTAACTACGTGCCAACCCTGTATCAAAGTAAAACGGTGCTCCTCTATCAGCCAGAATCAGGCGCGTATAGATAGAAATGTTATATTACCGATTAATTTCTATAGTCAGGTTAATCATGTGTCAGGTGTTGTATTTTTTTAGTTTGTAGTTGTTTTTTCTTATTATAAACTATGATATTTTTTGATATAGCTGGTCTTTGAATTTCTTAAGATACCCATAAATATATTTATAACGTCTTGAAATTGTTATAACTGTCAGTGTTTTAGTGTAGTTACTTGCACTTGTGTCTAATTGTAGTTGCGTTAGTTCGAATATTGTCTAACTCAGTGGCATATTGTTATAATTAACATACGCTGATAGAGAGGACGAGGATATTGAGATGCTCAACATTGAGATTACGGATCTATGAAACTCGTCAATCCCCCATAGATAACTGTGGCGAGGATTCTCAGTTCCCTTAAAATAAGACCTGAGCCCATCTGTGGGATGTTTATGGGCTAATGTTAAAATTGAATCATTATTAATCTATGGGTTTACAATGTGGCAGGTAAAATTAAAGACATAAAATGCTGGAATATTGACATTTTTATTAATATTTTTATGTGTTATCATTACAGTAATAATGATGGTTCATTTATTTTTACTGACAAAAAGTAGAAAATGAAGGTTATGAAAAAATAACCCTACACTAGAGAAAAAAATCTAGTGCTTCAAATTGGACGGAGCAAATTCGCTGATATTTTGTTTTCTATTTTATACTTGACATCACAAATGCATGGAAGCAATATTTGATAAACATAAAAATAATATAACATTAAAAACGTATACATTTTTGGATCTTCAATATCATTTCATTCGGAATAAAGTGCATACTACACTTTAGTAAAATTTAAAACCGTTTCTTCAAACTGTATTCAGCGTGTTTTCTTTACATAATGTTTATTCTTAGTTTTATCAGCTCAGCACATAGTTACTAGGATACTAAATTGCTTAGCAAATAGTTACTCGGTGTGAACGAGAATTTAATCTATAGCCTTTATTAAGAAGACTTGTAGGGTAAGATATAAAATATTTCAACTAATAAGTCTAAAGCTTTGGTAATGGTTATAGGTACACATAAATATTAAATGTCGATTAAAAAGTTTAGTCAGTCTATTGAAATTGTCATGTGGAAAGTAAATCTAATAACTCAAACGTGATGAATGCGATCATATAAACAACAGAAAAGACATATAGTACCTCAATAAAGATTATATCAATAACGAGATCTAGCATTTCTAAAGAAACTTAATAACAAACAGATGAAGCCTATGAAACTACAACAGTTAAATTATGTAATACCTATGTGTATGTTTATATATACAGTCTTATCGTATCAGTATCTAATACAAAGCTAACAAAGAACTAAATGTATAATTAACTTTATATACTTGGCTTCCATATGCGTATAAGCTGCATTAAAATTAACATTATATTTATGGACAATCTATAAACAATATTATTAAAATATGCGTTGTCACAATTTATGTAGCATAAGCATCTACCCATAGAACAATATCGAGATTATAATATGTAATACTAAAAAATATTCGTTCAGTTTTATGTTCATAATCTGGAACGAATACTTTAGCTTCTACAGCCTTTGGCTAATTTAAGTAGTACTTATAATATTGCACTCATAACACCATTTTTTCTTTGGAGCTGTTTTGAAAACTATTTGTTTTCGGCGCGGTAATTACCCAAGGGTTCCACTGATCTTGACCTGGGTGCTCTGAAAAATATTAAAATTTCATATAGTTAAAGTATTACATTTTTATAATTATAATATATTATTTCCATGCCTCAAAATTACCTTCTTCTTGAAAGCGTCAGTTCTATTTTCCCCTCTTTCACTTGCTTAAATAACGCTATCGCACCGGCATGGCTCAAACCACGCGTAACCACATTGTTCACTGACAAGATCTCGTCACCTAAAATAGAAGAATTATCAAAAATTACGTGGATATGGATAAAATCTACAAGTTATCGTATGTGTGTCAAACTTATTGGCCTCTTTAGGTTAGATGTAGAAAATAGTGCATAACTGTTTTTGAAAGAAACCATCTACTTTTCCCACTCATCTACTGGCAACTAAAAGGGGCTGCAAAGTTTGGTGCAGACAACAATGAAAATAAATTGGACAAGTTTTACCTTCAAAAATCGTTCCCTTATCCGCAGCTTGACCATTTGGAAATACGGTTTTTACGAATATACCCATTTTGCCTTTGGGCGAATCGGTTCCACCCACGATACTAAAACCAAGGCTTTTATGGCCAGGCCCTTTCCAAAATTCTGCTTTATGAATAGAACTATGCGAATAATGGCCACCATGTGGTGAGTATGGTGTATCGGTGATGGGTATTCGGGAGGCTTCGTTGTTGGTGGTGGTTGAATTGGCGGGCATCTTTGCGAACCCACCCTGCTGAAAATTCTACCACGGCTACTACTCCGTAATTGGTCAGGTATGCTTTCAAATGATCTATTTTGATATAACCTTGGTACATGTTTTATGTAATGTGGAGAATTTTCTTTGATTTCATTATTTGAATTATCACTAGAAACTGGATACGGTCCAACTATGGGTTGAGGTCTGGAGTTGTGAAGTGAAATCGGTCGATAGTTATTCGAGTTATTTGGTCGAGGGACAGGAGACGATCTCATTGAGATCTCAATATTCGTAATATTTTGTAGTGATGCTGCTGCTTGGGTGTAGCTGAGCTTTTCCATTAGTTTTTCGTCATCACTTTTTTGACTTGAATTAACTGGTGCATTGTTAACTTGTATTCCAACTTCGCATTTGGAGTTGTTATCTAGTCTGTTTTGATGATAATCGAACGCCTTTTGAATACCTGTTTGTCGACATGTAACATTCGTGGCAGTGCAATAGTATTGATTATCACTAGGAAAATGTGTTTCTAAGGTTATTTGATTTGAGGATGTTGGTTTGTGGACCGTTTGTGATATAATGTCTGGTGGATTATTCGTTTGAGATCTCATAACTTCGTTTCGTTCGCACGACTGACTGTTAATAATCCTGCTCAATGTAATTGGCGTAATTTCGTCATGCGCCATTACAAGATCTACTTGATACCGTTGAAATAAGGAATTGTCTTCAATTGTCGCTTCAGTTGAACAAGAATTAACAATATATTGAACTTCCTTCAGAGAAGACAAACCTCTCAATACTCTTCCGTTAACGTTGACAATTTCATCGCCTATTCTCAGCCTTCCGTCTCTGTGAGCAATACCGTCAATGTCTAACTTGACTACTATATAACGAATTTCAAAATTAGACCCAGTACTATCAAAATCTACTCTGTGTTGTGCTAAATAAACGCCGAGACTTTCATCTAATCTTGATTTCAACAACCGGATCTTCCTGAAACGCTTTGTGCACGGACCCCTTCCGAACATATCGACTTCGGGAATTTGATTAATTTGGGGTTGAGTTTCGACTTCTAGTTTGTCTAAAGAAGTTGTCGAGTTTCCTACAGCTATCAATTGGGAATGTAGTAGTTTTATTTTTCTTGTTTGGACGCGCTCGTCTAGCGTGATAGTTTTATAAACATATGGGGTTTTTTGTTTTGCTGTTTTTTTTGGAAGCGGTGGTGGTTTGGCGTCAGTACTTTCCATTATATTATTGGGTTTATTTGAGGCGTTGCTGTACATTATGCTACTTTCCCTGTTTTCAAATTCGCATGAAATTGTTTTTTCAGCAGGAAAGAGGGCACTAGGCGTTGAACTTCTTCTTACTGGCAGTTGAACCCTATTAGCGTTTATTTTGTGATTTAAGCTTAGCTGCCTTGAGAAGTTGCCAGGACTGTTTTCACAGTTGTTTTCTATTGTCTCTTTTCGCAATGAAGCATTCGATAAATGGCATGAATATCCAGGGGGAGAGTGATTACTGTGTTCGTCTGTGGGTCGGCTATCACTATCGTATCCAGATTCATTTGAACTAACATAATTACTCAAACGATGTGTTTGTATTTCGCCAGGATCAAGTCCATGATGAATACTTTGAGTTGAAGAAGCAAGTTCAGATTTTAAGTCCCTTATTGAACCGTAATCATAAACTGGCAAACTGTTTCGATTTCTGGGTATCAGCATCGGGTCATATTCAATCGGGCCTCTTTGAGATATCATTGACGATCTTCGAGGTAAGTCTTCAAACCTTCCCATTGAAGAATACATGTTGCCATCAATTTCATTAATACTTCTCATAGAACTACGTGAAAATTCAAAGTCAGTTCTAAGCGTGTTGCTTAGTACATTATCTTCTTGGATTGATATACTATCATTGCTTTGATATCTTTCTTCCGCATTTGAATTCGGAAGAAATAGTCTATCTTTTCTAAACTTGGGAGATTTCCGATCTAATCTATCAGAAAAACTTTGGCGCACACAATTACTTCTTTGTTGGGATGCTATGCTATTTTCTTCCGGTAGAACTGAGAGTTTAGATCTAAGGAAAGCATATGGGAAGTTGGGCTTTTTGCAAGCCCCATTAGTTGTTTGTCCATCATTTAGACTTGGAATGTTATCACAGCTAATAGCTTTTGTAGATGAAGCCCCTAAAGATTCTTCTGGTAACATGTTATTATGTTTCGAAGGAGAAGCTTTATTTTCGTTATTAGCATTTTGTAAGTCTATGTCGTCCGAAGGATCATCAGCTTTCACATAAGTAGACAAATGTGAAGTAGAGCAACTTCTATAAAGGGAAGGACCATTGGCTACAGGATAATTTTCTGCCGTTCTGTTCAAAGACTGCGACTTTGTTGAATTGAGCATCCCTGTGGAACCCATTCGATGAAAGAATGTTTTGAATGGACTAGGTGACCTATCTCTGGATCCGCTTCGTATTGAGTCAGTATCATTATCCTTCTTCAAAGAAGTGGAATCCGAACTGCTTCTTCCAATTTTCCATTGTTGCTTTTTCTTAAATTGTCCTGGGGTGACGGGAATCTCTTCCTTATCATCCTCTTTTAATTGTTCTTGTATAGTTTCTTTTTGTTCAGGCTTTTTTAATACATCTAATTTCCTTCCCATCCGACGGCCCCACGTGGTGAATACTGAAACGTATTTAAGTATAGTTGTATTTTTTCGACGTTTTACGGCTGTTAGGTAGCCTGATTTACGTTTTCATTCGTTAAGTAGTTAATTAATTTCGTTTGGACAGACAGTCCTTTACTAAATCGCCAATTTATAACTTATCTTTAATTATTGTTCAAATGATAATAAGAACTTAATTCACCAATTTCGCAAGTTAACTAACTACTTAACTAGGACTATAAAGTACATCATGTTTTAAAGAACTTAGCGAATTAAGCATTTGGTTAATTATTTTTTATTATGTGGCAATTCAGAAGTCTCTACCGCTTTGTTGTAGATCTCAACGAAAGATTTGTTTTAAATATTAAAGAGTAGCATGTGAGATTAGTATACAAAAAATGATTATATACCTCTCTTCATTTCTTTGACATCATCCTCCATGACCATGGCTGGTAGTGCGGTGACGAGTGCGTAGTCGTGCGGCACCTGTGTGGGGCTGGGGGCGGGGGCGTCGGCGTCGGCGTCTGCGGCGGCAGCGTCTCGGCGCGGAGACGGCGTCGCGACGGCTCGCGGCCCGGTCACTTCCCTGCGCTTCGGCCCGCGGAAGAGGCGCATGATGACCGATCACGCAACCATAGCGCCGCACCTGACGCGGCTACTGCTCTAGAAAACAACTTTTATGTTACTATCTACACTAAAATTATAAAGGCCTATCTAACTATAAAAATGTTAATTTTCATAATTGAATATGTAACGATCCATAATTATTTTCTTCAAGCTAACATAACATTCATTTACTCAATCCACTCTGTAGTTGTTGCGCCTGCTGGACATATGCCGTTCAAACTTCTTCTGTAATCAAAAAAGTTCAGTCAATTTTTTTCAAAGAAAAAGATATTTGTTTTGAAAGAAATTGGCATATATAATTTTCATCCGGGAGATGGAATAGTTTCTGATATAAAATGAAGTGAATCTTCCGGGACACGGTAACATAAAAATTTCATACAATTTAACCTGTGTTGTAACCTCTGTAAACAAGAGGCACGCTCTAGAGGTCGACCCGCTGGGCAGCTCAGGGTAAACTCTAGTATATCTATATTATAAATATAGTAAACTAAACAATACATTAATTTAGATTAGGAAGGAATGTATTTTTTGACCGAATAAAACCAGTTGTGTTTCCACATTCTAGATATGAACCATTTCCTGCTTGCCATACATTCATTAATAACATAATATGTGGGATGGTTGCTTAAGTGACGTATAAACGTCGTGAATAGCAGTTGTAAGGACGGAATCACCGGAAACTCATGCTGCACTGAGATGCCGGTCTCGTCTAATAACTAGTTATTAGGTGAACCTGTTCCAAATAACCTGCAATATTTCTGGTTGCGCCGAGGAACACCTCCTTTGTAAATTCTTCCTCCCCATCCTCGCCATCAAGAATAAAGTAAAATTTTAAACGAAGAATGCGCATAACTGTCACTGCTGTGACCGCATATAAAATACGTAACATATAAAATTGTTGGTTACCTTCGAGCCGGATATCGTATCCATTTCACGCTATACCGCATTAACTTTGTAGTCACATCATCCTAGGATTTGGACAGTTTCGCATCGCATCACACGTATTTTCGTACCTTTTCTCGTTTTTCCCGCATCGCATACGTGTGCTTTATTCGTTGTTCCAACAAGCCGCATCTTACACGTATTTTCTTACTTTCTCGCTAGCCCCGCATCGCATACGTGTTTTACTAGTTCCTTGAACAAATCGCATATTTTTGACGCATTTTGTAAACTATTCATAAATTCGCTTATTACTTTCGTAGTATAATGCCGCGTCACGCAGCCCCGACTTCACCGGAGCTCTCAAATAAGTTAAAGTTCCTCGAAGCGCTTCAAAAAACATACGTTGATCGCTTAGATAGGGTCTACAATGAGGGTCTGAGAACTGCTACAGATCCGTCATGTATAGAAAACTTTTTAAGTCAAGCGCACACTATAGACGACTTACGTGTCAGCTTTCAAGACACATTACAACAAATAAATATGCTCCGCATGCAATTAGACCCTGATTACACACCAGACCTTCAGTCTTGGATGGCTTTCGAGGATACTTATTGCCTTGTGAAACGTAAATTCATACATTTATCCCGCGAGCAGTCGGATTCACCGCACGTTACTATATTAGAGTCAGACCGCCCTAAGAGGCATTTACCAAATTTGCCGCCTATGCCTCTCCCTGAATTTGATGGGGATATTAAAAATTGGCCTCTATTTTATACCGCATTCTTAAATACAGTCCACAATAACAATAATTTAACTAATTCGGAAAAATTATATTATTTGATAGGCAGATTGACAAATAAAACCAAGTCTGTTTTCGCAGGGTTGTCACCTACGGGTGAAAACTACGATATAATTTTTCATTCACTTATATCCAAATATGAGGATAAACGCACTCTAGCTTCTTCATATTTAGACCAGATCTCGGACGTTAAGCCATCGAGCTCATGCTCAGTCGAGAACCTGGAATATTTTCTAGATAGTTTTGTTTCATCAGTGCATGCCATACAAAATCTTAATTTTGCTAAGCTTGCAGATTTTATCTTCTTGCATACCGCGCTCCGGAAGTTAGATTCGGAGACAGTCCGCTCCTTCGAAATGGACCAGAGAGGGAGTGATATTCCATCCTTCGGTGACCTCGTTGATTTTATCCGCGATCGTGTAAAAATAATACAACGTTCTACTATTCTCAATAAACCCGCGAAGAAAGTGATCGAACATAGGCCTAATGAACCTTCTAAGCCAAGGCTTACATTCGCTTATGTTGCTACGAATAATACAACGCGTCCATCTCAGTCTTGTGATCTCTGTCTTTCGTCTAGGTCTAACAATCACTTGTATAATTGTTCAAAGTTTTTAATGCTTTCTTCCCGCGATCGCTTTGATTACATTAAAAATATTAACGCATGCATAAACTGTTTAAGTTATAAACATAAATTGTATAATTGTCGCTCAAATTCGGTATGTAAAATGTGTCGGAAGAAACACCACACTTTATTACACTTCGACAATTCCGCCTTCGCTCCGCCCGCTATCAATGTCGAATCTCACGTGCCTGCACCTCTACCGCGTACTTCAGAGTGCAAATGCAGCACAAGCACCGCGCCGCCAATTGAACCCGTAAATTCTCCAACGATCGCCCCTACATCCACTGCTCCTAATGTTACGTTGTGCACATTGTCTTGTTATGATGGTTTGCGACAACCCTACGATCAGGCATCAACCGCGCAGACAATGTCAGTTCTTTTACCAACTGCGCAGGTTGTCGCCTATGACAACAACGGACATGCGCAACATGTTCGATGTCTTCTTGACAGCGCAGCACAGAGCAACTTCATTACGAAGTCATGTTTAGAACGATTAGGTTTAGACTCAAATAAATGTCAAACTTTCGTCAACGGAATTGGGGGTTCGTCGAAAATAATTAATGGTTCCGCACATATTAAATTTTATTCTAGGTTCAATAATAATGTTTTATACAACATGAATGCTTTAGTTGTAGACAAGGTTACTGAACATTTGCCGACTCATTTCGTAAATAATTCTTTGATTTCAGAATTCAGTAATTTGCCGCTAGCCGATATTAATTTCGGTAAACCTGGTGAGATCGATATGCTCATAGGTTCTTCGCTTTTCCCGCATTTATTACTTTCCAATAGAGTTTATTCGCGCGCTGTAGGTTTCCCATGTGCCATGGAGACTACTTTAGGTTACGTAATTGTAGGTAACACACCCGCATATGTAAACAAAAGCTTATCGGCAACTTTAGGTTCTTTCGCATCGCATCTTAAATATAAATATAACTTTAATCGTTTTGGTCCGCTCAAAAGGGCTACCGCGCCGCGTGCTTTTGGCACTTATAACCGCAAGTATGGGGATTCTTACCGTACTACCCGCAACCCTCATGCTAGAAATACTTATGGCTTACCATTTAAGAGCCTGTAATGTTTTAATTGTAAATTCTTCCTCCCCATCCTCGCCATCAAGAATAAAATAAAACTTTGAATGAAGAATGCGCATAACTGTCACTGCTGTCACCGCTAAAAATTACGTACGCTTATAAATTGCTTGGAACACCAATAAATAAATAAACTGCTACAATTGAATTTTATCAGAAGATCCGGAATCCTAGTGAGATTGTGAACCCCCGGGGGACGTGGCGGCGGACTGGTGGCGAGGTGAGTTTTCCTTCCTTGCTTCTTCTTCCCGTCCCTTTGCCTTCTCCCGGCCATCGCATCGCGCCCGCATTTTCTTTTATTCACTTAACTGGCCTAATAACTACAATAAACACAAAGCAACTGTAACTACACTGCAGGTACCTGGAAGTATTATCTAGCGCACTAAAAGGTATTTATCGCCAAGTTTTGAAGTCGTAATATTTTTATATATTTTTTCTTTAAGGGCTTTTATCCTCTTTTTACAAATATTAATATGATCAAATCTTAAACTGTAAAATAGGCTCTATTTTATAGTTAATAGAACAAATTATCTTCTTCCATAATCATACATTATTTCTAATTAGAATTACTATTTTAGTTGAATTAGTTGAATATTTAATTGCCTAAAGGTACGAAACCCTAACAAATCGGTACACGAACTCTCATCATATGCATTGGACTAAGTTAGGGCTAATCCCAGACATCAAGAGCAGAGTAAATAGTGGAAAGTTCGTTTGCGAAATTACCTTGCCAAGAAGCCCGGGACCTCTCTGTTCCAGTAAAATAGGCAGGCCATGGTATCTCATTAGACCACAGACGGTTGAATTCTCTTCTCAATACACATGGCCTTGATTGGCAGTTACGCTTTTTTAAAGTTAGTTCACCAATTGAAACAATAAGAATACTTAACACGGATAGCCAGTAGTTTAATAAAGATTAATATCAAAATACTGGGTCGTCTTCGGCTATTATTACCTAACATTAGACAAATGCATTTAAATGTGTTTATGTAATTATTAAAAATCCCACGTACTCTTAACCAGTTTACTTAGTGACTACTATACAGGTCTACTTTATAAAGACGTATTGTATTTTTATTTATAAAATTGTTATGACGTAATGTTGGGAAGTATAAAGATATCCGCCGGATGCGCTGCAATGGCATCGTTTGTCGTTTAAAAGTGTTATTTATAAACGATGTGTCTTGAATAAATGCTAATAAGGTTCGAATTCTAACTGGGATTTGGTATCGAAGAAGAATACTACGAGATATCGTCCATTAAAAATAAAAAAATCTAAATATGAAAAGCTTCCACATAGCTACTAGATACCGCCACAGGTAATTTACTTTTAAGTATTACTGTTTAAAAATGTATTGCAAATTAATTAGACCGGGAGACGTTGTCCTGCCCTGAAAAATTAAAAATCTAACCTTATTGCAGTGCCACCTACCCGGTCCAATTGTGAATCTACATCACCCATCCCACTCAAACGCTCATCAAAATTGATCCCGCATTTTGGGAGAAATTAGTGACATACACACGTACTGAAGTATTATTATATACGTATGTAATTATGTATCTATATAAAGATTCTGTTGCTTCAAAATATAAAGAAGAAATCTATAACATAGAAAACTTTTCTATGATGAGGTAGAATTTTTCTTGAGAATCAATAAAAAAAGCAGTCAGTTCAAAAGTATATAATATCAAATCACAGTTGATAGTTAACCGTCGATATATCAAATTTGGTGTCTTAAGGTCAGGGTTTAGGACTGATCCTAAACCCATGAAAAAGTAACGCATGTAAACAAAGTTATTTAGAGTGAATAAATTTTTTCAAGAGAATGGACAACAAGTAGAACGTATCATTTATTATAGAGCTTCTTCTTCCCATGTTAGTAATTAATACTCATTTACCATATTAGTGGTTTCATGTACTCGCATACGAGATGCGTGAATGTGGTCAGACTACATTCCAGTTCTATTAGCGTCACAAAAGATGCATTACACCAATGTTTGCTAAGCGAAAAGTGCTCCAACAGTTGTGTATGTAATATTGAATTACATTTCGCAATCAATAATTCAATATTCATTACGTTAGTTGATCGATTGTATGTGTATATATAACACGCAGTGAGAACTCTTATCATGTACTCTGTGACTCTTATAAGGAAAAATATATACCGATAAATAAAATTGAAGTCTATCTTAAAACAAACGTCAAAGTTGAAGTAAAAAGACAATGCGTTCATAAATGGAACTTTTAAGATATTTTTCTGTCTATAAGTTTGTCTCGATTTGGCCCCGAAATGGCTTAATTGATTTTAATAAAAAAAAATGGGTTTAAAAGAAGCATTTTCTAATCTTTTGTTTATATTTCTTTCCGACATCTTGCAAGGTTAAAAAGAGAATATACGTGGTAAAAAATATTTTAATAAATCTAGCGAAAGTATTTCGAAGATTTTGGTGTTGCTAATAAGATTTGTATAGACATAAAAAGGTTAAGTGTAGACAGCTCCTTGCTTAAGATTTCTAGCGGGTACTTAAATACCGAGGAAGTCACCATTCCTGGGTTTGATTTGTTTACCTACCGACATACTTGAGTAATTATATGCGTTTTTCTGATCGGCGCCAGCAGTCGCGCGGCCGATGGCCGTCCAGCGTTCAATTATTGCGGTAATATTTATTACGGGGTTATTATCAATGTATTTTAATACAGGAAGCATTGCTCGATAAATTGTCCAAGTTGATTTCGTTTACCTTGATTGCTTACTCGAGTATTAATCATGGCCACGCCGTTACCGACATAATTATTTTATATTCAATGTTAATGGTAAGTTTAGTGAATTACACGTAAAATGAGGTTATCGTAGATTAATGTTCGACTTTGAGCATTATTTTTATTCAATTCTCATAATTTTGAGGAACATTAAGCGTAGATTATATAAAAGTTAAGTAATTACTTGACCCTCAGTTATATTGTATGATGGCCTTAATTCTTTTTTCGATTTCACTGTAAAATTATATGAAAGAAAAAGTCCATTCAATTTGGTAGAGATTGGCAGTTATAGTTTCAAAAAAATGAAATTGTTTAAATATCCTGTATATGTGTATTACTTAAGCAGTAATCAGAATGGTATGACTTGGTCAATGTTGTTTTAAGTGAAACTTGTTAAGATATACAAGTGATTAAAACAAAGTTTAATATATATTTTTTATGATTTTAATCATTTTATTACGTGTCTTCTCTCTTCATGTAAGTTGTTTATAGCCAACCTCTTTAGTGATATTAAATAATTGTGGAATAATATCTAGCTTTAATTCTTTAGTTACCCTATAAAACTGTATATTGTACTCAAATCAGGTTGCTTTACATTATTTACGTAGTTATGATGTTATAAAGTTTGTCATACCCTGCGTTCTAACTGTCTCTCACAACATTCAAAATGCTTCGTTAGCCGTTCCACACAACGACCACGGTCGTTATGTTATAGTCGCCGGGAAAACGTTCCTAATGACGTCATAATTTTCGCTCATGCAGGGTTCACAAGGACTTGGGTCAAGGGATGGGTTAAATAATGGGCATTGACCACAGAATGTTCTGTTTTTCTATCGAGATCGAGTTGATAAAGGCGCGATTTTCATATTTACCATACATTAACCAATGACATTTGTGTATTAATGACGTCAACGCTCCACAATCCGTAATCAAGTGGAACGGGACGAAACGTAGTCGTGAGCGTGGTCTCTGTGAGCTGCCAGTGGAACTCGGTCATAGTGTAGTGCTAGTAAACGCAGAGGGCGGCGTTTGACGGACATTGACATCAACAATTTGCAAACAGGTGCGCGCTAACTAATCACAACAACTCGATAATATGTACTGTGTACAGTGTCATTCTTTCCGGAATCCATGTGATAATGCGACTTGCTATCTCTTAAACCAAAAATATGGCACAACTGTGGTGCTCACAAGACACTTTGTTCCACTTTAATATTTAAATAACACCGTAAACTGTAAACTCTTATTTTTTATTATTCACGGGCATCGTTTTTGTAAACATTGGTATACTGTATTGTCGGTTTTGTAAAAGTTTACAATAGGGTACCCCAGGCGGGTTATACTTTGGTCAAAAGATTATTTGAATAACATAGTTATTGTTGTAAATGGAATGTTTTGTTGTACTGGTTTTGTAAGAATACATTAAAGATAAAGTCGGCAGTAAAATTTAATAGAGTTCTATCATAAATCCAGGTATTGTCTCCAGTTTTCGCGACTATACAGTTACACATAATAAAACTACATTTTAACTAAGTATTTTAAGCGTAAATAAAATACCGCGCCTCAAACCGCTTAAAGATAGTTTTATTATAAGCCTAGGTATTTCTAGTGCAATGAAAAGCAGCCATAAGTAAATTTATTCATATACGGTAAACTGTGTTAAATTCAGCGCGATGACTCACCTCATAGCAGTGCACATGTGACGGACAGCGCTGCCGACGGCGCAGGAGCAGGCGACGCGACGCACGCCTGGAATGGCGTTATTTTTATCTGTTAAAATTGTATTATAATTTGTATTATGTTATAAAATTAATAATTATGCATTAAACAATACCCATTGGAGTTAAAATTTGACCTTAAAAGTTTAATTTGGTTTATATGTATGTAGCATTATAGCTACGATATTGACGAAGATTATGATTGTTGATCGACTCGACAATAACTCGCCCGATGTAACTAAAATTGCGAATTGTGACGTCATTCAATCATACATCTACCTTGGAGCACTAATATCGAACAATGGCGGATACGCTGAAGAGATCAGACGGCGTATGGCTATCACCAGGTCCGCCATGGATCGGCTTGAGAAGATATGGAGAAACAGAAACATCACAAAGGCCACTAAAATGCGACTTGTCAGGGCACTAGTGTTTGAAACGTGGACTATAAGAGAAAGCGAGAGAAAGAAGATACACCCTTTAGAAACGTGGTGTTGGAGATGAATGCTTCGCATAGCCTGGACACAGTTCCGAACCAACGTCTCAATCCTTGAAGAACTTGACATAAAACAACGTCTCTCTTCCATCGTTCAAGGTCGTATTCTCACTTTCTTTGGACATATAACACGACGAGAGGACACGTCGGTGGAGCGGCTCGTAGTCCAACGCAAAATGGAGGTCACGAGCGCACCAATGCGCTGGACCTACCAAGTCAAAACCGCACTAAATTGTCCACCCCATGAATGCACGAGACAAGCTACAGTACGAGAAGAATGGCGACGAATTGTGAAGCTTGCCACCATCCCTGTCATGGGGATCACGACCACTCTGCCAAGAGTGTGACGACGGAGAAGAAGCATTATAGCTAGAGTTTTCACGCGGGTTTGTTAGCTTTACTTTTGCATCTGTATCCCGTGGAAACTAATTCATTGCGCGCGATAAAAGGATTTTATGTTTATTTCTATTGACGAATATTAGCCGACTTCAGACAGTCGATATCACCAAGTTTCCGCCAGATATCTCAATGCTTTCCTACCCGGTGGTCTTGTGCAGGTCGTCAGTCCACTGGTCTTTCTACATTACGCTAGAGACGTGATCTCCACTTCAGGACTTATTTGTTCCAGCGGCCAGAGGTCTTGTGGCAGATCTCTACTGCCAATTTAGCTTGCTAATTATGCTGGGTATTTCGATTACCTTGAGTTACTTGTGGAAATCCTAAATATAAATCATATTCCTAAGAAAAACATCTAATATATCTAACGCAATGGCCCGTCGGGCGACTTTAAAATATGTGGATCAATCCCACCGTCCCTCAGTGTCTATATCAAAATACCTAATATACCTACATATATCGAAAGTAAAAATCATAAAATTTCATAATAATCAGTTTATTCATAAAACAGTAATAGTAAAAGGACATTCAAGCCACTCACTTTTATCTTGTACAGTAAAATGATTGGAGTAAGTATTATAATAGGTACTAATAAAATAAATAGTCTATTAAATTAGAATTTGAAACAGTAAAGAAAAATACTTTAATCATACAAATGGCCGTAGGGATCGGAAACATAAAAATTCCATCACGTAGAGAATGTTTTATCGCCATCTATTGCAGGACAATAGGGCGGCGTTGAAAGAGTGCCTAATGGCAATCTGTGCGTGGCTTGAGGCTTGAGGCCGTCTCTTGCCGCTTATGGATGGACAATTATTTCCTTTGATGTTTTGTTAAGTATATGATTGATTTAATAATATTTGCTCATAAATGTACAAGTGATGGACTTGGGCATACAGGCAGTATAGCCGCCGTGCTTATGGGCTGGTTTTAAACATCGATGATCTAGATTTATTTACCATATTGTTAAAAAAAATTTATTACCACATATTATTACCTGTCGGCATTTGAACGAATTATAATTTTTTATGCTCGTCTCCTTTTGTTCACTTATTTATTGGCATACGTATCTTATTATCCTGGAGAATAGCCTATTGTCCTATTGCACTCGCTCATTAGCGTCATTAGCCAAGTGTTGTGGATTCTTTTCCATTTATAAAGTATAAAACGACGGCCTGATGGAAAGAGGTGGCAGTTGAGCTTCGACTACGATACGGGCGTGACGTGTGTACCTTCGGGAATGTAATAGTGACGGACTTTGCGCGTTTTATTGACTTACGACCTTCTGCATTACGTCGTTCGGTTATATTTGTACCTGTTACGTGTTTGTATACTTCTAATAAACTATAATAATTCTAAACGAATTTTAATTCGAGTCCTGCTAAATCGTAACAATATTTTCTCTCAATGACACAACTATTTAACCGGCGCCTGCTTCTCGGCTAGAATACAAACCTACATCAATGGAATGATCTTATGTGGGTCAATCCTCTTTATAGTAATAATATTGAAGTATCTGCTGTGCTTGCTTACTTTTGTTCACTTGTCAGATTTAGGTGAAGACTGTTATTTATACGATGCCGAAATCCTAAATGCCAGTTTTAGCATTTTGTTTATCAATCAAAATAATTACGCAGACTATAGCCTAAAGGTTCTCATTTAAGTGTTTAAGTTAGTAGGTACATACGGCTCTTGACGGATTAATGAAAAATTTAGGGATTACTACTTGACTTTTACCTTATGCGTTTCATTTAAATATCTCGCAGAGTTCAGAAGATTTGAATATAAATTTCCGCACGAGTGTAGTGGCAACCATAGCTAGATATGGGTAAAGCCTCAGATCACAGAGGTAAAGCCTTTACAAGAATGGTACAGTCTTGTAGACAAATTTTGCGTCTCATTGGTTCCGTAAAACATTTCTCCATGCGTATAATCATTATTACTAATTAAATCAGTTCGTCCTTTCCCATGAATTAGAAAGGTTTAAGCCTACTTGTGGGATTTTTATTTTGTAGGGACATATTTTTATGTAGTTATTTTTGAACATTCAACACGTTAAATATTGACTCCTTGAACGAACATTGCGTGTGAGTTGCTAAATATGATGTGCAAAATTAATCTCAACAATAGTATTTATGTTCAACGTTTTACAATAGAATTACAAATAATTTCTGGCGTATTCATAATTTCATATAAGCTACCAGTATATATAAAGTACTCTGTGATTTAAGCTGTTCATAATGACATGATTTGAGATATTTAATACTTACTTTAAAAACATTTCGACAGCGACAATGCCAATGCCAAAATTATGCCTTGTGTCCATCAAACTATTTTATCAATATGTGGCTTTATAATAAGAAATTGTAATGATATTGATTTATTTGTCAGAAAGATGGAATTAAAAGATGTTACAAGTGAAATATGCTCCGTACATGTTTCGCCTTATAAAAGGCATACAAAATATTTATACTGAAAATAATTGAGATTATTACATAAACATACAATCATAGCTTCCATAATATTTATAATTTCAAGCTAACCATTTCATATCTTTAGATAATATCATAGAATATAATGCGAAGATGAAATTGTTGAAATGTCATATTGTTCTATATAGCATGTCATTTAAATAAAATAATATTAATTAACCTAATGTCTATATTATATAATATAGATGACAGATTGTCTTTATAAATTACTAGCTGTACCCGGCACATGTTGTCATGCCCTTAAAAATAAAAATCTAGAAATAATTTCACTTAAATCAATCGGAAAATATTTGACTGTTCAGTCGAGAAGTGATTTGACTGTATAGTCGATTGTTGTTTTTACGATTATTTAAGTGTTATAAAAGTTACTAAACTAAGTGTTAATCGCCCATCATTACTTAGACCTCCCTGTTTTAGGGTACCGGACAATATATCCGACACGCTTGTGTAAGGCAGATTGGCCTGTATTAACAAATCAATCATGTCGATGTCGTCCTTCACGATATTTTCCTTCACGTTCAGCACATGGTAATTGTAATAGAATTGACTTTAGTATAATATTACATAGTACATAAGAGGTACATGCTTCTCAGCTAGGGACCTGAGCTCACGTCAGTGGAAAGGGACGTGGCTGTAATAAGCAACCACTATTTTTTCTATATAAAATGCTCCGCACTGATTTTCTTAGAAAGTTTCTTCCTTAAAGTAATCTGCCTTCCTAATGTTCTTGCTTACAATAAACACGCCGCGCACCGCCAACGAGACGTGATTAAATACAATCGCTCCGTTAAATGTTAAAGCCGTGGGCTAAACTGACTTTAGGCTGTTCCCGATTTACACGATCGATTTATAAATCAACCGCCATTCGCGTATAAATTGAAAAGTCCTTAAATAAATTTAACATAGATTATTTACGCGAATAAATATTAAACATTTAAAATAATGTCATAAAATAATGCAACTCCTTTTTTGTGAATATAATGTAAGCTTGAGGAGGCTTAAGTCCAGTAGTAGCAACGGGTGGTTGACGTGCCCCCAGGGGGTGCCGCCCTGGACTCCCCTCCGTCCAGGAAGCGGTACAAGGGGATGTGTCCCCGGGGCCCCGAGCGGCCACTGTCACATTCCCCCCTTCACTCCGTGACAGTGGTGTCCCACCTTTCCGCCTCCTCATCCTAAAAGCCTTCCCTTCCTTCCAAACCTCCTCCCAAAACACTCTTCCCTTCCGAAGTTAGGTGGCGTCCCTCGGCTCCGACCGCTGACGCTACTGAAAGCGCGAGGCGGCGAGGAAAAGGGGAGGAAGAAAGAGAGGGAGGGGTAAGAAGGCGCAGGAGCAATCCTCGCAACCTCCCCCTCCCCCAATAAAAAAAAGCCCTCACCGCTGACGCTGCCGAGAGCGCGAGGCGGCAAGGGAAAAGAGGAGGAAGAAAGAGAGGGAGGGGTAAGAAGACGCAGGAGCAATCCTCGCAGCCTCCCCCTCCCCCACCGAGGATAGCGCCCGTGGCTAAATGGCAGCCACGGGCGGGCGGCAGCGGGCGTCGAGGTCTGGGGGATAAGACAGACCTCCGCCCGCACTAATGCCGCGAGAGGACGCGAGAGGCAGCCGCGCGTCCCTCTCAGGGCCGGGGAAACGTCACTCCCCGGCCCGCACACAGGAGAGGCCGCCTCTGTTTACGAGCGGCCAGCCGCTGCCGGGGTTGCGGGTTAAGCTCGCGCATGTACCGTGACCCCGGCGCTAGGCGGAAGAAGGCTCCCATGAGGTTTTAGTGGGTATACCGGCGCCGGTCGTATTGATTAATCGGCGTCGGGGAGCCCCACATACCGGCCGCGCAGATCCCCCGCGCGGCTGACGATGCGACAACGCATTTCCTCATGTAAAAAAAAAAAAACGGTTGGTTGACGTTAATAGTAAATTATCTCATCTATCTGTATCCAAGGAAGTAAAAATAAATACTTATCCTAGGTCCTGCAGATTTCAATATCTTCTGTTTATCGTTATTGATTGGATTTGGCTTATTAGTGATCAAATTGAATTTATTTCTAATTTACAAAAGATACATAGCATAATGTAACCTAGTATGGCTACAAATTGTAGGTATGTTTTATTTACTCTTCGCTAATCTATGGTGATACATAAATTGAACTTTTTTTTATATACTTACATAAATAGGTAGAGCGCATCGAAGCTACAAAGGAAAACGTGCTTATAGAAATATGTAATTAAGTACAGCAGACACCTCTAACCGCAATAAAGCGAATAGACAAACCATAACAAAATATTATACTTTCCCGAAATATTCATCTACGCTAATGTCATAAACGCGAAAGTAAAAGTCTCTGTTTGATACATTTTCGCTAGTAAATATCTGAGTGATCGCAATGAAATATTGAACGTTGAATAAAGGATACTTTTTATCACAAAACCAGAGTTAAACTTGAAACTAAAGCTAAACTATAAATCGTCGAATTTCTACAATTATTATTTTATTTGAATTTAAAAAAATTAAACAAGTTACAAGGTGATATTCTAATATGGAACAACATTTCCTACATTTTTTAATTATAATTATAAATTGAAATCAAATAATATTTAAGTACCAGTAATTCGAGAATACAAGGTATTATAAATTAAATAATTGACAGTTGAAAACTTATTTTGAAGTGTTAACTTTTATTTTAAAAGACCTACTAGAGTTTGCCAGTTTTTTGTTTCCAGTCTAAATCTAAGAAGTAAATCTATTTTAACTTCAGTGAAAAAATATGTAACTGATGGTTCAAACCGCCTAAAATCCGTTTCGTGGTTTAGGAGGCGCTATCGAATATACAGAGAGACGCGGAAAGACACTTTGTTTTATACTATGCAAAGAAGTTCGATTGACCACCATCTCACCTTATGTTAAGGGAAGATAATTATAGTGTAGGGTGGAGCACGCTTACCTAGACCTATTTAGATGGGACTTGACGACATCTAAGTTATAGGTTTCGGAGAAAATAGATATCATCAATGAGTTCCAATCCTTTATGCGTATCATGTAAGTAATCCCGGCATGCATCGCATGTATAGGTGGTATGTCGATAATACTCCAGTGCTGCATGTCAGTCTGATTGTTCGACAGTCGGTGCGGTGGCGGGATTACATTAAGAATGCCATTGCATACTCTATAAAGTGTATCCGGTAGAAAACTGACATAATGGCAGTTATGTGTCGATATTTAGAATTTGGTAATTGAATAGCTGGTAGTTGCTATCAAATTCTTAGTAAAAACTACTAGAGTGTGGTCTTTTATATATTTGTATAAACCTGATATGTAGTTAAATATGCAGTTTTGGGGGCAATCACAATGTACCTATGCTTATCTCAGAACTATTGATAGCACGGTGTGTTAAATATTAGTTCATATATTACATTGGTGTTCAAGCACATACGAATGAGTCAGAATCACTTCTGAAGGGCCAGATTCAAATGCTTATCGGTATAACGTTGGTATTTGCACAAGTGTAAATTGGAATGAGCGCCGAGTGGTATTAGCTTAGGTGAAAGGATTCAATGTAACATGACCTGGCGAGTGTTAAAATAACCAAGATACTTGAGTATCCTAATGCCAGTAGTACTGTTATTATTTCGAGTATATCATTGCTATTCAATTATACTCTGTTCAGCATGATTATAATACACTATACTTAACACTTTCTATATCATTAAGGATATCCACAACCATTTCATAGTTGCTTTTATTGACGTGTATATGTTGTACCTTGCTTTGGAAACGCAAATTACGTAAATCCGAGCATGATATTCAATATAGGAAATGAAAATTCGGAATTAAATGTAATAACTCTGATTCTTAAACATATAAAGTGTGACAGCGACGTCGTACCCGTGGGATTGTAAATATATATCTAATGATTGTAAACATATATGTAAATATATATTTATATCTTTTGAATCTTGCAAGATAAAAATGTAACAAATGATATTTCAAGTAAACAGCTGTTTCAATTCTTAAAATTTTCATTGATATTTGTTGAGCAATATTGATGATGCCTATTCCATACAATTTTTTAGTAGGATTTCTTTATATTTTGACATTTATTTTCAAAACACACAGCATACACACATCGCTAGATATTAGCGAGGGTTGACGGTAATGTATGTGACAACTTCTGCCATCGACATAACCAAACCGCGAGTATATTCTGAAATGGTCTCCTCATATCAAGCGTAGCTTAGTAGTGGGACGTTTTAACAAAATTGTATTATATGTACTTAAAATTACAATTCAGTTGTGTTTAACGTCTTTTAAACAAAAAATATACCGCCACTTTCGAAATACACTTGAACTTACAGCATTACCAGTTCATTGGGTAAACAGGTAATATGTAGGCACATAATTATATAATTTTCCTGTCTCTCATGTTTCATATTTTATACGTACGTATATTTTATAATATTACTTTAGTAATCGACAACTTGTTTTAAGGCTCGCTCAATACACGCTATATTTTGGAGAGGTGGTGTTTTTTATGAACTTTCAATACCAAATCTCAAATTATAAGGGAATAAGGGAAAGTCCTCAGAACTGTTATAGGGCTGGATTTTCTTATCAAACAAATCAATTTTGCTATTTATAAACTAGTGGTGAATCAAAAAATAGTCGCCTTACGATAACAGTATTTTGAATTATGGCAGAGAACATGTCCTGCACAGACTCTACACGGATAAAAACAAATAATATCCGCTATTATAAAAACAAATATTCTGCAATGTAATTTTATAACTCGTATTACGAAGTGATGACTTGGAAGAAAAACATCGTCAGAAAACATTTATATCGAGATTACCGATCTGCGTACATCGTTAATCTGCTTTAGGGTATGTATAAAGATGAAGTTCTGAAAAGTAGCAGACTAATAAAAAAAATTATGGTAACTTGTAGAAACATGGGTGTATTGTTTGGTAATGGTAAGTATTACTCTTGCCCGAGGACATCTACACGAAGAGAACTAGTACGTTGCTCACCTCGTTGAGACGATATCTATTTTTTTCGAAGAGCCACATTGAAAACCGTTGTACAATATGTACTCTTAGGAATGATTTTATTAAGAATATTTAAATTCATTAATCTAATCATAATTTAATGAGAATTAACGTACGTAAGTATGTCGTACCTGAAGTAGCGATTAAAAGGATATTAAAGATTCTTATGGCATGGTATAATTGGTCATAAATACAGATATTGAACAATGAAGGTTTTATAAGGCTGTGGGCGGGCGGATGACATATGCGTGGGTAGCAAGTATTG
The DNA here is from genome assembly GCA_012273795.1 of Dendrolimus punctatus. Lineage (NCBI taxonomy): Eukaryota > Metazoa > Arthropoda > Insecta > Lepidoptera > Lasiocampidae > Dendrolimus > Dendrolimus punctatus. The sequence goes on from CM022528.1 coordinate 10,501,070, forward strand.
AGGAGAAATACTCAATGAAAGTTACTATTATTCCGTTTGATGCAGTTTTTACGAGCCCGTAACCGCCATAACTAAAGATCATTGGGTAAAACTAACACTTCCGATGCTATAAACCGGCAGTTTGATAACATTGGTATTGTTTATACAAAATTAACGCACGTAGATAGAACATTAGGAAAAAATCACTTATTTATTCAATTATTGATTTATTAAAGTTTAATTATTTCACAAAAAAAAGTGGAAACACCTGAACCTAGCAATGAGACGTTTATGGGCTCTTGTTATAAATTATATATATATATATATATATATATAAATAGCATTTATTAAAGCAAAAATACGAATATATCCTGCAAAATAAAATATATATTAGTCATCATAGTCATTGGCTGCGAGAAGTGCAGTTAGAAAAAATTGTCACGTTTAGAGACAATTTTAATGGTTGTTAGTGTAAATAGAAGTTGTAGTCACAATATATGTAGTACAAATATTTTGTTATGGGTGTCTGAGTCCATGTATTCATTGTGAATGATTTCTTATTTTTTAAATAATTATCTAGTAGTCATTTATTGACAAACACGTCACGTAGATGTAAGTATTTGCTGCGATGGATATGTGGTCTCTCATGGAAGGGCTGCGTTAGGATTTCCCACATACGTGATGTCCTTGAGGTTGCAGAAAATTCACGCGGGTTTCTTATACCGGTACTCGTCTTTTAGGAAATAAACGTTTAGTCATGCCGCTTTTGCTAGCTGCAGGTAGAACGAATAGGCTCAAAAGTGACTCGATGTTGTGACGGATTTACAATAAGGGATTGCAAAGATCATGCAATGAAGAGAAAATTAATAGAAAAGCTGCTGTCTGAGCGGACGTATTTGCGATTCAATACTAAGATAATGGTGTTCAGTAATAATTTATAACAAAAGTGCGAAATATAATGTTAACTTCTGTTATTCTTGGCTCAACTATTAACGAGATAAAGCGATGCATCATTCCAACGGTACAAGAAGTAGAGTAATCTGCCTTACGTAAACCGAGGGAAGGTAAATCAAGCTCGTCCAGCTATGAGACATTAATAGCTGGCAATAAAACAATCTTGACTGTTTCCTGTCACAGAATTGGATCCCAAGCACTTCACATTGAAGATGTTTACGATGATAAATTTACATAATGAAGTAATGTCGAGGAGATTACTTCTGTTACAGCATGTATTCAAGATTAATCTATATTATTGATTTTATTTATCTCTACCGGTTCTCTTTAATTACATTATAAAATACTAAAACACATTTGAAGTTTAGTTTATGACTCGGATTCAAATGTGAAAGCGATCGGTTATTTACCTTGAGTTTGTTTATTGTGCAAAAACCTCTTAATTTTTCTATTATTTTAATTTTACCCATTTAGAAAGAATAATATATTAATTCATACATTTACAATATTTTCGTTGTAATTCATTAATACGAAAATAAATATTTTATATAATATATATAAATGTGGCATGTTGTAATTGTAGGGTTGTTCCCTCTTCATGGACTTGGAATGAACCAGTTGTCACAAAATTTGTTATTCACGTGCATAGTTTTGATAATAGTGATGAACGTAGACTTCTTTTTTTCCAGAAAATAAAAAAGTGTCCGCGAGATACCCAGTACGTTTATCTACACTAAAAAAGGAAAACCCTCAATTACATGTATGGTAGACACCCAAAATGTTTCTTGCTTCCGCGATCTAAATATGTGAACTGCACAATGCCATTTAAATTATAGTTTTCTGCCAAATTGTAGTATGCGCATTAATTGATTAGGTTTTTAAAATTGCTCTAGTGTAAATGCACAAACAACGTGATAGACGCACGAACATGGCGATTTTATAAATGTTCCGTTTTTACCAAAATGCCTACGAAGCCTTAAAAATCTGAACAGTGTAACGATGTATTATTAAAGATTTTCAAATCTCTATAAGCAGTAATTACTCTTGAGATTTTGCTATCTTGTAATAATTTTCACGTCAGTCGTAAAGAACATGCGATTACTTTTACAAAGCAAGTAGATCGGATCACGATACCTAGTTTTATTGTCCGGAACTCTCTTTCATATCATTCGTTCCATATGTGATGAACAGAATTCATCAATTAATGTTTTTTTAACTTTGCCATGCTTCACGGTCACGTAATAAATTTTCGGTAAGGGATAACTAAAGAAATATTTTAAAATGCTCAACAGAAGTATGATTCATCACGGTCATTGTCTTATTGATGTGAGTACTTATTCCAGCCTTGAGTAGCACGTAGTAAGTACTTATTACTAGAGACACGTTTAAACAGCTTTATTATGCGCACTTATAAATAATTGCCGTAGAGATTTCAACTTATTCATTTTGTTACTATGAGGCTTTTTGAGTTCCGTGAGCTGATGGCAAAAATTATCCTTAAATATGTCATGTGGTAACACTACATATTAATTGATGGGAGAAATAAGAATTTAAGCGTGTGACGTAAAGTAAGAGAGGTTATGAATAATAGTAATGATATTATTGAACGAAAACACTTTACTGATAACCATAAATTATATGTAGGTTCTTAACTACATATAATAAATGTAGACCAAAAAAAGGGGGGGGGGGATGTCCCATTATGATTTTTATTTACAACAATTGATATGCGCTTTTACTAAATTTAACGTTTTCAAGTACGGTGGAAAATTAAAAAGAACTGTTAATGTAGAACTTAAAAATACTTTTGAGCTAAGTTTTATTTTTGACTTCACTTTTGAGTATGTTAGTTTGCTCAAAATTTGTTGTGTTTGAGATATTGATATTTTCGTTTACAGACATTTTGAGGGGTTACGGAATCCTTTAGATAGCGTGTTATACACGCACTTGAACATTTTTTATGTTTCCTCAGAACGAGCCTCTAAATATCTGGTTATACTGGTACGGCTTAGGAAGATACCTCTATTAAATTTAATCCGTGGAATCGTAATGTTGGCAAGTGATCTACAAGCTCCATTGAGTTACCTAAAATCGTTGCATGTTGCTTCGGCTGTAATAGCTTGTTAGATTCAGTGAAAGCCGTAATGTTACTCAATACTCGTAATAGATACAGAAAACGATTCCCTGCCGTGAATTTTTTCATTCAAGATCATGTTTCTCTCCCCTCTCTTCTTTCACCGTATCTCCGTCAATTGATATAGGAACATGTAATTAGTCTTCCTTTCCATAAACCTTTTTCTAGGAACCGACATACTATCTATCAAATATCTAATATCTTCATGTCATTATTTATACAATCTATCGATCTCTATTTAGACCTACTTTTAGTCTTATCTAATAGCTGTCAATCTCTTCATTTAATGTTCTTTGTGAAACAATATAATTTTTGATCCTTCTCATTATAGTCTATTTTTTGTTATTGTTGTAATTTTTGTATTTATTTCTTTTCTTATCAATTCTCGTAACACCACTAATCCATCTCAACATTTTAGCTAGACCGAGTTTGCAGGATTTTGATTAATCAATTTGGGGTCCAGTATTCAGATCCGTATAGCATGACCGGCCTTATAATAGATTCAAGACTATCTTTCATTAGTAAAAATTAAAATTCCAATTAATACTTATCTCTGTTCGATGGAACCTGTTCGCTTCCGGAGTTACGCTAAACCAGTCTGGTACATAATTTGTTCACGTTTTATAATCAGTTTTTAAGACGTCTGATGGCTTAGTCTCTTGTTTGTTATATAGTTTAATATAATTAACCAATTGCTTAACAAACAAATATTATTAACAAACTTTTTTTTAAATAACAGATAATTTTGTAACTGAAATTTTTATGTATTTCTATACAAATATGCAATCTACTTTGTTACATTTATTGTGAAGTTACTTACTTCGAAGAGTAATAATCATTAAATTCTTATTTTAAATTAATAACTAATTTATCTATATATGTAATTGTATATTCTATCACAAATATATAATATTATATTGTTTGGCTTTTTATATAAGGATAGTATTATATATTACACATTAAATTTATAAGACTAGTTTTTACGCGTGTTGGTGTTTCCAGTAACTGAAGGAGCACATTAATTTAAAGTGTAAGGTTATCTATATTTACAAATTGTCATGTGTATCCTTTGTTGGATTCTAATAAAATAAAATAATTGTATTAGATATAATCGTCTAGGTCGATAGTATAATCAATCATTTGCAACATTGCATTTAGCAGTTTATTTGATTAATTAAATAATATTAATATGCTTGTAGCTACTTAATCCGAGTAGGGACTATGTATAATGTCATATAAACCAGTTTAAGACATATTTTATGCAATCCGTTACAGTTATCTTTCGAATTACATGATCCCAACAAGCTTGAGCTTTATCCCAGAAATCTACACTGGAGCAAATATCTAAAACCTAATATTTATGATTTATGGCCTTATATTATCACATTGATTTTTTTATATCAATTAAAGAAATATTTAACTGAAAATCGGATTTATGTGGCCAATTATTCCCAAAATATCAGTAACAACAATTAATTTATCATAACTCACACTGTTCGGGTCCTTGGATTCTTAATTATAATTCATTCATTATTATACAAGTACATATGTATAACACATACGTATATCTTCTTATAAATATGCAAAAAGTCTTTTGGGGCGATATTTATAGCTAACTATCTTATCGATTTTACGAGACCTTGCAAATAAATGTACATAAACATTTTAAGAAACGAGTGACATTTACCAAAATCTTAAAGTCTTGTGCATTTATTACTGGAATACTTTGATAAAACATTCGAGTTTTGCAAGAGTTGTAAATTTTATGCATTTCCAAATAAGAGTTCAATAGCATTTAGTTAAGCAATTCTTTATGAAATGTCCACTTTTAAGTTCAGTGTTTTAATTTCATGCATTCATGAGTAGACATGAAGTTTGAATGTGAGTCATTGTAATGAGCGCAAGTTCAATGGGTATTAATTGTTTGATTGCTCCGATGTTTTAAGCCGGGGTATGTTATGGCTGTATATGTTGATGAACTATCCAGATTAATATTCGAGACGGTCTGGTGGCATTCAGGCCGCAGATGCTTGCGAGCCATACGGACCATTGCGAATGCACTCAATGAGCTCTGTTCTGTCTCATATAAATCTCGGATCTTGAAGAATTCGTTGCTATATTTCATATTAAAGCAATCAACTTACTCGACGTAGTTAATTTGCTAATATAATTTTTAAACGTCTATTAGTCATATTGGTAGCATTCTTTATGATTCAGGCATAGTACTGACTGAATATAAATTATTTCTTAGTTTGAGAATAATATAAAGACTTTGAATTCATCATGTTACATTTTTATACATGCATTATATAAGAATAAACATATAGGCATTATGATAGAAAAAAATAATAAAATCAGATTAACATCTTAACTTATATAAGTATAATATATTCAAACTATAACCATAACAGTTAGAATAATAATGACGGTCATCTTGAAGTGTTTATTATGAAACATTATAAACCTATGTAGCTAGGAGATGTTATAAATACCTCACTGATGGGCTGATGCGATATTCTTGCTTAATGTAAATTTGTGTTATGTAATATTCATGCATCGATGTAGCAGAGTTACATTCCGGGTAATGCTAGTCTCCTAGCAAGTAACCCCAAGTTTACTAGAGTATTACAGTGCTAGATGGGTAATGTTGTTAAAATCAAAATTTAGTGGAGAGAAATGAGTTTCACGAAGAGATTGAGCAGCGAAGAGTAACTGAAGATATAAGTATCTATTAGGTTTCTTGAGACGTAATCAAAACCCTCGATTCTCCAGGTCAAAGCATAGGCAAACGATGTGATGGATCACCACAGTAATTTATATGATGTAATGAATGTATGTATATATTATGTATGACTGGATATAGCGACAAACTGGATAATTCACACTCTTTAAGTACCTACATGTTTAAACACGTAGACTAACACTATCTGATCAATAATAATATTAACATATCAAGAATATCGACATAAGATAGTATGTACGTACATACATTACAATTGGTAGCTCCATACATTCCATTCGGAGGCCAACACTACCCTACTATTATCCCTTAAAGCTTAGCAGTAGGGTGACCATGTCGGATTATACCTCGACAAAAAAAAATATCGGGTGAAAGACGAATTCAAATTTATTTCTATAATTATATTATCGCAACTTTACCTTATCAGTTTGGGTTATTCGATATGTGCTCTTTGTATATAAATATAGGTTTACTCGTTCTAACTTTGCCCGTGACATAATCTAATATAATAAAATTCTCGTGTCGCGGTGTTTGTAGTTAAACTCCTCCGAAACGGCTTGAAATTTTGTGTGCAAATTGGGTAGGTTTGAGAATCGGACAACATCTATTTTTCATACCCTTAAATGTTCAGGGTAGTCCACCCCTAAGTTTTTTAAACTTTTTAGATATTTTTTTATGATACAGTATTAAAAATACATACAATCCTAAATTTTCAACCCTCTACAATCAACCCCTTTTTTCGGGCAGGACGACGTCTGCTGGGACAGCTAGTTATATTCGTAGATGTAGATTACGTTTATACATAATTCTAACTTTCAGTCTAAGATTTCTATAATATTTTAAGTTTTCTAATAAGATGCAGATCATTGTCTCACTACTAAGTTTGCTCTGGGAAGCATATCATCGATTGGTAGCCCTGATTATATATTTCTCTTTTATTTATTTGAAATTTCCTCAGATGTCAGATGATTTAATCTGTGACATTATTTTTAAAAGTCGTTTTTTCTATGTAAAAATTATGTTCAGAGATTTTATCATTCTCAATGTTCGCATTTTTATGTATTTTATTGATTTTAGTTTACATTTTGTTATTCAAAACGACATAAAATATTCTTATTTTTGAATCATAATTAAGTATATTAACTCAATCAATAACCAGATATACAATTCGTATTGTATTTATGTGATTGGTGCGTTCTAACTCCTGCAAAAAAATTAAGTACTTTTTCCATCATAATAAATAATATAGTTTAATTATTGTAATATATCTATAAGAATATAACAAAATTCTGAACATGCCCAGCCTGTAGAATAAAGCTATTTAAATGACTGGAATACATTATATAAACGATGGAGACCGGGGTGCATTTTTTTAGATTTCTTGTCTGTTTGTTCGGGTAACGTAAAAACTACTGGGTCAATATCGATGCGATTTTTGCTGATCGACAGTTAATACTTAGAATGAAACTTTACGCTCTTTTATCCAGGGAATCCCGTGGGATTTTTTTTGGGAATTATTTAAAATGGCTAGAAAAAGATCGAATTTCAAATTTTGATTTTTTTCTAATCGACAGTAAATTTAATGTAATAAAATGTGTGATATTTTTCCTATAGAATTCCGCGGGAATTTTCCCGGGTACGGTTTGAAGTTGTTCGGATGCATAAAATTAGATTATTCCCACACCGTCTCCAGTAAAGACAATAGCTTCCTTTTTTTTAAATGCTGCGATAGTTTGTGCTCCGGGAGTCCCATGGGAATTTCAAGTCGAGCGTGAACAAAATCGCAGGCATATCCTAGTTTATCTATATACGATATAGATTAATAACAGTCATAAAACTGTAAAATCTTAATCTGTTCTATATCAATGTATAATATAAATAATTTGGTATCTATCGATCCACAGATTTTACGTGCATTGTTCTTAGCAAGTTACGCTTACGATAAGGCTGATCTAAAACACTCAAACAAAAGTAAACAAAAGAAATGTTTACAAAAAATATCCTGCCGAGAATCGAACCCAAAGTCTTTGTGTTCCATTGCAGCAAATTAGACATGTGTGTTAATGCTTAAACTACTAGATCACAGAGAATGTCTTTTATAAAACAGTTGATAAAAGGTAAATATAGTTTATATGATGACGCAAAATATAACTAGTTAATAATTTCGGAATACGTCGATTATGATCAATAATTTAATCTGTTGTATGATTCACATTTAAGGTAAAAACTATCACGTGCTTGTAGAAACGTACAACGACTCTCGACGGCAGTAAAACACTTGTTTCATTAATAGCAGCTGTTCTTTCTATTTCTTTCGGTAAACTCTTTTATGTTAGCGTGTTCGTTTAAAAATACATTCACATATGGCTTGTATCTTCTCCTGCACTTTAAAACCTATTGAAGATAGTTACGGTTCAGTGGTATACTATTATGAGGATAATTTTAGAATAAGTCATTGATTTGTTTCATTAGGTATTATAATCAGTCGATATATTTACTTTCAGTGGTTTAGTCCTAGCTGAGAAATATTTAAATTTTATTTTTTGTCTAAAAACTAACGTCTTCGCTATTTTTTGAAAGTTTGATTAATTTCGTGGCATAGCATAATATTATAAAATTAATTAAATATTGTCAGACCTTGTAAAATTAGTAATAAGCAAGTCGTGAAGTATTAAATGCAAGCAAACCGTATCATCTGACCTAGTTAGAGTATTTACTTTTATTTTATTTACCTTTTTAATGGCAACTGTTTAAATCTGTTTCGTATACTAAGTGAAAATGTGAAAGTAGAATTATTATGTACTAATCCTGAAGACGTTTCTTACAATTCTAATATTCATTAAAGATTCTAATTAAGTCATTATTTAACAATGTTGCTGGCTAATTAAAAACCCTCATTTATATGTATCTACATAATGGCCTTGTAGGTAGTAAATCATTTAAATTTCTGACCAGCTATCTATTTTATGAAATTCTGCTCTATTTTTCTACTGAATTTGAAAAAGGTGCGACTTACTTTTTGAATATACAGAGTACTACAAAGTTATCCTAACTTTCAGTTTTGAGAGATATAAGTTTTTTATAAATACACGTCAATCACAACACTGGTTTCTATAAAGGATCTGTTCACTGGAGTCACAAAGTCACGCAGCGGCTAGAAGTCGGGAGGTCTCGTTATCACTGCGAAGCGCGTAAAGACATGCGGATCGATCCCAATGCGGGAATGTTTTGATAAGGGCGGGCGCGGCGTGCGATCGGCGCGGATATCAGCTCCTTTGAGCGGGGCGGCGGAACTGCAGAGCGGCAGGCACGGTGTGCGCGGCGCGACTGACTGCTGGCTGGCAGGCGGCTCCGACTCCGGCCTCCGGCGGCGGACCGAAGCGCCGGAGCCAGAACACCTCGCGATCTCTGCGAAAACAACACTCTTCGTTACAAATGTTGACAATGATCCAACAACACATGCAATTCATTCATGCTATTCAACTATTTTAGACTTCCGAAATAGATATAATATAAGTAATATACAAAAATGAATGTTTGTCTGTATGTCCTTTATAGAATCGTAAACTATACATTTGATCATGTGAAGATGTTTAGCAAAGTTGTTGTGCATCAGCCAGAGAAGGTTTCTGAGTTGGTTCACAATTGGACCCGGTAGGTGGCGCTGCTGTCGGCATATCGATTGAAGATTTTCCGCATAGTACGACGTCTGTCGGGACAGCTAGTAGATAAGTAATACAAAATGTAAGTATCAGCTGATCGTTACACCAAATAAGTAACCGTAAGTTATAATATTTATATATATATATATAATTATTTATTGTCACTTCGAAATAATTACATGTAACATGTAGCCAAAGTGAATGTTTTCATTTGCATTATAATCCATATTTACATACTTGATACAAAAATGTGAAAGTGACCTTGCTTGGATTCAATTTGTTTGTTTTTAATTCACGGTTTATGAAATGAAGTGATATAATTATAAAATTGGTATACTTAAGTACACCATAGTACATGTACTTGTGTTAAAAGCTAATAAAGTACAACATATTATGATAAATAATTATTATGTACTCCTTGCTCCGGAATGTGGCAAGTTTTCCGCGGGATATTAATTCAATATTTATTTATACGGGTATTTTTATAAGTTGAAAAGATTTAGAAGCAATCTATAAATTACGTTTTAAAACAAGATAATTAATAGTAGTGCTAATTAAAGAATGCAATCTGGTTATTGCGAGCAGATACTTATCTTTTTTATGGTTGGTAAATTTTCTGCCATTATTTATTTCCATTAAAACGAGATGTGGTACATTAAACATAAGCTTATTCTAACTAATATTATGAATGCGAATATTAAGTTTTTTTGTTTGTCACGTTTCCATGCCTGTATTTACCTAAGATGTTGTTACGAAATTTTGCATACACGTTATCAGGTGTATAGAATAGGACATAGGCTAGTTTTAATCCTGAAAAAGTGTTATTCCCAAAAGATAATATAGCCGAAAAGATAGCGCTTCAACCGTGTTTAATAAAACAATAGACAAGGGATATGACAGCAACATTTAATGTCTAGCTGTCATGATTATTTAGTTCCACCTTCGATAGATGGTGCAACGGGTATTTTTCATTAGGTACTTTGAATTAAAAAGTTAGACATTTTTAAGAATTGATAAATGCCTTCTCCATATCATACTATATAATATATTGTTACAAGTCGATACTAATCCATTGCAGTCTTACTGCCCCTTTGAATTTGACTTATTGATGCCGCCGTAAGATGTCATAAAACCTTTTAACGATTTCAAGAACCAATGGGTGGCATGGTGCTAGGAGGCCATGTCTAATTTACAGATGGATGAGAGTCAGGCAGCCGGAAAATGCGCTAGAAGTGTTCTGATTACGAACGAGGCGTTACCTAGTGCACTTTCGGGGTGAGTATCTTATAATGACGAACGCGCGATATATGTGATAACGGTTTTCTGCCCTACGGTTTGGTTTTGTTGTGTACGGCTAAACTTGTAAGAATTGCGAATTACGTGTGTACTTCTAAATAAACTTTTTTATAAGTCCAACGGCATTTTCGAATTTATATCCTACAAATTCGTAACAATATAATACTCTTTAACGCGAGTGAAGCTGAGGACTGTAGCTAGTAAACTATATAACATTTTGTACTTAATGCTCTAAGGCTATTCGTAGAATGGTTGTAAGACTATTAAATCAGAGGATTGCAAAGCATTGCAAGAGGATTTTTGTTTTGTCACTTTATGCTTACTCATTAAACTCTTTTTTATCTAATATATAAAATTCTCGTGTCACAGTGTTCGTTGCCATACTCCTCCGAAACGGCTTGACCGATTTTGATGAAATTTTTTGTGCTTATCCGGTATCTATGAGAATCAGCCAACATCTATTTTTCATCCCCCTAAATGTTAGGGGTAGTCCACCCCTAAATTTTTTTATTTATTTTTTAGACAACATTTTTAATTTCTATTTTTTTATGATACAGCATTAAAAGATACATACAACCCTAAATTTTCAACCCTCTACGATTAACCCCTATTTTTTACCGGACAGGACGACGTCTGCCGGGACAGCTAGTAATAATATATGTATGTATAGCAGCCTAACAACAGCCATATACCGTCTCACTGCTGAGCTCGAGCCTCTATAGGGTAACGGGCAATATACCCGCCACGCTTATCCAAGGCGGCGGGGCAGGTTCGACACATCGCTCGTCTCGATGTGCAGGTTTCTTCACGATGTTTTCCTTCAGCGTTGTTAGCACGTGGTAATTTTAACAATATGCACATTAGGACACAAAATTGCTTAAGTGATGCATGCGTTTCGGCCTGGATTCAAACTTGCGCTCTTTGAGTTTGGACACGTGCCCTAGCCATTACACTACCACGAGTGTATTTTTATAATCTCATTTATTTTGGATTAAGTACCTAATATTAAATTAATTCAAATCTTATTGATTTACATTATTTAGATTGCTATAATCGTGAAATTGGATAATTCAGATTATTCGTCTGTGAAACCCGATAGTGTCATTCCAACGGTGTGTCGACGTCAGAACAAAAATATAGTTGTACTATATTTTAAAAACGACCCTTCCGTAAACCATTTCAATCTAACTTGCTTAGTTTGTAATACATGTGTTTTTGTCTGTTTCTAGTTTATTATAACAATCGCCTTTCACAACAGCGAATATCTTGTATAATAATAGACCATGATTCAGAAGTTTTATATGATAAATCACATCCTGTCCATTCGGTCACATATGATAGTCGAATCGTAGCTTACCAAATTATTTTATTCAAACAGCAGGTATGTTGTAATGAAACCTGCGCATCGTGATCGTCTTAGTCTAGCATAACGGCTATAGCATACTTGAAATAGGGAGACTCGTACACAATAATAGGAAATTTATAGGTTGCTATTATACCTACTACTACTATAGGTATATATATAAAAAACGGCAAAGATAGCAACGCTTAGGCGCGCTTTCCTCTGAGATCGATCTATCGTTGGTTAGCGAATTAAAATCTAGGATTAAAAATATTTACTGCGAATAAAAATATAAATAATCGTTATAAGTTATTAATCGAATGGTCGTGAATGGAAGTACTTACAGAAATGGTTATTATGTCCAGCGCCTGTTACGCAATTTGGATTTCAAATTCTTATGAAAGTATGGTATTAACAGCATCGATATCGAATAAGTAGAAACTTGGTGTTAAATTCGAATTAAGTAAAGTGGAAATTACAGCGTGGTGATCATTAAATTTAAATATTCTGCATTAAACGCGTGCGCGTTTGGTGTTTATTTTTACATACACTAGGGACGTGCCTTGGATCTGATTGCGTATGTTATTTTTAGGATTTCCTAATATAAACGTAGCCGACTTGAAACATAATTTTGTTTTGGTTGCGGTTCGTGAGAAATTAGTCGGGCGATAACGGTGCGCGGCGTTTGGAGCTAGGCTAAAATCTGACCACCTATTAAATATTTTACTTTGTAGATTTCATTATGAATAAGAAGTTATGGCATCATAATCCCCAGAAAAGTTTCTAAATCCTATATAAACTAGATGACGAGGCAGGTCATTATTGTCTTTCTTGATAATTAATTGATTAATTTTAGACCGAATTCTGTTAAGGTTCAGTTGAGTTTCTCAAAATAAGGAACATTTTATTAATATTTTATGCCAAGATATTTCAGTGTCATATTCAACATCTATACCTAATAAACTTCATAAAACATGTTTTTTACTCAACACTGATCTGCATCTATCTGATTCTATTTGGTGATACACAGAATCACTTTCACATTAAATAAATTTTACAGATTTTGTTTTAATAATACAAATTATGAGTAGAGTATAAAAAAACGCAGAAGACAAAATCCCTTCAAAAACATATGTTTAATTCCTAAAAATAAGGCTAGTTTGTTTTCTTTCTTAGGCTCAATGCGTCTTAAAAAAAACTATATTTATAGAGTATATAGGTAACCTAGAGAGCCATAAATCTAAAACTTTCTTTGAATACATATACTTTTAAATATAACAGTTACACAGACGTTCACGTTTTACTTTCAGTCACGTATAAAACGTTTAGATCAAAAATGTAATACAAACTTCAGGAAATATAGTATAAAAAGAAATAAACGCCTTGTTGCTTCCTAAAAAAGAATTCAATTTAAAGGGCCATCTTAATTATCTGTCGAGACTAAAAAACCAAGACCTTACACAAACGTAAACGTAAGACGTAAAACAAACCAAGACAAAAAAATCAGGTCTCATCAAGATGCCTTCCAATTGTGTAATACTACTACACTAGCAATGTAAAATTTCTAATTAAATGTTAATGATCAAATGTTTTCATAATAATACTAGTGCATCCCCTCAATACCCTACGCATGACTGCCCGAAAATAATCTCATCATTTACACGTTCCTATTTATCTTGTCTGCGTTAGACAGGACAAATATTTGTGGGCACATTTTTGTCGTGTACATGATGAATTAATTGGTCCTATCTACCGCAGACACGGCTTTTTAACTATTCCACGCGGACGAAGTCGCGGGCAGAAGCTAGCTATATAATATAGATCATTAATTCTACGGGTTGATTCCGTAACGCTGGTGCCACAGTGGAACTCGTAATGTACTTTGTGGGAACTCGCATTCGTAATTACGTACACACGTACTCTGTGACTCGTAAATAACGCGATATTTTAAGATTTCCATATTGCGAATAAAACAATGTCAAAGAAAAAACATTTTTGTGATCAAAATGACCAGTTCGGTAAAACGACAATTTCATATGAAAGACTTAACATGAATACCTAATATACAGTTCATCTACGCAAAATGTCTAAAATTTTTGTTTAAAGTGTCTTCGAAAAACCGCTTACAAACTCTAATAAACAAACTGTGTTGAAAAGCCGACAAAATTTGTTTAAACAAAATAATAATATGTACGACAGCTTGTGCGATATTGAATGTTTTCAGATACAGGCCTTATTCAGGGAGAGAATTCTAACAAAGCGTATTTTCGCCACTAGGGAATCCTTCTGCGTGGTTTAACACACTTATGTTCGATTTTTAAATATTAGTATATTTTGTTCAATGAATATATATGTGCGATCAATTAAAGTGGAACTAAACTATGATTAGTTTCTTCTTTTGCTGTGCTTAGGCGGTCTTATATAAATGCATTATTAGGTACTTGAACACTAACGTTTCTGCATGACCAAACGTCAATCTTTAAGAAATAAGAGCATAAGGTGAAACCCATTATTCTTGGTGCATTGTGTTCTTTTATTTTCCAATTGTGAATTGAAATCTTTTCAATGAAGTCAGGTACTTGGGGTTTTATTGCAGTAGATAGTTCTTTATGAAACGAAATGTACTTTCGTTTGTAAAATTGCAGATATAATATCAGCCCACAAACGTCCCACAGCTGGATTCGGATCATTTCTCATTGCTGGAAAACGGACGGTTTTTTTAATCGGTACTTTCGAGACTTTTCTTACGATATTTTTTACTTTCAAACTCAGCACGTAGAAGTGCTAACCACTTCCATATGGTGTATACCTCTTGCCAGGATTCGAATCTACGGGATTTGAATGAGGTGCGGGTAATTTAGACACGGAGATACCAAACTGAACTAAATTATAATTACAAAAGTAGATTTATTGCAGAACATAGCATAGACAAACAAAAGTAAAAAAATATAAGAGATAGCAGTACAACGGGCGGCCTTAATGCTAAACAGCGATCTCTTCCAGGCCACCCTTGGCAGGGGTTAATAGATTTTTAATACTATATAGAAATATTAAGAACACTATTCTTAGTATATATTTGCCACTATTCCTAGTAGCAATACACTCACGTAGGTTAACCAATTAATAAAATTAATTCATACCCCGAAGTGATCACGTGTATCAACACGCGATATTATAATCACTCGTAACTTAAATATCAAAGAACTTGCAATATTGACTAAGATCAATGCAAATAAGAGAGAGAGAGAGCCGGTATATTCTTCCAATTGCACAAAACAATTAATAACGGTATGTAGTAATAAGATTTCACACCTCTTAATAAGTTCTCAACATAAGAAAATCCTGATATCAACATTGTGGTTAAATATTTAGTTGCAAATAATCACGGAATATTGGGAAACGTGAAAGAAATTTAGTTAGGAAGTATAGAGCATTTCCCACTTATTGTTTAATTGTCTTTTTATAGCATCAGTGAGGCGGACAGGCAGGTGGCCAACCTGTTGGAAAATCGTTACCATCGCCTATGGACATTTATATAAAGGCGCCTACCAATGTGCTGCCGCTCTTTAAAGCGAGGCAGGAACCTGGCCACTAATGCTGAAACACACCTGTCTTCACATCCATACTAAAATATAAATGTGTGTCTTCCATGTCGTTTCTTCAGGGACTGAAGAAAATTTGCTTTATTGTTCCTTTAGAATTAAATTGGGTAAGTCAGAAAACTCAAGGATTGTCAAATTCAACTGAATTCAAATTTAAAAAATAAAGCAATTACTTAAGCAATATGTTTTAGATACGAGCAACCTCACATTTACGTTATGCCCACTTCCACGACAACAAGGAGGAGAGCGGTGAGGGAAATGGCAGCGCGAACATGTAAACGCAACAGAATATTTTGAACATAGCATATTCGCGTTTCCCACTTCTCTCGCCACTTTCTTGCTTACTATCATAAAAGCGTAAGTAAAGGAGGGTTATATCCTATACCTATACACAATGTAATGACTCTGAAAAAGAAGTGTTAAATATCAAAGTATGTAAATCCTTTTCTTTTGACAATTATATACTTACTTCTTTTCAGAGACACAATCAAATATGAACATGGCATATGTTTTTCGCGAAAGATTTCCGCGGGATTCAATCGCATTTCTATAGAAAAGTTATATTATCTTGTAACATTGAATAACTAAATACAAAAGTAATAATACATTAACACTGCTTGAGCATGAATGCAGCTGGTACTGAATTTAAACACTAGATTTTGTTTGCGAAATATTTCGCTTGGTCCGTACGTACATTGTGATAATAACGGTTTACGTGCAAAATACCAACGGACGAGTGTATTAGGCGTATCGTAAAAGTACCAACGGTTTTATGTTTTAAAATATTATCTTTGTTATAAATTAAATATGCAAGCAAACTGGAACGATGTACTAACAGTTCGTGTTTGTAATAAAATCACGCAGCGTAAATATCGAATTTCATATGTAATTTATCTGTCAAAATAACCGTACTTCATATTTTGGACATGTTGTACAAGAAACTTTATTTTGGCAGTGACAATGGTTCTTAACTTTTTGATATTAGTAATGATCCTCGCTAACCCCACTTCCATGGGATGTACAATGTCATCACTGATAATCGTGGATGGTGCATTCGATATGTCCGTCAGCATATCACAGGCTTTGCGATTCATGGTCTCTAGCTTTGTTTGAGTCCACCTTGGGCTGGTGTGCACCGACTTTTAACCGATGATGCAATAAAATAATCGCTATAAATGTATGTATAAACAGTGATTATTTTATTTTAACCGTTGAATAAATGGGGCACACCAGCATTAGTACACTAAAGGGATAAGTTAATGAGGGTATAACTCTACATTAAATGCACGAATTTTATTACCACCTGAGAGAAAGCGATTTAATACTTTCCTCAGTTAGCTAAAGAATCGCTCTTTTATCAGCTGTTTTAAATTATGGACAACGGTACCCAAAGACTGTGATTTACCAAGGTATTTGTAGGTCGCATCTTCGGTGATGGATTTACACGACATATTTTCAGGGAGAAAAATCCGTTAGAATCGGTTTTATATTATTCAGTAATACTGTTATTATTATAAATACTTAGGACCGTTCTAATTATATTCTTTTGAAATATTCAGCATTGGATCACAAACGTTTTGCTTTTAATCAAATGCCGGCGAAGTGCAAGTCCGACTACCTAGTGCCAAAGGTTCCTTAATGTTGAAGAACGCCCAAAGAAACAATTCCATATCTTAATAACCCCTCTGAATATTATCTTGTGTAAAGCAATTTTTGTTGTGTGTTTTATTTTGTATAGTTGAAAAAATAGCGAGGACACAGTATGTAAAATTTTTAAAATTTCAGAAAAATAGAATGTTCACTTGAATAATAGATATAGGCACTAATGCATATGAATCGTTTAATGATGTTATAGTGTTAAATTTTATTCAATTCCAGTACACATTAAATTACAATTCTACAAAGATACCGATACTGTCACGGAAAAACATTGTAAGTGAAAAATATAAAATTTTATAGGTGAGGAGAGCTATTTTTACATTAATAGGATATGCCAGCAACTTCGTCCACGATTGACCTGATATGTCTGCGGGACACCCGGGAATCAAATTATTGCATTTAAAAAGAGAATGTAAGCTATCGTTTTACTGAAAACTGTGTCATAATAGGCTAATTATTATGCACCTGAGTAACTACAAGCCGCTCCAAGAAAATTCCCGCGGGATTCTTGGAATAAAAAATATCATACATTTTATTACATAAAATTCTCTATGGCCATTATAAACCACTCTCAGAAAAATCCCCACGGGATCCCCAGGATAAAAAGTAGCCAGATTTGAAGTCTAATAATTTACTTCGATCCGCATTGCAGTCGGCCCTGTAACTTTTACGTGAATCCCGAAAAAACAAACAAGAAATTTAAAAAATTGCATCGTGTTTTCCATCGTTTATAAAGATATACCAGTTGTTTTTTTAATAGCCTCAGTGTACAGGTACGGCATTTTAAGAATTTATAATTTTATTATAGATTTATTGATACATTACCCATAGATCTCTCTACATTCATAATTTTGCTATTAAGGCAGATATTGGCCTAAGAATCTTGGTAATAAGACCTTGGTAATAAGGAGTTATATTAGCTGTAAGTTACAATAAAAATGTGAAAAACTTTAACTATGTTGTTTACGATTTTACGATTTTCATAACATAATGATAAAAATGAAAGTTTCCGACTATTGTTTACCGACTCTATTTAATTTTGCTTTGTATTTGTCGATACAAAAGAATCGGGATGTCTGTATGAAACCTTGCTTAACACAACACCGCAATGGCATTGCACCAATCTGAATAATGCCTTGCAGTGTTCACAGTACAGCGCGTATTTAACTTAATGACCGACATAATTTACAGTCATTTATTCTGTCCTTAAGTTTTGTAGTTTTAATAACTATTTCAACATTATACGCATATATGATTATCGCCCTTCTAGATGTCTAACTGGCGTTTACAATACTAGTAAATATCACGTGCTTTTATTTATAAAGCATTGCTAATGTATATTTAAATTGTAGAATAATTTCTAAGTAAATAAGCACCAGTAGAAATACGGATCGATATCAACCCCCACTTCAGCCAAATTGTATGTCTTCGACTGACACTGGAAAGTTTTTGTCATCTACAGTTCAAATATTCACATTTCATAAAACACATGAATTTTGTACACAAAATACAATTCTTGCTTTTTGAATGTCGATATTTGATTAGGATACGATGTTTGTAAATATTTTCATTTAGTCAGATATCGAGACCTATGTTTTAATCGATAGTTATATTTTCAGAATCATAGCGCCTTTCTTATAATAATTTCGTTAAGAAACGCTTAGGCATCTCTTAAGTAAGAGAATCAGACCCTAATCAATGAATATCTTTTTCTTCACTTATAAACGTGTATTTCCTATTGTGTACCGAAGAGGAACACAGATAAACGAAATTCGATTGATTAACGTAGGTTGTACCCAAAATATTCGACTAAAGTAGACTTTATGGGTAAGATTTTCACTAATCAGTTGATGAGCAGTTTCTTTAAATTTAAGAAACGATTATAAGTAAGTGTTCATCAGAATTCTATCTATACACTACACTTACACCATTTGTTTGCGACATACAGCGCCGTACAGTACAACCAATTTGCTTTCACAAGCCTTTAACCATGGCTCTTTTTTAATTTTTTTGTGGAAAATGATGTCTAATGGCATTACTTATAAACATTTGTTAAATTTTAAGTAACTGCTGAGCAACTGATTAGTGAAAATCTTACCCATAAACTCCTCTTTAGTCAAATATTTTGGGTATAACCTAAGTTAATCATTCAAATTTCGTTTGTTTGTGCTCCTTTTAGGTAAACAACAAGTAATACACGCTTATAAGTGAAAAAAAGAGATATTCATTGATTAGGGACTGATTCTAATTCTCTTACTTAAGATATGCCTAATCGTTTCTTAACGAGATTATTATAAAGCCGTAAGTGTTCATTTATATCCCTTGTGGACATTCCTAAAATATTTCATTATGATATTGCATTAAATAAATAAATGAAATGAATTGAAATAAGCATGCTTTAAAATCATTTCTGTCAAACCATATTTGTCCACAAATTGCATTAATAATTTTGTTAGTAAGGTATTCATATTTAGTAGGTGTCGACCTTGTTTATTCATATGCAAGATTCGATTAATGAGTAGTTTGTGTGATGCAAGACTTCCCTTGTAGGCGTAGTTATTGTAGTTTCATAGTCTTTAGTCACAAGTGTGGGAATTAACAGGTATATTGTTAGTGATTCTATAACACTAAGGGAGATAGGGAAGATGATATAAGGGAAGCTAGAGATTGTCTATTGAAATTTACCGACCATATAGTTTAACTAATTATACTATATATTACTAAAAAAAGTGCGCGGGCTGACTTTCTCACCCTGCCACCCTATATGGTAAGACGGCCCTATGTATCAGTCAACAGAGTCATCTTTAATAAAACTACGTTTTAACGGTTTTAAGTGCCGTAATCTATTTGATTTTTGGTTATTCCGACGGCCACGGCCACTTTTCAGTGGCCGTGATCACGGACTACAAACATGACATTTGTCCAACGAGTATTGTTAAAGTTTTATTTCGCGTACCGCCAACTTGTTCATTTTAATTATTTACTTCTTTTATGGTTATTATTTTCTCTATAGGCCTTATCTAATTTACCACCGCTTCACAACATGTTGTTACTTGAAGTGAAGAAGCGGCGCAAGAAACTCGTCAGCAGACATGCCTAGCTAACAACAATACTCGTTGGTTAAATGGCATCTTTGTCGTCCGTGACTACGGCCATGAAAAGCGGCCGAAACGCCGGAATAACCAAAATTAAATAATTTACCGCGCTTAAAACCGTTAAAACGTAGTTTTATTATGTACACAAGTCACTAAAACTTCAGTAAATATTAAGAGTCATCTTTAGTTTGTTGTTTCCATTTGTAATTCTAACTGCCCTAAATAATGTTTTGCAGTGCTTGTAGGCGGAAAACATTTTCACACATTTGAAACAAAATATTTACGATCCCATCCTATTGTTAACACAAAGTAACCGTAATTGGCCCGTTTCATGCCAAAGCTGTATGGTTTGTAGTACAAAAGCACGTTTCCTAAAAGGGCACGTAGCAAAACAAGCTACTGTAACGAAACCATGTTCCGCTAATTGCCTGCAACAGCAAGAGTTCTGCAGTTGGTTGATATTTTTGCTCAAAGTTATGCTCTGCTCTCGCCTGTTTGACGGTTGCTAGCGTTTTCTGTATTTGTAACAAGCGAGTCACTATAATTAATAAAGTATTTTTATAATCAACTACCAGCATTGTTGTTCAGCACTGTATGAATTTAGTAAGGATATTGAGAAATAATACGCTGGTCAACGATGGTGAAAAATACAAGTATATTTGGTAACTAAGATAAACAGAAAAGTAAAACTCCTATCTAACAGAACATGTTTAAAAGTAAATACGAAAGAGTTCGTAACAATTGTCAATCACCGTAGTAAGTTTAAGATCGGCAAAATATTCCTGAATTATTTAGTCAACTAACTGGATATTCTACTCTGAAATATTTTATGAGAACACATTGTTTCTAAAAATGCCATTTTAAGTAAAGCGAATTTGCATATTTTACTGTTCTTGTTCTAACAGCAGTTTATCTAATATACTCTCTTAAAGCATAATTAAAAGCAGCGTTTTTTTAAGGTTCTGTAGCTATTTGACAAAAATGGAAACCTTATATTTGTGTTATGTACATTCGTCTTTATGTCCGTCTGACCGTTTGTCTTTCGACATATATTTCCAGTCATTTAACTCTTAAGGGCCATTTACATAGGGGGAGTTTCTTGCCTCCGAGATACGATTGTCGACAGCAAGACAAAAAATATTATCGTGTAAACTAAACTTACGATATCTTACGTAGAAGGGCGATTATCGGCTGGTCATTGAATATTGACATCTTTGTGTAAACAAAAATACAAAATACCGTACTCAACACCGAGCTCGAAAGACAAGGCGTTTGTACGATATCCGCATGAACTTGAAAAAATGTCATACGAGTTCTACTTTAGACAAATTGAGAAATCGTAAGCAAATATGTCAATGTGATTTGTATCGTAGCTTAAAAAAAACTCTTGTTGATAACTATCTTACGATTATCGTATGACATACCTACTTGTAGGCTTTCTTTTTGTATTGAATTTACATTTCAATGCGATTATTGTGCAGGAGCCTACGCCTAAATAATATACGATTTTTGCCCCAAAACGTTCGATAAACTCTCTCCATGTAAATGGCTCTTCATAAACAACTGCGTGTATTTATATTAATGAATTATGATAGAAAAGTATACTGTTTATGCTGTCATAATAGAAAAATAATGTACCTACGTAGCATTCATTCATTCATTGTACGTGGACTGTCAGTCTGTAATGCACATGCTCGATTTTTTTATAATTAAGCAGTACAAGAAAGAAACACGGTCAGCAAAGGCTCGCCCAAACAGCAATTCGTTTGGCCAATAGGTGCCGGTCATAAGAATTTCAACGCCAGGTATTCAGGTTGCAACATCGGATCGCCTAAAAATGTGGCACTTACATTCGGCCATATTTGCTCTATTCATTGTTATGAAATTCCGTTCGCTTTGTTTCCAAATATCACAGTTGTGACAAATGGAATGAACACCTGTAAACGTTTAGGTAAGTGTCATTTACTAATAATTAGTATAATCAGTATCAGCCCTTAAAGTTCTAACGGTTGAAGGCCTCTCTATTATTTAGAGGAACGGACGTTTTACCTGCCACGTTATCTAAGCAAATGACTTCAACTTCAACGTATGGTAATAGGTTACTATTTTTTTACTTAAATTCAAACTATTCAGATGATACAATGAATTATTTATCTACAAGTAGGTAAATATAAAAATCATTTGACAAAAAGGAATCTTAAACTGGAAGTTTGATGGATATAAGAATATAAAGGTGAAGATTGATTCAAAAAAACTAATATTGGTATTGTGTTAAGGACGACATAATGATTTGCGATGTCAAAAAGGACATATGCCATAAAGAAGCGATCCCCCAATCATTTGAGATCGTCCTCAAAGAAGATGAAAGAAATGAGTCTTTGATTTACGTAAGCGGTTGTAATGTTCTATAGTTTTATAAATTTACCAAACAAAATTTCTTTATAGACGAATCATTAATTTTACAATCGAATTATAGAAATGTCTGTTTTTAGTTTTCCGTGTTCCGAAATGCTCTTCTACTTATACAGAAAATTTTATATTACATTCTTGTGCTACCGTTTCAGCCTAATCTGAACAATTTCTTGGTAATAACTTAATGAATATATTTTCTTTTTACTTTTAAATACATGCAACAATTCATTTATACTTACACGAAGGTCAAAACAGAAATATTTAGTACGTAATCGCATAAATTACAATTAAGCACATTAGTGGAACAATCCTCCTTTTAGGAAATGCATCGTATTTACGAAAGGTTAGAAGAATTCGGTGTTATGTTCCGAAATGATTATTGTGTAATGTTTTTATGTTTGTACTTTTCGGGGATCTTTGTACATAGTTATTTTATTAGTTCATTGTTTATTTTTATTTAATACATGTTTATATTGAATTCTCAACTAGACTGCTATAACTCTTTCTCATATAGAGATTCATGTTGGATGGTTTTCGTTTAGAAAGATTCAATTCTAAAATTCTCTCAAATTAATGGAATTAAATGGTTGTTAGTTTTTAATCGATTGATTGTATCTAAATTATTATATTACAAGTACACTAAACGAAGGCTTTCTCGAACGAAACGAAGGATAACAATATATTTCTGTTTAACTTTGGTTTAAATTATGGATATAAATATCAATTTATTAAAAATCGATTGAAGTTTGATGTTAGTGAAAAGGACTTCATATATCGTGAATATAGAAGGACAGAGCTGGAAGCTGGAAGAATAGAGTGAAAATGTATACTCCCGAGCTTTAAATGCATCTGGATTGTTTTTCAAGAAAGAGAGACATGTCCTTATTTAAGAGCAGACGAAACATAAGCTTCTAGCTATTAGAGTTTGTCAGTAGCAATATCGTAAGTGTATCGACCTGTAAATAATTATAAATCTACACCAGACGTAGCTGTTAAGAAGACGGACTTCCGATTATAATGTGGCAAAAGCGGAAGTTGAATTACCTTACGACATTAATGGCATCCTGTTTTATGAATATAATAATAGGATGTTGTGTGCCAATAAGAAGGTACTAGAATAAAACGATTGACAGTCTAGTTATATGGGGAATTAACTTCGAGCCATGCCGTCTCTTTAGAACTAACAAGTCTAGGCTATTAGACATGCCAGTGGTGTCGCAAATACAATAAAGACTAATTTACAAATTTACGAATTGCTATTATTTCCGTTTCGTAAAATTATGATTCGTTTTTATTTTTTAAATTATATAATTACAACTACGTAGCACCGTATTCACACTCTTACTTAAACCAAGAATACGTTGTTAAAAAAAGCGAGTCCGTATTTAATAATTGTTATGATTTTGTATGCAGCTATGTGAAAGGTTAAGTAATTTAACGACTTATCCTTTTTGCAATTCGTCTTTTGTTTGAACTTTTTAATTTAAATCATGATTCGTTTCATGAATGTGAGCAACTATTTGTTTTTGAAGAAACTTTACTTGGCATAAATAGTTAATTAATTGTTTTGACGGATTTGATTTGATCTTTAGAAAACGGCAGAACGTTGATAGCACCTTTGGTAATACTAAATGTCTACAGACGGTGGTAACCGCTTTCCATCAAGTGGGGCGTAGGCAGTCTGCCTCTCTGCTGTACTCATAAAATAAAAAAGTCAAGATACAGTTAAATGAAAATGTTGGTTCACGTTATCGATACATCATAATTATTTTTAAAGAATGTTATTATTTTTATATTATTATGAACAGATCTGAAATTTTTTAACATAGGTGAGAACTTTAAGGCAGGAGCGAAGCGAACTGGAGCTCCCTGGCCTTCATAGTTATTTTTTTTATAAACATCTAAAATTAATTTTATATATCAAATAATAAATAAAAGTGTGCCATATCTATACCGCACCCATTTTATTTGTGAATTGAATCCGAATTAATTTGTATTTGTTTTTTTGTTGTGGTTTATTTAGATTATTTTAAACTAAAAGAAGATATTTATCCTCTGTTTACTATAGCACAGATAAAGGGAAACTGTATTAATAAATTTTCTCGTAATTTATGAAATTGGGAGATCATATGGCAATGACTTGTATGAATCGAAATCAAAATGGAAGCCAGAGGCAACGTTTTCGTTAAGGAAAATAAGCTCCACAAGGTACTTACTCGTTATTATTTTCCTGTCATTTGACTAATAAAAATATTATTTAAATTACAAAAAATAAGTTAATATCATAAACAATGTTGGTGGGATTCTTTATTATTTTACCACAGCTGAAGACTACTAAAGCGTAAAATCCAATCCAAGTACGTTATGACGTATGGTGATCCAATTTGCTAGTCCGATTTACAGAAACATGACAGGTAACCTGTATATTGTAATCCTTTTGTCATATGAAGGTGACCTTTACTAGAAACTGTTATTATTGAGTAAGGCTGAAACCGCACTGTTCAGGCGACGCAAAAGCGATAAAAATTATAAGTT
Organism: Dendrolimus punctatus; assembly: GCA_012273795.1. Lineage (NCBI taxonomy): Eukaryota > Metazoa > Arthropoda > Insecta > Lepidoptera > Lasiocampidae > Dendrolimus > Dendrolimus punctatus. Next base: position 10,526,480 of record CM022528.1, read on the forward strand.
GAAATACATGAACATGGTATAGTGATTAATTGATTATATCAAAATATATATACCTACGAGTATGTCTTGGTACAAAAAATGGTCTGTGTACGAGGCGGATTTGTATATGGTGGCTTCCTCTTTAAAATACGATACGCATATCTACTATCAAATATTCATATGTGTGCGTGTATTACTTCATACTAGACAGCGTAATATTATTATAGTTTCATACATACAAAAAAGTAACACATTTACGGAATTTAATTGATGTATTAAAAAGATAAAATCGCGTTTGTTCTTAAATTAAGAAATTTGTTTCTAAAGTCAAGATTATCATAATGATAGATGAGACTAAAGATTATATTTGTTTTAATTTAATTTACACGCAGTTACGTTAATATCTTTACAATAAAAAATATGTAAAAGAACATGTAGATGGTTTACTTAGATATTTTTTACCACAACGATGGTAAAACATTATAGTATAGAAGTAATTAGATAGGCAAGCATACGAAATTAGTAAAGGTTTTAGGTAATATATATTTATTAAAAAGAAAAATTGCCAAGGTTGTAATTTAGCAGTCTACTGGTTTCAAATATTTTTTCTATATATATTATATTATTAATTTATTCTCAAAAATTTTACATTTTTTTTAAATACATAGACATTTTTTTTATAAAAAAATAAATAACATTATTCTTTTACAAAAATACATCAAAAAATAAAATATATATTCAATAAAAAATATAAAATCTTGCTGATCACCGCAGCGGGCTGGGTCCAAACTACTGTGGTTAGGCTCCAGAGACAGGAACCTCCTCACAATTCGTGCGTGTCAAGAGAGCTGCTTCTGTATCTGGCCTTCACCAGCTTCCAGCGAAAGCCTCTCTAGATGACGGTCGAGGCTTTTCGCTATAAGATCATTGACGGTTACAACTATCGGCACAATGCTCGTTGACTCCAGCCGCCACACAGCGGTAACCTCGTGAGCAAGATCTAAGTATTTACTTAGTTTTATATATATAATTATTATGTGTATACTACCGAGCCCAGCGACGTTGTCCTACTCTGAAAAAAATAAAATTTAGAACCCGATTGCAGCGCCACCTACTGGGTTCTTGTGAATCAAAACCATTCCGACTTATTCAAACTCGCACAAAAATTTCATCAGAATCGTAAAACGCGTTTCCAGTGCCACCTCCTACCTGTCCAAGTTGTGAAACTAAACCACCCTAGGACCCACCCACTCAAATACTCACAAAAAATTTCATCAATGTCGGTCCAGGGTTTCAGGAGGTGTTCAGTGACATATAAACGAATAAGAAATGTTTATATATAAAGATACTGGTATTGTTTTTTTATAGATTTATATTCATATGTATAAATAACTCTTTATGCAAGTAAAAATGTATTCTAAATATAGGAAGCTACACCTGATTATTTCTCTTTGTTAAATTTATTCTACAACTCAACACCTACAGATTTACATTATACATATAATGAACTTAATAAGACTCTCTAGTATTAGGTACTTTTCCAAGGTATTAATTTCTGATTAGTTTTAGTATTCACCAAGACTTGCCTAATAAGATAACTAATATTTTTACTTACTTAATAAAATTTAGAATCTAAATCTATCTAATCTAAATTTACAATCTACATATATATTTTGGCAATACAGTATAATGGCGCAGTAAAATATACCTCACAGTGTTAGTTAGAATAGATGGGACAGTGATATAACCTAACTTGTGGCATCGTTACACATGAACTGGTTGACAGGCATTAATATTGTAGTTTTAGTTTTTCATAACGTTCATAACGTAATGCGGTTTCCTCATAACTCTTAATTCATTTGTAACGTGGATTTCTACACGTTCCAACTTATCGTCACGTGCTGAATAATTTGCGGATACAGATGACAGCTTAAACTACATAGTTATATTTAATAATTAAGTAATAATAACATAGAATTCATGTTCTTATCAGTATAAATAATCCAAACCAGGTTAAAATAATCAATGTTAATATATTTCTATTCAACTTATCAAATTAATTTAAGTACCTAAGAGGTGAATGGTTACATAATTTTTACAAATTTGGAATACCGATCTATGAATTCCCCAAATCTGCTATGGAGAAGTGTCGTGAATATTAGCAAGTGCATGATATTTAATATAACAGACACGTTAAAATAAAACGTTTACATAAATATACTAACTTACTTCAATATTGCTAGTGAAGTATTGTAAAATAATCATACGGCACGTAAACGGCGTGTAGAAATGGTAGAAGATGCTACATTTAACAAGTACAACTATAAAATCTCAAATAATCATTTAATAATGTCATTATATTTTATATGTATTAGAAATGTGCACAGGGTTTTCAAAAATGGAATGGAATTTCATTTTTAATTTTAAATATAGCTATTCATAATTTATGTCTATATTCATGTTTTCAAGAATTAGAATAGTCTTCAAATATGTAGTAACCAGAAGGCAGATGGTTATCCCTATTAATATTATAAATGCGAAAGTAACTCTGTCTGTTCCGTTTTCACGTAAAAACTACTGGATCGATTTCGCTGAAACTCAGTATATATATGTTTTCGATTCCGAAAATGAACATGGGATATCTTTTGGGTCATTTCGGTCACTGTGGCCTTTTTGGTCATTTTGGCCATGTCGGGCATTTGGGCCTTTTTGGTCATTTGCTTTTTGGCCCTATTTTGGTGGTCCTGTTTTTTTTTGGCCTCGTCATTTCCTTTGTCATTTTGCCTTTTATTTTTGCCTTTTGTCTTTTTGGCTTTTTTTGGTCAAGTTTTGTAATTTATGTTGTTTACAGATAGACGGGGGATAGTATAATTAGCTATATAAAATGAAGTGAATCTTCCGTGGGCAAATACATAAAAATTTAATATAATATAAGCTGTACCGCTTGCTCTATAAACAGTGACACGCACTAGAGGTTAACCCGTGGCGCAGCCGCGGGGTAAACTCTAGAACATATATAAGGGCCATCCCGGCCTCATCCAAATTGTAACTAGGGCCGTCTTTGATTAACGCAAAATAACTGAGTAATATAATTATGTACTTTAAGATCACCCGAAAAGTTATATTGAGATTTTCGACATAAACACACAAGTATAAGTTGAAAATAAACGTACGTCTATATATTGTTTATTTGAAACAAACAATAAATAAATGTAATAGACTTTTTGAAAATAATTCTGAAGGAAAATTCAAATTCCCTCCGAATTCCCGCAAGAGGTGTTTTAGAATAAATTTTGTTTACCATCTTCTATATGTTTTGCCTAGACAACTGTAAAAATATATAAGAAATATAAGTAAATAAGGAAGATTAAAAGAAAAAAACATTACGACTTGTTGCCTGTTCGGTTTATTTTTCCTTATTTTTCGGTTCTTTGTGTTGGAATATATTTTTCTGTTGTTGACAGTATCGACGATGCCATGTGACGTTGACAAATCGACAGACGTCGTACTCGTGGCATCAAAGTCCATAAACAAAATAACTAGCAAAAAGTATTTGATAATAAATTACATGGCTTAATATAATAATTTTATTTATTATTTTATTTATTACAGGTTTTTTAATTACAACTTGTAAGCACTTTTCTGTCACTGCTACCTTAAATGAAAATTTTGAAGTGGCAGCGAGCCAATTCATATGTCGCAAGACCGGTGGCTGATGGAAGAGTCAGTGGATACCATGTCGTGGCTATAAGTGTTGGACAGATTTCAGTCCTGTGGCATGTGGACAAACGTTATGCTGCTTCAAGATCTCAGGAGAATGAATATGAGAACCTAAATTTAAATATTTGAATTTTTACCATTCCAACTTCTATTGTGTGCTATATATCAATGATGACATACCCTCAGAAAATTATAATATTTATTGGGATTAAAGAATTCTATATTGATTCCCTCTTCCTATTTCATGATCCGATTCATTTCCACGAAAATAGAAAAAACTTACAAAACACACAAAAAAAACTCATTTCAACCCTTATTAAAGTTCGTAAAAAAGGTAATGCGAAAGTGGTTGAACATCACGCAAAAGTGGTTGAGAAATATCGTTCCCTATAACTAACAAAAACGTTACAAATATTGTTTGCAAAGTCAAAGCAGACATTGAAACCAACTGTTTGTTTTCATTTTCATATTTTGTGCGTAAATTGTATTCGTGCCTGTATATTGGTTAACTTTGGCAGTCTATCTGGTTCGAGACAAGATTATCGATTACTTAGATACAGTTGTTTACGTTATACATATTTCAATATTCATAAGAATACTAATGCAGCTATACAATACACATCATTTGTTTTTATTATTATTATTTTATTTTAATAAACAAACCCATGAGTAAACACAATTAATCAGATCAACGCGGTGAATAACAGCGTGTAGCGTTGCTTCTAATTAGTTATTGTAATGAATTGAATGAAACATGTTTACTGGCATGCGTAGAATAATGTTTATATTGTTATTTTGTTTCTACTCGATGCTATTGACATTGTCAGCTAACAACAATAAGCGATTTATGACGAATATTCAGTTCTCAGTGCGGCAATACAACCGTGTATATAGCATTATTAAAATGGCGCAGTCAATTGTAGTACCACATATGTAGCGCAATATTGTGACACGACAAATTGGTATAGAAAAGTTTAGCACACTTGTTACAACAGTGAATTTATAGATGTTAATCGCGGCTTTACTCATTTACAAATGCTTTGCAGCAACTATATGCGATAATACTACCTATGATGATCACAGAGATAATTGTATTGATGAAAAAATCAATTAAATACTCTTTTAAGATATTGATCACGCGTTACTTCAAATTTTAATACAAAATTCTATTCGATTATATGAAGAGAATGAAAGTTTATAATATCAAGTAATTTGTTTTTTAATATAATACTATATTTATTGACGTCAAAATTACACATAAAACTCACAAATACAAAATATAGATCATTCCTTAATAATAAAGTTATATCGTAAAGTAACACCTAAACTAGGCCGAGCCTGTTTTTTAGGTGTTAGTCCCTTTCAATGTTGTAAAGAGAATGTTTAATGCTGAAGAAAAATGTAAAATCTAAATTTTATATTTTGTAAAAACTAAGGCTGATGATATCTGTGTACCTATGACACATAAAAAATTATTATTTATAATTAATAACTAATTTATCTATATATGTAATTGTATTATCTATCACAAATATATAATATTATATTGTTTGGCTTTTTATATAAGTATTGTATTCTATATTACACATTTTATTTATATGACTAGTTTTTACGCATGTTGTGGTCTCCAGTAACTGAAGGAGCACATTGATTGAAAGTGTAAGGTTATCTATATTTACAAATTGTTATGTGTATCCTTTGTTGGAGATTCTAATAAATAAAATAAAATAAATAAATAAGACTTGCTTTCGTAACAAGGTAGATCTATAAATGTTTCTTTATTACTAAACTATTTAAATTAACAGTACAAAAAAATTTTCAATATCACCACAACTGCGTTGCTTTAGCCAATCTATTATTAAAACTTCTTTACATTGATTGACTTTCTTTACATTGAACGGGGATTTTCGTTTTCTTATTTTGTGATTGTGGCGTAGTAATTGTGGATCCCATGTGGCGTTTGACTTTAGTGACGGGCTGCCTGACTTTGCAAGCTAGGCTTGGTAGACAATGCGGCGTGGCATTGAATTGCTGATCGCGTGCTCCCGCTCGCGTAACATTTCTCTAAAAGGCTTGAGCGCAGGAAGGGCCCCTGACTCATCGAGCTCATAAGCAGACTACGCGCCTACATACGCCTTCTGCCTTTCATGATAATCATTGAATTCACTCCAAGAAGCCTCCGTGACGCAATATATGTTATTGATTTGCAACATTTGCAGCTATCGACGCCTTATTTGTTTCTTTTGATTGCATGAAGTAGGAGGTTGCCCATTTAAATTTGAAGGTTCTTCCGATAGTAATTATCACTGACGATTCTTGTATGATTTGTGTAGGTTTACATGAGGCAGTTTAAGCATTATATATATTCATGGTAATTTTATTCTGATTCGCTTATATCTAGAGGAGGCCCAAAGAAGCGCTAAACTTGCTTTTCAATCTCGTTTTGTTAAATAAATAGATACTTATTTGCAAACTAACACTTAGATAACATTCCGTTCTAATTAAAAACTATTTTAAATACACGATCGAGGTATGACAGGGCCGATTGATATTTTAATTTTGCGTTAATTTGCATATAATATGAATATTATCTAAAATATAGGCTTTAGAGACCAATAAACTTGCCACACTTACTCTATCGCTGCATAACCGCCTGAAGCCTTGGGGCACTACATTAGCTGCATTTGAACAAGTTCAATGGAACGCAGAGGTTCTGTCACACTGGGTAAATTTGTAAGCGAACCTTACAATTTTTACTTTGGACTGGGTGTCTGGGCTCGGTTTAAAAGTTTCCTTTGTATATTACATACGAGTATAACACAAGCGTAACATGCTTAGTTAGAGTTTTAGTTACTACTTATACAGTACAGTTCTCTGCCGATTTCTTCAGTATTTATTTATATAATTTTAATTAATTTATCAATAATGTTTTCTTCTGAAGTATAAATATATCCTTGTCGTAGAGTTAAAAGTGTGGTTATATAATGCATACTCGTGTACAAATTCAAAGTATCTTGAACGATCGTCCGCTGTAGTTTGTTGCACTCGCCTCGCTGCGGCTGCGCCGACCGCGGCCCTCTTGGCCGTTGACACTGCGGTGCACCCGTCACTCAGACACCAGTCACTAGTGATGTGCCTCTGCGTCGTCGTGTACGACCGCGGCGCCCACCCGTGCACTTTCTACAACGATGATTCTCTCCAATTAACAAAATGATTGGCGGCCGTAGAACATCTTTGCTCGCGCACGCGACACACTTACTCTTGTTACGAGTCATGCGATTTTGTTTATTGTGTGTTATCACTGGAAATCGTAACTCATAATACTCATGACCAATTAATGTAATAATATCTCGATCGTCCGTAACTTAATATTCATGACATTGTAGAATAACCTTAGAGCAGGATTACATATTTAATAATTACATATACAGATAATTAGCACAATGTCAATAATGTTTAAAACTGGCGTTTTATGTTTAATGCGTTAAAGTTAATTAGTGTAGACTTATTTATGTTCTAATAAGTATGAATCGAAAGGTTTCGCGCATCGTTGTAAGGTACTAATAATGCTTGGTAATATATTCCGATTGCGTATGGTCATATTGAAGAATCCTTGCTTTCACTTAGAAGTCGTATGTCACATTTTGTATGCAATAGACACGGAGAAATTATTGTGTATATTTTATGCACATTGGACGTGAAATGAAATATCGAATGCAGTGTTTATTACCTCCAATTGTAACTACAGTGTCAGACATGAAAGGCTGTTAGTTCAACTGATTTAGTGGATACAGCAAAAGCAAATGTTTTAGATAAAAAAGAAATGTTGTGTGTTTTTTCGCTATTTCTTCATGTACTTGGAAAGGAACAGATTAACGTAAAATTTTGTAAAGGTTCTTTCTCTGATATCAAAGATGAATTTAAGAATCCTTTATCTCGTTTAGGCAGATATATTTTTGAAAACGCTTCTTAGTTTATAAGAGCAAAGCTGTCAATGTCAATCAATGTCATCTGCAATAGATACATTATCTATCTTTTAGTTTTCGTTTTAGCCAAATCGCCAAAAATAGAATAGAATAGTTTTCGTTTTTAAATCATTTTCATTACATTACTTTATCTTCGACAAATCGGAACAAATAATATCAGCCCCTAAGTATGTCATTGCTGGGATATGACCTAAAAAATGGACAGTTGAATGAATGAACTTTCCAAGACTGATTGGCGGGTTTCACACTTGGTAACCTTGATGTGCAGGTTTTCTCGTGATGGTTCGCTTCACGTCAGCACGTGGTACTGTATTATTATAATAAACAGTAAATTGGATTTGAGAAATGCAAAATTTGCAATGCTTTCCGACCTGGACTTAAAGCCACGCCCACTCAATTAAACGACGGTACATTAAGTTACTACGACGAAATAAATGTAATAATTACAATGAAATATTAAAGAGAAACTTAACATATAAAATCGACATAAACCACAAATTACGGTCAGCAAATATGATAATCTGATTATACTATACAAATAAAATGGAAATAGTGAAAGGACGTAGCATGATATCTTGTCCGTTTTGGTAAAATGTCTGACCCAGATATTTTATATTATCGCAGTAACGTAGGGTTCGTAACATCTCCCGAATTCCGCCCTCGTGTTATGATAATGTGAAGAGGAAACCTTTTTTCATTGCTTATTATTTGTTTGTCTTATTATACGACTGACCCAACTGAATGTAAACGATATTATATGCCTAATATAGTTTATACCAACCGTTATAATTCTATTGATGTATTATAAGATATTTTATACGGTTTTGTGGCAATTTTTGCAAACGGAACTCTTAGTGCACTATCATATCGATCCATATGTCTTTGTAAGGACAGGTATTCTTTTTTGAAACTACTAGGTCTACTATATGGATGAAATTTAATAGAAATAGCAGCCCTAAGTAAGATTTATATGTTTGTACCGTTTGTTTTTGTAAAACGCTTAGACCGTGAGCTCCTGAGGCCTCTGCCAAAAATTTATCAAAACGACTCATTGACTTTTCAGGTGATCAAAGGGATGGTGCTTAACTTGGACAAGGGAATCAGCATGGCTATCCAGCGAGGAAACGTAGACAGCTTTCTGGGCACCGTACCCATATAGGCTACATTCCCCTAGTAAGTAGCTCACAATGTCCAAAATGTCCTTCACCCGATCCACGTATAACCGTGGTCGTCTTGGTCATCGTGTAAAACGTCACTAATGACGTCACAATTTTCGCTCACAACGATCTATATGAAGTGGTCTGTCGAATAATCCGTTCCACTTCCACCCGTTCCACCCGCAAGCAAGTGGAACGGGAAAAATCGTGGTCGTGAGCGTGTTCGTTGTGAGCCTCATGTGGAAAGTAGCTTTAGAAGACGGTGACTAGGCTCAGTATTATACTTATATCCTTAGGACTGTGGGTAGAATACAATGTAACTAAGTTATTTTTTTTATTGGATTAGTTTATAAAGTCGTCGTATGGGTGCTTTCCAGAGCACTTTGTCGTGGCCACAGTCTGCTGCGGCTCAAAATGATGAAAACGTTTTATATTTTTTTGTAATTCTATGAATAGGGTAAGATGGGGCTGAGACGAACATCATAACTAAAAACCTCTAAATAAATTAGATAATAAAAACAAAAAGTCGTCGTATTTTGATTTATAAAAAAAACTAGCTGTGCCCGCGACGTCAAACATACAAACATCTCTCACTCCGCTCCTATTGGTCTTACCGTGATGATGTATAGCCTATAGCCTTCCTCGAACAATGGGCTATCTAACACTGAAATATTTTCAGACCAGATGTTCCTGAGATTAGCGCGTTCAATCAAAGAAACAAACTCTTCAGCTTTAAATATTAGTGGAAGATAATTATAAGGTGAATTGAGAAAAGAAATATAGATATATAATAATCTATATACAACTAGACAAAGTTCAAGCAATCTAGAAAAATTAAGATTACTCGTGGCTGGCAGCATAGATTAGAGTCAAAAAGACCGATGACTAAACATAGGTCCGCTTTGACCGAAATAAAACTGTTATGTTTTGACTAAAACAGTGACAAATTTAAAGTGATACTTAAGAAGTTTATTTTGAATTATGTTGACGGATGTAGGATGAAATAATTATAATGATATTAATATAATTCTTTAGTTAGAGAAGAACTAACGATCCAAAACACTTCCCCAAATTGTCACATAGCTCATATTTATTAAATATTACATATATATTTTGTGTCGGACAAATGACCCGACATGGCCTGAATATAATAATTTTCTTCACTGCGCCGCGCAGGTCCCGCTGCAGGGCAAGTATATCTCCAACGTTGATTTGCAACCAATCAAGAAGTATATGTAATTTTTCTTGACATTCCAAATTAAGTAGCAGTTATAGTAAGTAAATGGTTACCTAATTTCTTAATTATTTGCATTGCCACTTTGTAGAGCTAATAATAAAAAATATTGATAATAATTTTCATGACACTAGGATTTAATTCCATGTCTGTAAATAATTAAAATTCAAAATAATTATTTTTTTCAAAAAATTACTGATCAAATATACTACATGGTTTAGTATAAAATCAATCATGTAAGGTAAATGTACAAAAAAAAAAAAATAATTACTACTACTGTTTAGATAAAATCATTGTAAGTATGCCTAGGCTTCGCAGACAAGTTAAAACTAGGTATGGTTTGTCGGTCATATAGTACGACGAGATAGCTAACGTGTTAAGGTGTCTGGTTTTCTAAAGCGGTAGCACTACAATAAAAAAACTTGATGGTGTTATACTTTGTTATAACATAAAAAATAACGTTCTGTCCGCTATAGAATGATATTAAATACTGTTTCAGGAGCTGCTTGGCAACTAATTTAACAGGCATCTTCAAGGCCTTATTAAAATTTTCTCAGAACATAACTGTCAATAATTATTACGACAAAAAGTGTGGGCATGCCAGAGACCCAAATGAAAGAGGTCATCCGTGTCGGGTGCCTATCGAAATGAATCAGCGCATTATTGGAATGCTTCGGTTTCCTGATTCGGTCATTCGCCAAAAATATGTATTTAGAAACTACTAAAATAGACTACTTACTCAGTACTTGGGGTGAGTGTTGGTCAGCGATCTGATCTACGGGTATTAGAATCAGTGATATAAATAAAATCAAAGTTATATGGTTGTACCATATAACTTTGATTTTCTTATGTTTAACAATTTAACTTTTTTAAGAAATGATCCATACACCATACCTACTGGTTTTACTGAGTATTTTTGGACATACTTATGTAAGCTAATGTTCACAAAAAGCTGTGCAATAGAAAACTGCCAATAAAACTGTTTTCCAAAAATATATTGGATAATAAATATTGTAATGGACCCGAACGAGGCAAAATATAATTATATATAAATAAAATGGCGTCTCGAGACGCTAATTTGACATGACTTAAAAATAAAACGACCAATTATATAATAAAAAAAAAAAAAAAAAAAAAAAAAAAAAAAAAAAAAAAAAAAAAAAAAAAAAAAAAAAAAAAAAAAAAAAAATAAAAAATAAAACGCCAATTTTTCCTCACATTTGAATCACAACCAACTCGATTTTATTTTATGATAGATATAAAAACCGAGCTGCCAGCATTATAATATTTATAAACAAAAAGTATTTATTCCACAACAAATATAAAAGACAAAGTTTAGATTTTTATAGCACATATAAATATGCCATTTGTATGTACTTATTCTTTGTACTAACACAGTTTCGCCAAAGTTGTGGTTTGATAGAATCTTTCTTTTTATATTTATATTAATATATAAACAGGACGAATACTAATGTAGTGAAAACAGAAAAGCTTACAATGTAACAAGTCCGATGTTCTTGAAGAGAATCAAACAAAACCATAATTACAGCAATTAGACCAAAAAAGCTGGAATGAATTGCAAATAAAATGTATGTACAAACTGGATAATATCTACGAATGCAAGGCTTGTTATAATTGCAGTGCATTCCGTTTAATCTTGGCAGGGTTCACATGATAAGACCCCCGTAATGAATGTTGGACACATGCACCTGGACATCTTTCGAATAGCTCATTAAAGCAATAAAAGCAATCAAGCATTGTGTTCTGATTAGACTTATATAAAAATCACATAAAATATTAGGTTTTAAATAGCATTGGTATTTGTTATCATTAAATAATAATCTAGCATTTTTGGGTAAGTAAATTCAATGGCATGTTTTTTATGAGCGATTTTGTTTTATTGGTTCTTAATGTAGGTCCGAATTAGGTCAGTAATATCATCGCTCGATTTAAACTTCTTTTGTTATTATTTACCAAAACTATATTGTAATTATTCATTTGGTGAGCAATAAAGTGTTATCTATATATCTATAATTTAATGTTTACGCAGAATAAGATACAAAGTATACTGATTGAAATTATAGCAGTATTCGAATAATTATTTATTTGGGAAAATGTAATTTCAAAAATAAACACGGTAGATTGTGTCCGTTTTGGTATAACTTGGAAAATATTGCACTAAATTTAATTAAAATCTAACAGCACTCACAACCTCTGCAAGAATATTATAGAAACTTTAACTTCTGTTTTCTAAATGAAACAAGCTGGTATCTCTTTGTTAGTATTTATTTTTTACTTTATTTTAGTATTTACACTTATAAGTATTTTATTTCGAATGGTTGCGACTTCTCATTTCTTCTTAGAAAGAAAAAACAATTTTGGAGGATCTGTCACTTGTCTAGATATTTTGAAGTTTGTCATTATGTTTTTTATTATCATGGTTTATTATTATGGTTTTGTGTTAACATAGATTAATAATAATATTCTGCAAATAGAATAGGAAGTCTTTTTAACCTGAAATAAGTATGATAGCTTTCTCAAGGCATGATAGAACAAAATTCACGTGAACGAAGTTGCTGGTACGAACTAGATGAAACAATAAAAACAAAGAGAGGCCTCAAAACTAAATTACAAAATTAAGTACCGTATCACCTCTAAGCAAAATACTAACCTTTATTAAAAGTAGAGGCGTGTATAGAAGCAAGTTATGCGGATATAGCGCAACATCAGCGCGGGCGCAAGCGCTGGGCGGTACAATGCGCGCGCCGTCCTTCGAGGTCGTTCCAGTTCCACGGGGCAACAAGCTACTGTTTCGATATAACGCGAATATATTAAATTGTTATGAAAGCGGAAAGATGTAAGGCATTTAATTTATGCTACGTTACAATACTAAATCATTTTGTTTGTTTACAGTGACTGAAACTGGTTTGGATAATTTATTGTTAACTTTCGAACTGTATGCAAGTGTATCAATCTCTATTGTTGTTATTTGTAAATTTTTGTGTTTTGCTTAGAGTAGGATTAGCTACAGTTTTTAATAGGTATGTCATATTTTGAACATAGAGGTGTTGGGCAGGTCGATATTTACCTGTGTGTAAATATTAATTAATTTCAGTTAATGCCTTCTAGTTTCTTAATTTATCATGTTAATTAATTGCATCAGATATATCCTCTATCTACAATGACAATATATGAAATTGTAATGGTGGAACAATTTATATATTTTGGCATAAACACTTCTTTTGGCAGTTGTAATGAAGAACGCTCTCCAGCCAGACGCGTCGCGATGGGCTGGATAATAACGAAACTGTAAGCTCTAGAATTCGTTACTAATTACCATATATATTTTCAAACTCTTTATTATTTTTTGACCTATATACTAGTCATAGCGATCAACGAAACTTAACCAACTGACAACCAAAAACGACTAATTAATTCTATATTAATTGGTTTAGATTACAAGGTACTCAATAACAGTTCTCGGAAGCGTTACGAAATCGACGTTTACAATTATTAAAATACTGATACCTAGAAATGTTTTGTTATATGAAATTGTGGTTCAATTATTTATTATTTAGTTCGGTGAATTATTTCAAGTCTTCGTAATCAATATTTAAAAAATGTAGAATAGTATCCTTTATTGCACAAAATGTTATAAAATAAATGACGCGTACAATTGTATGACAAGTACAATGTGCGGTGTTATCGTTGGAAGCGAGTATTTAAGACAACCTTTAAATTGAGAGAAATCCGATATGGATGATAGATACGATCTACTCGTAGATATAAATATAAGAAACAAGGAAAAATATTTAAAAGAAATGTAATTTTAACTTTGAAAATTGACATTAAGAAAAACACGGTTCAACCTACAATACATACCGAGTGTAGGCTGCACAGATAATACGTTATATAGTAGACTGGTTGCTTTATTCGTGTTAGATACATACACGAAAAAACCTTTACAACACGAAGGTAATAGTGCCAGCAGATTACGTTTTGAGTGGACTCACGAAGCATCCGCCGTCAGATGTAATTGGTCATTCACTCCGTTGGACATTGACAGATCCACAATGTATGGGAAACGACGAGTTATTTAAAATTTCTCAATCGATCTAGTTACACGAATTATGTGAACCAGAAGGGATTGTATATGACTGAGATTTTCAACTGTAAATACAATAGAAATAATAGTGAAAACTTATTTTATTATGTAAAGTGATTTCGATGGTTAACATAATGCATTTTATCACTACCAATAATTAAAAAGTAAACAATAATCACGAGCTATTTGTATTAACTGAAAAATACCTCAAATACAAAAAATCGTTATATTAAGTAATTTTGAAATTAGATTTTTGACTAATGTTAACTTGTCTGTTTTCAATATTTACCCCTGATGTTTGGTGAATTTTTTGCACCTATTTAGACTGAATACTAAAAAGTGACCGAATCTGTTAAAACGTGAATCCGTGTATAACAATCGTGAAAATCTTAGAAATTAATAAATAATTTGTTAGTACCTATTCGCAATATATCGAAAGTGGTATTGCTTTGATAGATGAGCAAATTATGCGACTACACGCGCTTTTTATAGTTGTGGCAGTATCATTACTACCGCAGCAAACGTGCTAAACCAACTAACATTGTATTCAATCTCATTAGTACTGTAGGTACATAATTAAATTACAGACAGTGAGTTTGAACTGGGGTGACTTTTGTCCACTTTGTAAACGTCATGTCACGCTATAGCTATCTGCGTTCAAAAAACCATTAAATACAACATAACGTGCATTATTTTATGGCTGCGTAAAACATAGTAGAGTAGGAATACTAAACTACAAAACAAAAAAAAAATGTCTGAAGAATATTCCACTTTGGCTTTCCATAAATTCTCAAGTAACTGATGGGACTTAATTAAAAAGAAATGTTTTATTTTGCATACTGGAATTTATTTTTACAAAACTTTCCACACTAATTTTCAGTTTTGACAGACCTTTTTAAGACCAACAGTTCTATTCTATTATTGTTAGTGTTGGCTACAACGCCTTTGGCATTGATTTTGCCAATGCAAAGAGGCACAAGAGGCATGTGATAATATATGTGTGCTGTTGTAGATAGTGTTACAGTTTAAGAAATATGACTAAATAGGTATTCAAGCAATGAAAAATATTCAAGCTAAATTGTCAATGTCCCAGGACTGATAGCCCATAGAGTAAAAGAATCATGGAGTGGAGATCACAGGTATAAGTATGATACATAATTCGCCTTTCAGGAAAATGGATCGACGACGTACATACATTAGACTAAGGGGAGCTGGAGGAAGAAAGTAGAGAACCGTGATATTTGGCGCAAACTTATAGACCCTTATGTCTATCAGTGTGCAATTGGGCGACGAAGACAACGAAATCGCATGTCAAATACTGGGTGCATTAGGGTGAAAAATGTGAAGAATGAAGATTATTAGCATCTTATAGTACTTGGTATTAATTTTTAGCTTGGGAACCCTGACAACGGATATTTTAGTACTCCATAAGCGTACAAACTGCAGAGACATAAGCACTTCGCTAGAAACACATTTAGATACGAAACAATGCGCTAGTTGCCTTCAAGTACTTGCAATTAAACCATAGAACCGGATTGGATGGCTATTCATCGTAAATGAGGTCCTTGTAAAGACAAATGCTATTTTACTACCTAATGGAATCGCTATCAGTGTTGCCCTCTGATAAAATATTAAAAGTAGTGATGAAATAAGTTATGAATGTTCATTTAAATTTTTATTGCAGCATTTAAATTCCTAATCATAGCACCTTTTCACAATCTTTTTGAAGAAGGATTCTGTGTGTGTTGAGTCATTTGGGATATTTGTATCGCCTTTTGTTGCATAATAGCTGTTACTTTGGTTACTTTTGTAAATTTTCTTTTGTTATCATTCAATACTACAAGACATAAATAGTTTTCTAATCCATTCGCATGATCTGGAAATCTAAAATTATGTAAAATACTTTTTGAATTTGAGATAGTTTAGAAGTTGACAAAAGCCTTTATATGTTGTGTATAATTTTGAAAATAACTAATTTGTCTGTTGTGCTATATGTATAATTAGATTTAGTTGTAGTCAGTAAGTTCATCTTTGTGTTGGTGTATGTACAATAAAATAACTATATATTTAATTTAATATCTAATTATGGTGATTATATTTCAGGCGTATGAAATGCTCGTTGTCATCATTTCACAATGGATCCAACGAGATAATTTTGACAGCTTCTTGGATGCCTTCATAGCCTAGTATCATGTATATTGCTTTATCTTTAGACTCAACTATTAAGAATTGTTACCTATATATTATGCTTTAAAATATTTTCATATACATTTTTAACCTGTGATAATATTTTCCAAATATGTAAATGTTACATAAATTACTAAATAGAAAGCGTGCAAGTGGTTTTCAAGCAACCCAGAAGTCCAGGCGCATATAGAAGGCGCATTCCCGATTCGTTCCCTGTTGTTTTTGCAGTCAGTTACTCACTAATGGGTACAGGTTCCTCTGATGTCAAGTACCTACTATCCAATAGTGGACATTGGTGGACGTATAGACCAGGTAAGGCGCTTAACGACTAACATATTAGATTAACATTATAGGAATGGTTTTATTATTATAATCTCACCTTAGAAAGATACTTATTGATAATTTAATTAAAATAAAAAGGAATCACTTATAAGTATGGTGATAAATCGTTTAATGCGTTTTAGGTTAGTTTGAAAATAATATGCATAGTTTATGAACAATTGTTTTTATCGAGTTATTAAAATTGGTCTAGGATTGTCTTAAGCTAACATTTTTGATGATTTTTCAATTGACTAATAAGTATAATTTATGATTTCTGGAACATCGTAGGTAGGTGGTAATATATCTATTAAAATATAGAAAACTAACATTATGGGAATTTTAAGACTATATTACAAATGAAATTTAAAACAAAAATGCATGTAATCTATTTATAATATAAACGTTTTAGATTAAAAATCTGCTAAATGCTAAGTAGGATAAGCTTCTGTAAAAAGAGATGAATTGATAACTTTCTCCACTTTTAACAAAGTTGGAAGAAATCTTATACTAATATATAAAGCTGAAGAATTGGTTTGTTTGATTGAACGCGTTAATCTCAGGAACTACTGGTTCGATTTGAAAAATTCATTCAGTACTAGTTGGCCCATTTATCGAGGAAGGCTATAGGCTATAATATGGCATCGGGCTAAGACCGAAAGGAACGGAGCACCAATGAAGAATGTTTCAAAATTGGGGGATTTTGAAAACAAATTCCACGCGGACGGCGTCGCCGGCACAGCTAGTATGTAAATAAAAGGAATTTGTCTTTGAGATTGTAGTGGTTTTCATCTCAAGTAGGCCATTTAGCTCACAAATCTTGCGCTGATGACCTTGAAGTATAAAGTTGAACTCCGAAAAATTTACGCAATTCAAAATTTAATGTTCATACTTAAATACATACAAAAATATGGTACAAAACCTCTCAGAGTGAGCTATTTAGCGATAAGACCGCCCTTTGTACATAACTAGATATAATTTTAGTCTTAAGTTCATGTTTGTATTGGTTAGTTAAGAGTTATCTATCTATCTTGTATATCATAGTTCAATAAGAATGCGCTCTTTAGTGGTCGTCTCTCATCGTATGCACGCTCATAAGACGCTTAAAACCTTTGTTTTCCTCATGAAAAATAACAGGCAGAAATGTGAGACGAGTAACAAAAAGAGAATATAATACCACATTTCTCTAGAACACATCAGAATAATTACGAGTTGTAAGTTGTAAAGATTGATTCATCTTCAACTTTAGGTACTAGCCTAACTAGGCCGGTTTCTATAACTTACTGTTCGTTCAATTGCCTTACCATCGAATAAATTTTGATATTACTTTTGTGGTGCTTATATAAATTTAAACCTATAGTAAAGCAAATGAACGCTTGTAAGATATAGTCACGGACCAATAGACGTAGAATTTATTATAAAAAATATAGTGATTTTGCATGTACATTTTTGCCCAGGACTGATACATAGAGTCGCGTAAAAAAATTAAAAACGTGTACAAATAACATTTTCTGATACATTATTTTAATTTTGATGTTAAAAATTAAAATAATGTATCGGGAAGGCGGGTTCTTTATGCAACTTTTTAATTAATGTAATTAATACCAGTATAGAAAACGTATTAATTAATTGATTTTACTGTATTATATTTATTATAAAATAAAGAGTAACAAAGTGCTTTTTGTTATACAGTATACTTGATATTTTTTGTGGCTAAGTGGCATGGCTGTAGAGGGCTAACTTGTACATTACTGGTACTGGTTAATTGTAGGTCAACAAAAAGGGCTCTATGTTGGTTCTGCGTGCCTTTGCCAAGCGCCTACTGGGTATTACAAGTTCTAGTAGCCAGGCGTTCCGGAGATGTTTCTACCCTATTTGTTCATGTAACAATGTGCATTTAGTATATTATTTTTATGTTTTAATAACAAAGCATTTGATGAGACTGTTCAATCTAATAATACCAGATTCTTTATGAAAAGATGGATGGTTAATGAGCGGTTAATTCACTTGATTATAAATTCTTATAAAAATTCTTTATAATTAGGTTGCGATAGAGAATAATATTCTTTTGTTTGATAACGTAGTTTAGTATATGCTTTAAACATTAAGGCCATTTATTGTTTTCCTATGAAAGTGTTATGAATAATTATGCATTTTTATAATTGTTTATTTTGGTAAGCATCAGAGCCTTAATTAAGCGTATTGGGCGCCAAAGTACGGATATCAAATGTATTTTTTTTTTTATTTCTAAGGATCCCTACTCATTGTTTAAAAAGGAACACTTATGCATTCGTTATGTCTGTCTGTTTGTATGTTACAGGTATTTTTCTCAAAACTGGTTTTATATGGATGAAATTACAATACAATACAAGAATATGTAGTTGTTATAACGCTATATAAGCGTAGTACCTATATAGTGTCGTAATCGAGATGTTGAAATACCATGATGTTCTTTAATGACTTTTTATACTGAAATCAATCGGCTTGCGCGCCCCTGCTTTCTGGGAGGGTGAGAGTGTCTTGGATCGGCTCCAGAGTAGTCCCTTGTATATTACCCGTACATACATTGTATATTACACAAGCGTTACTTGCTTAAGTTGGGGATATAAAATACCTATGTGTGTTTGTCTGTCGATTATTATTATTAAAGCCATTTCATAACATATCATGTCAAAAATGTAAGTCTGTGTATACATACAGACATTTCACTTGCAAACAGTACAAGTATAATAATAGATTTAGGAATCACGATGATGACCTTTGGTTATTTAAATACGTGGATAAACGTGTAAAGGTGGGGCCCGTTTGAATATGCAGACTGATTCTAGAAATTCGCAAACGGTGTCTATTGTACGATTTATAAAAGTTGCGATGACTAGGTATATTCAAGTGATGTATATTCAATATTAAAGAAAGTTTCTGCCGCAATATGTGAAAGCTTTATTGGATTTTGTTCAATGAAATAACAATGTAAACATTTCACAGAATTAATTTGAAAATGCAAAATAAAAATGCAACAATTAATCTGTTATTAACTGTTTATTTTAGTAATTAACTTAACTGATAAGCAATATTAATGTCCTTGATGTAAATTAGGCACATAAATGTCGTACACCCTTTTTAATGTTGGTTATTTTGTCAATTTATTGATCGTGCGGGACGTTATTATTAGTCCACTAGCTATGCCCGTGACCTGGCGTGGGATCACTAATACGTATTTTTCTACTGAAGTTTATATCGAGAATATTCAGAAAATAGTAAGATATCGAAATAGAATGTATACGAAATTTAAAATAATATTTTTTTCGTTTTCTAAGTTTCATTGAAATCCGAAGAACAAAGAAATTATTATACAATTTAAAGTATACAATTTCTCGTTTCAATTTATAACAACATTTTCATAGGCGACGGTAACCGCTTCCCATCAGGTCTGCCTGTCTGCTGTACTCCAGCGATAAAAAAAACAAAAGTTTAGATAGCAAATTTTATGTAACAGAATTTGTGATTTTTTATACCGGAAATCCCGCGGCTATTTTCCTGCAAGCGGTTTGGAGTTGTTCGGGTGCATTAAAATGCCTTATTCCGATACAGTTTTTATTAAAACGATAGCTTACATTCTTTTTAAATGCTGTGTGCCCCGGGAATCCCGCGGGAATTTCAAGTAAAGATGGACGAAGTCGCGGGTATATCCTGGTATAAACTACAGTTACTATTATTTAACGGCCCTTTAAATAACTCTGAGAGCAACGGCATATTATCTCCGTTACATCCACAAAACAAAATATTTAACAAAAGGTTTAAGTTTATTGTTAAAATTCATTAATCGGCGCCTTGCAGAGACTAAAAAGTTTATCGAGTCAGCTTGTCAGTTTATAATCTTTTGTGGCCAAATTTATTTGGCTTTTAATATTTGATTTTAATTTTAGTTTACAAGCTTTGCCGCTGGGAATTGGGTATTGGGAAATAAATTTTGAAAGTAATTATCAAAAAACCGATCAAGTACATGTAAGAGCGCCGGCAGTAAAAGGTTCCGTAAGAGAGAAGAACATTTATGGATTAAAATTACCTTGTAATAAATTGTTTTTGATTGCTTACTGTAGTAAAATCTATATTATTATTCAGAATTGTCCTGTTTTGATAAAATTTTGACGATGGTTTTTTATTTACTAATATATTTCTACCACTACAGATGAATAATTGGTATATCAACATAATTAAAAAAAATTGAACATTATTATAATTTTTGTAGCGTTGATGTTTTTTAATCCTTTTAAGTATATGAATGGGGTCAACAAAAATCGGTTACTTCTGTGTTTATTCATCATTATAGGCATAGTGTGCAACAGATATTTTTCTTTCATATTTTATGTATCGACGAGGGCTTCATAACGAATGAGCGTATAGGAAAATATGCCATTTTGTTGTTGTTTACTAAAATCTATGCTAGTTACAATTTAGAGAGTCTTACAGCCTGTAAGTGTTCCTAAAGAGACGGATATTCCAAATTTCAGTCTTATAATTATAATCCACTAGTTATGTTTTATTCCCAATTTTGTCTAAGTAACAGATAGATGAACGTAATAAAATGATAATGGTTTCCACATTTGCTTTTGGGCTAGGAAGCCTGAAAAATGTATAGTAATTAAAAGTTCCAGTTTTGTTGATAAAATTATTGACACCAAGATTTTACATTGTAATTGTAAACAAGGTTAATTGCATCATTCATTGCTGTTTTCATGTGTAATAAATAAATCTTTTTTAATTAGCTTCATGGCGACAGTACCCTTCTCCGTCTGTTTCCATAATCCATACTTCCATAAATACCAACGTACGAGTATATACTTGTGAAAGTAACACTGTTTTCTTTTTACGACAAAACTTATAGATTGTATTCAAGTAGTAATGTTTAACTGAAGAACATGGCTACCTTTGAAGGGAGTGAAATAGGTGAAGAAATTTTGTGTGGACGATACATAATATATCAAAATAAGGATATGATGATTTATATAATTATAGGTAATATATAAATAGAATTCAGCTGCGTTTTTACTTTATCCAGAGAGTATAAAAATAAATTCGGATGTCTCTGCGATTGTACGTTCAATATTTTTATAGACTACTGAAATAATACGCCTAATCAAAGCGTTATTGTTGTATTCTTTCCGTAGATTAGGAATAACAATTTCGCTTTCAAACTTCGAATTCAATTTCTTAAATACTTATATTACACAAGAGTAGATACAATAAATTCATTGTTACACAAACCCTTACCTCTTATTTAACACTATTGCAATTAAATGTTTTAGGGATTCATAGCCAGTTTGACCAAGCAGAATCCCGTGGTCATTTTCTTTCTTTTTGTCTATCTATGACTAGAAAATATTCTTCAAGAATAATTATGTACCCGGTGAAAGCGAATTCTTTAGCCAAACAATGAAGTAGATTACACTTAACATTTGAAATGTTCGCGGAAACACACAATTCTTGTACAGAAACTATCAAAATACTATCCTTAATTATCGCTCATTTTTAAACACATTTCCTATTGATGATACATTTTCTGTAAACATAACTACACAGTGCGTGGTCACTTATCAAATTAGCGATCAAAACTCTGTTTAGAATGTTAAATATACAAAACTGTTCCAACAAGCGAACAATATCAGTATTTCGATAGACAATTACAGCGACAAAAAGTGTGTATGAAAGCGCGATCTTCTATTGAATATTTTATTAAACAAATCATGCAATTGCAACCTTTGTACGTTTATTGGAAGAATGCATTAATTTTATATTATAGTTAGTTATTCATTACTACGAGCCATTACCGCCATTGTATCGTAAGCTGTATTTGGATCTAAGTATATTTTTGCTTGCACAGGTGTTTCAAGCTTATTAATTAATATAATTTTAGGCTTGACTACATGAACGTCGTAGGTCTACTCCTAGAAATACCCCTATTTTACTTACTTAAAACTTAATTAGGTTTTTATATATAAACCTTCAGTGATAAATGATCTAAACAATGGTGAAAACTGACTAGTTAGCGGATATACAGACAGACAGACGCAGAAAGTGACATTGTTTTATATGTATGATATGATGATGAATGATAATCAATAAATGTTTTCATCGCTAAAGCTATACAACGAGTGCGATTTATGTCCTTAGTTTACACGGTCGTAATGTAATATCAACTCATAGATCAACGAACCCTTGGTCCGTGACTTCCTTTTTAACATCGACGCGTTGGGAAAAGTGTCGTGGAATTAACAGGAGCGTGGCGAGGCCTTTGTTCTCCGGCTGTGACGAAAGAGCTAGCTTACATTAAATGAGAAGCCATTACTGGGCCCATTATAACCGTAGAACTTATTTGTTTGTACGAATAATACCCCAGCCTGGACCTCTCATTTACGTCTGAGTGAGACTTGAGTTGAATTTAAATGTTCCGGCATCTATTATTCAGCAATATTATCTTTATGGTTCCGTAGAAAAATATAAACGATAACTAGTAGATGTGTGTGGGTCAGGTATTATAATACAGGAGAAGGTAAAGACACGTTGAGATAAACTACAATTTACTTGGACAAAAATGGATAAGCGCTTCTAAGCCATAAAAATACATGTGTATGTAATAATATACTTCTATTCTAAATTCTTAACTATATATCTATATTATAACAGTATAAATGCGAAACTTTGGATGGACGTTTGTTGCTTAATCACACAAAAACAGTTGAACCGGTTTAGATGACATTTAATACAGAGATAGATAATAGACTGGAATAGCACATATGCTACTTTTACCCCATATCAACGTGTGGTTCCCGCGGGATAACATTAACGCGAGCAAAACCGCTGTCAAAACTAGTTTATTTATAAGGTTAAAATTCTGCTTACAATCATAAAATCATAAAAATCACTAAATGAAAATTTATTTATATATTACTTTTGGAAATAAGGTTTTTGCAGCTGTTACGGGACCTTTTCATATAGTTTGGAACGAATTTAACCGGTATTTTTGTGTTAGTTTCACAAGTACAGCAGAATAACCAGCCAGGTTTGCCAGGTAGGGAATTTGCTCGACTGCATGACTACTACCCCTGGTCCAAAGTATATTGCCATAACAACCTTGAGTTGTGTTCCGGCACTAGTGACCAGGTACCAGTTTAAGAGAGCAGCGGCGCATTAGTAGCATATTTAGTTTCAAATGTCCATAGGCGATGGTTACCGCTTTCCATCAAGTGGCCGGGCCGTCTAACTGTATGCTGATCTCCTGCAAAAAAAATATTGCAAAAACTTTCTCCATATTTCGAATATTCGCCATCTTATATAGATTGTTCGTGCCTACCCCGCAATGGACCTGGCGTGAAGTTATGTATGTATGTATGTTATATAGATGATTAATTAATCACAATTAAAACATACTTATAGTTGTTGCAATGTAGCATTTCTATTGATCGATTAATTAACTGTTAAATCATGACACGACTTTTCAATCCTCTGTGCATTAGTGTAATAATGTAAATTACATGCGTTTCCAGTGGGGTCATGTTTGCATGTTAGATGCCCAGTGAATTGGTGACGGTGGAACTGGCAAGTCATTGACGCTAATAAGCGAGGTTCTTGTTTCATCGCTGGATGATTGTGCATCGTGGAAATTCTATCAGGCCGCATTAACGGGACCCCATTGAATCCTTTCCATCCTATTTGACATACGAAATGCGTATTGTGCGTAATTCCAATGCTTCTATGTACTGATTAAATCTCTTCGTGAAATGATTAAAAATGAAAATCGATTAAAACTAAAGTCTGAAATGAATGACCTTCGTAAGGTAAGTTAATATGTCTGAACTCTTTTTATTGTTTCGTTTAATAAGACCAATTAAACATTTTTGATACAATATACAATTGTTTTCTTATTTGTATTATAATATAAAATAGTTAAGTGTAATTATTATCAAATTAATTTTAATATATATTGTATTATAATTCTATAATAATATATTTATAATTTTATCCAGATACCATAACAATATGTATATCTTAAGGGGGAACTGAATTGAAATTAAGGAATGAATAGGTGCGATGAAATTGAAAGCAATCAAATTATCCACTTTTTGTTTGTATTCTTTATACAACCATAACATAGCATATTATATAATATGATAATCATATGTTATATAAAACTAGCAATATATTGTGTTCAGTTAAAATATAATCATTGAACTTCGAAATAACCATGACATTGAAAATTCGAACATTTTTGACGATGATTCGAGTGAAACCACGAAAAGATAATTTGGCAGTTGGTTTAAAATAGGTAAATATTAATTAGATAATTATAAACTAAACTCACAAGTATATTGTGAAATGGCATTAGTTGGCAAAGGTTCATTGGCTAGAGATGCGGATATCCCAAGATTTAATGTAAGTGCAAATTGTTCAAATAATACAAGAGTTGCAGTCGACTTGGCAATGTGCCAACGCGCGTGCGACGACCTCATATTGCTTCCCCCACATTTCCTAATTGGTACCAATTCTTCAGCCTAAGGTATGAGCTCTCGAGTGGCCTGTCTGCGTTTCAACTAACTCAAATATTTCCTTGAGTTCATTATGAGACTCATTCAAAATCTTTACGAATACAACACCTAAGTAACTAATACTATATACAGTATATTGTTACTCTATTTGTGCGTACTTTCCAGCTTATTGAACTTTATCCTCTGAAGTATATGTTTTTATTTTAAGATGGGGTTTAAATCTTTTTTAGTATAAAGTTACGACACTCGAGCCAGTGTACCAGATGTCGCCTCCTCATTTTATCAGTGAAGGAGATAAAAACGCACTGGTTCAGTCAACTTACACTTGTGTTTGGATAACCAGTTACTTAAACATAACAGTTTCGTTATGTTATGATATTATGTGAATGAACCGATGCGTTTCATAATTTTGATATGACATAATGCGAGCATGCGATGGTTGAGTTCAATGTTTATGACGTGTGTGGATATAAAGGTAATGCAACAAGTTGAAATTTATGACCGCTGGGTAATTAAAAGCCAAGTAAACATGCGTGCACGCACTGCGCTCGGCGTGTGACACACCTACATGCGAGATGTGTTACGATTTTGGAACCGTTTCCTTTTATAACCGCGCCAGCGTACTATTCATAGTGGCGGTTAGATATTTTTTTAGAGTGGACTTGGCTACTTTGCGTCGCGGTCTATGTTTTTAGGTCATTGTGTGGTTTTTGTTATAAAATAACGGTGTAGAACGTTTTTATTCCGTTTAATTACATGTTATAATGGTTATTGCTGAATAAAAATAAAGCACTACTCCAGTTATTGAGGTCTATGCTTTTGAGGCTACAATTTAACATACAAATTATTTGGTTGCTAAGTGTTTGAAACGATTTTTAATTAAACAACTGTATTGGTCATAATTACAGTTTAACGCTTTAATCGCGATTTTATTATAATATTTTATTTAAATGCAATTTTATTTAAGTTAAATAGGTGGTGAGATATTGGCTTTCAAACAAGTAAAAACAGTCTCTTACATTTTGATTTCCAACTTTTTAACTACAAAGTTAGTTATGGAAAAATGCTGGGTACTAGAACATAAAAATTATTTTGAGCGAAAATTGGTTTGAACACTATTCGTTAAATATTTTCGAGTCAAATAATTTTAGCGTGTACTGTAACCCTTTATTATGCGTGAACTTGACAATTTTGGATTTTTAAAAAAATATTCTTTATACACAATTGTTTAGTTTTATAAACTAGGTCTGGCAGCACTGCATGGCACAGCTTTATTGTTTGGTTTAAAACTCCACGTGTACATTCATAAATTAGGTTGGGGCAAAGTTACTTGTTTGAACAACAGTCCCAGTACATTCACATCTGATGTTGACACAGCGATGATAGAGTACACACACGTAATATTTGAGCAAGTTTTTAATTACAGCCTGTTCCCAATATGGAAGGGAATAGTGGTTGATATACGATCCACGGTTTGGATTCAACTGGGTTAAGCAATCGATTCGATTTAAAAGAATCTTCGACAAAGAAACTTGCTGACTATAAATCTTCCGTGCGCCATTTGTTACACTGAATGAATGCGAGGGTTGCTTCACAGAATTGGAGCAGAGAGTGTGCGAATTTGTAAAAAATACTTTTGGCTTTATATAAAAAACATCTAATTAAATTAAAATTAAAGTGCAGATTACATATTGTTGATTAAGTTACGAGTATTGTACCTATCTTGTATATCAATTAACATATGGCAGACCTAGTAGTTTAAAAAATATATTTATTTAAAATTTTGTTTTTATTATTGATGGTTAGCAATCTCAAAGGTTTGCCGCACTGTATGGTGATATTTAATCGTTGTGCTAAGTACGCGTAATTCCTCTCTGCTTCAATTATTCAGCTACTATGTACTTTTCATTTTGGATACATCAAAACTCAAAGTATTGTTGGGGATGCAAAAATGCACTGGACAGCGTTACCTCCTGTTACATTTGACGGAATTCAAATCCCAATAGCTGGTTCAGTGAAAAACCCGGAGTTCATATCGATAAAACTTTATCCTGGAAACCCCACCTTGAAGAAGTTAGTCGCAAATTATTCGCTTTCGCAGCTTACTGGCGGAGACTGCGGAATTTCTTGCCACACACCACAAAAATTGCAGTGGCACAATTCTGCTAACCCATCAGAATACCTGTTATATAAACTTGAGCGACGTCCTACCTTTAGCTCACACACATGGTTTCAGCAAGATGATAATGATGATGATGATGAAGATGAATGATGATGATGAAATTTAACAAAAAGGTGAAAACACTTTGTTTCGCATGTCTAATTTGTTTCCAAACAAATTGATAATCCACTTTAGATATATTTACTGGCCACCAAGGTAGAAAAATCTGTTATCATGGATTTTTTATGGGGTATCTCTAGAGGAAAGCTTGTTTACTAAATCCAGAAAAAAATCTGAAATGAAAAAAAAATAGTGTTCGTGATGTTAACGACATTAAATCATCGCTTTTAAGCGCGTTGCACGGAATAGGGACTACAGATTCCAGGAGGTTGGTTATATGATGCGAGGGGTAATATTTAGAGGGAATTATCCTTAAAAATAAAATGCACTTAAATGTTTTTTAGAAACTAGACTTAAAAAATAATACACTTTATATTTTTTTAATAATCATTTACAATTCACCGGTCACCTTCCTATTTTATATTTATATCTTTATTTATTCTTTTGAATTTCATTCATCGTTCCAATGTACCAAAACTATTTAGTTACATAATAATTAGTAAGTTCTAATACTATAGTGTGTCTAACTGTTTATATTACCTCCAATATCAAAATGATTAGTTGTTCATATTAAATGCAAATATCGAATACTCAATATTGACGGTACCTACCTACTGTTTACTTATTTTGTATTTGCGTAATGTTAAATAAACAATAGATAGATAGGTTTTCTGTTGTCTTAGGAATAGAGATAGTGCATAATTGTGTTTGTATTGAGTATATCAAATTCAACATAATTTATGAGTATTCAATCATTGACTCTTCAGGTGATCAGAAGTCTGGTGCTTACTTTCGGCCAACGGATCAGTATGGCGATTCGGCGAGGAAACGTAGCCAGCCTTCTGGGCACCTTACCTATAGAAGACGGTGATCTAGGCTCTGTATTCTACTTATAGTCTATAGGTAGAATACGATAAAAATAAGTTTTCTTGCATTGTATTCGATTATATGTAATTTTATAATTGTTTTGTGAATAAAAAGAGAATTAATATATTTATTCAGTGATTATAAATATATTACTGCTCGCCATGCGGGCTCGCTCATATAAAAATTAGATTTATATATCGTGAAAACTGTCTCGTTTTCCGGGACACAAAGCATTCTATTTTAATTCAGTTGTTGAAAGTTGAATCTTATTTTTAAATTTTATATATCTGTGTATATAAAAATAATCAGTTCTTTCTCTAATCCTCTAAATACATCCACTCCATCCTTTATCTACAAACGTACTAGCAAACTTACTCCAATATTAATTCTAGAGCTATTCGTAGTAGTTATTCTGGAATACAGCTCTGACATTTACTTGGGAAATGTAGGGTGGAAACTCATTGAGACTATCTATAAATATGCAATCATGTACTCAATTGTACCTGAAATTACTTACCAACAATAACTATAAATATTTGCAAACATTTTAACAAGAAAACCTTTTACTTTGAGTACTTAGTTTCTTGTCTCAAATATCTTTCTAAAACTAAATGCACGCAATCCACTCTTCCTAGCAAATATGCATTGAAAAGATAAATATGTTCTTCGTTTATCGACTGTTGAGTATTTTAAGAACGTTGTACATTAAACCGTATAGTTTTAATAATGGAGTCACGCTCATATAGTGACGTGAACTTACATCGAACAACACAAAACTATAAAAATATTCGACTCGTCGAGGTTTTGAATTATGCATATATAATAACTTGACGCGACACTTAGCGCTTTTTCTCAGCCTATTCTATTTTTGCATATAATCATTACAAGTTACGAAGGTATGGTAAAAGCTCCACATTTCTTATCAATGACGAAGTTCGTTTCCTGGAAACCAGTACCACGTAAGCAGCTGACCCCATGAACTGTCGGTAAGGGAAAAGGTCGTGAGGAAACCCACATGTCCAACATTGCTGATATCTGACACCTGCCAATACACCTAAAAGAAGCACGTTGGGTACACCGTTGTTGTTCCTCTAAAATAAAGAGGCACGCACCACATTGGACGTTTATGAGTTTCTATAATAATAACGATCATGTCATATTCCAGTTTATTTCAAATTCAAAAGTTTTTATTCGATATAAATGCCACTGGAGATCACTTTTTGAGGGTCATACATATAAGTTAAAATTTAATATTACTTTCTACTATGCACACCGCTACGCAACGTGTTATTGCTGTGAAGGAGAAGCAGCGGCAAGAAATTCCCCAGCAACACGTCTAGTTAAAATTGCTCTTCTTTATTCTTTACTACCCACAAAATAGTAACAAATAAAACTACAATATAGTAGTGATATACAAAGGCGAGCTTAATCGTAAAAAGAGTTACGTCTTATTTCTCTAGCTGACATTATTTTTTAAATCAATTTTATACAATATAATAATAAGTATTTATAAAAGTAAACATCGACATAATGAAATTACATTCCGCCTTAAACAAATATTTTTTTGTTTTTGTTTGATTTGTAAGCATCCATTTAAAATTATATTAGACTCAATCAATTCCTGAAATCGAACTAAAGGAACAACACTAGTCCTCAGTGCACTAGTGTTTTACAATGTTGTTCACATACTGCTTAAATGAAACGTGAAGTCCGAATGGACGCTGTATAAATAATTAGTATAACATGCATAATTTTAATACGTAATCTTGTGGGGTATCATAACCCATGTGAGGTCTGACCTCGATTTTAATATTCATTTAAATTCTCAATAACTGACACTTGTTCGACGACTTGACATCTGCAGCGCAATAACATTCACGTTTTTATTAAGTTTTAAGGTTCTTAATAATCAAGTTATAATTAGTAAAATGGCAGTACGCTCGGTTGTTTTTTACAATTCTTTGAATAACGATATTAATTTCTGAAGGGTTTTTTTTTATGTAGATATGATGATATATAACTTAATACGATCTTAATAATAAAATAATCAATAACAGTTATTAATTAAGTAACAAGTTGTTGGTCACCTAACGAAAAATTGCTGTGTAATAAAATAGGAGACGGCAGCTCGTTGCTAGCTTTGATGAAAGTTTAGGTCGCCCTTTTGGTACAATCCATACTGTGCAAAAGGAAAAGCTCTGAGGTTAGTTCCCTTTACGTGGATTTTGTACGCGGAATAAATGTAATAGAGGATAGTTTGTAATTGGTAATTGTTAAAACAGAAAGTACACAATTTGTTCTCTGTATTAATGCATTTCGACTTTCAAGATACGGAAGAATACCTAAAAAAATTCACGACTTTTTTTTTATCTTCCTCACCAATATATATAAATGTATAGACATCTTGTGTTCTTGAACTTTATCAAACATTTGCCTAATTTGTAATTAACATTGGCCGAATGCTGGAATGCCACTAAAAATTTAAATTCAGACGTCATACAAATTTGACGTATGAAAACTTGTATGATGAAATTTAATCTTTCTACAAGTAATGATAGCATTTAAAATTGACAGAGACGATGCTACATTCAGTATCGATACTTAAATTTCAATAACTCTATACCAGAAAAGCATTCAGATCTTTATAGTGTTTTATTTATTTTTTAATTTATTTGGTTAACATAACAATAAGTAATAATCTCAAATATAAACAGCATAATTAATACATAATATCAGCTAAGGTTCCCTAAAATTTATAAAAACATTTGACTCAAACAATTATGAATCATACAAATTTTTTAAAAAAATACATAATATTATAAGTTAAGCTTTAATGTTTAAAAAAATGTCATGAAAGTACAGTTAATGAATAATGTCAAAATACAAGGAAGGATTTGAAACTTGTCACTTTAATATATCGCTTGCTGTATCTTCTCATACGACATAAAAATAAATAATGAAAAGAACTGTTACAGAAATAAAATAAAAGTGAATAATGCACCTACACAAAATGATGATCATCGCCAAAATTGAAAATGCCATGGCCTACTGAGTTATCAATGACATGTACCGTAAGGGTATATATACCTCTAATTGCGAAATGATTTTTGTAAGATTACGGTTTGATAAATTGCTTATGTCTTATTTCAACTCACTTTATAATATATACAATATTATAAAGTAGGTGTTGGTTTAGTTACCAGCGCGAGCGCGTTGTTATTACAAGTAGCTTGTATATGTTTATTTATCCTGTACTAGCTGAACCACCAACTTCGTTCCCGAGGGGTTAGTCTTTAATTTATAATCATATTTTCTAAGCCTTGCAGGTTATCGAAATGTAACGACATACACAAAAATGTAAGATAATATTCTTCTTTTATTATCTAAAATTTTCATAGAAATCTATTGGGCTATTACGGAGCCAAATTAAGACCAAATTTTAAAAACAATAACAGACAAACATTCTGCAAACTATGAATTATGATTAGACGCGTTATAAGTAGTTTTCAGTTCATTCTTGAAGTTTATATTGAAATCACAGATAACTTCAATTTAAAAAAATATATAGACAAGATATATTTCCACAAAAAAATCTTGGTAAACTGCAGTTGAAAGTAATTTTAAAAGGCACAATCTTTCTAACTGTATACAATTACTGTCTATCTCTTGCTTCAATAACATGATAAGTCCGACAAATGATCTTTTTAATTTGATAATTAAAATCGCCCTTCTTGATTTTATTTTTCAAAAAAACGTGGTATCCTTATACCTTACATTGTAGATTGACGGAAAAAAGTTATTCGGTTCGACACAATTATTTCTTGAAAGTGAAAAACTCTTTTCTAAGACTTAAATTTTGACACAAAGATTGAAGCAAATATAAGTCAGTAAACAGAATTTCAGTTAAATGTGTATTTATTAGGTATTATGGTGCAAGCATCCACAAACATTACGGTATAAGTGACCGGCGGAAGGGCCAGCTACGCTATGTATTTGTTATTCAAAAGTAGAATTGTTTTGTTAAGGCCTCGAAGTTCCCGGAACCCTATCCATACTTGGCAATCGCCTGACTGACGCCTGTCATACGAAGTATAAGGAGGTATACGCATTCGACTGTGTTTTGACAACCAATGACATTGGTATTATAATTCCGTTTGCCTTTGATGCATTACCATTGTGTGAATGAAATATTACTATAGTGGTTTAATGATGATGATGTCATCGTGTTACGGCTCACTTTATTCAATCAACCAATAAAATATATTTTGCATATTATAAGGGTTTATGTGTAAAGAATATTTGCATGTGTATACGAATATTACCAACCTAAATATTTTATTTTATCATCTTCATACTAGTTACCTATATCATGTTTATACGCTCCTTAAAAAACACTAAAGTGTTATTCATCAACGTGTTTTAGTAAAGTGATTATGAATAATATATTTTGATATCTTTTTTTAAGCAGTCCTATTATACTTTTTCCAAGCATTTATTTTACTTTGACAGCTCGATGACGGATCAGTTAGTAATGTCCTAATGCAATACCGACTCGATTTGTTATAAAAATCGACGTCATTTATAATACTCAATTTAACTTATCTATATACCTTTGCTAAAAATATTACATCGTGTAATTAATATATTCACATTTCAATGAACAATTTTTACATATATTAAATAAGCAAAATAATACAGCACTTATAATAACTTGGGTATTGTTTTTTAAAAATAGAACATTTTTTATTTTGAAATAGAATAGCTGACCCGGCGAACTTCGTACCGCCATATTTTCTGAATTCCTAAAAGACTGTTTCATGACACAAAAACAAAATCGAATTATAGGCCTATAGCAATAACCTCTTTGCTCTCAAATGTGATGGAGCGTATTTTCAACGCGCAGCTTCTAGGTTACCTGGAAGATTCCCAGCTGCTAAATGATCGACAATACGGCTTCCGCCACGGTCGCTCAGCTGGGGATCTCTTGGTTTACCTAACCCACCGTTGGACTGAAGTCATTGAGAGCAAAGGGAAAGCTCTGGCAGTCAGTCTCGATATTGCTAAGGCCTTCGACCAGGTCTGGCACAGAGCTCTTCTATCGAAACTGCCATCGTATGGGATACCTGAAGGACTTTGCACCTGGCTATCCAGCTTTCTTGATGGGCGCAGCATTCAAGTCGTTGTCGACGGTTGCTGCTCTAGTATCAAGCCCATCAACGCTGGTGTGCCCCAGGGTTGTGTGCTATCGCTGACGTTGTTCATCTTGCATATCAATGATATGTTGTCTATTCGCAACATTCATTGGTATGTGGATGACAGCACTGGCGATGCGCAGTACTCTGGTCGTGCAAACGTCCCTCGATCGTTTGTGGAGGAAAGTCGGGTTAGACTTGTGTCTGAAGTTGAGCATACTTTGAAGAGAGTCTCAGAATGGGAGAGACAGAACCTTGTCCATTTCAACCTCAAGAAGACACAGGTCTGCGTATTCTCTCCCAAAAAAACTCCATTCGAGCAAGCGCTTCAGTTCCAAGGAACTCCCCTTACTACCTCCAAAGTATTGGGATTCTCGGTGATATCGCGAACGATGTACAGTTCAGGGGCCATTTTGAAGGCAAGGCAAAACTTGCCTCCAAGAAGTTGGGAGTGCTAAGCCGGTCCAAGCAGTACCTCACACCGCGGCAACGCCTTGTGCTTTATAAAACCCAGGTGAGGCCGCATATGAAGTACTGCTCACACCTTTGAGCTGGAGCACCTGCCTACCAACTTAATCCCCTGGACTGTATTCAACGTCGAGCCGTTCGCGTTGTGATGATCCCATACTATCACAGACGGCTTAGAGACGCTTGGCCTTAGGAGAGACTTTGCTTCTCTCTGCGTATTCTACCGACTGTATAACGGGGAGTGTTCCGAAGAACTGTTTAGAATGGTGCCTTCGTCCTCTTTCTACCATCGCACCGCTCTTCATCTGTTGAGAGTTCACCCCCACTTCCTCGAGCCACTTCGCTCATGTACGCAACGGTTCTTTAGAACGTTTCTCTTACGTACCGTGGGGATTTGGAATGAGCTCCCGGCCGAGGTTTTCCCACAGCGCTACGATATGGAGTTTTTCAAAGAGTTCTTCGAGGCCGGCAGCACGTTAGTAACATTTCTGATGTTGGAAATGTCCATAGGCGACGGTAACCGCTTTCCACCAGGTGGGCCGTCAGCCTGTTTGCTATACTCCAGCTATAAAAAAAAAGTTATGCGCTTACCAATACATTTTGCGATTCGTTTTTATATATAAGATTAGCTTCTGCCCGCGACTTCGTTCGCGTCGAAAGGAAGGTAAAAAACACCCGCGATTTTGAAACATTCTTCATTTGTGCTTCGCTCCTATTACTTTTAGTGTTATGGTTTATACTCTGTTACATTCCTCAATAAATGGGGTATCTAGCACTGAAAAAAATTTCAAATCAGACCAGTAGTTCCTGAGATTAGCGCGTTCAAGCAAACAAAAAAAGAAACAAACTTATCTGCTTTATATACTATATATATAAGATAAAACTCTCTCACTGACACCACACCCTGTCAAATTATCCGCTCCCATTATGTTACGTTGCTGAGAAATGACTTTTAGTCTGTTATAAGCTGTTTAAGTAATTAAAGCTTTTTAACTATCCCGGGGGAACTATTTAATTTTTCGGAATAAAAAGTATCCTATATGTTGACCAGGGATATAAGCTATCACCATACAAAATTTCATGTAAATCGGTCCAGTCGTTTCGGAGATTAGCCGGTACAAACAGACAGACAAACAGAGAAACAAGAAATTCTAAAAAAATCTAAATTAATTCTATCTTACTTCTTACATCCCCCTGACTCGGTTTTTAGCATTTTTTTTAATTGTACAGAAATTCGATCTTTACAATTTTATTATAAGTAGGTATAGATTACTTTGGATTTATTTACATATAGTGTGGATGGTTTAGTAGTCTGTGGGGGTTTACATCAGTCAAAAAACATCACTATTACGTCACCCACAACAATAAAGTACGACAATTATGCCATTTGTTTCATGTGGGCTTTAATGTCAAGAAATGTGAACTTGAAAGACGTGTAAACGTCAAAATTAAAAAAATAAACGTGCACGTCTCGGGACGCCCGCTAAAAGTGATAACTTAAACTAATCTCATTTGAACTATTTAATATTGAAATTGTTTAACTTGAGAATGCTTAGGTTATTGCTTAAATTTTATGTATATTAATATGATCACGTAAGGTTATTTATTAATAAAATATTTTATTGATTATAAAATATTAATATTTATTTTTAGTTAAAATTCTTGAATATGTACATTAGAATTTTGTATATGTACATTATTAGTATCATTATTTAGTCTAATTACCAAAATACGGCCAGCGCTGTGGGTTAGCGTGAGAGAAGAGGAGGCTGCCTACCGCTGCCGTATGCGTGAGAGAAAGGAAAGCCAGACAGACTGGCGACGTAACGCGTTACGTAACGAATCCGTTTACCCTCCCATAAGAAGTTATCACTTCAATAAACGCTTGGAAAAAGTATAGTGCTTTCTTAAGTTTGAGCTATTGTTTAAAAGAATTTTAGCCATTTTAGCGCTTATTTAGTTCAATTTTTTATTTGATATTTAATTTGTAATTTACGTGACGAAGGGTTCCAAGAATGTATTTTCACGCATTTTAGGGAGCTGAAATAAGCTCTCAGCTGACAATTTTTACAGCAGTGCGATATACGTTTTTAAAGAAATTGACATATTTTTTTATTTTATGTTTAATCATTAATTAGCCCCGTGATTACTTTTAACATATTTTACCATTCCATCTTGTTTTGAATAAGGTTTTGAAGTGTTGTTTATATGGGTGTTTTATGAGAGATTTTGCGAGATTAATAATAGCGCGCAAACATAGTGGCGATTATAATCTGCTAGTAAATGTCATAAACTGTTGTGAATTAACGACCAAATTATAATAGAGCTAAGTTTACGATTTATAAATTAAGACAAGACAAGACAGCATCGATTCCTGTACGGCTGTTGTATAAAGCAGCCTTTTATAACTTTGTTAGGTTATAAGAAATAGTACCGACGACCTGCGGCTTCGCTCGCCTTTTAAATGATATGGTATGAGTGGCATGAAGTAGGCATGTTATAATTCTTAGGAATGTGTAATTTACTTTTTGAAGGTGGAATAACCATGAGAGCAACATATTAGAGTTAATTGTAATTATAGTTGCCATGAAGATGTATTTATTAGTGAATTGTAGCGGTGCGGTGTTTTCGCATATATTTGTCTATTCCTTTGGGAACAGTATTTTTCTGGATTAAAGGTACCTTATGTCCATCTCTATATCACTGACAACCTGTAAGTCAAACTTCTTAACATTTTGTGTAGTCAAGGCGTGAAAACGTCACAAGTAAACTCAATTTCGCATTTATAATATTCGTTAGCAGTATATCTTATACATCATAAATTATATCTATAAGAAAATTGAATAACATTAGAAATAATAAATATGATGAATTTTTCATGATAGCTTAATGTCTCAGGCAGGCACCAGAGTCTCATGTCAATCACGAAGGTTCGAATCATGTCAAGGAACATATTAATATACCGTTTAATATTTACTTATTTTTTCATACAAACTGTGCTGATTGTGTAGGAATAATATCGTGAGGAACCATACACGTCGAGATTATCCATGTATGAGACCTACTAATCCACCCTGGATAAATAAGGCGGGCTGTTGTTCTGCTAAAATGATAACCCTTATCCAGCTGCAGGGAGTTTACGAGCTGAAAATATATTATTGTATTTCCTCGAAAAACACGCGCCATAAAATGGCCCGGATGGCTTTCTAAGGCCATGAGAAGACCAACACTTGGAAGACCCTTGACAAATTTAATTTAAATAAATGGCCTGACACTGACCGGCGATTATCCCTGTCTACACATATAGTAATGTACTCACGGAGAAGCTCCGGTGAGCTTTAGCTTTTTTAGGAAATTAGAACAAAAGGTACCGGGCTATTGGGATGAAGTGTTAGTGGAACTAGGGATCTGGCTCTATGGGGACTATGGCGTCTGTCCGTCGCAATGTACGAGGAATATAGATAAAAGAGGCAAAGGGTGACTCGCCACTCCGATAATATATTATTATTAATTTAATGTATTATTAAGTATGATAAGAAGTATATTTGTTACCTTTTAACGGCCTTTTACAAAAACAACTTTATTGTTGTATATACCTTACAAAATTATAAAAACAAAAACAGTAAAAAATCTCATAAAAAGGGTAAAATTATGTCAAAATACAGTTTAGTATCCATTAATACATTTATTTTATACAGTAAGTTATTTGTTATTGAGACCCCAATAATTGTCAATACAAACGACGTTCTTTAATTTAATAAGCGATACAGAATTCCAGAGTTTAACAAACTGTATATTGGCCCTGTGCATGTACCTACACTAATATAATAAAGTTAAAGAGTTTGTGTTCATGTTTGAACGCGATAATCTCAGGAGTATTTAGCTTCATTTGAACAATCTTATTTGTGAAAGCTTTCCTGGATTACACATTACTTATTATGTTAGTCGCATTAAGAAGGTATATCAAAGTAGTGCACGAGCTAGACTTGCGTCATAACAAGCTTACATGTAGCATACATTGTTTTTCCTTAGAAGATCCTTTGTTGTACCTTATAAACAGAAATCTTGCAATAAATTACACTATTTAATGATATTTAAATGTCTTAGACAATTTAAGCCACATATAAAATTAGATATCACAGTCGAGTTGTTTTATATTAATCGTCTAAAGACACAATTTGACTAAAATTTTATCCAAAAAATAATATTTTAAGAAAAAACCACAGGCGTCCATAGGTGTACAATTGGCTACTACAGACCTTAGGTCATAGTGGATTTAGCAGGGAGCAGGTAAAGAAGGTGAATGAAGTTTAGTTTTCAATTATTAAGTGAAAATTTTCTAAAAATTTACCGTGGTAGAACTAATGACTTTCAACCAAAATTGGTTTGATCAAAATCCGTTGATTGCTTTTTTGATATTTTGGATTTAGTGCTATTTAGGACTACGTATCTAAAATACAGAAACTAAAGAGCTGTATTCCTCATGTATACGCTAAAGCTGTTTGAATAGTCGGTTTCTCACATATCGAAGAAGATTATAGGGTATATAATATCAGGGGCCGTAAAGTAGCCGCCTTTACATGTGTTAATAATGTGGCACCTCATGCCATTCTTGCAGCTACCAACATATCTAGCCACGTGTCAATTTCTTAATGAGATTCTCCAAAAGTCGCTGTTTTAGGATACCAAGTATTTAAACGCACGCCTCTACTTATGTCGTATACCTATCTATGTATAACGTACCTATACTTATCTATGTAAATATAATTTATAATACTATTAAAAATGGATACAATAAGGAAGTTGGTAGTTGGTAAGGAAGTCTAAAATCATCATACTTCACGCCAAAAATTATGAATACTTTTAGTAAGAAACCGAAGTTTGGGTAATAGACTGTTTTTTTATAGCAGGCAAGAAGAAGCTAACTCACTTTTCATTAATTAATGATACTGTCAAGTTAATGGCTTCCCTGCATTACTTAATCTCGACAGTCCATTAAGTCTAGAGCAGAAATTTAATTATTTATGAAGAGTTTAGGTCCCTACTTTTTTGTATTACACAGTTATCTTATAATGTTCAGGTAATCTTTATAAGGAGTACCTAATAGTTATTAGTTATATTGGTGAACGCTTGTTTGTTTAATTGAATACTTCAAGGATGACTAGTTAGATCACAAATCTCCGAAACTGTGAGAACTAGGCATTTAGATGTTATAATACTAAATATAAATTCGCTTTTCGGCCTCTTTGTTGAAGATTTTGTTAAGACATTTCTTAGCCATCTCCTGTAACAAATTTATTTTATGGCTAAGTAGTTAAAAATCAAAAGGATGACGTTTAATAATATCGTCTGGCGCGTCGACATTTTGACAGTAATGGCACCGACTTTTAATCAGGTAAATGTTTACGTCTCAACTGTCGCGCCCGGTAAAATTCCTAATTCCATTGGTTATGTCGCATGTGAAATTTAATGAAGAATTTCTCTGAAAACTGGCTTTTATTTCAAATTTGTCCTTTTTAAAGGTTTTTTAAGTATTTATCAATTTTTTCTAACAAAATGTGACAACAGTCGTGC
The DNA here is from genome assembly GCA_012273795.1 of Dendrolimus punctatus. Classification (NCBI taxonomy): domain Eukaryota; kingdom Metazoa; phylum Arthropoda; class Insecta; order Lepidoptera; family Lasiocampidae; genus Dendrolimus; species Dendrolimus punctatus. Next base: position 10,566,091 of record CM022528.1, read on the forward strand.
CGTCGACACTCATAAATGTCTTTCTGTTGCGCTCGGGTTCTCTTCATTCTAGAGGAAGATACATTCTTGTCAGGTTTCATCCGTATATATCCAATAATATTTGACAAAAATTGTGTGTGTGTGCAATTCACACGCAGGAGCGATTCTAGATTTCGTGACGTCACATTTTTTAACGTTATAATATACTAGAGTTTACCCGCGCTGCGCGGTTAACCTCTAGTGCGTGTCTCTTGTTTATAGAGCAAGTGCTACAGGTTATATTATATTACATTTTTATGTATTTGCGCACAGAATTCACTTCATTTATATCGTTAATTATATACCATCCCCGTCTATCTGTCAACAAAATAAATTAAAAACTTGAACAAAAAGGCCAAATGGTCAAAATGACCAATAGGCCAAAATGACCAAAAAGGTCAAAATTATTAAAAAGGCCAAAATGACCAAATAGGCCCAAATGACCAAATAGGCCAAAATGACCAAAAAGGTCAAAATGATCAAAAAGGTCAAAATGATCAAAAAGGCCAAAATGACCAAATAGGCCAAAATGACCAAATAGGCCAAAATTACCAAAAAGGCCAAAATTACCAAAAAGGCCAAAATGACCAAATAGGCCAAAATGACCAAAAAGGTAAAATGGTCAAAAAGGCCAAAATGACCAAATAGGCAAAAATGACCAAAAAGGCCAAAATGACCAAAAAGGCCAAAATGACCAAATAGGCCAAAATGATCAAAAAGGCCAAAATGACCAAATAGGCCAAAATGATCAAAAAGGCCAAAATGACCAAATAGGCCAAAATGACCAAAAAGAAAAAATGACCAAATAGGCCAAAATGACCAAATAGGCCAAAATGACAAAATAGGCCAAAATGACCAAATAGGCCAAAATGACCAATAATGACAAAAGGTCAAATGACCAAAAGGCCAAATGACAATAGGCCAAAATGAAATTACCCTTGTCCATCCTCAGTATTTAATTTACATACGTGCCGAATTTCAGCCAAATCGGTCCAGTAGTTTTCCGTAAAAGCATAACAAACAAACAGACAAATATCATTTTATCCGGAAACTATCCATTTTCGGGATAAAAGTATCCTATGTTCATCCTCGTATCGAAAATATATATATACTGAGTTCAGCCAAATCGGTCAGTAGTTTTACGTGAAAACGGAACAGACAGACAGACAGACAGACAGACAGACAGACAGACAGACAGACAGACAGAGTTACTTTCGCATTATAATATTAATAGGGATAATAGGGATTTCAGCTTTGAAACACGGAATTTGAAGTATTAACGAAAAACTTCAATACATTCCCAACTCCATCTGTATGAGCATAGTGTTTAAATGATTAAATATAATAAATGTATTCTATCTAATTCTCTCTCACAGGCTTAGTCCAATAGTTTTATATATTTATCTCTTTTTAGTGCCGTTTTTTCATTTCATCGAGTTTCAAATCACAATGATTCTAAAGAAGTTTTATTTCAAAAATGACTGTCATACATAGACGAAATAATGAACGGTAATGACGATTTTATAAGGGTTCTATCTATGCCAAGATGGCCCGGATCTAAAAATGGCACATCATAATAGCTTTCCGATTTATCAAACAATGTCGAGTTAAGTTGGTGCGGTGGAGCTATGCCAATACGATAAGCCATAGATCGCTGTGATAAATGTTCGGGCGGTTGTTGAATGGCCCTGCCGGCGCCAGGCGGTCTGTTACTGCTCACAACATAAAGAAAAGATTTGCAATGATAAAAGACCCGCTTTGCAGCACGACCTCATTATAACATTACCTTGATTCAGATAAGAAAACGTCGTAAGTACTAAAGATTTAAAGATTGTAAAAATTACATAATATGCGCCGCTGTCGTTGTATTTCTACTGTTACGTTTATCATAGACGTAATTTAAAAAATGGATAGTTTCTTTAGCATGTGCACTGAGATATCACATTACTTATTGCTATTAACCGTTTTAAAAATTAATTATAATATTAGGTATGATTAAACCATGAAAAAAGATAACAAAAAATCAAGCTAATCTTGCGCGACTAGATAGCGTTACAGTTCAATATCCTCTCGGTTTTTGACGTTTTGTTATTAAAAATAATTTTCCTAAACGAAATAATGCAAGAATTGAAAGTCTTATCTTTTAGATTTTAACCTGTTATGGCCAATTCATTCAATCAATTGTTTTTAATTTTATTAATGAAACGACATTTAATTTAATACAAGAATGCAAATCATTTAGCATTGCGTCTAATAAAACATATCATAATTCCTTACAGTATGTATTTATAGAAAATTGTTGACACATTTTAGCCTTTACAAAATTCCATTCACCATAAATTATGACGCTCTTGTCATCGTAATGAAATATGTAATGTATCGTGAAGTAGGTACTATCGTATAGAATAGATTACCTGTTCTGACTGAACAGTGACAACATTGTAACCATAAAAGATAAGAGAGGTAAAGACAGTTTCCAACGTAGGTTTGTCTCGAATAACATTTCCGTGTTTGTGCAAAACTGCGTTCAGACCACGCTGACCCTATTGAGTCAAAAGTAATCTTGACTTCAGGCATCGATATAAAGTTTGGGTCTTTATTGGCTTCGTATATTTCAACGGATGAGAATGAACGGATATTCGCTTGAGCAAGTACTTACTTATTTCCTTATTATCTTTTGATCATGGCCTGATCGTTGTGAAAAAATGAAATTCAGCAATACCTATTTATTTAAGAGATAAAGATAGAAATTATAAAGAAAAATCAATCAAATCACATAACGGAAATTCAAACTTATCAGATGAATAAGGTGACATATTAGTTGTACGTACATACATTTATGTGCTGTACACTACTTTAGATGCGTTCCGTTAGTAGCACACAACGCCCAAAACGCTCCGTAAACCGTTCCACATGTCGACTACAGTCGTTATGGTCGTGGTGAAAACGTCACTAATGACGCCACCAGTTTTATGCCACAGTGCTCACAACGACCTATGTCAAAATGTGGGTCGAAGTAAGCGTTGACAATAGAGTATTAATTCTTTCTGTCTTGACTTTAAAAAGTCGCGAATTTCAAATCCACCAATGACATTTGTGTATTTCATCGTTAATGACATCAACTTTTCATAATCCGTTCGACTAGAATTTAAGATTGTATCGTTCGCAAGCAAGTGGAACAGGAAAAATCGAATCGTGAACCTGGTCGTTGTGAGTCTCTTCTGGAATAGGCTACGCTATGTTTATACAAAATATATTTCTATAATGGTAATGGTAGTATTGCTTATTCTCAGATACTGACATATAGTCATTGACTGTTCTAACATACTATCACAATTATTTTCGAAACTGTCCTTTAGAGTTTGATAACTCCATCGTAATATAGATATCTTGAATGACATAAACAGACCTTGAGGAAGTGATTTATTTTTTATTTATTTATTAAATATTTATAAATTGAATAAACATAGCAGCCTCGCGTTTCTCGTCTGTGTATTTCTATTCATCTCTGCACATCTCTGAACTCTAAACTAATTTCGTGATCAAGTCAGCTCTAGTTACTCGCCTAGAGTTATAATTAAGGTTGTTAACGTTGTCTGTTGAGTTAGTACCAAGGTTTTATTAACTTAAGACGTTATTAAAAATAATCCAGTAGGAATATAAAGTAAAATAAAACCGACCCAGAAAGGGCATAAAACTCAATTCAACATTAAAAATACGTTCAAAACTTTTGGGACTCGTCTCATAAATCTTGAAGACACTAACTTTCGGGATATTTAAACTGGATCGTGTTTAGTAAAGCCGTCTACACACATTAAAATTTTAGTAGTCGAAGATAGTATAAAAAGATTTTGTGGTAAATATTCAGTCTATTCAACAAATGGTTGAAGTTTGTCTCCGTAAAATCAAGCGAGACAGTAAATCACGTTAATTAATTAGAGACTGACATTTCCGCAGCTAAGATGCTTAATTTTTAATTTTATAGAATGTAATAAACCTCTGAAGCTTATTTGATAGGTACCTGCATAATTACGACATCTCAATGTTGTGTGTACAATCGTTACAGAAGCCTATTGCATGTAATTGCAATTTCTTATGAAAAATGGGATAGTTCCGGGATGAAAATATATTGGTCTCTCTGTTTGTTATGCTTTTACAGAAAAACTACTAGAAGTACTGGATAATTTTTTTTGTAATATTGTTTAATTGTCGTTTTAACACCGAAAATTGTCATAAATACTTTCATCTCGGGAGATAGGATAGTTGCGATATAAAATGTAGTGAATATTCCGGGGGCAAAAAGCACTAAATGAAACTTTTTTAGAATATAACCTGTATTGAAGTCCACTCTTTAAACAAGAGACATGTATGTAATAAATCGGCGAATGGTTCTAGTTTATACACTTTAAAAATGTGAAAAAATCTGGAGGGATCATTAGGACGAGGAGATTCTGAAAGTACAATTTTTAGATTTATATCTGTCTATCTGTCTATTTTTTAGAGCATCTCGTGAAAACAAAACTAAAGTAAATGGATTTAAATGAAACTAGACATAGTACTAGCTTTTATCCCGAAGTGTAACATTAGAATACTTATATCCTGATAAATAATGTCGTTTCCGTGGGATGGACGAAAATAGCGAAAACGATGGCATTGCGATCGCATCATTTTTTGAAAGTACTGAACGTATATGAAAATCGACATCGTATTGGCTTACAACCCAAGTTTACACATAGGATACATTTTATCCAGATAAATGAAGTCATTACAGTTACTACTACCTATCACTGATTAAATAAATAAAATCATCAAAAAATTAAATTCAGTTACGATTTTTTAAGAGCTAAATAATTATAATCTGACACGATTAAACATAGTTAATTGTTTTATACAGTCTTTACTCAATACATGGCGGCTATGTTTAACTTTTACATTGCAATTTTATAGCGTTGCGGTAGGGTCATTAAAACATTTAATTTTCTAACAAATTTCACCCATATTTTACAATAATTTTGTGAAAAACTGCTTGTGACAAATATAAACAGATGGAGAGACGGAAGGACTAACAGATGGCGGAAGGAAATAGCAATTTATAAGGCTGCTCTTTTTATCAAAATTTCTACGGAATCTTTAAAGTATCAGACAAGTTAGTTTTATTTGTCAACGTTCGTACCAATGCGAGGGATTCAAAAGCTTTGAAGTATATACATTTTTTGTTTTTAGAATATAAACGACATGAACACAAAGGGATATCGAAACCTCTCGCGAGAATGCCACTCATCCGATTGATTTTGCGTCGTATCACACATGGGATTCAACGGAAATCACGTTATGTAACTTCCTTTTGGATTACCTTTACTTTTTTCGTACGAAATACCTTCTCGCGGATGATCCAATGAGTTGGCATAAAGCTATCTATCGGAATGAAACTGCTCACTTATTTCTTTGCATGAAGAAATTCAGATCTTTCTTGTTATTTTTCTTAGAACTTATGTAACGTTTATTCGTATTTTAAAGTAAATTTTAAAATGTTACTCTTTAAGGCAGTGAATGAAATTAACTGTAACAAAAATTTAATCCTGTTTTCAAAAAGAAAAATACAGTAATTCCAAATATATGTAAGTATATTTGTTTAATACACAACACCTTAAACAACCTTGATTAAAATAAGCCTTAGACAGATTTATAGAAGAAAAAACACCCTTGTCAAAATAATGAACTTTATGGTCGAATAAATGAAGGAGTCAAGGGTAAATAATAAATCTTTTTTGTTATCCAACATAAAACGAAGTGACATCAGCGATTGTATAAAATAAGAATAATTCAAATAATATTTTGTGGCACCCAACATTATTTATTATATAATTTGCTAACCGAGATGAGAGAAATTCTCTTTTGTAATACACAACCTATGATGCACAACATAATCTATTTCATTTTAGCAATTCTAAGCGATCTCGACTTCCTTTGTGAGTGTAAACAAGAAATGTTAAGTTGTTTTAGGGGAAGGTATAGGAAATAAATTGTACTTAACGTCTAGCCGACGGCATTAAGGGCGGTGTTAAAGCATGTTAGGGCAAAACAAATAAAGTTGATCCCCAGCAAAATGCATGGGGCTTGCCCACTGTAGAAAGACACATATCTAAACTATTGTCCTGCAAAATTGGCTTAGGGGAATAGAATGAGTGGTTGTTTTGGAAAATACCTCCGTCGGATTGGAAGGGAGCCTGATTCCAGGTGTCATCATTGTGACACTTGCCTGGAGGGCACGTCTCAGCACGCGATACAAACCTGCTTTGCTTGGGCGGACTATTGTTGCGAGCTGATAGGTAGGCCAGGGAATGACTTGTAGCTGTAAGCTATAATTGGCCCAATGATTGACAGTGACGAATCGTGGAGAGCGTTCCAAACAGAAGGAGGTAGCGGAAAGGGAAAGGGAAGACGCAGTTCCCTCAGAACTGATGCGCCGCCGGAGATTAGGGCGTCGAAGGAAGAACTACCACCAACTCCTTCCGCCTTAACAATGGTCTGAGGCAGTGAGACGGGGAATTTCACAGCTTCAACAAAGGCCCTGAGATAGCGCTGCGATGAGTTACAGTACGCGTATCTAGTGAAGTACGCAGAGAGGGTGAGAGGAGAGAGGGTGCAACACCCAGTCTGCACGATAACAAATAAGCTTAATGAGCCGACGCTTATATATTTGGTACCCCAGACTCTGACATTACAGCGTTGCAGTGGAACACCTATGTGGTTTAGTTGGTAGGTCAGAACATGCTATCGGAAGGCCAACACTACTTTACTGCTTTCCCTGGGTGGCAGAGCTCCCATGACAGATTACACCTCGTTTAAAAATATAAGGGGAATGGAATAACCACAGGAGTGTTTCTGTTGGGTATCAGGTGGTCGCCGTGAGTCATACACTAGCACTTGCTTGTCCTCAAGCAGTGGCTTTTGTATAACGTATAACCTAAACAAATCTTTAGCAGTTCTGGGAAAAGAAATATTAAACTGTAGTGGTTAATTGCTAATTCTAAGTATATTATTGTAGGGTTGTCATTTGGCTAAAGGGATTGACACTGCATAAATTGGACCTGGACTATATATCGACTAGGGCCTAGAACAAATTCTGTGTCACACGTAACTCGCCAAATGCCGCTACGGCGGCGAGACTCGTTTCACTACCTACAGGCACAATGCTTTGAATATTCCTTGAGCCTCAATGGCTCTGATAATCTTAAATCAAATAATCACCACCATCAATCGAGTATAAATATTATATCAATTTCTGGTTTGTTTTACGAGTCATACAAGTGAATTAATCCTAAAAAACAAACTCAGATCAATGACCAGCTTAGCGTCTCACCGTTGAAGCCACCTGATCCCTCATTTTTATCTTCCAAACACGCGTGTCTACTTAACGGAGTTTTCGCGCTTGCGCAAATTGAAGCGTCGAGCAATAACCGTAAAATGTATAACTCCCTTTCAGCATGTTGAGTGAATCTTATTTATATTTAATGAACCATATGTTACAAGACTTATTGCAAAGAGTAGCAAAGAGTCTTTGAAAACAAAGAACCATAAAGTCTATTAACTTAAGAATCGATTAAAATTGATCACTAATATTAAAGATAAGTTTGCATATTCATATCTAAAACTTTAAGTTATGTTTGTAACTGTATCTTTTATTGCTAACTGACTCATAATGTAAATACGAGTAGAAGACAGCTATAGCATATTAGTTATAATAGAAATCCACTAGGTGCACTGACTCCCAATCGACGTACAATTAAGGATTTAATAGACGTGCCTAACCTCCATTATTTTTATCAATTGGCTAGAGAACACTTAAACCTAGTTAGTTTTAGGGCCGCTTGCATAAGGATGCTTAAATTTATATAAGAAACGCAAATCGTATTTAACACCTTTAAATACAATTAGCGTCCTGCACAACGCAAAATTGGCCTCTAAATATGTTTAAAAAATATTACTAATGGCCCTTAATACTACTAGGTTTTAGTGTTCTCATTTCTTTTTTTCTTGGAGAGGTTCCAGGTTCGATTCCTGGTACGGTAAATTTCGGAAACAAACTTTTTCTGTTATTTATTCTGGTCTGGCTGTCTGGGATCGGCTTCAGAGTAGTCCGTTGTATATTGCCTATAACACAAGCGTTACTTGCTTAATTTGGGGATAAACAACATGTGCGTTTGCCTGCCGGTTATTAATTAAAAAAAACATAGTTAATCAAAAAATTATTTATGCCAAAATTACACATACATATACATTTTATTTAATAAATGTAAACTCACGGTAAAGTATAGTTTAATGCAAAACATAAATAATCTCAAACTAAATTGACTGCAGTACGAGTTGCAATAAACTAAGAATCAGTTTAAGCCTTTGGTTAACCAAATCAATTGTAGTGGTGTGTTCAAGTTATCCAATTAGTTATATTTATAAACTACCCTTACTCAACAACATAAGTTAGTTATACCGTAATAGGTATACAGGAATGCTATAATATTGAAGTTTGTATTCTAAAATTGAACATCTAGTTTGACCGTCACTTTTTAATACCTGGCTTTATTTTCATGTTCACCAGTACTTTTTAACATTCAAGTTTACCGCAGGCGATAAATTGGCGGCACGCTTTTATGAAGCGAAATGGAAACGAGACAAAATATGATATTAGATACAAGGTTGACCATACTTTTAATATTTAATAAAGTATAAAAGCCATGAATATTACAGCAATGTCCTTAGAATGTAATGGTACTAAAGCAGAATTAATTATGTTGTTCCTAACACCATTGGAAAAGTGATTAGTAAATTATTAATTTTTACATTGAATTATTCGATATCGTTATTAGAGGTTAAACGATATTTTTTCTAAAGTTTAGATTGGGCTTATGAGCATAATAAACTTTCTTATATAGGTACTTTTGGTAAAGTAGATGATAAGAAAATCTTATTTAATGTATCACGGATGTTGTCCACTTGACTTTTGATTCAAACCCTTACCTACTTACAAGTTCCAGTACACATACGTTTTCGTGTCCAAAATCACGAAAAAGTCCCAGTAATTTGAGCCATGTGCAAAAATAGAGTGCCCCTAATTATAATTTTTACCAGTTTCTACGTGTAATATTTGAAACGTATCTATAGATAAAAATAACACACTGGTAATATTCTTAGGGTAATCGCTTAATGTACACTTATCTGTGTATTTATACAAATAATATATTTCTCTCGCTTAATCTAATACTCACATTATCCAAAATGTTGCCAAACTAAACGACTTTTTAATGACATCTATCATAATATTCGTACGGAAGTACGTGCAATAGGGCTAAACCTGATGCAAAAGTAACTGAAATATTAATTAGGAAGAAAAACAGTAAAGTTCACTTTTTTGGTTAGCGTTATTAAAGGGGCCACTTTTAAAGAATCACTTGATTAATTGACACGTGTCTAGATACGTGTACGACAGTGAATAAAGTAGTATTTTATTTCGATAATTTTCATACATACATACATACATAACTTCACGCCAGGTCTCTTGCGGGGTAGGCACGAACAACAGAGCGCCATACAGGCCCATTCTTACACACCTCACTTGCTTCTTTGACATTCATAGCTCTTGTCATGCACGCTCGTCTGTTCTTAAGGCTCCTGACATCACCTTCTGCTAATACATGATCAATTTGATCATGGAAGGTGTGTCGTGGCCTTCCGCGACTTCTGCATCCATCCACTTTTGCATTGTATATCTGTTTAGTCATTCTTTTATCATACATTTTTTCCACATGCCCGAACCACCGGAGCATTCCTTTCCTTACCTTCACCCCGACACTCTCTTTCAGACCAACTCTCTTTCTTACTTCGGTATTACGAACGCGGTCCGCGAGCGTCACTCCGCAGATTTTGCGCAGTGCTCGCATCTCGACGGTGTTTACTCTACTTTCATGCTCTCTATTCCATACCCAACTCTCGCTTCCATACGTGAGCGTAGGTACCAGAACCGTGTTGTGTATGGTAAGCTGGGCCTTCTGGCTGAGGTTCTTAGTGCCTAGAAGTTTACCTAACGCTCCATTCACACTATTCCCCAAATTTACTCTTCTTTCTATGTTAGCGGTGTACCTTCCATACCTGCTAAAAGCACATCCAAGATATACAAACTCATTCACTTGTTCCAGCATAACATCATCGACCATTATCCTTGCATTCGTTCTGGTTTCTTCTCTTTCAAACACCATGACCTTTGTTTTCTTCGCATTCAAATGTAAGCCTCTCGCCTGACAGTCATCTTTCATCATTGTGACTAGTGTTTGCAGTTCTGATGGCGATTTGGCTAAAAGCACGGTATCATCCGCATACAGCAAAGTGCTAACAACTAGATAACCCATCCGCACCCCAACATCCATCAATCTTAATCTCTTGAGACAATTGTCTAGATATAGGATGAACAGCAAAGCCGACAGCACGCAGCCCTGCCGGACGCCAATATTGACGTCAAACCAGGGCGACAGGCTGCCGTCCACCCGCACGCATGCCATACAGTCCTCGTAAGTGGACTGGACAGCACGCAGCAATTGGCAATTAACCCCATATCCGGGCAATATGTCCAAGAGGTGTTTCCACACAACCCTGTCAAATGCTTTCTCTAGATCCACAAAACCGCATAAAAACCTTCCGGCCCAAAGCCAGCTGCTTTTCCACGATATTGCGGAGCGAGAAATCTGTGAAAGCGGCATCTATGGGCACTCTGTTATTTGGTTTGAACAGAAAATAAAATCTTTTAAAATTTCGAATAATGGTTACCCTGGAGACGGTACAACGGGTGGGCGGCTCTTACGAACATCGATCCGTCGGGACGCGACGCGACGGCCGCCGACATTCCGTAGTCCGTTGCCAGACGCCCGCGCCGACCTTCCACTATTTACTTTTGATCAACTTTTATAACCCCCGAACATATACCCTTCACCTTTCAAGTTAAACTCAATTTTTTGCTTTTCATGCTATATTTAGAGTTAAGTATAATAGATTCTCCTCCACAACTATAGTAGGTACGAGAGCCTTAAGATTATGATTATAAGCAGAAAAGAAAATAATAATTATGTTATTTTGTGTTTGTTATTTATAGTAAAGTTTAATTTTTAACTAGATTTACTTTGAGTAGGTTATAATAATTCCTCAAATTTTTTAAATTTTTTGTTTATGTCGCTTAATAATATTCAATTAATAGTAGAAATAATTACTTGATATGAACCTATTGGCAGACAAAGACATAAAATTGTCTCGAGCGCGCGAGCTAAAAAAAACATGTCATCACCATAAAGGTATTTATCGTAAGCGACATTTGTACCTAAATAGCTTTTTTAGACTAAACTCTGGTGAACCAAAACTTGAAAGTTTTAATATAAAATTATATTTTAAAATATCATTTGCAGCAAAAAACTTTTAAGGTACAAATATCGCTTACGATAAAATGTCGATAAGGACATACATATTTGGTATATAATTATATGCCAGTAAAATTTAGAATAGAAAAATATATTTATTTGTAAAAAGAGTATAAAAAATTGGTTTATTAGTAAAAAGGGTAGATAGATGGTGTTCTGCAGGTAAATTATTTTATTAATGATGTTAACGCATTTTTGTTTTACTATTTGGAATATTATCTATATTGTTAAACTTACTTCATTTGCGTATTCAAAGAGGTAAATAATATAGCGTTTATTTGTATTTTTCAAACTAAACTACTATATCTAACTAAATACTTTTACATTGTACAACACAAGTTAATGGGAAAAAATGTGTTTGATTATTACATATAGGTATACATAATGATATGTTTCTTATATAGATTCACTTCAAAGACTAGTAATTTAATAATTATATCATCATGTTTGACAGCTTATGCATGCATTATTAATTTGTTAATAGAGCGTATAGAATCACGGCAATATTTACGCTATAATCAGTTTTTGCATTATTAAACAAATACAAAATGTAAAGACAGTTTTATGGTATAAATATTATAAAGATATTTAAACCCTTACATTCTATCTTATCATCATATTATATAGGTAATGGGCCGGTCACATTTGTCTCGAGACTGATGACCAATGATGTGTTGAAGTGGAGACTGCGTTTTGCTAATCGCGGGGTAAGTCCGCTTTGAACCGGTAAATTAATGATCTGAGTAAGGTCTCTTATAGGAGCTGAATGGGGAAAGCAGAGTTCTGAGATATATGGTGCAAACTTGGGAATGTCTGCATCCACAAGTCGACTGTGATTGCCTGAGGACTAAGGATGAAGACGAAAAAACAAACTATTCACTCTTGTCGTCATGCTCATACTTAAACAATGACTATTGATTTTAATATTAATTAAATAAATTATTTAAGTTTCTGTTTCTCGTTGATTTGCAGCAAATCAAAGATGGTAACGCAAGTATTTCCATGGGATATAGTATCGAAATGTTAAGCCTTCATTTATTAGCAAATGTTAATCGTTCTTTAAGCTTTCTGAGTGCGGAAACTATTGACCACATTCGTGTCTAAATAGCAATTAAATCTAGTAGTCTGTGAATAATCTCGTCTGTCATCCGTTCGTCCTCAACTACTTCGTATTGGGGCCTATCCTGTCATCACTTAGTGCCAAGGGATTATTTATTTGTTTGTCCGCCGCTGTAATTACAGTCGCAAATCCATGGACGGATCCCGTTTAACTGGTCTCGTTAATATTAATCTGATTAAATATAATGTCAATGTACGTGTGGATAGACAAATATTTAATACGGAGAGAGCAGAGGCAACCTAGATTATTTATAAGCTTCTTAGTGTAAGAAGCAAATCGATAATCACAAAAAAGAGATACATATATTAAATTAAAAATTAGACGTCGCTACGTTCAGAGGGCTTCAAGACTAATATAAAGATCAATTGAAATACAATTACAAATAAAATAAGAATAATTTTTATTTTGCTATTAATCGACGAAAAATTAAAACTTACATAAAATACTACATGATGAAAGTATTTTTAGTTAATCGACTATTATCTGACTGTGACAATCAGTAGTACTGTGTAATACTTGCAACAACTCAGAAGGGTTTTTGGGAATAAAAGAACTGATCACTATACTTATAATCAGAAAACCTTACGGCTTACATATATTTCATACACTGACTTTTTCAATCGACAAGGATTTTTAGAACACCTCGCCATCCCTAAACAATTTCACATTATAAGAACACTTAGCAAATAGGCACAACCGATAGCGGATTGAAGTTGAAGTAGTGAATACCGTCTATATACAATTGAGAGATTTTGAATTATAATCTGTACACAATCACTGCATATTAGAGATAAATAAATATCCTTACATAAAAATATGTTAAATTATAGAGAACTACTTTCTCTATGCAAAACAAGCGCTGCTCACCGAACAAATAAAAATAAAACATTATTATTTAATTAAGAAAATGGTCGATTGTATCGCGTAGAAATAACAGGATACATAATAAAAATCATTAACTTTAAAAAGAAACACGAAAAGAACAACTATGGTACTAATAACTGTAACAACTAATACTATATAACTATAGTAGTAGAAGTGCTCTAGCAATCATATTTGTGAGCAATTAGAATTCTGTAGTCGCATAAAACTGTTTTAGCTTCTTTCCATCTCAGTATTCTGCAAGAAGTCTAGAACTTTCCGGGATAACATCTTCGGTCTCTAATATTTATCCATATTCAGTCTCTGCCCAGTTTCTACTTCCATACTTTTACCATACCATTGGTAGAACATTGACATTAGGTATTTGTATGGAGTTAATATCAGATTTTAACTAGCAGTAAAGTAAATGAATGGATGCTGAGATATACAAACCCGGTATAAATAAAAACCAGTGGAATAGGATAAAACATAAAATAATATAATTTCCACTTTTATTTATATTAATAATATAAAGAGGAGGTTAGTCTCACAATGAGGGATATTGAAGACGCACGCAAGATGCAACCCGGATTAAACACTACGGAAATGATGATGAAGATTTGCCAAGACTATAAAATACCGGAATATTTCACGCGGTATCTAAGATCGGATCTATCAAGGTCAAGGAAACTATACTATTTTCCAGGTTAAAAAGTATCCCATGTCCATCTTCGCTATTGCAATAAGTTTCATGTTGGCATGTTCCTTTGCAAAGGAGAAAGGACAAACAAAGACACAATCAACCTAACAAACTCTTACATATTTTTAATATGTAATTGTGTATTTAAATATTTTTTCATATAGGTAAAATTAACACAGTATACAAATGCCACTATAAAACATAAGATTAACTGGTTTTGATACGGTACCCTTAAAAACAAGTCATTGTTCCGGAAATGGAATGAAGAAAGTGGAAGCGTGCCAAGTTTGTACTAAATTACTTTTGCCAGCAACAAAAAATAAAGTAAAACAATCATAATGTCCCACTTCAGGGATTTCACACGAAAGTGAAACCTGATTAATGATTCATATGACATTAATTATTAAGTAGTTTTAATTGATATTTTTAGGTAAACGAGTTATCAAACGTCTTCCAGCCCGATGGACTAACGACTTGCGTAAGGTTGCCAGTAGGCACTAAACGAGAAAGGCGGAGGACCAGGATGTGAAGCATGTCCAGTAGTGAACTGCGATTAACTGACGACGAATTAATATTTTATCAACACTTACTTATTTTTTATTATTTAAGGCTAACAGCAGTCGTCGTTTGTTCACACGAGACTTGCAGTTTATATTCATATCTTTTGAAGGACCCAGCAAGATATCGAAATATATTTAATTTTTTTATATGTTTATGTACAAAAAAATAAGATAAAATTCCTGTAACAAAACTACGTTTTAAACAGTATTCATTCATATTTATGCCGACGTTTCGGATTATTTTCAGTAGCCGTGATCATGGAAGACAAAGATGTCAAGTGTCTTACTTTTCTTTCTTGTACGGTTATGGCTCCAAAGCAATTAAATTAGCATTGATTTTGCCAATGCCATATGTCAAATAAAATATTTTATTGAAAAACAACCTCTTGCCTTAATTTAGCATTTTGCATTGCTCCACAGAAACCGATCCTTTTTAGCTACATTTTAATTGGACATATTGTACACAATGTTTATTTTTTCAAAATCAACCGCTACGAATCATGACAAGGGTAATCGATTTTAAAAAAAGCTAATTATACCATTTAATTTTTCTTCATAATCGGCCTCGAAACTCCTTTGAGAGTTTTTTGCCATCTAGCATAACTAACATAACGTATTTATAGAGAAATCCCGACGCGCGAGTCTGACTAGCTCTCGGCTGTTTTGTTTCAAATACTCCTATTAAGATTTTTAATATTCCAATATATCAGATTTGCCAGGTGGTAGGGTATTTGCCCGACTGGATGGCTACCACCCCTGGTCTAA
The DNA here is from genome assembly GCA_012273795.1 of Dendrolimus punctatus. NCBI lineage: Eukaryota > Metazoa > Arthropoda > Insecta > Lepidoptera > Lasiocampidae > Dendrolimus > Dendrolimus punctatus. The sequence goes on from CM022528.1 coordinate 10,581,574, forward strand.
AGTATGTCGCCCTAACAAACTTGAGTTGAATTCCGGCATTACTGACCAGGTTCCAGTCTCCCTTAAGAGAGCAGCAACGTATTTGTAGCACCTTTGGTGTTCAAATGTCCATAGGCGATGGTAACCGCTTCCCATTAAGTGGGCCGTCTGACTGTCTACTGAACTCCTGCAATAAAAAAAAATCAAGTTATATAAGTTACATACTCGATTACTACTCTATACGTCCCATGCAATTCTAGTAAAAAGTAAAAGTGCAAAATCTATTTATTACTCAATAAAATTAGCACAACAATAAACTTAAAGATATGTTCCGAAAAGTGGAGGTATATCTTTTTTTTATGTTCTTCAAATCAGATACATTTGCTTTTTCTTATTAATTTTATTCATGTTTATTAATCGTGGTAACGTCGGGCATAAACTAGGAGCAGGTGGTACGTCGATCCAATATATCGACACGCCAGATACGTAATAACTTGTCTTTTTGCTTTGAAGAATAAATTTCTTATAAGCAGACTAATAGCAACAACTAGTCTTTTTGTTATTATTTACATATTCAAATATCACTACTTACATTAAAATTTTAAATTCATGTTTTTTTAATAGAAAGCTGCAAGATATGTTACAATAAAACAAACGAAGCAATGGAGGAGTGTAACTATAGTTAGATTAAGATTATAAGTTTTATGTTGATCATCTGTGTATATATTATACATAAGAATATCTGGATTACTTATATAAGTTTCTGGAGTGTTTTTTTACGTGTTTATTTTTTCTAACATAACTTTATAGTTGAAAATATAATATACGGCACAAATAATGTTCGTCAGCAACCGGTACATTAAAACGCTCCGTTATTAAACGTGATTACTGTATAATGTAATTTATTAGTCATTTCTAAAGAACGTAAAATGCCATAGTAACTGGGTTTAAACAGGATAAAGAATTTGTAGGTAGCAGTTAAGAGAGTAATTGGTTCAAAAACAGTCGAGTATAACAACTTAGCAAGATACATACCGACTACTCGTTACCATAATTACGTTTTTGTGGATGTGGGAATGTTTTATAAACCACTCACTGTCAGAGGACCACAATCTACGTGGTTTCTTGTGTGCAGAAAGCAGTCTTCGAAGTAGTATAAGATTTGTAGTAACTACCGGATGCTCCGATCAAACTACGCCGGTGTTCCGTCAAAAATCTGAACGAGGGTAGCGGGACTCTAGCCGAGCCGAAGCCGCGGCCTTGGATGGGCCCGCTTCAGGTTTCAGAGCGCATCTTTCCTTTTACCTAGGATCAGGGCCCCCAAAGATTAAATAATCACATCTAAGCGAGGTGGGTGCGCGCAAAACACCTGCACGCCCCCTTTTTGCAGCTATGATTCAGGTAACGACTCATTATATCCCCGAGGGTTGTAACCCGTAGCTTTGCGTCATTTACAATAATTTATTTAAAAAAATCTCATTTTGTTGGTTAGTAACCCGCAGGTATGATTCTATTCTATGACTATGGAGCAACATGTTTGTATTTGAAGCCTCTAAACATTTATTTGTTATTTTATTTCAGGAAATGTACTTCGCTTTATTGCCTTACGAGTAATTAAGAATAAAGACTAATTAACAATTTCAAGTTTATTATATGTATTAATATTTCCGTATACAATTCGGAAATTGCCATAGTTGCTTGTACTTGGGTACATATGTAACTTCGAGAACACAAATATATTACATTTGATGCACCTGTATTATTCTAATACCATTTTTCCTTATACAATTTTAATACAACGTGCGCTATTCCTTGGTTCGTAAATGTCTGACAAACTGAAATAGATGCAGAATGCAAAACACCGCTTTAAAGTTCATCATCCTCAGCGCTATTCAAAACATGCTTCATAATGAAACACCTCGGAATGACAGTGTGGACATGACTTGTTTCTTATGTAAAAACATATTAAAATTTATTTGCCTATCAACGTTTAGTTTTATTTCCTGGTTTAGTTTAGTTTTACTTCCTAGTAAAACTAAATGTTGGCAAACTTGGGTCCTCCCGAGGATGTTATAGGATGATACATTTCTGAAAATACATACTAATATAACTACTGTATCTTAAATTGATTACGTATGTTTAAAGACAACAGGGAAAAACGTTAAGCAAGTTTAGTTTATCTTTCTGCGATACTGTACATTTGTATATTCGACCGACCTTCCTATACATGTGTATACGCTCTTTATAGTTCAACAGTCTATAATCCATATTAGGTAAATATGCCAACAAACGCAGTACTTTTTAAATTATTTAACTATGATTAGGATAGCCAGGAGGTGTTCAAATTTTTATTTAATTCAATTCGTATTTCTAGCTACCATCTTTTCTTCTAAACAAAACTACATTTTCCAGAGAACCTTATCAAACATATCCGTTATTTTTGGCGAATAAAAAAATTGTAAAATTAAAACGTTTAGTATATCAAGTTTACTAAAAACATTATGCTCATGGGCTTCAAATGAGGTTTAATATGGGGTTATGTCTAAAACACTTTATAACATTGATTTGGGAGGTTTTTTGCATCTACGGAAAATGTGCTTTCACGTCGACTTTAAAATAGTGGTCAATAGGTACAAAACAATTTATTAACGATTCATTGAGTAACCTAATCAATGAATGAGTGGTGTTTTGTACGGTGAATGTAATGCTGATAGTAAGTAGATCCACCAAAATGAATCAATTTGATTGAAAAGCACGGAAATAAGGGGAGTCAACGGTATTCAATAACATTGAATGTATATATGGATCGCTGGTTGATACAACCAAACTCAAGACAAGATATGAACCGTCTCCTATCGGGTTGAGTCTGGAAAGCGTTCTTCCCTTCTTTATTCATTTTCGCATTAGTACGTGTCTATTTTTCACCTACATGTTAAGACAAGATAGCATTTTTTTATGTTTGTTATGGGAACTTTAAATACAAAGTTTATTTCTGTGACAAAACATGTTAAGTGAATGCATGATAATGCAATATACACTGTGGTGCAGTTACATAATCCACTTAGTACTGATTACAGAGTAAAAGAAGAAGACAATGGCATCAGGAAGTTATTTAACCTTAATGCTGGTTTAATGATTGGTAATTGATCATACACTTTCAACTTTCCCGTGACGATAAGTGTCTTTAAGGTTACAATATCAGCAATATTATTTAATGACTAGGTATGGCCACGACTTTGTCGTTGACTTGAAATTCGGCGCCTCAGTAGACACTACTTTAGATTGTGTTTATTTCTGAGTAAATCGGTACCAAGGCCGATGTGATAGCATAAAATGCGGATGAGTTATAGAAATTAAATAAAAATATCTTGAGTATTTAAACGATTGAACCGATATTGATGAAATTTTTTGGGCGTATTCAAGTTGATCCCGGAGTGGTTTCGATTTACAACTGAACCCGCTAGGTGGCGCCGGTAAACCCTCCTAAACAGTGGAACAGATTAAATGAATTTTTGTGTGAGTTCAAGTGGATTTTAGATACATTAACAATTGTTCCCAGCAGATGAGGCTGCAATGGGTTTTCAGGATTTTGCCTTTTTTGTGTATTGAATGGGTCTCGGGATGGGTTAGATGCATATATGAACCAGGTAAGTGGCGATGAAAACGGGTTCCAGGATTTAAGTCAATTATTTTTGCGTGTGTGCAAGTGGGTCATGGGATGCTTAGATTCATGATTAGACCAGGTACTGGACCCGGTAGGTGACGAGCTAAACGATGGACGATTTTGACGATCATTTGTTTTCCCAAGTGAATTCGGGATAGTTTAGATTAACATTTAGTAGATGGCTCTGCAATCGGGCTCCAGATTTTTATTTTTTAAGGGCAGGACAACGTCTGCCGGGTAAGGTGGTTAACTATAAAGATATTTATTTGTTGTATATTTACTGAAAACTCATCTAGCTAATAAAACAAAATTTCAGTATACGCGATGTTTTATTATCTAAAACCATTGAACTGTCGGTGTTTGATTTGAAAATAAAAAACAAAGTTTATGTAAAAATTGCTATTTATACGACGTAAAACAAACGAGCGTTTTTACAATTTTAACGCATTTAATGTAAGTAAACTACAATATAATATTATAATTATGTAAGGTTGCTACGAGGTTTTTTTAATAATAAAATATTAAAAAAAATGTATATCACTGTAAATACAGTTGGTGCGTAGTCTACACAGTGTACACACGCTGGTGGGCCTACTAAGTTGTTTGCCCATTCTGTAAAAATAGTACGCCTAACGAAGCGTATCGTTTGATGTCTGTCCCTTTGATTTGGACAGTGTGTTCGCAGCTTTGCTGCCACTAAAGTCATTAAAACGCAATGAAGCTTAAGATGTTAAAACATTAGATGGTATCGGTAATTTGATAGATTCTATCGTTTAAAATAAATGAATAATAGTAAGGGCTGATTATATTGGTCACTAACCGAAGTAATCCTTTTTTTTGTAAAGATAATAAATGAATAACGTAAGAATTTAGATTAAGACGTAAGGACAAAAATGTATTATTTAAATGACGTAGGTTTTGAATGCTGGCCGGAGAACATACAAGCAGCGATATTTTTTTTGCCTATTGAGTATATTGCTATAATTACTACAAGGTAACTTGCTGTAAATTCAATAACTGATCCGTTTCCCTAAAATGGGACGCCAGTACTTTTAGGCCATCATTAGTTAGATTAGGACCTTCATTGATTACTATCACCGATGAAGTTTGCGTCTAAATCGTAAACGAATAAGTAATTAGGATTTAAAAACACTTCTAAGCTAGGCATGTTTTTGAAAGTTTCCTGTGCCTCTTCTTCTCTTCAAACCACAACATGTTGCAAAGCGGTGGTGAATTAGATTAGACTCCCATAGAGTAAATATAACCAAAATATAAAATTAAATAATTAATATGAACAATTTGGCGGCAGGCTAAATAAAAACTTTAACATTACTCATTGACATCTTTATCTTCTATGATCACGGCTATCTACTGAAAACTTATCGAAAGGTCGGAATAAAAATAAAATAAAATGCCATGTTTAAATCTATTAAAACGTAGTTTAATTACGTACACTAGTTGCGAAAAGTAAAGAAAATACAAGATAACTAACTACCTTTAGTTATCTTGTATTTCTAAGGTAAGGTTACCGAAAAAATCTAATAATTTTAGAAAATTTTATAGTTTCTTCTATAGTATATAGATATTTTGTTATACTTATAAAGGCCGCGTGCCAGATAATATGATCTTCTAGAATTCCACCTAATTGTAGCATGAAAACATCCACCTATCACAGCATATATCAGGAAAATTCCGCACGCATATCAGCCCCTAACTGAAGGTAAGGTTTTGTGGAAAAACACATTATGATAAGAAATCATCAAACAATAAAGCGAGCTGGGGGAGCAAAGATATAAAATTTGCATTCGGTGCTCGCCCATATTCCCGCTTTGCATTTTTATGCTCGCAAGGGAACAAACGTGTTTTGGAAGCTAACGAGAATAAAAATGATGGCGGCAATTGATGAGGGCTTTCATTGTTATCTTGTTTTTGTTGGTCTTCGCTCTTTTGAACTGCGACTAAGGATCGTATCACGTCATACATTGTTTGCGTCCTCATTGAGTATCCAATCCCGCTTTATCATTTAACTTGTAGAAGACGTTCACCTTCAGCTTAGCATTCATTTATTTTTTCTCCTTCACTTCCTGGCAGTGTAAATGGGCGAGACATTTTTTCATTTGCATTAGTTTCTTTACCCACTACTTTTAGGGTTATGACCCTCTTCTTCTATTTTATTGTATAAAGATTTCTCACTAAATAAATCTTCAACTCAAATAATTTGTGGCAGATAATTGCGATTAAAGCCGTTATACAAAATCTTCGTCATGTAAGAAATATTATGACTAAAGTCATAATATACAATAATATAATACGGCCTTAGTCATATTGAGTTAGAGTCAGATTGTAGGCTTCTTCTTGGTTCTTTATGGTTCTTAAAAAAAACTCATAGTTTCAAAATGTATTGTATACGATTTTGCTCATAAATCTTTGAATTCGAATAATGGAAAGATGGATCTTACTTATTAAATACCACCTATTTATTTAATTTTTTAATCGTTATATTAATGCATACATCATTTCTTACCATGTATTGATAAGGTAAATGTTGCGATTATGTTTGCGGGGTTTGTAAGTTATGACTTTGGGGTCGATCTCGAACACAGACGAGAGCAAATAAAACCGCAAAAACAATTAATTTTTAATACTTATTCAGACTCCTATCTTTTCAAAAGAAACTTTCTTATATCGTACTTGTAACATAATAATTCAACGTGCTATAAATTTTGCGCAATACATATTTTCCTTATTATGTTGTAGGTAATATCACCTTACATAAATTTGATTATTACAATATGTATAAATTGACAGACGTATTTGCTATCCCTCTTCCAAGAATAAATTTTGCTTGCTGACTTACAAACTTAAAACCGTGTAATGTTCACTTCTTGCACATATTTTATGTTGAGTTAATTTCTTGTGGTATTACTATTAATATAATGTTCTTGAGTAATGCTTATAGCCGTAGCTTGTTAAAGCGACGATCTGGAGATAAGATTACGATGGTCTTTTAGTAATTATATTTTAATTTCTTTATGTTTCTTTCAGAAGATAAACATTTTCTCATTTCGTAGAACATAAATATTTAACGGGTAATGTCATTTAATCAGTTAGAATTGTATGTATACATTTTTAGAAAAGAAAAAGTCTACGTAATATGAAATTGTTTAAGTTTTCATATCCAACAGTAAAAACAAAGCACTGATACTGACCGCTATAAAATAACATGAACTTTTCGAAAACCGAGTACACAAAAAGTGTACGTGGGCATAAAGGCTATCATTACATAGGTCTATAAAAATCAGAACGACGTTTCTTATTATTTTTTTAAGTAATTTTTTAAGTCCACAGCAATTTTTAATCAGGTACTTAGTGGATATTTTAAATTCAACTTAGGCAGGAAAACTTTTAGAGAAAGTCGATTTAGTCAAAACCCATTACATTTTTAAAGTGTGTTTGATTCTTTTTTTGACTCCTTATCTAAATGACGAAAAGAAGTGAACATTCATCCGCTCTACAGTAGTACCCTTTCATTCCAAATGGCATGAAATAACCGACGTTCTTCGAATGATTTGAAATGGCCAGATTAAAAAAATCAAATTCCAATGTGATTTTTTCAATGATCGATAGCAAATTTTATGTAAGAAATGTCTAATGTTATCACGGGAATCCTGCGGATATTTTTCCGGGAGCGGTTTAAAGTTGTTTGGGTGCATAAAAATTGGCTTATTCCTACATTTTTTTTACTAAAACGATAGCCTACATTCTTTTCGAAATGCTATGGTACTATGACCCTGGAATCCCGCGAGAATTGCAAGTCAAGCGTGGACGAAGCCGCGGCAATAACCTAGTTCACACATAAAATAGTTTGAAGGAGTGTACGTATTAATAGGATAGCAATAAGTCCAAACATTTACGCTATTGTTTATTATTAGTTTTAGGGCGATTATGAAATATGCTACAGACATATAAATCAAATGATGTAAATCAATCTAATTCTATATTTCTGTTTTGAATGTATCTTAGAAATGGTCTGTTAATGTTATTCTATTAATTATATCTTCCTGTAAGCGGTTGTGGCGCGGCCGAATGAGCCTATATGAGGGACATCCTAAAATAAACTACATCTGTTTATGATGCTTACACATATCCACGCTGCAATGGTCCGTTGCCTTCCGGATAAACGTAGATTTGTATGTTATTACAACCATGTACTCCCTGTACCCAGTCTTATTACGTACGTATTTAAGTACATACATTGCGCATGTGCATATAAATTTTACATACATATATTATACAGGTATAACGCTTGGTCTCCTAGTGGCTAATGCATTAGCGTGTTACTCCAATAACGTGGGTTCTAATTTCTAATGGAAAGCGTGACTAACTGCTTGGAACAGTACAAAACATAACATTACTATCCCTTTTTATTCGCTCTAAACAGATCAACATAAGCCAGTTCATCAAATCGGTAATCTTGATGCGTGAGATTTTTGATAAAACATTTTAGCCATTTTTCAGCTATCACGGCTACCATGTGGCCGAAACGTCGGAATAATAGAAATCAAGCAAAATACCACACTTAAAACCATTAAAATGTAGTTTTATTATGTGTGCTACTCGCACAATTTGAGAAAATATTATATAAGATTTTTCATAATGGTTTCTCTCAAATTTAACAGGCACCTCCTCGCGCACTGGCACGCACAAACACACGTCGTACGCTCGTAGGCGCAAATTTTAATGACACATGAATTGTTGTATATTTATATTTATTATGTACCCTGTATCCTCTATATATATACATACATCATTATCTTTGAGTGAGAGTTGTCACTGCAGCACAGTTTTATACTTCTGCAATGCAACGAACTGTTTATTAGTTATATGTAAACATGACAGTGTTTTTAGTTCAATGATTATATATTATTTATTTACTTAGTAAAACAACCTGTGGGTGTATACAGGTTTCGATTCACATGTATTGAGGAATATTTTTGAAATTAAATATTCCTTGATATCGTCGTCTATTCAACGCTGTCAACTGTCCAGTACTACACATATCTCATTTAACATATTTGCTGGTATAAAATTATGTAATCAGGTATCCTCAGAATGTTACATGATTGCCACATACATTTAACGGGTAGTTCATAACCCATTGTCCCAGAAACAAAGCAAGGAAGTCTTGCTACTGATACGCACCATTGATTTATCAAAAACCATCGCCTTGTTCCAAATTAAAAGACAATTTTCTTTGTCAATGGTGTAGAGGTCGTATTGCAACATAAAACAATTCAAGGTATACCTGCGTATGGTATTTGTTTGAATAATTTTATGTATATTTGAATTACAATTATAATATAAAACATTAAGTGTTGAAGAAGAGATTCTGCTTCTGTCTGTGTATTCTACCGACTGTATAACGGGGAGTGTACCGAAGAACTGTTTAGAATGGTGCAACGGTTCTGTAGAACGATTCTTTTGCGTACCGTGGGGATTTGGAATGAGCTCCCAGCGGAGGTTTTCCCACAGCGCTACAATATGGAGATTTTCAAAAAGGGTGTTATAAAATTTCTTCGAGGCAGCGCGTTGGTGACATCTCTGATGTTGCAAACGTCCATAGGCGAGGGTAACCGCTTTCCACCAGGTGAGCCGTCAGCCTGTTTGCTGTACTCCATCTATAATTTTTTTAATGTTTAAGTTGCATAAAAACTTTATAAACTGCAGTGTAAATAAATTTCAATTATTTTATAATTTTTGTTGATGGTTTATTGTTAATAGCTTAAGAAATAATAATAATTCATGAAATTTAGAAATGTTTACCAAATAAAACAAAGTAAATATATTTTGTTTATATTAAACTAATTAAACTCGGAGTCGAAAGCGAGTTGAAAAGTTTTAATTTTTCAACTCGTAGGTTGCTCGCAATGTCTACGTATTAAAACATAAATAATGTACAATAAATTATATACTTGTTTAATATACTTTTCGTGAAAAGGGTTAATCTCCCAGGAGAAATTAGTTTTAAATTTAAAACGGCTGCCAGAAAAGTATTTGAGGAGTTACCTTTGAGTGAGCAATTTGGCGTACAACGGCCCGAAAATGACGACTTTGAAGGGCGGAGGATCGAGTTTAAAGGGGATTAATTTATTTTGTTATTCATACGCTAACACAATTAGAATAAAGTAAAGAAAGATGTTGAAAAAATCATAAAGATTTTTTATTTCGTCGAAACGTCAAAGCCGATTAGCAGTCAAAATTACAAGAACTTAAATAAATATCAAAACCAATCATTGAAAGATTTTTTTAGAAATAAAATTAACAAGACTTACCTAAAAGAATATGTACGAAACTTTATTTAAACACATAGACCTGGCAGACAGGCAAAGGACTATTAACTGTAATATTGTATCATGATGCCTATAATATAATGTTGTATAGTTGTTGAATAAGTTGACTTATATGCGTTACCAATAGTTATGGTAGTTGCAAGACCGAGGCCGATCGGTCTGCTCTGTGCTTCCGATGCGGACAAGAAGGCCACAGGGCGGGCGACTGCTCTGCCAAACCGCATTGCGTTCGGTGCGAAGCGGCCGGCAAGAAGCCCAACCACCAGCTCGGTGGCAGGGCTTGTGCCAGCCGAAACAAGAAGGGGCAGATGAGAGGGGCAGTGAATAATGCTCCCTCGCAGCCACAAACAACGGAAGAGACGAATGAACTCTGAAATAATTAATGGCCATCATTCGTTTCCTCCAGACAAATTTAAACCACTGTGCTGGGGCCCAGGATCTCTTGTTCCAGGTCCTGGCACAGTGGAACATTCACGTGGCCGTGATTGCCGAGCCGTATCGGGTCCCCGACCGCAACGATTGGGCGGGTGACCAGAGCGGCTTGGTGGCCCTAACAAGTAGAGTTGCTGCAGGCTCCCCGCCCCTCGCCAACATCACGCGGGGGACGGGCTACGTCGCGGCCAGCGTCGGCGAGTGCACGGTCGTGGGGGTATACTTCTCCCCCAATCGCGCACTCGGTGAATTCGAGGCGTTCCTGGCCGAGCTTGGCACGTTCGCTGCACGAGTCCTCCCTCGCGCCATTATAGTGCTCGGGACTTCAACGCGAAATCAATGGCGTGGGGTTCCCGAGTTACCGATTCCCGGGGCGAAGTGTTGGAAGAGTGGGCTCTGGAAACGGGCCTGCTGGTTCTAAACCGGGGCAATGCACTCACGTGCGTACGACGGCAGGGTGGGTCCATCGTGGACATATCGTTCGCGAGCCCTACCGTCGCGGGCCGGGTCCGAGGCTGGAAGGTCCTGGAAGGGGTAGAGACGTTGTCGGACCATCGCTATATACGGTTCGACGTCTCCACCCAGACCTCCCGACCACCAGCCCAAACGTCCCCGGCTGGGAACAGTCCACGCTGGGCAATCAAAAAATTGGACAGAGAGGCGTTCCAGGAGGCCCTACTGGTAAGCCAGTGGGGCTTGCAGAATAACACCGATGCCCCTGGTAACGCCCTCGTCGTCGACGAGGAGGCGGAACGTCTGCGGGCGGCAATGACAGAGGTCTGTGACGCAGCGATGCCAAGAGTGTGTCGCCACCGACCCAAGGGCCAGGCGTAGTGGTGGAGCGACGAGATTGCGCAGCTTCACCGCAACTGTGCGGCTGCGCGACGCCAGTACGTCAGGCACAAAAAGAGGCATCGCCGTGATGTGACCTTCGTCGAGGACGAGGCTCGCCTCTACGAGGAATATCGCACTGCGAAAAAGACGCTGCAGACGGCGATAAAAATCGCCAAGTCTGCAGCGTGGGGGGAGCTCTTAGCGAGTCTGGACCAAGATCCGTGGGGGCGACCCTACAGGATGGTGCGAAAGAAACTCCACCCGTGGGCCCCCCCGCTCACCGAGAGTCTCCCTCCGGAGCAGATCACGGAAATTATTCGTGTCCTGTTGCCATTGAGAGACGAGCACAAGCCACCCGCTATGGTTCCGCCCAACTGGGAGCCCAGCGCGGACGACAGCAGCAGCGACGTGCCCGGCGTTACCCGGGAAGAGCTGGGGGCAGCGGTTCTCAGACTGCGAACCAAAAACACCGCCCCCGGTCCAGATGGCCTCCCAGGGCGTGCGTGGGCTCTGTCCTACGACGCCCTGGAGCCCCGACTACTAAGGCTCTTCAACGCGTGCCTAGAGCAAGGCCGGTTCCCCCGGCAGTGGAAAACCGGGAAACTGGTCCTGCTCAAAAAGGAGGGGCGCCCCGCGGAATCACCGTCCGCGTACCGGCCCATCGTGCTGCTGGACGAGGTGGGCAAGCTCTTCGAGAGAGTCATTGCAAACCGCCTCGTCCAGCACCTGTCAATGGAGGGGCCGGACGTGGCAGATGTCCAGTTCGGTTTCCGCAAGGGGCGCTCCACAATTGACGCGATAATGCGAGTGAAGAGCCAGGCGGAGGAGGCAGTTTCTAGCGGCGAAGTGCTGATGGCGGTATCGTTGGACATCGCCAACGCGTTTAACAGCATGCCCTGGAGCTGCATCAGGGAGGCACTCCGATATCACGGGGTGCCGACCTACCTCCGCCACATAGTCGGGGCGTATCTCAGTGAACGGGCTGTCATCTTCCCGGGTCAAAACGGCTGGGGACGCCAGGAGATGTCGTGCGGCGTTCCACAGGGATCGGTACTGGGGCCGATTCTGTGGAACATCGGCTACGACTGGGTGTTGCGGGGCGTCCCCCTCTGCGGCGTAAGCATCACGTGCTACGCTGACGACACGTTGGTCGTCGCACGGGGGAGGACGTATCCTGAGGCAGCCATTCTGGCGACAGCTGGGGTTGCACAGGTGGTCCACCGAATCCGGCGGCTGGGTCTTGAGGTGGCGCTGCACAAATCCGAGGCCGTGGTCTTTCACGGGCCTCGGAGAAAGCCACCTGCGGGTTCCGGCATCACAGTTGGAGGCGTCCGCATCCGCGTCCAGCCAACAATGAAGTACCTGGGATTGGTTCTAGACAGCCGATGGGACTTTTCGGCTCACTTCCAGCAGATGGCCCCCAGACTCAAGAGGGCGGCGGGCGCACTCTCGCGCTTGCTGCCCAACGTCGGGGGGCCAAATGTGAAGTGCCGAAAACTCTTCGAGGGAGTCGTGCGTTCTATGGCCCTTTACGGGGCCCCGGTGTGGGCGGGCGCCCTGTTGGCTCGCAACGTCGCAACGCTGCGACAGACACAGCGTATGCTGGCCGTCAGAGCCGTCCGAGGATATCGCACGATATCCTTCGAAGCGGCCTCCCTTCTAGCCGGTGCTCTGCCGTGGGACCTGGAGGCCAGAACACTGGCCTCCTTGTACGTGTGGTGCAAGGAAAAGGAGGCCAGTGTTGGCCGACCTGCCCCCCGCGAGACAGAGGGGCGCAGAGACGAGTTGCGCCAGCTCCAGGTGACAGAGTGGGCGGACCGCCTTCTGAACCCCAGCGCAGGCCTCGCCGTTATCCAAGCGGTGAGGCCAATCATGCCAGAATGGCTGCAGAGGCGTCATGGCACCCTGACGTTTCGCCTGACGCAGGTCCTCTCGGGGCATGGTTGCTTCGGGAGGTACCTGTGTCAAATAAGGCGCGAACAGACGTCAGGGTGCCACTATTGCGTCGGCAATGACGAAGACACGGCGCTGCACACCCTCCAGGTGTGTCCAGCCTGGGACGAGCAGCGCCGTGATCTCGTCACAGCCATCGGGGCGGATTTGTCCCTCCCGGCCGTGGTGAAGGCCATGGTTGGGAGCGCCGACGCGTGGAACGCAGCCGCCTCCTTCTGCGAGACCGTCATGTCCGCGAAGGAGACGGCGGAGCGGGAGAGGGAGCGATCCACGACGCTCCCCTCCCGTCAGAGCCGGCGGCGGCGTCTGAGAGTCGTCCATGACGACCTCCAGTCGCCGTAGGCTACGGCCGTGCGAGCGACCGGCGGGGAAACCGGACCCGCCCGCACATAAAGGTCGGAGAGGAGGGACACGCGCCGACCCGCGCGCCCTCTCTCACCTCGCGGTGAGGTAGAGAAGCCGGAGAGACCCAAATCTCCGGCTACCAAATGGAGAGGCCAGCCCGCAAGGGGCCGGCCACCGTCCGTCCAGGCTGGTGGTGAATGCGCGAGCGAGCCCACAGCCTGGACAAAGGACTCTCGTGATCGCTCAGGGGTTTTAGTGGGTATCCCTAACCGCGGCGTGGCAATAGTTCCCCACATCTCAACGTGGGGTGCTAGTGCCACCCCGACCCGGCGAATCCCACACACGGGCTGCGACCTTTCCCTCTCGCGCGGCCTACGGTCCTCAAACGGATTTCCCCTGGAAAAAAAAAAAAAAAAAAAAAAAGCGTAATAACTAGTGCACGCATCCCAAGCTCAAAGGGCAGCATTTCTTACCTAATTTGCATATATATTATAACAATGGTGAAGGAAATTATCGTCATGAAAACTGCACCTTAAGATAACCGATCTGTCAAACCTTCCAAGCCGCTTTGGATAATTGTGGTGGGTATATTGCCCGTTCCTCTATAGTGGGAGGCTTCAGCCCAGCTATGGAACGTTTATATCTATGTATTTTATTAGACTTAAGTATAATAACTATTTTATTATTATATTTATTAACTATTTTTCACAGTTCAGTGAAATGTGTTGTAAGAATAAACGATTTAAACCTATTTTAAACGTGCAGAAATACTTTTAGACATATTTTTACAGAATGGTATATTAAAATGATCGAGAATTCAATTTAGACGTCAAGCGTACGAAACAAATTCATTCAAATGTCACAAATATATTCATCTAATGTAAATCGAACAATGTACGTCACATTTGAATTATGGCGGTAATTTGCGATCATTTATCACACTGTTTTCTGATTCGACCTTATACGCTGATCACGTTAAATCAAACGGCAATTCGGCACAAAAGGTAGCTAATCTATTCAAATCTTCAAGGAGAAGATGTTTGAATTCAGCTGTTGCAAAATTAAATGATCCAGACGATAAATGGGCAGTTGATTTATCTAAAACCAAAATAATAAGTATAAAGACTTTTATTTCCACATATTTAGAGTTCCGTGACTGATGGAGAAAGCAATTCACATTCATCTCCACTACAGAATCCTTCATTGGGAATGGATCGCAAATATTTTGTCGACTTGTGTTACATTTCTGATACGTAAAGGCATAAGAAATCTTTCTATATTCACTTTGTCGTCAATGGTCACTAACTAACTGTATGATTCGAATTTCGGGGTTGTCTGGAAGAGATCGCTCTAAAGCGATAAGGCCTCTTATTGTTCCTGCCATTACCGCTCAATGAGATTATTGTAAATTTTATTAGTATATGGAGAACAATAGTTTTTTTATCTAATATTTATACGACTCCATGTAAGCTACTTCTAAGTTTATTTTTAAGACTAAAATAATCATTCTTCAAACATTTCTAAATGAAAATTGCTAACAATGATATTTTGATAAAAAAATTGTCTCTTTTGCCCTAGTACTACGTCGCGCTTAAGTACCTACCGGCGTGGACTATGTAATATTGAATAAGAAAAATAAAATATTTATTTTGGAAGCAACTAGTTTTAATAAATGAAATAAATAATACATACGTTTAAATTTCCCTATTAAATTTAAGGGAATTTGGAATGCATGAATTTTGCAGAATATATTGTAACAATTTGCATCACTGTATTCAAATTGCGATGACATTTGGCTATTGAAGTGCAGTGAAAGGCGACTCGATTTAACCTTTCTACTGATGCATAATCTGGACCTCCGTTGGCCTTTTACAAAATTACGCACTAAATATTAAATTTACTTCATACCCGTATTTTGAATATTTTTCAAAAAGCCTACATTTTTGAGTGTTCCATAGCTATTTTACCAAAATCGGAACTCTTATATTACATACCTTTCTTTTCTTGCGAGGTAAAATTTTGAATTACATTTAAGTTAAATAGCGTCTTTAGTAATTTAAACTATTTTATGCTGTGCCTAATATTTCAGTTCAGATGTTCTTTAAGTTGATTAAAACATTATTACGTAACGTATTTGATCACGGTGTCCCCTACGCCAGGTAAACAGGAAAGAAATAATCATAAAAGTATATAATGAAAATATTGAATATGTTAAAAACTATACATACTTAGGGCAATTAATATCTTTTAGAGACCGGACAGACAGAAATAGGAAGCAGAGTGGCCTGTGCTTGGGAAAGATACTGGTCCCTTAAAGAGGTATTTAAAAGCAAACACTTTCCTATGGCAACTAAGAACAAAGTGTTTAATTCTTGTAGCTTGCTATGGTTTACGTATGGGTGCTAAACATGGGCATTGACTCGAAACATCTTTTAAAATTAAGATCGTGTCAAAGGGGAATTGAAAGTAGTATGTTGGACGTGACGCTAAAAGACCGCAAAAGAGCAGCAGATATTACATCTAAAACAAAGGTGGAAGACGTACGAAAGAAAATAACACGGTTAAAATGGCGATGGACAGGACAAGGGAAAGCAGAATGAAATGGACTAAAATTATAACCGCCACGTGATGGCAAAAGAAAAAGAGGCAGTCGAGTTAAAAGATGGAAAGATGATATCAAGTTGATCGGAGGGTCTAGAAAAGCTACAAATAGGGAAGAATGGAAGCAGCTGGAAGAGGCCTATGTGTCACTGGACACGCTGAACACTGAACCGGGAAAACCGATGTATTAGATTTAAGTTAAAACAATTTGCTACTGTATGTTGATACATACAGTAGCAAATTGTTTTGATGATGATGACGATTGATGAAATGATGATTCATTGTTTAGTTTCAGCAATAAAGGCTAATAAAAAAAGTAACGTATTCGAGTCCAAAAATTGTGAAAGTACCAAAATAATCTTCTAAGGAAAAACAATGTTATGTATAAATCTATTATGTCCGATCATAGATCTGTCTTTCTTTATATACTGAATATAAATAAATTTATAATATTATTATGTATAATATATTATATTATAAATGGACCCAACATATTCCAATGAATATCGTAGGGATTAAACCGGGAATGCTATTTTGAATTTTCATAATAATATATTTAATTTAAATAAAAAAATAAATTAAAAAAGAATACAGATACCAGGGTACTGTAACCCGAACGATATCGGGGGCACAGTTTTTTATATATAAACGTTTTAAGATGAATTTCGTGCCATTATTATTCTTTAAAACTAGATAACTTTAATAAACTGAACAAGAGTTACACAGCTACAAAATGTAAACTACCGGCAAAACTTTTGAGGCGTCCTTAATGTGAAAAGAAAGAGAGAGTGCCTACCCTTAATTATGTTTTACCGATTCAACACACAAAATAATAGCTTATTGTTTGCACTTGAAAGGCTACGTTTTATAACAAATATTTTTATAGGAATCGTACAATCGGTGGCATTTTAATTTTCTCACACAATGCAATACTTGAAAGGTTACAAAATTTATCAGAGCGGTCTAAGGGTGTGGTCATAACATTTGGAGCGGCCTTGTGGTGTGATCTGTATAAGATTGTTCGAACTTAGCCTTACATGACATTTAGAAATTCTGCTACTTCGAAGTAGCTGATTTATCTTCATTGTCGATCTGTTTATTAATTTATTTGTTCATAACACTTGGCATTCTTTATTATTTTTTGCGTTCAATAATAACTTTACTGAAATATAATGTATGTTTACTAAGAAATATTTAAAAGCTGTAAGCAGCCGCTTTATCTTCTTTTTTAAAACTAAATGTTAAATAATTCCAGAAACACCATTTAATTTGTTCTCTAAGATAGTATAACTATCATATCGTCCTATACTTATGCTATATTAATGTAGGATGGTGGTTGCGTAGCAACGAGTAGTTTATAGTTAGATTGTCAGGCGGGTGTTGTATTTTTTCTTTGTTATATTTTGTTATATAATTATACTAGTTTAAAGAGAGATTCTTTATTTATTTGCTATCCTACATTTTTGGGGGCTCGTCCGGGATAGTACAAATATCGTCCGGGATAGTACAAAGATCGTCCGGGATAGTACAAAGATCGTCCGGGATATTACAAAATTCATTCGGGATGGAAGCAGATGGCTTGAAGACGAATTTATAAGAAGTCAATTTTTTTTTTAAGATGAATGGTGAAGAGTAAGCTTATTCTTTTATGATGTTTTAGAATTAATGTTTAGAAGATAAAGACGAAGATGTATTTTGATTTAAAGAGTGTAGAAGACTCTGTCACCAAATTTTCAGGCGATGATCCAGAATATACCGTGTTAAGATGGGCACAGCAGATCGACACAGCTACCGAGAAATATGGTTTGTCACCAACTTTTGTATTACTTATTGCGAAAAGATCTTTGATTTCTACTGCAGCTTTGTGGTTACGTACTGAAAGTCGTTTCAGCAGTTACGAGGAATTAAAAATCGCTTTGTTTAATGAATTCCCCGAAGAAAAATTATATACGGGGCGAATCTTAGATGAGATGATGAAAAGAAACAGAGGTGAAAGTAATTACGATTATTTTTTGAGAGTAAGAGAGCTAGGCAAAAGAGGAAATATACCAGAAAATTTTACGAGGGATTTGATCAAACAAGGTTTACAGGACGGTAGGATCAATGAAGAGCAAATACATTATTGGTTTTTCAGAACGCATCAGCATGCAAAGAACGAAATAATAGAGCAACAAGAGGTGATTACACCAGTCGCGATGAGTATAATGTCAAATTGTGATGTACCAATGACAATGTTTGAAAATCTGGACGACTTGAACAGCCAAAACTATAATAATGATAACAGCGGTTCAATTTTATGTAAAAATTCTGATACTATTACAGAAACGTGTACTAGTAGTATCCCAATACCTTCAAAAACTGAAATTATTTTACCAAGTAAATCTAAGGCTAAGAATAAGCACAAAAAACAAGGAATTTTAAAGAAAGAGGGGGGAAAATTATATTTCAAATTGATAAAATCATTGAAGAGCAACAATTCTACATTTATTGAAAGAAAATACGCCAATAAAGGGTTTGACAAAAGTTTTATGATGCTGAAGGAAAAGACGAAATACAGAAAAATATTGACTAAGAAGAGTAATTTTAAAGGAAGAAGAGAAGTTAATAGAGTGGCAGATATTGCATTTAAAAGAAAAGTATTGAGTAAAAGCTTTATGAAAGTAAAATTTCATATTGGAAAGAGACAGTTTCAAGATATAATTTTGTGTTATAAAGTCAGAAAGAAATGCTCCAGACACTTAGATGGTTATTTGGATGAAGTAGAAAAATGGCCACATGATGAATAACTAGATGATGTAAATGTATTGATTGAATGGACAACGTGAATGTTTTGTTTTTAAGTCATATAAGAATAGTTTTCGTTTTTATTTTCATTGAAGAATGGGTCATTGACTTTGTTTGTTTATATGTTAGTCTAGATTGTATTTCATTTGTAATGATAGGATTTTCTGTAAGTACGTTTAATTTTATGTTCTTGGAAGTTTATAGAATATCTGAGGGCAGATATTTTGCAGGATGGCCGAGTGTAGGATGGTGGTTGCGTAGCAACGAGTAGTTTATAGTTAGATTGTCAGGCGGGTGTTGTATTTTTTCTTTGTTATATTTTGTTATTTAATTATACTAGTTTAAAGAGAGATTCTTTATTTATTTGCTATCCTACATTAATCGAATGTAAACTAGATGGTTAACTAGTTAGTTAGGTAATATTAAAATTGGTAATAATTAACAGTCAATTTGAGTTTATCAAATTACAAATGTAAAGAACAAATAGTACTCAAAATAATATTACATTACACAAAAAAAACTTAAGACATACTTTGTGATTTTCATGGAGAAAATCAATTTGAATAAAATGAAAATGAATGTATTTATTTCAAAATTTAATCTTACAGATTAATTGTTGAAATTCAAGAGTCTACCACCGCTTCTAAAGCAATTTAAGTATAAAACTAATTATTCATTTAATAAAATCAGTATAAGCCATAAGGCCGCCCATTGTTCTAATACAAATGTATCGATTGTTTAAATTTAAGTTTATGGTGAACAATAACTACTATAATGTAATAACTGTTATAAAAAAATCTAAAACAAAATATTTGATAATAAAATCTTCTAGTACAAACTACAGGTGGTTAGGGCTCCAGACACAGAAAACGCCACATAATTCGTCTATGAGTGCTGCCTTCTGTAACTGTCTGTTTACCCAGATTCCTGGCGAATCCCGGAGAGCCTCTCTCGTTCGAGGCTTCTTCTTCGCTATAGAGCCGGTGACAACTATAGGCACAATGATCGTTGACTCCAGACGCCACTTAGCGATAACTTTGTGAGCAACATCTAAGTATTTACTTAGATTTTCTTTTTCTTTCTTCACGAGGTTATCGTCATGCGGGATACTGATGTCAACAAGCATTGCTCGTTGCGCAGATCAATCTATTATCACGATATCAGGCTTATTAGCTACAATAGTTCTATCCGTGATAATTATTTGAACCCAGTAGACCGTAGCACGACTGTTTTAGAGAACTGTCTCTGGCGAGTACTGGTAATAAGGCACCTCCATTTCCGCAAGACCGTATCGAATGGCAAGTTGGTGATGAATAATTCTGTCTACGAGGTTATTTATGTCTGTGCCGGTATTCGCCGTTAGAAAGATGTGAACTGCGGAAACAATATGCCTAAGGGATTCACCTGGGCTATACTATGCACGACAGATGTTTAACGTGTTGTAAAGGAGAAGAAGCGACGCAACCAACTCTGCAGCAACATATCTCACTACTTACTGAGATATACTAGAAACCCATACTTCTGTTGCATAACTGGTAAGCGGAACATCCGGTTCTTCATTTTGTTTCTGGACTTTAGATGCTGATGATGTCTTCATGGGGTCATGAATGTTGATGATGTGTCTCTTGATAAATGTGTCTCCGTAATGGTTTACGGAGACACATTTATCAAGTAAAGATTTCACATACACTACGTGTTTTTCTCAAAAATACACATTAATTAATTCCTTTGTGGTTTGCTTAATGAAACCTTACCTTAACATTTCCTCTTAAGGGGTGTTCAATTTAATCAACGGGAACAGAAAGGGAGGGTGCCAGTTGCAAATTAATTTTAAACATGGCTGACTCGGCCAGAGAGCAATATTTCGAGCCTTCTAAGAGGCCATTCAAAGAAACTTGTCAACCTTTGCTATCTCATTTTAATAAAGGCTCATTAAACATTCCTATTGCGTCTGTTAGCACAAAGGTTTTTAAGTAATGATCCCTGTTTCAAAAACGTTTGACTTTGCGTGTTTTTAGATTTCAACCAAATTCGTTAATACTTGTAACGTATTCTATCAATAATATAGGCTTAATATTCTACTATCGTATAAAGGAACTTATACTTTACTTTATTTACTTTAATTTATAGTAAATCTTATAATAAGTCCCTTGTAGGACGGGGAAAGTCGCAGCCGGTGTATGGGATTCAGGTCGGGGTGGCACTAGCACTTCTAGTCCGAAAAAAGATGCTATACCCTCTAAAACCCCTCGGTATTCCGACCTTAGCCCTTGTTGCCAGGGCCACGAATACGGCCCTCTACACTGGCCCTTCCCGCTCACGGCGGCTAAAGGTCCAAGCTGGACATCCGGCGCCGGCGCGTTGTCCTTTGGCGGGAGCGGAGCAGAAACATGCTCTCACGCTCCGCCTCCTCCTTAGCAAGCATGACACGCTCGCAAAAGGAGGTTCCTTTATAGATCTAACCTAACCGAAAATATTCAGTATAGGCAAGGTACCCAGAAAGCTAGCTGCGATACGTAATTGGACCGAAATACAGATCCCTTGTCATAAAAAAGAATTTAGTTAAACTATATAGTTTTATAATCAGTAGAATAAATTTCGAAAGTGATAATAGATTTACTGACTGAAATGAAATTGAGCGTTAAAAATTATTTTAGAAGTCAAATGTGTTTTTTAAAGTATTTGATATCCCTACTGCCCGATTAAAATTAAAGAAAGATCTTTGTCATCCAACGTGATACGACATCTTGGGGTCCTAAATTTTAACAATAATGTGGTAGTTGACAATCAAATCAACTGAGATAATCTTATCACCTCACGAAGTCGTTAGTCACCCACAACACTTGTAAAGAGTGTAGCAGCAAGGTATGATGACGTTACTTATTTATTATTTCTAGCATGATATTTTAATAATTCTATTATCATCCTACGGTGACAAGAAGATAATTATTTCAACCCTCAATTTGTTTACGAACAATTAGAATTTATAGTAAATATTATAAGTAACATAACCGATTGTCTTAGAGATATTAAAAATAGTTACCATTAAAATAATGATTGAACAGCATCATTTTATTTACTGTAGATGTAGTTCTAATTAAAATTAACGGGATTATAATAGATAGAAACAAGAACTGTTTAAAAAAATAAAAATGACAGTAACTTATCAAACTAAATTAGCCCAGGCAGTAAACATATTGAAATTTCAACATCCAACGAAAATAATAAATAACCGTTGATGTTGTATTGATAAAATCATTCCATTGAGTTGATTACTTTCATTAGTTGGCGGAAGCCTTTATTTACGCAATATGAGGTACAAACACGATACAAATTACTACCTAAGAACGATATATTATTACTGCTTTAAGATTTAAATATTGTTACTTTTTAAAACGTATGTACTGTATAAAAGATGCCTCAGACAAACGTCAATCAGAGTTAGGTACTAGTTAATTCATTACAATATTCGAACTTTGAAGATTATAAGTATAATGACTAGTATATAAATTGGCTTACACACACAACACTCTTAAAAAATTATTTCACTGTTAAGGCTTTTCAAGTCTAAATAGGCTGCTGTCGATAGACAAGCAAAATAATTTTTCGGACGTTCTAAACATGTGCAGAGGAAATTTGTAATATAATGACATATTTTATGAATTGTATTACATTTATATGTTTACCAGTTGCGTTATCTATTTGGAGCGTAAAACCCATTAATTTATATAGTACAGTTATAATTATTCATTTTCAATATATATCATATACAATATTTTATAGACCGTATTAGGTATTAAAATTACCACAAAATCTTGTTTATTCCTGCAACGGGGTATCTGGAAATATTTTAAATTCAAATTTCAAATTAATTTGTTTGCTTAAAACATGGTACGTAAATATAAAATGACGTAAGTATACAAGGCTTACATGTTTTGCCCATGAGGAGTGTCAATTTTGCTAAAGATTTCTAAATTGTAATTAGAATATTACCAATCTGTTATGTAAAAAAATGTATTTAGATTGCCTAAAGCAGGCAAAAGGCAGCCAGCCTAACTAATGGAAAGTGGTAGCAGAAGCAGAAATAGGTAGTTACCGGCCTCGAAAACATTTTTGACGCCTTTCTCAAACAACTCCATCTCGAAGCAAAAGTAGGTCGGGATAAATTCGTTCTTTGTGTACAATTAGGATAGTACTAGTCTGCAAGATTTTTATAAATATGTACTGCACATTAAACAGCTGTCTAATTTCATTCAAAATTAATATTAATAAATAAATAATAAATTTATATCAGCGTTTAAAAGCAACCATTTGATAAGTGTACTTTTGTGCGCTTTCATGCCAAACGGTAGTTACAAGACATAGGCTGGATATGTGATGACATAGTACGATGCGCGCTATTACTTCGGTATGCAATCAATTGTGAGTTATGGCCTTATTGTAACTACAGTTAAAGGATCTACCCTACTTATGAACTCAATCAAATCATTAGGGTGAAACGACAACCGTTGTATACATACATTTATCGAGGTAGTTGCAAGTTTCATAGAAGTTTACCGAAAGAGATCGCAATAAATTTAATATTGAATTCAGAGAACTGGAATTGGCAAGTAGAAAAATCCTCGAATCCTTCGTTTTTATTATTGGTGGTAGTTTTGGACCTAGGGGGTAATACTACGTTAGTCTAGAGAAACGAAATAAACAAAATCGATGGTAATAAATATTACAAAAGAAATTGCTAGAAGATAAATATTAATAATCCCTTTACTTGCATTTGTTGCCTTAATAGTAATCTTAATAGTAATCTTAAATGTTAGCTACATGTACTTGGCATCGATATTGCGCAACTTCAGAAATGTAACATCTGTAAATAATTATTTCGGATGTTCTGTTCAAATATAAAATTGTAAAGAAACTTATTTTTTAACTAACATGCACATGCACTTGCACATTAATTATTTCGAAGTGAAGGTTGCCTCTCCATATTTCCCTGTCAGTACCTAATTATTACATATAAACATAATTATGTCCATTAGCTTACAAAAACTTTCTAATACTTCGGTATTAGAAAGTTAAAATAGAGTTCGGGATACTGAAAATTCGTTTTCAGTATCCCGAACTCTATTCTTGACTTTTCAGTAATTAATTGATATTATTTGGATGGACTTTATGTAAAATTTTAAACAGCAAAGTAAACGAATAATTACAAATAGAAGAAAATCCTTTAGTGATACCTCCCAGACCAGGATTGGAATTTGCGTCATTTGGATTACACGCAGCTGCATTAGCCACCAAGCTCCCAGAACTATTAATGCAATGCTTTAATTAAACGTCAAAAGCATCAAGAAACTATCACGATTTATATTAGTTGTAAAATAACGTATCAAATTACTCATTTTATTCAAAAAGGAAGTCCAACGACCTACAGCTCACTAATTAAGCACCAATTAATGAACATAAAATCTAATTATAATTTTTAACAGATAAGCGTATGATTTATTTATAATAAGGTCTTTGATAAAATCAACATTCGATAAAAAGTGGTGAACGGTTACTCAATATATTATTCTAAACGGACCTTTTAAGAATTTACTCGGCACTTTTATCAATATAGTATAATTATTGTAGGCTTACTTTCTTAAAGTTATACCTATACACGTAAATAAAATTAAGATTCTGTTTGGAACGTTCTAATCTAATTGTTTAAGAATACATCGGTTCCTTAAGACATCGAAAACAAAAGCATAGCGATAATCAAATGGTGTTAATTAACCCCCCTCAAACATATAGATAGGCCCGTTACTCAATTAGGTAATGAAAAGAGGTAATTAATAAACGACCTCATTTCGAAGCTTTACTATATATATTGTGTTATATTGGATATATTGTAATAAATAGGTACCGATATATGAATATTATCTTCTATAATATATCTAAACGCTAGACTAATAAATTACCTGAAGTTCATTCATCACATTGCATGGAGAGTATCGCCGAATATATAAAAATACCAGCTCATTCAAGTCCTTAGCCGAGCGTAAACTTTCTGATTTTAGCTTTTTTTAGTAGTAGTATAGTTCCAGCGTGCATGACAAGAGCTATGAATGTCAAAGAAGCAAGTGAGGTGGGTAAGAATAAGCCTAAATGGCGCTCTGTTGTTCGTGCCTACCCCGCAAGGGACCTGGCGTGAGGTTATGTTTGTGCAGTATAGTTTCGTGTTTGATTATGATCGGCCGATAAAGAAACGGAGATGGTTTACCTAGACGGTACCTATTTATAAACGTGTAAGTATCGGGAAAGAGACTCTGGCAATGAGTTTCCTCTTTTGCGGTGCGCATGTTAAAGGGGGACGTAAAGCGCTTTGTTCGTATAGGTGGAATATGCATCATATATCAGTGCCGCATGTCGGGTGTGTCTGGTGCGAACGTCTGTCTGGTGGTAATGGATGGACTGAATGTTATGCGTATCCAAAGAAAGTTGAGTTTCACGTATCGGTAATCCCGATGTGTATTTTTGCTATTAAAGAAAAAAAGACTTAATTTGAAGAAAAATTGCGACGTAATTACGTTTTACGAATTATTATTATATACACAGCATATTTTGAAGGCTTATCCGCTGCATTTTCAGTAAACAGGTTTGCACTCAGCAGATTGTTGTGCTGGATTTATTATCCGGATTTATGATATATTTACCCGACACAACGCTGATTTTCAGTGCAAACGTTCCTTTTGGCCTCAGACCAAAACGAACCCATTTTCATTAAAGTAATTTTATATTGATTAAATACATAATAAGTAATCGAAATATATCAATTGAAATAAAAATCAATAAAAAATATTTCGTTTCTTTAAAATAAAATAAATATCCGTATAATTACTTAAATCTATTAATATCCCTATATGTGTTTTTCGCGTAACCACATGAATCAAATCATCTATTCGAATACAATTCTATCAAATGATTACCTAGTATAGCTACGTTCTGTACGCGTATGCGATGTCACTGACATGAAGCAATAATTTACTCATAACCTATAAATGTTTAATGTGCTATTTGTTACAATTATCACACTGGTCGTATGATTGTAACAATATGCACATTATACAAGAAAAATTACTTAAAAGGATACATGTTCGCTAGCTAGGATTTAAACCAACGTAATAAAAATAAGAATGCTGCTCAATATCCGCAAAGATATCCGATAAACACATGCCTACTACTAAAGTTTCACTCTCACAATTTTGTGCTCTCCAGGAAGCAAACTTCACGAGTCGCATACAAATAAGAACCCCGAGGGAGCTTACTCACGTTTTGCGAACTATAATGCTGACCAGTGAATATCATGATAAAGTTTTTATATATTTTGAGTAATAGAATATCGTAAATATAACATAGGCTGCAACATCTTGATCTACACGTTTCTTTGAATTATATTGTATTGATTGGCAGACAAATATAGGCATTGTGCTGCATATTTAAAACTAAGCACATTGCTGTCGTATTTTGGGAAACACGCGACGGGTGACTTTGGACTGATCACTAATAAACACACTCGAATTCTAGATTTTTGTGATCTGGTGAACTTAGCGTTTAAGAGAAATCATACCAGAGCGACCTGTATAATTGTTGTTATTATAATTACCGATAGTAATATAAGTACCTAGTTTACATTTTCACTGTATTAATCACGTATAGAAATATAATTTGTACTGGTATTTATGACAAAAGATCGATTATTCTCATTGTAAGATATTTAGGAGTAACAATACTTGCGTATGCGAGTAAGTAATTCTCGTCATGGATCGATTGTTAAATAGCATATTAGGTATTGTACAAGTATGTATTTGTGTTGTAATCGTCTTGGTCCAATTGGTCTATTGCAGTCAGCAATTGAAGATATCTGTCTTATCTGTCTTACCTTCTAGAAATTTCTAGAAATTTGACTTTATTGTTGTTAACCACTGGAACCGTCATATAAAATTTAGTGATATATGGGAGTTGCGTTTTTTCTAAGCGATTTTTACTGTCGTCTACAAAAACGGTTTAAATCAATAAAAAAAAGTTATACTAGCTACATGCTCATTTCTAGATACGTGTGCTTTTTACAAAGAGGACGGTTATTACATATAAATGAAATTGGCGCTTGTCTGTCTGGGTCTTAATAAATTCGTTTCATGCCAATTGATTGGAATTGATATGACCATTTATTTTAGGTAACGCTGTGACATGATTACGTTTATTAAAAGGCATTCTATTCTTTATAAATGAAAATACTTTTGATATATTTTTCCCGCAATGCATAAAGAACATTTTATTAAAAATCCTAATCCTATTATTTAACAAGAACTTACTTCGAGATATGTTATAGAACGAAAAACTTGCCAAAAATTTTAAATCGAAGTTGTACAGTGCTATCTGATGTAAAATTTTCAAAATTGGAGGTGTTATCAACTTATTACTGGCCTCAAAAAATACATACAAGGCAATCAATCAATTGATAAAATGTAGTAACTGTAAATAAAATAACATCGAACAAATAAACTATTTAAAAACTAGTAAGACTTCGTAAGACTGAATTGTAACTCTGTTCCACCGTTAAAATAAAAAACTTTTAACATCGTTACGGTATGAAATATAGAACTCCAAAATTGGGTCACTCGGTGCGTGACTGATTACAGTGATGGGTAGCTGACAGTCTTGGCAAGTTTTGGCGAGTTCGAATGACTATATCAAGATAGATATCTTGCAAAGCAATAACATAAAACTAGGTTGATGAATTTGACATTGAGACAAAAGATTGGTGACAGATTATATTACTTTGTCATAATTGAGCAAATAAAATAAACATTAAGCTAGTAGTTTTCCAAGTATTACTGGAAATCTGGAGGCTAGGAATAACGAAGGGCAGATGAAATAAATTTTGAAGACAAGCAAAAACAAAAAAGTTGTTACGAATTTTGAGGTGAGAAGGTTTTTTAAAAGTTCAGTTTTAATTTTTTGTTTGTGTCAAATTTCGTAATGTAAAAAGCTTATAATTTCACACAACTCACGTATTTTATTGAAATAAAAAGTATCTATATATTACACATGTTACATATTATTTATGTGGACTTGATGAAATATATAAAATTATAAAAAATAAAGATCTATAGATGTTACTCATTGTATACTCTATAAAATACTAATATTAAGTCTTGTTTCTTTTACTGAGTAGCTACTTAAGATGAGAATGAACATAAATTCTTTTTATTCGAAAATGGATCGTTTTGCCCAGATACGGATCGGAACGTCATGGTACGTGAAATGTATTAGTTTTATAATGAATAATTCAATTACACCAAATAATAACAACGATAAACAACGAGAATGTTTTAGTAAAATGACGTTGACATTTGGACTTAAAGTTTGTGAATAATTTGAGTGTCTACTGTCGTTAGACACGATCTATTTATATGAAAATTCGTTATCAAACGTCTAGTCGTTACTATTTTTGCAAACTTGCCCTCACAAAACATTAATGAAATCGACCTCACCTCGCCCCAAACGCCATGCGGCTTTCGCAACAATAAAGGGCGGACTGTCCCTTTTACTATTTTGGCTAATGTCCCTCTAATACTCGTACCACGCAATTTCCGCTCCTCTTTGCAACCTCGCAACCCTGACGACTTCCCCTGATATCGGATACATTAGCGCGCGCAAAAAAAAATATTGCTTAGATCATTACGTTTGTGACATAGGAGAACATTAATGGCGTTAGCTATTATTTGTCAACAGAGGATAAATATGATATATAAATACATTTATGAAATAGTATCTACGTATATATATATATAAAAAAAAAAAAAAAAAATAATATATAATAAAATATATATATATATATATATATATTCTCTACTAATAACTCTGTTTAGATGAGGTCACTTATGGTGTCAAACAATCATGTAAGATTTAGAAGTTTTTCAGTGTTCATCTTTTTCTGAACTATTGTAATTTACAGCGAATGAATCAATGAATGAATTGCTTTGTTGAGTATTAAAATATACAGTTAACAACTTAGAATACAATACGTGGTTTTATCGCTATTATAATTTGTAATAATCCTCTTTCATACTTTTATAGCGTCATCCTATTTTAAGGTGGTCCTTGTACAATAACAACTGTTAAGTTATACATAGCGTATCGACTATCCTCCTACATAGTTACAAACTATCAGGGCCAGTGAAGCTCGTCTTCTCGGCCCATTAACGTGTTCCATAGTCAGCACCGACCCGGTTACCATTGTGCTGCGACAATGCAGCGACAAATCGACCCTTTGTTGTCACTTGCCTCGCGTTACGACACTTCACAAGCAGGTAACTATTCTAAAAGTTTTCGTATTGTGTACCTGTTAGAATAATTTTGACCTTCATTCTGTAAACGCACTAAGTTTAGTAATTAACATATCTAGATATTTTTCAATATAAATTTAGTTCTATATCTAATCATATGAGAAATAAATGAAGTTCAATTAAATTTTTCCAAAATATATTATAATCATTTATGATATTTAGTGTTTAAATACCTACATACTGTGCAAGTAGTTCTAAAATTATTAATTTATATTTATTGTAGTATATCAGCTATCATATAGATACTATGTGTATGATAAACGTAAGTTTCATTTTAAAAATATTTCTATGTAATTTTAGTTTCTTTCGTTTGACCTTAGTAACTATTTGACAAGATAAATAAGTTATTGCGCAGCATTCTATAGCTATTCTGGACGCGCCGTAAAGTTTGATATGGTCTTGATGTGAGTGGAATTCGCTAAGGGAGTAGATAAGACGTGTAGTAATAATTATTACAAAGATATTTATGAGCAGGCATTTATTGTATTTTCTCAATAAAACCAGTTAATAACATAGTAATTGATTGCCATTATGAATGTGACTATGAATAATTACACACATTGGAAGTGTGTGTTCCAGGAAAAACTGAGAAAGCCCACACAGCAATCTACATAAACAAATATATAAATCTTGAAATAATCTGCATGTTATTGTAAATTGTTTTTAACAGTTTAAATGTATTTATTAAAATACTTTTTGAACCAGTAGGTTTACATAACATTAGTTATATAAACGGACTACCAAAGACGACGACCGGTTGGTCGCGCACAATACCTGCCTCCACCTAATCTCAAAAGGAGGGTAAGGTAAGATTCAAAACAATAATGGCTTGCCGGCGTGACATCTGATATGCTTGCCAATACTCTTACAATAAGAGATTGCTTAGATAATGCAAAGTGGAACCAGAAAGTGATACCCGGGCACTAAAGTGACACGCAGAATGAAACCAGGATGATGATGATGATGATGGTATTATCCCCGCAAATTGCTATTGCGCCTAGCCGCCATTTTGGTGACGTAACTGTAGCCCAACACTCAATACCGTTAGTATAGTATAAGCGGGAGAGTACGCGTACATATCGAGTTCCTGATGACGTTACGTGAATGTTAATTTGTCAAGGTTTCAGCGCATTAGCAATTTGCGGGGATAATATTTCGATTTTTTCTCAAGTTAATATTCTTACTTCAGGAACCGGTCGTGAATTTAGTGTAATTTAAAATGTAAATAAGTTATTGTTAGAGGTTGTCCGGAAAGAATTGTTTGTAATTAAAAACTATTAGAATTTATCCATCCTTATTGCTTCTTATTTTCTCCAATTATTTCAGAAACCGACATTTGTATTCTAAAGGAGTATAAAATTAATGAGCTATAATAGATTTTTTTATCGAGCAACATTGAGAATAGTTGCATTACGATTTAGTCTATTGTTTGCCAGCTCATATTGTCTTTCATAAGAGATGCTTCCTTTAGTACGCTAAGTTAACACATTTCGTCGACAGCTCTTGTTTAACTGATAGATAACTTTCTTAAAGTACCGTACAAATTATGAAAAGTAACTCTTTTCTTATGTATCATGTATCTACTATACTAATATATAAAGCTGAAGAGTTTGTTTGCTTGTTTGAACGCGCTAACTCAGGAACTACTGGTCTGATTTGAAACATCTTTCAGTGTTAGATAGCCCATTTCTCGAGGAAGGCTATATAACATCACGCTAAGACCTATAGAATAGAGCAACAATGAAAAATGTTTCAAAATCGGGTCTTTAAAACAAATTCCACGCGGACGACGTCAGTGGCACAGCTAGTAATAAGATAAAGTCGAACATAATGCGAACTTATTTTTGAACATTAAATCTCGATACTTTGGTGACTAACATGACGCATGCGTTAAAATCATGTGTTTTAGTCTTAGCCGAGAAAAGTGTGTTCCCATGTGATAGGTTTTTCTATTGTACAAGCTAACGAACGACAATAACGTACTGATTTGTAAATTCTGCCACCCGCTCTCGACAATAATGGCCTATAAACTGTCATTTGACTTTGGCTGACTTTTTTATATTTTCATTTATCGACAAAATCATTTTCTTAACAACTCTACTGACTCAAGCTCCGTACCCTGTTTTACAGCTTAATTTATATGAAAGTTTTTAGAATTTATACACGCTTATTGGTATTCGTGTTATTGTGTGTGAGATCTATTCAATGATATTTGTGTTGTAGTGTGTGTGTACGAATAATTTATCATGTTAATTTATTATAATTTTAACACTAAACTTATACTAGTGCAGAGTACTATATGTTACATGCTGGTGTTGTGAGGAAGTGCATGTGCAGTGTGTGCCTTATATCTATTACCTATATATATTATCCTAACTAGTGCCATGTATGCTGTTTTTTCCCTTCTGTGGCTGGTTATTAATTT
This sequence comes from Dendrolimus punctatus, assembly GCA_012273795.1. Lineage (NCBI taxonomy): Eukaryota > Metazoa > Arthropoda > Insecta > Lepidoptera > Lasiocampidae > Dendrolimus > Dendrolimus punctatus. Next base: position 10,613,329 of record CM022528.1, read on the forward strand.
TTAGGCTCTTTGTGTGTCTTGGTTTGTTTGTGAAGTGTGCTTCTAATGCAGTGCGGTGGTAGTGCGCGTTGGTGTGAGTATGTGTGTAAGTTTTGTGGTTAGTTGTGTGTTTGTGACTTTGTGTGGTGTTATAATTTATTGTTTAATTTTTGTGACAATGTGTCGACTGGAAATTGTTGTTAAAAAAATAAAAAAATATAAGTTTATAATTACTTTTTTATCTTTGAGAATGTAAATGTAAAGCGACCCTAAATAAACATACACTTTTGAAGGAAGTAAACAGTCGGTGAGAAAATGGTACTAAAACGTTATATACAGAAATATCAAACGTGTGTTGGATGGAGTTTTATGGAGAAAGTCTTATCTTTACATTATATTTCAAAGCAGCAGGAAAATTCTAAATGCCCGGAGTAACATAATCTCTACGCAATCGTCAGAGTAAGTTTCACCAAAATAGACTTTTGTATGAAAATTTATGCGCGGTAAAATATGAAATTTCAACAACAGTCTGCAGTTTGAGTATAAACAATATTTTCAAAAAGGGGTTAACATTATTCTCATAAAGCGTTGTCTTTAAAGGTAATCATAATTATTTTCCATTCTAAAATGTTATCACGTTGCGTGAGTATAATTCTATCGTTAAATCTCGGTTTAGAATAATTGAGATTTGATCAAAATTTTGGAATTCATAGTTCAAAAGTTAGAAAAGGGAAACAATTTTCATGGTTTTAGAAGAAAATATATCGAAACCTTATTATGACTTAAATAAAACATTGAGTAATACTTATGGTTGTTTTGTACAAGTTTCAGTTACACGTGTAACGGCCCTCACTAATTTTTTTTTCTATTGCGCTACTCATTGCATAGCGACATATTATTATACTAGCTGTGTCCGCGGTTTCACCCATATCTTTATAAATTACAGCTTATGTGTTATTCTGATGTGTAAGCTATATTATTGGAAAGTTTCATCAAAATCCATTCAGTAGTTTATGCGTGAAAGAGTAACAAACATACATTATGCATACATACATCTATACATTCATAAATATACATCCATACATCCATCTATACATTCATAATCTATTCTTACAAACTTTCGCGTTTACAATATTTATAGAGATTATAAAGATTACATAATGCTGACATTGAAGAATCTACTAAATTGAACCAATTTAGTTGAAATACACGATAAGGAAATAATCAAATAACTCAACAGGATTCAATGACATTGAATGATTTAGTTTTGTGTTTAAATGCATTACTTTGGATAATACATCCAAATTGAAAGACAGACATGAATCATATGATAACCAATATGCTTATATTTCAATATTTTAACATATTTATTAAACCAAGACCTAAGATATAATAAACTAACACAGTAAAGAAAACTGAACTTAGTTTCATATTATTCTACCCATGATCCCTCAAGGCTGCAAGTAGAATCACAGTCTAGGTCACATACGTATATCTATGGGCGAGATGTCCTGAAGGCTGTCTACGCTTCCTGTCTGGAATTCCATACTAATCCATAGTCCAATATAGCGGGAGCAGCCTTCTGATCTCCTGAAGAATTGATGAGTCGTTTTGATTGTCCTTTATAGAAATATCTTTATGGAAGCTCTTGCGCTATAATTTCATTTAAATTTCGTCCATAAAAAAATCGTTGGTTTCGAGTAAAATAACTGCAACATAGAAAGACAGATGGACGGTCAGACACAACGATTTTATAATGGTTCTGTTTTTTTATTTTTTGTTTTATTTTAACCGGAACTCTAGGGAGGTGCAGTGCTTGAAAAAACTAATTTGTTTTGTAATACAATGTAATTGATAAATAACAGCCATGTTAAGCAAGTTTAAGTAACAAATACATTACCTGCTATATTTGATCTCTGCTCATGGTCAGATGCTATCAGACGCCGCATAATTAACAATTGTGTAGAATGGATATAACAGGAAATAGGTAAGTTCTTATGGCATTTTTTCGTATTTTAATAGCAAGGGTTTTTTGTGCATGAGTCGGTTGTGATTGATATCCTGGAGGCACGCAGGAGTCGCCATCAGTGGTTCGTTACGCGTCATTAGTTAACTGTGACTGGATTGCTCAGATAGTTGGTAAGACGCTTGTACATTGAGTAAATATAGTACAGAGGTTACTTTAGGGTTTTCAAAGTGGAAAACGCGGAGCAAGCGATTGCAGTTTCGTGTAACCCTAGCCATATGTGAATGGAAGGAATACGGAGAATTCAAGTGGATATTCCAGCAGCTGTAACCTAACTCCACCAGGCAGAACCGGGCTGGCGAGTCTCCACACGCCGTCACCATGGTTTTCAAACGGTAAGAAGTCGTAAGTGTCCTCGTTAAAAAAAAGGTCTTACAAAGTAACAACTAGATCAAATTAAATTCAATGTGATAAATAGTCACTACTTATAATAATAATAATTCTTATTGTATATAAAGGACGGTCTTTTCGATAAAAAGCGAAAAAATCTCTTCCAGACAACCTGTGAATGGATAAGAAGTTTGATAAAAACAGTGGTATGTTGCATTAATGTCACTTTACGGATACCTTGTAATAAGTAAGTATACATCATACATACATAACTTCACGCCTGGTCCCTTGCGAGGTAGGTACGAACAACCAAGCGCCATTTAGGCTTTCTTATTCTTACACACCTCACTTGCTTGTTTGACATTCATAAGTAAGTATCTACACAAAATTATACATACATGATATTATTACATACACACATTAGTAAAATATAAAAATTATATTAATAAAAACCTGTTATTCATAATCGAGTTACGAGAAACGTTTTTCAATAAAACAGTTTTACGAAGCCTGTACACGTCTTCTTATATATGTAACTATCATTAATAAAAAGAGGCTGTAGTCTTTTCTTGATGTAGTAGTACCTACATTTTACTGCAAAATGTGTCAATCAGAAGTTCTTTAGAGTGTATGTTAGTATTAGGTATCACGGGTATTTACTAGTCATTTGTTTCACGAATCCCGATAAATCACCATCGTTTTTCTTTTTAGTCTTTAGTAGTTGCATGAATTAGCGCAGTTTACATAGATGGTGCTTATTTGTGGTTTAAACTTTTGACAATTTCAAATTGCTCTATTAAATAAGGAGTTGGGATTCTACACGATGTTTTCTCATAGGACAGGCAATGCGTGCACGCACGCAATGACGAGCACTTTACTAGAACGCAACAAATAATATTTTATAATTGCAGGATTAGGTAATTATTACTAGAAAGGTATGGCTATTACACGTTTGTGCTATAACCGGCAGTCGTTACAAGTTTTCTTCAAGAACTAGTATAAATAGAGATTTAGAACTCTGATAATAAATAATTAAAAAGAGCGAATATAAACTAAAAACAACTCTTGTTAGATTGAGAATAACGGTGGCATAAGATTGTAATTATAAAAATGAATTAAAAAGTAAAGTAGACTGCGTATCTTCTTTACTACTAGAGTACAAATATAGGCTGATGGAAAGTGGTTTCCAAAGCCTATGGATGTTTGGAATACCACAGGTCGAAGAACCATACTTGAGGATTTTAAAGTAAAACACAAAACTTATGTTGTACCACTAGAAGGAATACAAAGAATGAAAACTATTTAGCGTATTATTATTGTAGAACATAAAAATACTTTCAGTAGATGTTGCTTTGAATAAAATCTTCATAGTAGGTTTCAAACTATGGAGCATTTAAGTTATTATTAGTACAAACAAACTTTAATGCGTTCTTGAAGTTCGTACACGTCATTATACAGAACACAGTTACAAGGTTTACAGACAGAGCGGAGAATGTAGTGTTGCGCTCTCACTCGGCCTCTTTCCCAACTAGCATGCCATCTCTTTTGTACAACACACCATAAAGTGTAATAAACGTTTGTATTAGACAGGAGCTATGCAAACTCACGGAACAAACTTCACTTGAAGCGCGTTTAAGTTTTGTGCGTAATGTACTCTTTTAAGGTTTACGACTTTTTAAGGTTCCGTTATCAAGTGAAAAAAATAGTGGACTTCACCTTTACGGAAACTTTCACTGTGCGTCGACAGATGTGCACTTGTTTGATATTTTTCTGTTAGGCTTGTGCCTTAGGTTTATAGACTTAGCATACAATTTGTAATCTTATCACATTGTGTCACTTTGTAAGCCGTTCTACATATAAATGCTGTATTCATAGCTCCCTAGTTGCCATTGACAGTGAGAATAGAACGTAAAATATTAGCCCAAGGAGTAAGTATAAAAGGGTTCTCGTGTCAGCTACGAATAAGAGCGTTTAGGGGTGCTCATAATTTACCCCTTTATAACTAAAACATTTTCTATATCGTCTATTATTTATGTTATTGTTTCTTTCAACATAAATGACATTTGCAAAGGCTTTTAGACTTAAAGAAAGTCGTATTTTTATAAACGTATCAATATTTAAACTTTTGTTTATTTTTAACTACCATCATGGGCAAACGTTGACCTGCCCTGAAGAAATAAAAATCTGGAACCCTATTCTATGAAAGACATTATATGGCTAATTTTCTTACACTTTGGGTTACATCATTGAAGTTTTAGTGGAGATGCCTAATTTTTTATAGTAATGAATATAGCACATATTATTCAAGGATAATGTAGCATTCTAATGGTGAAAGAATTTTTGAAATTGGTCTATTCGTTTTTTAGTTATTTCGTTATAAACATACGAAATTACAAATTCTTCTTGAGTATAGATAAAAAAACACCGGAAACAAGCACATCATCGCCTATAAAATTTGGGCTTTCGCTATAGATGTGTTACCCTTCTTTTAATGTTGGTATCGGTGATAGTAATTTCTTTGTCTATCCTGATTATATCTATTCCCAGTCCTGAACATAGTAAAACCGTTTGCGGAAGTATAAATTAGCGCTGTAGTACATACCTAAACAGTTAGGTCTCTTATTAATCAAATTGGAATAATTGACGTATATCCTGTACTTGGTGTTATAAATATACAATTAGCAGCAGTTAATTGTAGCATTGAGCATTACTCATTGCTACAATTGACACATGATGATGGTGAAAGATAATTCCGTAATCAGATTTGCACATCGAGATTACTGATGTGTGAATTCTGCTAATCCTTCGATGTTACCATGTAATTATACCATGACGATAGTAAATCCTATAAAATTGTGAAGCCTGAGTCTAGCTAAATGGAATATGGTAAATATACCTAGTGTTATTAAAGTTGAATAATGTAGGTAAGTAATGCTTCTGAAACATTCCTTCGGAGATACTTTGCGTCTCTCTACGTATTCTACCACTTGTACGCAATAGGAAGTGTTCCGAGGAAAGGTTTGATTAGCCAACACCTTATTTTTACAACCGCACCGCTCGCTATCGACGGGATGTTCACCCTAATTTCTTTGAGATTCCACGTTTAACCACGCATTTGTTCTCTAGAACGTCTATTCCCTGTACGACACTGATTTCGACGAAACTTTCTGCTAAGGTTATCTCTCTGCGCTACGATATGGGGTTTTTAAGAAGGGAGCTATAAGATTTCATGAGGCCGGCAACGCGTTAGCAAAGCCCCTGGTATTGCAAACTTACATAGGCGATGGTAACCACCTGCCATCAAGTGGGCCGTCTGCCTGTTTGCCTGCTTTAAGGCAATAAAAAAACATTAAACCTGAAATATAAACGAAGTTTAAGTTCCTTAAATCTTCGACACCCTCCATGTATTCAATATTCCCAAAAGGAGTATTATATATATTGAGCTGCGTGCAGAAAGATTTGCAAGGACTTTCCGAAATCCCGTTGAAGTGACTCACATGATATCAAAAACTTAAACCTTAAAAACGTTTTAATTTCGATTATAAAATACATTACTTAAATATTCTCCGGGAATGCATTGCTAACCTTATGTTATATGATAAAAATATCGTAAGCCTGCCACTGTTAGGTACCATTAATTTTAAAGCGGAGTCGTTGACTTACCCTCGACACTAATTCATTAATCTTATCAAGTATACAAAACATCTGAGTGCGATAAAGTGCCTTAAGTACTAAGCAAACTTCTCAGACGATTTAAAGGAGTTACCAAGAAAGTGATAACACTACGACACGTGTGGCTTGTCACCTTAACAATATAAGGCTTTGATAAATATAGCGTTACGTAATTTCGTTAATGGAGTCTATAAAAAACGGTTCTCACGATTCTGAGTTTATATTAAGAAAAACCAATCTTAGTCATAAGACGTGTGCAAGGACCGTAACATTGATGTTGGTTTTAATCGACTTATTTTCACTTAGAACGAAAAATTTACGTATTAATCAATTTGTTAAAGTAAATTAATGCATGTAACAACTATTTTCTTAATAAGATTGCTAGTGTCTAAGGATTTCTCAAGCCTTAAGCCTTTAGAAAATAGCGTTCCTCGGACAACGATGTATTAGTATGGCGGGTCTTTCAAAAAGGTAACGTTGTCAGCTTTTTAAGCATCTTACCTAAAGATCTAGGGTTAGTATTTTACTTATAATCTTGTTAATATTATAGGTACAATATACCTACAATATACACGTGAACAACAAGGTTTTTTTCTTCGCATTTGTATTTAGCAACAGTGAACCTATTTTCCTTGCTACCAAAAAGACATTGGTTTTATCATTATGGACATTGTTGTTTTATCATTTGGATCATTATGGACATCATATTCAAACCTGTATACAGAAAATAAATTACTTTGACTTTATTTAAATTAAAAAAAAACTATGTTTATAATTGACTTTATTTTCCGTTTATCTAATTTCCATCGCGATCCGTTACCTCAGGAAGTTCAGAAATAGAATGAGAAGCGATGCCGATTGACGAGCCTTGGGCGGTCGACACGCGATGTCATGCGTCGTCACTCGCTTCCTGTCGTTTAGGGTGGAAACGCACTAAATCAGAAGTATATAAATATTAGTTGTATGAATGTAGGGTTCACACTTGTAAATTACAGCTTCCGTAGCAGCCTTCCAGTTCGTGACATAGCTGCTCTATAAACAGTAAGACTTACGGTAAACTGACAAGACCACTGTTATGGTACGTAGGAGACCAATATTTCTACCGCTAAGACTTGGTAAAAAGGGTGGGTCCAAAAGATACTAACGAGTGTGAAGAATTATGAATAGTAAATTATTCAGTGAGAGGTGCTGAGGGCCGCGATAACTGGAAGTGGAAAATTCACGGGCTTTGGAATATAAGTTGTTAGCTAACTTGTCAAGGCTAAGCGTGATTTGTACCATTTACTCACTCTGAAAAGGAGAGGAAATAAGATACTTTTAACGGGTGTAAAAAAATGATTGTTTTTTCCTTTACCTACTTTAGAATTTATCAAGCTGCGTTTTAACGGTTTTAAGCGCGGTATTTTATTTGACTTTTATTGCGATGTTTCAGCAATTTCTCATTAAGTGTACTAGTCGCGAAAACTTAAGAAAATACTATATCGCGCTGTCAAACTTTGACATTTTATAAAGTTCAGATATTTTTGTGCCTTCGTTTTTTACTGTATTTATACATACATAACTTCACGCCTGGTACCTTGCGGGGTAGAATATTTAATTTTATAATATTCTAGTTTATTATTATATAGTTTAGTGTCAGTCCTCGTGTGCCGTATGTGTCACCACCTTTATGGCGACTTTAATGTTTGTTTGTCTTCTTCACGCTATATGGTAATAACCAAACTTCCATTGTTTTCTATGACTCTCGCAGGGAAAGTTGGACGAGACATAATTAGATCGAATTGACGGTTACAAGGGTTAATGTAGAAATACTGACAAGAATTGTTTGTATTCATAGATTAGTACTTGTTTAAGCATAGTAAAATGAAAATGAAAAAAAAGAAAGAGAAAGAACACAGAAAGAGAAGACTAATTGATATTTTTATTACGACTTGCACTTAAATAATTGGTCACTGTTCCCTGGATTATGCGTTGAGTAGGTATCTTGGTTAATCTGTTGTGCGAAATTAGGGAACAAATTTTTATTCATTCTACAAATTCATTTCGATTTTAACCAACATTCTGAGGTCGAAAATTCATTTTTTTTTTCATAAGTACATGCTTTATGTTGTATTTACTTACATTATTCCTTCTTATCAGATTATAATATTTACGAACATTCATTTATATAAGTCCGATTCATAGGTATATTTATTTATTTGGAAACCATACAATAATTAATATTCTTAAATATAAAATACATAATTGGTTATTATATAGATCAAGTTTCTATTCAAAATAATTTTATATTTCATTTGGCTCAAAAAATGTTGTTTATTTTCCCACTGTATTGTGTTGTTTCAAATTATTCAGCCATAGAAAAACAAATATCTTATATCATTTTCCTCGTAGGACGTCAGTTATGAAGTCTATATTTTCATAATTTTTAATTTCTATCAGTTATGTTTGCTAGCATCAAAATTTATTATTATATACATAGCGCCATCTGGTATTTATACCCTCAACTTATTTGGTTCATTAATCTGCAAATTTGGTGAGGATACAAGGCTTTATAGGTAATTCTACATTGTTGCTAGATGGCACTAGCTTGAGTTTCATATAATTAATAATATTATCGTAATGACTTATTGCATCAATTTAACAGCTATAAAATATAAAGTTAATAATTTTTATTATTAATAAGCTTCTTAGTAATTAAGACTAATTATTTTTATGTTCTACTTATATACCGTAAGTTGATAGATTTTAATTTTGAATGTATATTATTAACTTTAATATTAAGACCCAACCCCAGCAAAAACCAACTGCCAGTCCTCAAGACACTGTGAGCTCTTTCTGCGTGCACCGGAACTCAAAACAACGTGACTTTCTTTTATTTGTACTTCTACCCATTTTAATATTATATAAAATTATTAGACTAGACAAGTTTACTGAAGAGTTTCTTGTGCCGCTTCTTCTCTTCAAGCCACCACATGTTATGAAGCGGTGGTAAATTAGATTAGGCTACCACAGAGTAAATAATAACCACAAACAATTTTAAAACTAAACTATTAAACTGCACAAGTTAAATGTAGTTTTATTATGTACATTATATTAAGTATTGCCAGGGAAGAATTTCTTCCATGTAGATCCGCTGTAGCGGTTCTTTGTATTGATAGCACAAAACGTTACCTTTAGTTTAACACATCTAAGTACTAAACAACTTACCCAGCCTGGAAGTTAAATATGCACCAATACACAAGAGGGCTTCACTAGTAAGTCGTTGACACATGAATGAATGGGGTACCTGTAGAACAAGGCTCAAGTATAACGTCCGCGCCCTAAAGAAAAATCATAGTGACAGAAGGCGTCGTTATAATACGTAGCATTTCAAAGTAAGTAAAAATACTAGAAATGACAATCATATCGTCCAATGAAAAAAAATACTTTATATAAGTCTCTATTTCGTCTTCTACTGAAGACTAGGGAGCGCCACGTGTTCTTCCTTTCTTACATTTTGATATAGAAGAAAAACTTCGTTTAGAAAAACCGGCTTTAAAAACTAAAAAGTATAAATAACTTATTTCTAAAGCTATTTTTATTTATACCTTATTTTTTATATATTTTATCTTAAACTTCTTAAACAAACCGGCCAAGTTGAGAACCTCCTCCTTTTGGAAGTCGTTTAAAAATCGCCAAAATGTTTCATTTTCAATTTTATATTTGTCCGAAATTTCAGAACTAACTCTAATTTTCGACTTGTGCTACGTAATTATATAAACTTATGATCAATCGATGAATCAATACTAGTGATATATTATAGATAATAAAATACAATTAACTATAGAGGCAATTAAATAACGCACTAGGACTGATGCTCCAATTATTTTTCAGTTATATATATAATAAAACACGGTTTATTTTAGACATATTTTATTCTTTACAAAGACTGTAGAAAAAGTGACAGCACAGATGATTTAAACTAAATGAAATTATAATATAGATTTCAGTTCAGTTTAACTTGATATTTATCCTGTACTCCATTGAAAGCCTTCGATAAATGTAGCGAAAATATATATTTTTGTTGTTATGATATTATCTACACGAATAAAAATATAATGCTTGTTTGTTCAACTGTAAAAGGTTTTCGAAAATTAACACGCAACGTTACATTCGAATATAGTGCTATCTGTTGTTTCAACTCATGCCAGACAGTGTTTCTTGGACGCTACTGTCAATTAGCATTTTTAATGTTTGCGGTATATAAAGAAAAAAGTGGGTTATATTAAAGGATATTAATGCATATACGTTTCATGAAACTGATAGTAAGAAGGCTGTTCCAAATTTTATAAATATTCAATAAAAATCGACATTCTATCATCGTATTTAGTCAATCCTTTATTCATGGATTCATAAGGGAGCATATAGTGATACTCGTATATAATAATAAATAAATATATATTTCATTCAATATTTTTTCAAATTGATTTAGTTTATAACTAGTAGTACAATTTTATCGACTAGGCTTTCAATGAAGTGCGTCTACAAAGTTGAAAGATTGAAAATATCCTATCACAGAAAACAGATCATTGCATAGAAATGTTACAATTTTACATTATAAGACATCGTATTGCACATAGATAATAAATTTATTTCAAATTTCTAATAACAATGATGATATAAGTCTAAGACTTTACCAGATTATAATAATAATTAAGACCATACTCCAGAATATATTTCTAATCAACAATTGAACGTAATTATGCAAACCGAAACTAATCCACAAAATAATAGTTTTATATTTAAGATGTTCATTAAAGCGTGAAGACCCGTCAATGAAACCTATTTTCAAAAAAATATCTTCCATAATATACATCTAGTAGCTGTGCCTAAGATTTTCTGCTCATGGATTTTTTTGTGGAACCTAAAAAAGTAGCTTAAGTTATTCCTTATAACATCAGCTATGTGTCAGTGAAAGTCCCGTCAAAATCAGAGATTTCAGAGATTAGCCGAAATATCCAGACAGATAAAAAATCTAAAAACTGCGTTTTCGAAATCTTCTGGTCCGAGTTATACCCCCCGATTCATTCCGACTGTTCATAAGACGGTTGACTGACAAATTATGACAGAGATGTCTTGCATTATTCAGAAAGACTAGTGGTGTGTTGTCAGAACTTCTGAACTGTATTCAGAAGTTCTGGCGATACTGGTACTGCATAGAAGTACTGGTCTTACGAATTTAAAAGTAATCAATAGTACGAGGTCGATCCATTATTCCCAATTCCGTAGCTTGGCTTGTATCTTTTAAGTTATATATGTAACTGTGAACCGTTCTGTGTATTTAACAAGATTTTGCCTAGATTGTGGATTGGTTCCAGTTTGTATAACAACATCTAATTTTATATAACAATCTACTTCAATTTTATGAATTGATTAAACTTTCTATTCCTTAACTAAGATAAGAGATAGTACTTACTATTAACTTAAAAATATACATATGTCAAAAGGTGATTAGGAGACCTAAGTTTAAGAAATACCTAATGTTTATCTTTGGGATTTGCATTTTAGGTATCAACTAAATTTGAGCTTGCGTTGAAAGAAGAAATTTTAGAATACAAAAGTCAGGTACAGCATGTTATAGAAAAAATCTAGTAATTTTTTTGCAATATTTAACTTAAGTACAAAATAATGTGCTTCAATTATATTAAATGGCACATTAAAAGGAAATATTTAAGAAATAAATGTAAAGGTCATTTCATAATTATAATTTCAAAATCAACGTTTATTGGAATATAAAATCATTTTACGTAGTAAATTTATTATTGCCATTAAGGAAAACTTATTTTCAAAGGCATTAACCCCAGGGGGTGCCGCCCTGGACTCGTCTCCGTCCAGGAAGCGGTACAAGGGGATGCGTCCCCGGGGCCCCGAGCGACCACTGTCATATTGCCCCCTTTACTCCATGACAGTGGTGTCCCACCTTCTCCTCATCCTAGTATCCCTCATCTTTACTCCTTCCCACATACCACTTCCTATTCCTGGTTTCCCTACACGGGTTGTGTAGGTCGGGCGGCAGCCGCTACACTTAAAACCGTAACTCGCCACATCAACAATGGAAAGTTTGGTAAGAACACTGGGTATGGCTAGGGCGTCGCCGCATAACGACGCGCAGGCACATCGCCCTACACCTGCGATAAGTGGGCAAGGGCTACCGTGCCAAGGGCGGGCACGGCTAACGACGCGAGTCCACACTCAGATTAGGAAACTCCGCTTCGCGACGTGGAATATTGGTACGCTGACCGGACGCGCAAGGGAGTTGGCCGAAGTACTCTCCAGGCGGAGGGTGGCCGTGGCGTTCCTGCAGGAGACTCGGTGGAAAGGCTGCAGATCCCGGTTCATTGGGAATGGCTACAAGCTGATCTATACCGGTGCCCCTGGTGGGGAAAACGGGGTTGCTGTAGTACTCTCCGAGGAGTTCCAGAACAACATCCTAGAGGTGAAACGCTTCAGCGACCGGCTTATGGTCGTGTCGGTTCTTATTGAAGGGGTTGTGACCCATTTGATAAGTGCCTACGCGCCACAGGCTGGTTGTAGCGACACTGATAGAATGAGGTTCTGGGATCAGATCGGTGATGTACTGCGTGGCATCCCGTTATCACAGGGGGTCGTTTTGGGTGGTGATCTGAACGGTCATGTGGGTGAGAGGTGGGAGGAATTTGAGCGTGTTCACGGTGGCTTTGGATACGGAAGCCGCAACGCAGAAGGGGAGGATATCCTCCGAATGTGTGCGGCTGCCGATCTTGCCATCGTGAACACGTATTTCAAAAAGAAATCCGAACACTTAATCACCTACAAGAGCGGACGGCATGCTACCCAGATCGACTACCTACTCACCAGGAGACACCACATCGGCAAAGTAGCCAACTGCAAGGTCATACCCGGAGAGAGTCTCACTGCACAACACCGTCTCCTTGTTATGGACCTCTGCGTTAAACCCAAAGACAAACCCGTTGAGCATTGTCGACGCCAAATTAGATGGTGGCTGCTTGATGAAGGCAAATCCCAGGAGTTCGCTTCAGCATCCGTCGAGATGTGTGTCGGAGCTGACAGCGAATTAGTCCAGAGCCACTGGGATAAGATCCAAGCAGCCATTACTAAAGCGGCGAACGCAGTGCTGGGTGTGTCTAAGGGTGGTCGCAAGTGTGACAAGGAGACTTGGTGGTGGAACGACACAGTCCAGAGGGAGGTTAGGGTGAAGAAAACCCTCTTTAAAAAGTGGCAAGCGTCTAGATCTCCTGAAGATCGCGACGCATACAGGGCCGCAAAACGTGCCACTAAAAGAGCTGTAGCCAGAGCCAGACGAGACCACTTTCGATCGTTGTACGATAAGTTGGAATCGTCTGAGGGGCAGAAGCTCATTTATAAGTTGGCACGTTCAAGGATCAAAGCGGCACAGGACATTTCCAAGTGCCGCTGTGTTAAAGATCCTGGCGGCAACCTGTTATGCGAGGACCTCGCGGTGAAGGAGAGATGGCGCTCTTACTTCTACGAACTGCTGAATAAGCAGCACAAAGAAGTACAGCCACCGAACCTCCCTCCGAATCAAGGACTAGTGCCACCGATAACGCCTGATGAAGTCCATAGGGCTCTTCGCCGCATGAGGAATCGGAAAGCTGTCGGAGCCGATGGAGTCCCCATCGAAGCCTGGAAGGCGATGGGTCCTCGTGGTGTGGGCATTTTAACAAACCTTTTTAACCGCATACTCCTCACCGGAAACATCCCGAGCCAATGGAGACTGAGTGTTATCACTCCAGTCTTCAAAGGTAAGGGATCGGTGCAGGAGTGCGAAAACTACCGCGGAATAAAGGTAATGTCCCACACCATGAAGCTCTTTGAGCGCATAATCGACTCTCGGATCCGGCAGGAGTGCACTGTCTCGGGATGTCAATATGGGTTTCGTCCTGGGCATGGAACCATGGACCCTGTTTTTGCCCTAAGGATCATCATGGAGAAATACAGGACGAAGAATACGCCTCTGCATTTCCTGTTTTTGGATCTGCAGAAGGCCTTTGACTGTGTTCCTCGCGTGATGATCTGGTGGGCACTGAGGTCCAAAGGGGTGCCAGAAACCTATATTGACGTTATCCGGGATATGTACCGTGATTCCGATTCCATAGTTCGGACCGCTGTTGGCGACACCACACCCTTCCCCATTACAGTAGGCGTGCACCAGGGATCGGTCCTTAGTCCGTTTCTGTTCAGCGTGATATTAGACGAACTGTCGAACAGCATCAGGGATGCGCATGAGCAACCTCCATGGTTGCTCATGTATGCTGACGATATCGCGCTGGCAGATTCGGACAGGGGGCGCCTGGTGGGACGTGTAAATGCGTGGAAGAGATCGCTAGAGAACGGCGGTTTGAAACTAAATGTGGCGAAGACTGAGTACTTGGCCTGCAACACTACAGATCCCACATCCATGCGCATAGGCGAAGATACGGTCGAGCGCACGGATCAGTTTAAGTACTTGGGATCTGTCCTTAGTGCGTCCGGGGATATCGACCTCGACGTCAAGGCCCGTATCACAGCAGCTTGGGCCAAGTGGCGTGAGGTGACAGGTGTCATTTGTGACCCCAAAATGCCGGTCAAATTAAAAGGACAGGTCTATAAATCCATCATTAGACCTGTCCTTTTGTATGGCAGTGAAGCGTGGCCAGTACTTGAGCGACACAAGCAAGAGCTGCGTGTCACGGAGATGAATATGCTGCGATGGATGTGTGGAGTGACGCGGAAAGACCGGGTCAGGAACTCCCGCATCCGCGGCAGTCTTCATGTCCGTGACATAGCAGACAAACTGCAAGAGTGTCGCTTACGCTGGTACGGCCATGTTTTACGCAGACCGGCTAATTACGTGGGGAACAAATGTCTAGCCATGCCACCTCCGCCAGGTCCCGGTCGAAGGGGAAGGCCCAAGAAATGCTGGCTTGACGTCGTGAAGGATGACATGCGTGCCAATGGTCTCAAAACGGGGGATGCTGAAGACCGCGCGAAGTGGAGTAGAAAAAGTAGGAAAGCGGACCCTGGGCGTCGGAGTGAACGCTCCGAACGCAACCGGGATTTAACGCTCGGATGATGATGATGATTTTCAAAGGCATTAAAAATAATTAAAGTCGAATTAACACGTTTTTACGTATGTAAAATATGATGGCTACATACATTTTGCACATTATGTGTTGAGATAAATGCTATGTATTTTTGTATGCGAAAAACAATCATATTTTTTATAGTCTTATAATTTGTTCTTAGCTATGTTATGGCAAATTTTATCAACAACGAATATAGCTCATTTCATAGGGATGTAACTATTTTGATGCATATTATATGCAAGTCACAAAAGCGTTTCATGTTTTCAATAGTTCACTCGTCATCGTTGAGAAGGTCTGTGCATGATTTTGCTTTGGTTGATCTGAAAACAAGGAAAAAATTGTGTTTGTAATCAAATTGTTTTCATTATGTAATTCTGGGTTTCCCCTATGAAGTGCGGCGGGGACTGCGTTTCTTTATCACGGGAGCCTTCGTAAATTCCATTCTTATCTAGTTTCAAACCCACAATAAACAAACTCATACATTTATATATTATTATGTATATGCGATAAATGAATCATATATTTTAATTTATCTATTGAAAGACCAACAAACCGTACATAAAAACAAAATATAATATAACAGGTAAAAGTGATTACTGGCCTTTGCTAAAACTATATTTGCGTAATTGTAATTTTAAATGCGTTCTAAATGGTAGTAGAACCTGATAGCAGTTGAATTGGGAACCAAAAAGTACTACGTAGTATTTTTTATTTTTATTGTATGAGTTAAATTAAAGCGTTTATCATCGCTTATAGACATTTTCAACACCAAAGTTGTTGCAAATGCGCTGCTGCTATCTTAAAGGAGATTGGAACCTGAACAAAACTCAAGGCCGTTATAGTGGCATACACAAGACCAGGGGTGGTAGCCATCCAGACGGTCTAGTACCCTACCACGTGGCTGTGGGTTGTTATTATGCCTCTTAATAAAAATAAATAAAATTCTTTACTTTGTATAATTAGTTTGATATTTATTAAATTTCAGTAGCTATGATAGAATTACTTAGATATATGTAATAGTTGGCCCACCGAGATCACAGGTAAGTACAAGACCCGGCTAAGATTCCCAGCTTGGTGATCGTATAAATATTCCTATATTTACTCTAGTTTTCGTGTCTGGCATCGTCTCCAAAATTCTATGTTATATTTTACCTACTAAACACACAAAGTGCACAGTCACAGTAAACCCAGTAGTATTGAAAGTTATCTTTTCAAACCCAGGTTTTGTCCATCTACTCTACATTTGTATACAAAGATTAGTGAACCCATTACCTGGAATGACTATATGTTAATAATGATGATATGATTGATATATGTTTTACATAAGACTACCTTGCTTAGCTTAGGAATAAAGAACGTAAGTGTGTTTGTCTGTCAATTTAGGTGTTAATTATGCACCAAGGGTAATATTTTCGGTAAAGAGCAAATACAACTAAGGCTGTATTGGTAACATACTTCTCTAGACCAGAGGTGGTATAGCTATCGAGACGGATAACTGCCCTCTACCATCTGACATTAGATCTCCTTAGGTTACATAATATAGTAAAAAGAACATTTGACACCGCAAGCTATAATAATAACACGTTAAAATAGTTTGTGTGCCGGTAAGTAAGATACTTCACATGGTATACGGATTTGAAGGTCAAGCGGGCGATTCACACTGAAACTCTAGTAAATACTAAAAGACTGCTATAAGCTCATAGAAATACTTACTGTGAGGTTTGACTCTCCGACACACTCGGAGTTCTACAGCTCCACTCCTCACTGCTTTGAATAGGGCCAGCGCCTCCACATGCGCTAGTTCGTGACATGCTTGCCCGTTCACTGCTAATACTTCATCACCTGAAATTATTTTTCAAAACTAAAAAGCTACTTTCTAAAGGTTAATTACAATCATCCAAACACAGACGCACGAAGACAAACACCATAGTACCACAACACAATAAACCCGGTAGTATTGAAAGTTATCTTTTTCAAACCCATGTTTTGCCCATCTACTTTACATTTGTATAGCACGATTAGTCAACCAATTATCTGGAATGACTGATGATATGACCTATATCAAACATGTTTTAACAAAAACCTCGAGGAATAAGCAACTGCTTGAAAGTAGTGTGTGTCCTATATTGTCAAGGTAGGATTAATTGATGTTACCGAATAGAACACAGTACACTTACCACCAAGCGTACTGTTTGCAGTTTATTTAAAAGCAATCATAGAAAGACCGACTAATAGCCTGAAAAAGGGCTGCCAGTAAGTACATACATTGTAGATTAAAAAGATTATTTGGTGAAAATAAGATAAAGTATGTTAAAGTTGTAGCAATTTATGTAAATGTGCGAGCAAAATCTTAGTTGAATGTTTGATTGCTTTATCTTTACGACCTTGACAATGAACTTACTATTATGATATTTGGTATATATACAATACAGGTTAGTTTTATACCAGAAAATCGGATATTTTCCACTCGCTATGGACCTAAAGCTTACGCGAGCGTAACGCGTGGAATATATTAATTCAATAATTATTATTACTGTAGTATTATATTCTGGGTATTTCTAAATTATTTTGCGTTGGAGCTACATAGATGTGATAACGTACATATCGAGGGCTTCATAACAAATGGGCGTATAGTAAAAAATGCCATTTTGTCGTTGTTTATTAAAATTTATGCGTATTACAATTTAGTAAGTTTTACCAGTATGCAAGTTTGCCTAAATAGACGGATATTCCAAATTTCAGCCTTATATAACCAACTAGTTTTGTTTTATTCACAATTTTGTCCTTTGTGTAAAATTAATTGCACTTTTGTCTGTACTCCGCTTTGTTATGAAGCCCTCGATAATATATTAATGCGAATTGAACCAAAACCAGTTTCAAGTCTCGGGAATAATTAAAATTCTATTGTTTCCTTATGTGTTAAATACATTTTTACCTGATAATTAAATTTTATAATAATGTCTCTTTTTAACTGTTTACTAACCAATATATGAATTGAATTAATTGAATCGAAATAACATGGTTATTTTATTATTGTTGTCTTTGAAGACCACGCTTTCCGGGCCATAACAATGGCCCGGAATTTTGTAGGGCTTGCGTGGGGCCATGTGAATGCCAGAACGTAGAGGCATTTTGAAAATTTTAATGAAAATGTGACGTGACACTGACCGGCGATTATCCCTATCTACACCATATAACAATGCACCCAAGGACAAGTCCCAGCCAGTGTAGGATGATGATGATGATGATGATTATTATTATTATTATTATTTAAATCCAAATGGCTATTTTAACGTATTTGTGGTGTACCACCATTACATTATAATTATGCTATGCTATTCATTTGTTTTGTTATTCAATGTTTAAAGTTGCATTACCATGCTTTAGGTAGTAAGTACTCTGTAGTACGAGTAGTTTTAAAATATTTAATTAACTGACAAAATATACATAGATAACGGCCAATCCGTTAATAATAAATTAATTGAAGTAGTTTAATTATAAACAAATATAATAAAATGCAAGCATTCGTATCATATGCAGTGTTTATTCCACTAACCATAATTCAACAAGTTTATTATATACACTTTGTTATTATTACGTTACTTCGTCGAACGACCACAATGCTATGGACACTATCCTTATCAAATTGCATTCCTCAAAGTGTGTAAGCCTAACACTATTTTAATCTTTACTTTCATAGATTAATATTGATAAAGTATATATGATTCAGTCCAACATACCTGCTTTTAATCGACCATCTTCGACTGCCTGTCCTTGTGGAAGTATGCTCTTTATAAAAATGCCAAGAGGTCCTCGAGGGGAATCACGACCTCCTACAATTGTAAATCCAAGAGGTTTCTTTCCATGACCTTTTTCAAATGTGATGGTGTGATACGTGTGAGTTGGTGCACGCGGTCTCCGAGGAAGAGTACAAAAGTTTGCCGCGTTCGGCGTTTGCAATTCACTCTCACTGTCATTTTTGTCTTTAGTCCTTTCTGAAACACAATCCGGTGTATCGACGTTCACGATATCTCCGACACAACTGAGCGCTAACACGTCCTTATTCCCGCCGCCGTAACTGACGACTTGTCGTCGGAGAACCTTGTTATTCATGCTGCTGTAGCTCGCGTTCTGGCCTTTGAGGAAGTGCGAGTGCGCGTTCGCCGCGCTGTCGGCCGGTTCGGCCGCCGCTGATAGTGCGCTGCGATTACACGCGGACTCATCCTGCGACTGTCGTCGATCTATTTTGACGTCATTTTTATCAACACGTCTTTCCTTTCCTAATATAATAGCATTCTCATAGTCAACAGAGCTTTCCCGCATCAATATTGCGCTTCTTTGAGATAGCTCTCGTTGTCTAGAATCATGTGTTAGTTTCTCACGTTGTCTACAAATAACTATATCAATTTCCGCAGAACCTGATTTTAAAGCATCTTTAGCTTCAGACATGGTAAGATCACGAAGTCTTCGACCATTAACGTTTAGTAGTTCATCTCCGATTCGCAAGGTTCCTTCTCTGTAATGAAAAGAGAAGTGAAATTAATACTTCTCTCCAATAAAATAAATAAAGAGGCTAGAAGAAAAATATGTGTCATCCGTTAAAGGGTTCGAACTACTACATATTAACAATAGAGTTCTCCATAACAGTGCACTCACTTACTAAAAATATTAAATTTAAGCAAATTTTGTAATTTTATATTATAGCGTAAATTATGCTTCCAAATAAACAAGCTGTATAGTTTCTCTGTAAATATTAAGAAAAAATAACTTTTTTAATTATTATTTTCTTTTTAAATTTTTCATAATTTTTTCTTAAATTTTGCTACTTGTATACATAATAAAACTACGTATTAACGGTTTTAAGTGCGATAATTGACTTGATTTTTGTTATTCCGACGTTTCGGCCACATTCCAGTGGCCGTGATTACGGAAGAGAAAGATGTCAAGTGTCAACGAGTACTTATCGTTAAAGTTTTATTTAGCCTACCGCCAACTTGTACATTTTAATTATTTAGTTTTAGGTTTTATAGTTATTATTTACTATTTACTTCGCGACATGTTATGGATTGAAGAGAAGAAGCGGCGCAAGAACCTCTTCAGCAAACATGCCTAGCTCTAAAAATTAAAAATAACAACAAGATAACAAAAATCAAATAAATTACCGCGCTTCAAACTGTTAAAACGTAGTTTTATTAGAAATGTTCATGTTAATACTTACTTCTCAGCTAATCCTCCCGGTACTACATGAGCCACTAAATATCCCACATGACCCTCATCTGAAAGTTTAGTTTTTGCAATAAATATCCCCAATTCATCTGATGGATTTCGTCTATTTATCCTTACTACTTTAAATTCTGTTTTATCATTTTTACCAATTTTATTTGGTTTCCTACATGGTGGGATAGGTGGTATACCAGAATCACCCAAACTAGCATCTCTTTGCCTCATTTTTTGTTTTTCCGTTAACTGTAGATATTGAGGTTCCTCAAACTCATTCTTGTTTTTTGGCATACGCCTAAGTATTTCTTTGCGATCCAGTGATAACGCCCTTTGTGTATGTCGAGGCCTTGGTCGTGGGCAATCTTTTCTTTCTCGGCTCATTCTACCAGATATTTTAATTTTCATGTAACTTTGGTCGCCAGAAACGCTTCTACCATGGTTAGGAACAAGTGTATTTACATGTGAGGCAGAACTTTCACATCTGGATGATATCCTATCACTATCAAATATTGACGAAGCTGCTGATTCATTGACTAGAATTCCTGAATCCGCGTCTTCACAGTCTTGTATCAAAACATTTTCATCGTCACATGATACTTGATACACGTCATCATGAAAAACAGAATGACCTTTTTGGAACTCATCTAATCCCGGAAGGGCACCGTAAGAGAAACTTCGTAGTTTCGCCTTAACACCTCCTCTTTTCTTTCGACTTTTAGAAACAGCACTGGTGGACTTTAAGATATTATCATTACTGCCAGTGGTTTCATCATCTTCATTTTCTACACCTTGTCTATACAGTTTTGAAAGAAATCTATTTGTTGATGATTTTAAATACCTATCAGACATTGCTCTTAACTTTGCTGAGAGACATGAACTAGGCCCTACTGAATCTTTTGCGTCTTTTATCTTAACTTTATCAGTCTTTTTATTTTGAGATTTTATAGAAACTGCGGAGTCATCATAAGTTTCATAATCGTCGTTGAATATTTGATCACTAGATTTCGAAAGCTTGGCACCTGCTTTGGGTATTACATGATATCGATCACATTCCGAACCTGAGCTGTAACACCGTGTTCCTCTATTGTTAAATGATTTATTGTCTCTCCATTGACATTCTATAGGACTAGTAACACTTTTAGCAAAAAATACTTCGTCGTCATAGTTAGGCATTTTGACCCAAGGATTATGATTTTCAAACTCAATGTGCGTTTCAGGGTAGTTACTAGGGAAACGACAATTATTGACATCTTCTACTGGGCCGAATCCACTGCAATCGCTACCAGATGTTGATGCAGCGTCGTCTCCTTGTCGGAGGGGACCATTAGATTTGAAACATGAAAGTTTAGTGTTCTTTACCTTGTCCAATAAAGGATTACGTTTTTCTCTATACACCATATACTCTTTTTCCAGAGAACCCCCGCGGTTTTTACGAGTAGTATTGTAACTTTCTTGTTGTGAGGTGGGACCATTTTGTAGTGATATGCGACGGGAAACTGGAGTTTCGATACTACGTTGACAACGATGTGGTGATTTTTCTACTATGATTATTTGATCACTGAGATTATAGAAATTTGTTTCCACTGAACTACCGCTACTTTTCCTGTTAGGGCAGCGGACGGGAGACATGTCTGAAAATGAAGAAAAACACTCCTTTAATCATTCAGTATTTAAATTAAAATATTTGGGAAATGTTTATTTAATATAACGGTTTATAAGACTTAGGAGATAGAAATCGTTAAACTGGCGTAAAATATTTACAAATATTAGGTACAACATACTAAGGTGAACTTGATTTACGTGTATAGGTTAGGTGACTCATGGGTACACAAGGAAAGTAAAGCTTTTCTCTCATTCGACTACCTAATGGTTTGCTGATTTTTCCTTATAATGCAATGTTATTTTACTTCAGCAGCATTCAATAACCACATGTTCATTATTGTCAAGTTTATTACGTCAAATCAAAAATCCTATGTGTAAATAGCAATGTTAACATTTTCCTTCCGGTTTGAATTTATCCATTAAAATTAAAATATAATATTCTGGGAATTATATTATATTATTTTTATTTTATTATATTATATTATATATATATATATATATATATATATATTGCCTTTTTCCTGCACCACCTACATCGCCTGATTCAAATTTGTTTTTCATTTAGGTTGCCTGGAAGAGATCGCTTTGAGCTATAAGGCCGCCTATTGTATCGCCTAGAAAATATTGTAAATATTGTCTGTTTTGTAATTGTATATTTTGGTGTGCAATAAAGAGTTATCTCTCTCTCTCTCTCTCTCTCTATAACGATAACTCTTTATTGTCAACTGTCATAAGAGAGAGAGAGATATATATATATATACTAGAGTTTACCCCGCGGCTGCGCCGCGGGTTAACCTCTAGTGCGTGTCTCTTGTTTAAAGAGCAAGTGCTACAGGTTATATTATATTACAATATTTTTATGTATTTGCCCACGGAAGATTCACTTCATTTTATATCGCTAATTATATATACTATCCCCCGTCTATCTGTCAACAAAATAAATTACAAAACTTGACCAAAAAGGCCAAAATGGTCTAAATGACCAAAAGACCACAGTGACCGACATGGCTAATATGACGGAATAGGCAAAAACGACCAAAAAGGCCAAAATAATCAAAATGGTCAAAATGACCAAAAAGGCCAAAATGACCAAATAGGCCAAAATGACCAAAAAGGCCAAAATGACCAAATAGGCCAAAATGACCAAAAAGGTCAAAATGACAAAAGGCAAATACCAATAGGCAAAATGACCAAATAGGCCACAATTACCAAATAGGCCAAAATGACCAAATAGGCCAAAATGACCAAAAAGGTCAAAATGATCAAAAAGGCCAAAATGACCAAATAGGCCAAAATGGCCAAATAGGCCAAAATGACCAAATAGGCCAAAATGTAGTCAATAGGAGTTCTCAAGCAGCATTCTAGGCCATACTATTCCTGATATACATCAATGATCTGCCAAAAGGACCCAACTCATAATTGTATGCAATGACTGCACTATGTATTAAAACGTAGACGAAAAAAACATGTTCAATTCCATAATTCAATGCTCATAATAATAACTACAAAAAAATACAGAAGACAAAATTATGAGCTTATCAACGCCGAATGACAAAACTACACACTGTGAAATACAGCAACCAAGAACTTGTGAAACATCAACAGCAAAGTCTAGGATACACATGATGTAACATGAAGTCAGACACATATGATAATGTTTATAACAAGGTTGCGCAGTTTTCATATGCATTACGCATGCTGAGTAAAGTAGCTCATCAGAAAACTGCTTTAGTGTCTTATCATGCTCATGTTGTTTCCCGTTTGAGGTATGGTATTATTTTTTGGGGAAACGCGACCAACATAGAACGGCTGTTTATTGCGCAAAAAAGATGTATACGAGCCATGTGTGGGATAAAACAGCGAGATAGACCATTCTTTAAAAGCCTCAAATTATTAACCTTACCGTGTTTATACATTTTTGAAATAGCAGTCTATGTAAGGAGACACCCTGAGCACTACGAAAATATTCGAAGCACACGCCGATGCGACACTTTAAAATTTAATAAAAAATTTAACACGACTTTATTTTCGCGGAGCATATTTTGCAATGTCAATAAAAATATATAATAAGTTACCCCTTGACATTAGAAAATGTAATTCATTTAAAATTTATAGGATTAAGTTATTTGACTACTTGGTGAACATGACATTTTATTCTATTGAAGAATTTTTATTACAATAACGATTAGAGTACATTTAAATACATTTAGTAGTAACGTAGATGAGTGACATATATAAAAATAAATAATTTACTGCTGCAATGGTAATAAATAAATGAAGATAATAATGATAAATTAACTATACAACTATGACGATACGAATGTAAACACAATGTAATCTCCATTAATAATATAAAAATTCATAAATAATGTAGTCGATTCCAATTGTATAGGTAGTCTGGAGACATCGCCTTGGCGACAAGACCGCCATTGTACTATAATTTATGTGCAATAAAGTTATTCATTCATTCATTCATTCATTCATGACCAAATAGGCCAAAATGATCAAAAAGGCCAAAATGAACAAATAGGCCAAAATGACCAAAATGGAAAAATTACCAAACAGGCCAAAATGACCAAAAAGGCCAAATTGACCAAAAAGGCCAAAATGACCAAATAGGCCAAAATTACCAAAAAGGCCTAAATGAAAATTATCCCCTGTCCATCCTCAGTATTTAATTTACATACGTGCCGAATTTCAGCCAAATCGGTCCAGTAGTTTTTCCGTAAAAGCATAACAAACAAACAGACAAATATCATTTTATCCCGGAAACCATCCCATTTTTCGGGATAAAAAGCATCCTATGTTCATCCTCGGTATCGAAAATATATATATATACTGAGTTTCAGCCAAATCGGTCCAGTAGTTTTTACGTGAAAACGGAACAGACAGACAGACAGACAGAGTTACTTTCGCATTTATAATATTAATAGGGATATATAGATAGATGAAAAAGCGAAAAAGATGGCGCTGCAATCGCATCTTTTTTGGAAACTACTGAAGGTATACGAATGAAACACCACATAGTGCTGGCTTATAACCCAATTTACCTCTTAGGATACATTTTCTCCCGATAAACTACCTCGTTTCCTTAGAATAGGTAGATTAGTAAAATGGATGGCGCTGCACTCGCGTTTTTCAATTCACTAACAAATACCTACGTTGTCATAAACAACATGTTATTCATTGTATTACTTCAAATCTTGGATTGGCTTCGAGTCACCTCTGTTTTACTGAGGAGTAAAATAAAGCTACTAGCTACTATATACTATTTACTACGTAATAATTATATTATTACCCTAATTTTAAATGTAATTTAGAAAGCATTTATTTGATATAATTACTTTATCCACGCAAATGTACCAATTAGTAAACAGTTGATTATCGAATTAAATGGAAATCACTTTTCCGCCAACGCATACTTATGTACTTCCGGCCTGGATTTCCAATAGTTATGTATTTGAATATCTATTAATAATAATCTGATTTATTTTAAACTAAGAATTTCTATCTTCCTGATTCTTCCTTAAAAAAAACAAAGAAAGTGAATAGTTCTAACTTCAATTAGTTGAGTCACATGTGTTAATTTTTACATACACTGCGCCCAAATTTTTTATCAGACAGATATTGGATATCAGATATCCATCTAACATAAGCTGTCAAAAGAAGTAGATATTAAATAGGATCTGGCAATTCTTAGAACGATAATATTATCGAATCATTTGAAAAAGACAGTCGCTAATTGTTAATACATTTTATATAAATTGACCAAAATATTCATTTGTTCCTAAATTAAACTGTACTAAAGCTATAAGATTTACATAAATCATTCGCAAACAATCGGACGTCAAAGGGAAATAAGGTAACGTATTTGGAATATTAAAGAATGGTAAAATAGGCACGTAACGCTATCTTGTTTCCAGAGAATGTCGCTGGAATTGTAATAGATTTATATGTTTTCTGTTTTTTACATGTAAAGCGTAATAAAGTGCTCGAAACTATTAAACATGTTAGTGATAATAATAACAAATTATAAAGGTATTAAACTAGCGTTTTATTTCTTAAATTTATAGTTCAAATATAAAGGGTTATGATTACGTAATAAGACTGATAGCAATAGATAATGGTTTTGGTATGCAAACTGAACCCTTTGAATTATTTTTAACAAATAATAAAACTTAATTTACGGTTATATTAGTTATGATATGTATAGATGTCGTGGTAGCGTAATGGATAGCGCACGTGTCTCTAACTCAAAGGGGTGGGTTCCGTTCTGGCTGGGACGCATGCACCACTTAGTCAGTTTCCTGATCTAATGTGCATATTATTATAATTACCACGTGCTAACAACCGTGAAGGAAAACATCGTGATGCATCCTGCACATCGACATAACCGATGTGGCAAACCTGCCAAGTCGCCTTAAAAAAGCGTGACTATAGTAGAATTATTTTGTCCGTGCAGTTTGGGTCATAAATTATAGCTCGGCCTCAGCCCGGCTAGGGCGGTGAGCATGTTGCCCGGGCGCAACGCTATTATCGATAACAACTAATTCTTATCAAAGAAAGATTATCATTCTTATAAAAATCATTATTATATTTTTTGCTGTTAATTTTAAACTTGGATGTAAGTATTTATATTCATTTTTAATATAACTTGTTACATTCTAAACTTTTGTACTTATAGTTTTTTAATACATAGATACCTAATTAATAATTTATTATAAATCATTATTATTCTTATTTTAATAAATACGTCTTTTTATCTATTTTTTTCTTTCATTTTAATCATTAACCCACCAAATATCAAAACTAAATACACTATCGATAACGCTTATCGACAACAATAATGCGCATCAGTATGCCCGCCCATAAGGCCCGTGAGTGGAAGAGAGAGCGAAATACTCGCTTCACCACTCCGATTATCTTATGACCCAAACTGCACGGACAAAATAATTCTACTATAGTATACTGTCAGTCCCCCCGATAATGGGATGCCCGAGCCCAGCAGTGGAACATTTATGGGCTGATATTATAAAGTTATGATATGTAAATAAAGCGGAAACTTTAATGTACATATACATATTTTATCAAACGAATGAAATTAATTTACGCCAGCAACCCAAGCTTCTACTTAAAAATATAGAAGATTCGGAAGTGTCAATTTTGGATCTTAACGACCTTAATTGCTTTGACATTTTGTAAGGAATTTAAATTAATCTGCCTCTTGATAAACTTGGTATTATTTCTTAAAGGCATTTGTTTGAATGGGAAGTTTCGGGGCTATTTGAAATAGACTCTTATAAAGTTATAAAGGACGTAATATCGAAGGGATTAATTTCGAACATTCCATGTAAAATATTTTGTTTATTTATTATTATACTATACTTATCTAAAATTTATAATCTCACCCTAATCGTAAGGTAAAAATAATATGAAATATAGTCATTGGCATCTATGTGTCTGAGACTAGCACCTTTGGTGTTGCAAAATAAGATATAAAAATAAACTAAGTACAGTGATTGTTTCTGATTCACTTTATTGATAGGTAGGTAGGTAGGCTCGTTATTGCAAATACCCCATTACAGAAAATGTACACGCTAGTTAGTACTTTAATTTAATTATTATTCGTTGATATTTTAATTACAAATAGGTTTTTAAAAAACGGAGTTGTAAAATTCTTTCGAAGTTGAGTTGGTCCTTAATTGTGGCAAATATTCATAAGCGGCTATTATTGCTTTCCATCAGGTTTATTATTTGGTTGTTTGCTAAAGGCCAGCAATAAAAAATATCATTACTCGTATCACCATCGTGCCTGTTATTTTTACGAATTAATAATTAGACTATAACAAAAGCTTTTAAGGGAAGTTCAAACGATACAACTTTTCGTTGATATTTAATTATCAATAATTTGACAAAAAAGATATCATAAATCTTCACGATATGATGCGTGTCGTAGTTTTTTCATAATTTTCTATTTTTTATCTCAAAATTGTGATAAAAAATCACCAAATTATATCCAAATTGTTATAATAAATTGATATAAAACCATTTTATTCATTTGATTTATATCAAAACAAGATGACAAAATATCTACATCTTTATAGTGCTAAATAATTTGATAAAAAAAAATACTTTTGTTTTATATGCAATAAAATAATAATAATGCTTCCGCAACACGACCGCGTCTATAAAATTTCCGCTAGCAACCAAAAATTAGTACCGAAGAATTAATTCCTAGAGGAAGGACGTTGGTGTTATTGCAAGCCTTAATATGAAGAAGTTTTACATACCAATTCTGGACCTGCGTGCTGAACGGGGTTCGGTTTCCGGTGAGACGGCGAGCAGCCGCGGCGGCTCGCCTTTCTTGAACCACCGCATTCTATTGCAAGTCACTTCATCTTTAATTCACTGAAAATAATGAAAAAACATTTCTGAATAAGTGTTACTTTTAGTTAATACAAATTATGGTTTTTAAATAGTTCAATAGGACATAGTATCTAGTTCATATATGGGTATTTAGGTACAGAAACGTGCTATATAATGTGTCTTTTCTATTTGCGGGGCCTTAGGAACAAATATTATTTTCTAAAATTTTATATATCATGTGAACTAGAAATTTTATATTTATTACTAATCTAGAAATCCAAGACGAATTAGTGCTTTTTATGCTAGAAAGTAGGACCATTTACACTATATATGGCACCGAAATATTACGCAGACGCCATCCCCGACAAGTTCACTGTTTTTTTTTAATGTACTTGTAAAGTATTTATTGTCTACACTTACTTTATATAATGATACAACGGAATCTCAAGCACATTTTCAGGAACGATATTTACAGTAAAATAGATATTTATATGATGTTGGTTCTGTAACACCTACTGCGTACACAAATACTTTGTATTGTGACATTACCGCCTCAAGCTTAATATTGAATATGAATCTATCTAGAACACGTATGTAAATCATACTCAATTATAACGTTACATTAAAGCAAGTTTCAAGATATCAACCTAAGGAGCATGAACACAATCGTTCCGAAGCATCTATGCAGTCATAACATCACAAGTGATTTGTTAAACAGACACAACATTGTATCAATCATCGAATTAATAAATGCAAGAGTTGAAATAGAATTTAATATAAATGATCACGTAACAAATTCTAACCTTGCTCGTGACAGCGTGTTTTTATTGTGTAACCGATATACTTTTTGTAGCAATCAATTCAGCGGTTAGGCTTTGAAAGAAAATTGTACAATTGTAAGAAACGAAACATTGAGATTTGAATACTTCAATAAAAACGTAATCCAGTAATTACTGGATATGGATATGAATTCATAGTAGTATTTTTTCTGTTTGGTAGTTATTAATTCTGATTATTACCTTGGAAGAAGAAAACTTAATAATGTCAATCCCCATGTAAAAAATGTAACTCGGAACACTTTCTGCAATCACAGATGATACTCTTTTTTGAATCTATAGTAAACTAAACTACTTTTCATAAAAAGTATCCTATGTTACCTTTAATACCTCCAATAATATGTATACAAAGCTTCATGATGATCGGTTGAGTAGTTTTCGCGTGAAAGCGTAACAAACAAACTTACATTCACATTTATAATATTATTATAGTTAGGATCATCAAAACTGTCAATCATTAAAAACACGTTTTTAAACTGAAAGTCATAAAAATAAATGAATCCTTTTCAATCTCATGAAATTTATGTAATTGGAAAGGAGTTAAGCAGGACTTTCAATTAATGATTCATTCATGTCGCTGAATTCATTCAATAAAAAAACTTGTAAACATTTAACAAAATACTACATATTTTATTGTTACAGGTTTTTACTGTTAATTAATTAATTAAATGGCGTTAAAGATAACCTTTGATCTAGCAAAGGATGATAACAGTGATTAATGTTTGTTGTAACAGGATAGAATTAGGTTATCGCTGGGGCAAGTGTCAGTTATATCGGCGCTGGTTTAAATTTTAATAGTGTGTAATGACTTATGATGCGGATAATTTAATCGCAATAAAAATATTTATTACGAGATGGTTTCTAGAAGGTAGTTGTGATTCCATTCTGATACTTGTTGTACATGCTACAAAAACAGTTTTAGCGAAAATTGGTTTGAATACAATCCGTCGAGTAGTTTTTGAAATATGGTGTATTTTCGGATACTTTTTATGGCTTCATAGCCAAATGAATGATTAGATTAATTTTTCTGTACTAATGTGATTTTCTATCCAAATGTTGTTAGGAAGAAATCGGTCATACAGATAGGACCGCCAATTGTACTCTTTCTGTTAGTATAATTATGTACATACATACATACATAACTTCACGCCAGGTCCCTTGCGGGGTAGGCACGAACAACAGAGCGCCATTTAGGCTTATTCTTACACACCTCACTTGCTTCTTTGACATTCATAGTTCTTGTCATGCACGCTCGTCTGTTCTTAAGGCTCCTGACATCACCTTCTGCTAGTACACGATCAATTTGATCATGAAAGGTGTGTCGTGGCCTTCCGCGACTTCTGCATCCATCCACTTTTGCATTGTAGGTATATCTGTTTAGTCATTCTTGTTGAATCCTCACATTTTTCTAATGTGGGTAGTTTTATAAGTGCCGCTAGCTCTCGGTTTCGCCGCCATTGCGTGGTGGCGAAACCAGTCTCCAACGCACGTGAGTTCTGTCCGGACGTTCCGTTTTCTCCGTGCATGTGAACGATTCACATCCCATTCTTGGAGTTTTTTATTGAACTTTACATACAAGCCGTGCTTGCCTTTTTGTGTGAGTGTGCCATACGAAAACAATCCAAAGTGCCATTCCAGGACCTGTTCGTGCCGTGCACTTTCAGGAGCTGTCTAGCTGCCCCATTGGAGGTGGATTCCGAGGTTAGTGGTGCTTATTACCCCATTGGTTTTGTGCAAGATTTGGCATACCTCTCACTCTCTCATAAATAACCTATACAGTCCACATATTACTAGAACCGACCAGACTGTGTGATGGATCCGTGATCCAGCACTGCACAGTTTTTTGGCCTTACGAGCCGTGATTACTCTATATTCCTTCCTTTAATAATATATATTTCATTTGGCCGTGCCAAAATATCATTATTTTATGTAAAAAGTCCCATATTCATAGTTCATTATATTTTATGTAGGTACTTTTTCATTTTCAAATATTACATATTTTACATATTTAAGCCCGTATTACACGTATTATATTATATTTATAGTGTTTATTTAGATATATTATACGTATTTCTTGTCGTACAAGAACATAAATACGTGTGTTTACGTAAAATACATATATTTTTAGTCCTCAAAGAAGTAGGTAGGTTACAAAATGTCGAAAAAGCGCGTAGATGAATATTCCTCTCCTATTTCACCTGAACTAAGATTACTTATTAGTCAGAAAGAAAGATTATTTGAAAAACTTCAGAAAACATATAATTTATCGACAAACCTTATCGATAATGATTCTGAACAATTATTTTTATTACATTGTTCGGAAATAGACGAGTTACGTAAATCTTTCGAAAAACAAATATTTAAAATATATGAGTACGAACTCAATGATAATGCTAATGCAACAATTAATAATCGAGAATTAAATAGTTTTGACGAGATTTACTACAAAATAAAAATGTGTGCGTCCAAGTTATTGCCTACAATTAGTGGCAATAAGGTTGAAACTCCTTCGGAATTTTCTCATTCTCGACCACGTTTACCGAAATTAGAATTACCTATATTTGATGGTAATATTGAAGACTTTGTGACGTTCTACGAGACATTCTGTTCGTTGGTACATAATCAACCTAATATACCAAAGATTGACAAGTTTCATTATCTATTATCATGCACAAGGGGTTCAGCTTTAAACATCGTAAAAAGTGTGCCGATTACTGCGAGTAATTACGATGTTGTTTGGCAATCTTTACTTGACAAATATCAAGATAATCGCATGCTTGTCGGTAGGTATCTTGATAAAATGTTAAACTTTTCACCTATTTATAAGGAGTCTTCATTTCAATTAAATTCATTTTTGGAAACATTTGAACACTCCTATAAAGCGATTCAAGCTTTAAAAATTGATAATTTAGAAAGTCACATACTTTGTCATATCGTCTTAAGAGCTTTAAATATCGAAACTCGAAAATCGTTTGAACAAACTTTAAATCAAAAATGTTTACCCGATTTTTTAGAACTAATTTCTTTCATACACAATCAAATAAAAATTTTGGATCACAGCGAATCTTATAACATTAATTCAAATACACAACAAAGTAAAGTACAACAAAATTATAATTTAACTAAAAATAATAAAAACAATTTTAATAAAAGAGTTTCGCATTCTCCTTCTTCGCGTTTGAATGTTCTGCATTGTTTGCATTGCGGTGGAAATAATCACATGATTTATCGTTGTGATAAATTTAAAAACCTATTAAACAAGGATCGGGTCAGCCGTGCTGACGCGCTTAAATTGTGTCACAACTGTTTAAAACCCAATCATAATGTAAACAATTGTCCTAGCGAATATAGATGCATAGTGTGTAAACAGCCGCATCACTTATTACTGCATATTGATATCGGTGATTCGGCAGATAAGAAAACCGGTTTCGCGCGTCCCAGCCGCACGCCTCCCTTGCCGACCGCGATGCCCGAAGCGCCCGCGCCGCTGACGCCTACCACCACCGGCTTGAGTACTTACCATGCGTCATCGGTTCAAAATGAAAATAATGCAGTTATATTAGGGACCGCACTCGTTCATGTTTTAGATGCGAATAATAAGTTTCAATCATGCCGTGTTATGATTGATTCCGGCGCGCAATCTAATTTTATTTCATTGTCTTGTGCACAACGGCTCGGCTTACCAGAACGTAAATGCCCTTTTAATATTTACGGTTTAGCCGGGGAAAATGTAAGGAACTATGGCATGACGTCATGCATAGTACAACCTCGCGACAATAGCGAGCCGTCGTTTAATGTTGATTTAGTCATATTAAATAAATTAACTTCCGATTTACCTACCGTCCAAATTCCAGAACAAGTCATTAATCGATATAAAAATTTAAACCTAGCGGATCCTTATTTTCACATTACGTCACCGATTGACATGATTCTAGGCAGTGACGTATTTCCCTACGTTTATGACGGTAGAAAATTTATATTTAGCCGCGACATTCCTATTGCATTAGGAAGTGTTTTCGGTTACATTATTACTGGAAATTTGTCCGTGTCTCATTCCAGTGACAATGTGGATTGCCATACAGTTGCAACCACATCTGTAGTGTCGTACAGTACTGGAGACAATACATTTAATGATACCCCTAAAAAATCTTCTAGAGAGAAGTCTTCGCCGTGTGATGTTTCTTCCAAATTAAATACGACAATTACCCAAAATTTAAGTACGGAAAGACAACAAGACGCCACGAGTCTTGTAGTCTTGCCTTTGTCAAATGAGTCACCTGAGCCAGGGCTCAAGCGCCGTGCGCATGTTGGACGACGTTCTGTTCAACCCTTAGATCTAAAAACAAATCATTTACAATGTTTTTCTTAGTAACCTGCTTGGTTGAGCTTCGCATTGAACAACATTATATGTAGTACTGCAATTTGTTGACGTTCAACTTTAAACCTTTGTGAGGTGTCCTCACTAGGAATTGCAATTACTTTTAGTTATTTTGTAATTTAGAAATGCCGAAGCTTAATTTTACGTCAAGTTTAGATTACTAATTAATAAGTTTAGGTAAGTTTTAGGTAAAATTTTGTATTTTTAAATGTAATTTGTTGCGAGCGGCCGTGTTGCTTTATTAAACTTGTTAGTTTTGTCGTACAAAACATCAAGTAGATATTTGTAACCCTTTACATAGTCACTCTCAGTGATTGAACAATAGTTTTATCCTGAACTTAAACACCTACTTATGAACTAAAATCTTTTATAGCTAACCGTGTTAGTAACATAAAATAAATATATAAATATAAAAGTTATAATGTAATTTTTACTATGTTGTTTTGTTGGCATCTTTAAGAAGCGAAACATATATTGTAGATATCTACTCATGTGGTTATCTCGTAGATTAGACCAAGGATTAGATTCATGGTTCCTGTGGCCATCGTTCATTTTGGACCAGGGCATACAAGTATATCTACTTTATATCCCAAGTAAATTACTAAACAAATTATTTAGTATTTAAAATTGGAATTAATTGAATAGTTTGATCTAAACTTGGATTTACT
This sequence comes from Dendrolimus punctatus, assembly GCA_012273795.1. Classification (NCBI taxonomy): domain Eukaryota; kingdom Metazoa; phylum Arthropoda; class Insecta; order Lepidoptera; family Lasiocampidae; genus Dendrolimus; species Dendrolimus punctatus. The sequence continues at coordinate 10,647,531 of CM022528.1, forward strand.
TTATGTTAGAACAATTACTAAATTGTTTCAAATTATAGTTATTTAAATAAATTCCTCAGGGCGGGGGGTTACTAAGCGTTTTCTAACCGACCCCTCATTTAACATTTTGTTTCGAATTAAATGTCAACCAACAACTATAAATAAATAATAAAAAAAAAGTTATCTTAAAATTATATTTATATGTAGAACCATGTACGTTACATGGCAATTTATGTAACCTAATTCCTCAATTAATGTTTGAAACTTTATTCGATCAGTTCTGCAAACCTTAATTATTAATTATTATATTTAACCCCAAAGATTCTCAACCTGTGACGGGTCCGTGACCCCACGTCGCGTTTTGAACCTTGTAGGGTTGTCAGTCACGTTGGCTGCGACCTAGGCGGTTATTATACATTAATTAATTAATTTTTTTAACTATATTTGATTGGTTCGTAACCAGTCTTGATATTTCAATCGTTTACTACTGCAGATCAAGTATCGTGCAGTGCGTAAATTATAAAGAAACTTAATATTACACTAATATAAAATTGTTGATGAGATCTCCTTTATAAATATAATTTCTAGTTTCTGTAACAATTTGCTAACTTTAAGAAGTTGATTACAATGATCGACGTGCCTTCGAAAAGATTGTCTCGATAGCAATTATTAAAGAAGACACAGCTTTTGGAGATGTTGGTCGAAGGATTACGTTCATACTCTCTACAATAGAGACTGAAATAGTTTTCTTGTGCTCCTTTTGTAACCGTTCGCAACTTCAAACTTTTAAAGTCAAATGTAACAACCAGACCTTTTTAATGGTAGTAAACAAAAGTAGAGGAGATTCACCTAGGTATAAATCTTGGTTTGTATACGTGTTATAATTTTACACACGAATACTGGTCTCTTTCTAAGACCTATCAACCAAATATATTTTTTACCCTATATTAAATATTAACCTTAGTTTACACAATTATAATATCTCATACTTTATATTTATTTATGTATCGGTATGAGAATATTATTTGTTTTAATTATATTATTATATTTTACATTATTACACTTATAATACTCCCACATCCTACCTACGTTCCATTTGGTTTTCTGGAAATCATCATAGTGATTTCGGCGCGGGGTATGTTGAATCCTCACATTTTTCTAATGTGGGTAGTTTTATAAGTGCCGCTAGCTCTCGGTTTCGCCGCCATTGCGTGGTGGCGAAACCAGTCTCCAACGCACGTGAGTTCTGTCCGGACGTTCCGTTTTCTCCGTGCATGTGAACGATTCACATCCCATTCTTGGAGTTTTTTATTGAACTTTACATACAAGCCGTGCTTGCCTTTTTGTGTGAGTGTGCCATACGAAAACAATCCAAAGTGCCATTCCAGGACCTGTTCGTGCCGTGCACTTTCAGGAGCTGTCTAGCTGCCCCATTGGAGGTGGATTCCGAGGTTAGTGGTGCTTATTACCCCATTGGTTTTGTGCAAGATTTGGCATACCTCTCACTCTCTCATAAATAACCTATACAGTCCACATATTACTAGAACCGACCAGACTGTGTGATGGATCCGTGATCCAGCACTGCACAATTCTTTCATCATACATTCTTTCCACATGCCCGAACCACCGGAGCATTCCTTTCCTTACCTTCACCCCGACACTCTCTTTCAGACCAACTCTCTTTCTTACTTCGGTATTACGAACGCGGTTCGCGAGCGTTACTCCGCAGATTTTGCGCAGTGCTCGCATCTCGACCGCGTTTACTCTACTTTCATGCTCTCTGTTCCATACCCAACTCTCGCTTCCATACATATAATTATGTAGATTTATTTTTAAAGTGGTGTGTAATAAAGTATAATATAATTAATAAATAGATATTTCTCGAAGTTTGGATAGACTTTTTATTTTATAAGCTGTTGTTTTAATTATTTCCAATTTTACAATAATTTTAAATTACGACTACTATATCATTTGTAACTTGATTTGACTGTTTACTTTCCTGTTCTGTTTTACTTTTCATCATTTCTATTTATATAATAAACTATGATATGCCCGCGACTTCGTCCACGTTTGGCGTGAAATTCCCACGGGATTCCCGGGACATAAAGTACCATGCATTTAAAAAGGAATATAAGCTACCGTTTTAGTTAACTGTTTCAGAATAAGCTAATCTTTATGCACCCGAACCCTTAATTAATAATATCACACATTTTATTATATAAAATTTGCTATCGATCACCAACAAGATCACATTTTAACTAATTCCCAGAAAATTTCCCGCGGTATTCCCAGGATAAAAAGTAGCGCAGATTTATGTCTAACAATTTGAAATTCGAAATATACATTTTCGAAATTATCTGGTCCGAATTAGTCTTCTTATTATCGCTTTTTTAATTCATTGTAAAAACGGTTCCGAAGTACCTTCCTGACTGATTTATTGTAATATAAAATTAAATCTAGATTATAGATTATAAGTAGTGATATTTTTGAAAAGTTTGTGATTCTGTGTTGTTATTATATTTATAATTTAATTAAATAAAATTATCATTAAAATGTAAATACATAATAAGTGAAGAAAATTAAAGCTCTTCATTGTTAAAACCTGAAATACGAGATATCCTGTTTTGATTAGTAATCAGGTTACAATATATTACGCACTAATATATTGTTAGGTAAGGATTATTTTTATTCATAAGACACACTCACCTACTAAAGTCATCTTTACAAGTTTCCGCATACAAATTATGTAGGAAGTATGTTCAGGAACTGTTGACAACACGTCCGCTTTACTAATGTTTTCGCACATATGTACCTACATTACATTTTTACAGATGAAGTGATGCTAATATTTTCTTAGTTGTCACGACTCACACTCATGCAACTAACACTCGTTGAATTACATTTAAGTTTTATTTATTAATTTTCATTATAAATGACCTGTATGCACCAAATAAGACACGGTTATTGGGGACAGTGGATAATTCCAAAGTTATTCATGTACCTTTAATTAATGGTTTTTGAAATTAAACTCCTTTAGAATAATTGTGAATTGAAATTCGATGAAACGAAAAATCGACACTAAAATTGATAAATACATAAATCTTTAGGACTAAGCCTCCGAGAGAATGAGATGCGAGTTTTATATTGTGCAGCACAGATTGGAGAGTCAATAAGACCGATAATTAAACATAGGTCTTGAGACTAAACCAGTAACAAACTTGAAGAGATACTTATACGTTGATGGATGTAGGGTAAAAGAATTATATTTATATTAATAACAGTTACCGAATAAATATCTGTGATTACATTTTCTGAAATTTTACTCCTACTGCGTGTGAACTGCACATACATTTTTTATATTTGTTTTACTACTAGTTATTATTCATTATATAATTGCTTAATAAGTTTATTTTATTCTTAATTTTTTTATTAAAATTAAAATAGCAACAAAAATTTTTTCTTTGTTTAATCTTAAATAAAAGCCACTTGTATATCAACTAGTTTGTTTCGAATTTTTCTTGCGGGGTTAATAAATCATATACATATTGGATAGAAAACACATTTACAATTACTCTTACGTAATTGCACTCACGGCTAAATCTACAGCAGGTCACTACACAACCATTACGTCAACAGTAGGTACCGTCAACAAACTTACAACACCAGAGTTACAAAAACGATTATCTTTATGAATAAGTTTTCGAACCACTTTACACCATTCCATTTGTCCGTCATGGACATAGGTTATTTTATTTTAATGATGGAATTATCTCAAACTGTGAGTAAAATTCATAGTAGATGTTTAGCAATCAATCCTTTGTTGCAAGCTATAGGGGCGGAAAAAAAGAAACCTCAAGATTCTTAAACGATTTATCGCTGTCGAACAATGGAGTGCATTCGAAGTGAACCATCACCATTATCGATATTACACCAGAAACCACATTACCGCGTGAAACTTTCTCGTCTAACTTTGTTACAAATGTTATGTAAGAAACATTCCACAATGTTTCTTTAATAAAACAAAGGCTATATTTTGGCAAAATAAACAATTGAGTAGGTTTCGTTATATTTTTTCATTGGGTGTGAATTGATATGTATTTTTATTTTATTTGGATGAGTTTAGTAGACAGGCAGACGGCCCACTTGATAGAAAGCGATTACCATCGTCTATGGAAATTTGCAACGCCAAACACCAACACAAATGCACTGCTGCTCTCTAAAGGGAGACTGGAACCTGGTCACTAACTTAAGGTTGTTATGGTGGCATACAATATATCAGGGGTGGTAGATATCCATCCAGTCGGCCAAATACCCTACCACCGGGCTTTGGGTGGTTTTGTCGCCTCTTAAGACAGGCCGCCCGGCCGCATAAAAATTGTATTCTTTCACCGTTTCTGAAGGATGATAAGTATTTCTAGAGACAAATATGTATGTCGTACATCGTCATTTTTTGTCTTGACAAATTCCAGAGAAGAGTTCCGAAGAGTTGTAGAACGAAAGTTAATGCGGGTGCGATAGTGGAAAGCTCCAGTATTGTAAAATAACATTTAAGAAACATATTGAATAAGTCATCTAAGGCGTTAGAAAATGTTGATATCTTATGCGTACGATGATGTAAGTGGGGATGGATATTTTAGCAAGCAAACGTTATTAAGTACTCACAATTATTACGTCATTATTTGTCAATGTTGCGTCGAGTGCGCTATGAATTCTTGCTACACTTGATTTGCTGACTGAATATAATTACTCTCTATACTCTATACTCTCTATTACTTTATCTGTAAGTTTGTATACGTATTTTCGTTATATGAAATATTAAAACAACGCCGTAGAAAAAAATCGAAAAAAATTCATTTACTGAACAACTCATTGATAACAAAACTTACATTGTGAAGATATTAGAGAGATATTGTTGCAAAATGTATTAACAAAACCCGAAAAGTATTACAAATTAATTTATTGATGAACTTAGTACCTAATAAATGAAGATTAAACGTACAAAAGTTAATTTTATAAGTTTTATATAAAATACTAGAGTTTACCCCGCGGCTGCGCCGCGGGTTAACCTCTAGTGCGTCTCTCTTGTTTATAGAGCAAGTGCTACAGGTTATATTATATTACATTTTTATGTATTTGCGCACAGAAGATTCACTTCATTTTATATCGTTAATTATATATACCATCCCCCGTCTATCTGTCAACAAAATAAATTACAAAACTTGACCAAAAAGGCCAAAATGGTCTAAATGACCAAAAAACCACAGTGACCGACATGGCTAAAATGACGGAATAGGCAAAAACGACCAAAAAGGCCAAAATAATCAAAATGGTCAAAATGACCAAAAAGGTCAAAATGATCAAAAAGGCCAAATTGACCAAATAGGCCAAAATGACCAAAAAGGCCAAAATGACCAAAAAGGTCAAAATGACCAAATAGGCCAAAATGACCAAATAGGCCAAAATGACCAAAAAGGTCAAAATGACCAAATAGGCCACAATTACCAAATAGGCCAAAATGACCAAATAGGCCAAAATGACCAAAAAGGTCAAAATGACCAAAAAGGTCAAAATGACCAAATAGGCCAAAATGACCAAAAAGGCCAAAATGACCAAATAGGCTAAAATGACCAAATAGGCCAAAATGACCAAAAAGGAAAAATGACCAAATAGGCCCAAATGACCAAATAGGCCAAAATGACCAAATAGGCCAAAATGACCAAAAAGGTCAAAATGATCAAAAAGGTCAAAATGACCAAAAACGAAAAAATAACCAAATAGGCCAAAATGACCAAATAGGCCAAAATGACCAAATAGGCCAAAATGACCAAAAAGGCCAAAATAACCAAATAGCCCAAATTGACCAAATAGGCAAAAATGACCAAAAAGGCCAAAATGACCAAATAGGCCAAAATGACCAAAAAGGCCAAAATGACCAAAAAGGTCAAAATGACCAAATAGGCTAAAATGACCAAATAGGCCAAAATGACCAAAAAGGAAAAATGACCAACTAGGCCCAAATGACCAAATAGGCCAAAATGACCAAATAGGCCAAAATGACCAAAAAGGTCAAAATGATCAAAAAGGTCAAAATGACCAAAAAGGAAAAATTACCAAATAGGCCAAAATGACCAAAAAGGCCAAAATGACCAAAAAGTCCAAAATGACCAAAAAGGCCAAAATTACCAAATAGGCCAAAATTACCAAAAAGGCCAAAATGAAAATTACCCCTTGTCCATCCTCAGTATTTAATTTACATACGTACCGAATTGCAGGCAAATCGGTCCAGTAGTTTTTCCGTAAAAGCATAACAAACAAACAGACAAATATCATGTTATCCCGCAACTATCCCATTTTTCGGGATAAAAAGTATCCTATGTTCATCCTCAGTATCGAAAAAATATATATACTGAGTTTCAGCCAAATCGGTCCAGTAGTTTTTACGTGAAAACGGAACAGACAGACAGACAGACAGACAGACAGACAGACAGAGTTACTTTCGCATTTATAATATTAACTAGCTGTCCCGGCAGACCTCGTCCGGCCCGGTAAAAAATAGGGGTTGATCGTAGAGGGTTGAAAATCTAGGGTTGTATGTATTTTTGTATGTTGTATCATAAAAAAATAGAAATTAAAAATGTTGTCTAAAAAATAAATAAAAAAATTTAGGTGTGAACCACCCTTAACATTTAGGGGGATGAAAAATAGATGTTGGCCGATTCTCATAGATACCGGATAAGCACAAAAAATTTCATCAAAATCGGTCCAGCCGTTTCGGAGGAGTATGACAACGAAAACTGTGACACGAGAATTTTATATATTAGATAGGGATGTTTTACCTCTAGACTATAAGTAGAATAATACTAAGCCGATTAATACAACCTCCTTGGCCTACCCATTTTGTTTTGAAGTCAAAGATAATTACTAAGCTTGTTCATATATGTATTTTTTTATACCACATTATTATATTTGTGAAATTTGACTAGATCACAAAATTCCGTTTTAATCACAGCAGGAACCTATTTAATGACAAACTACAATAGAAGAAGGGTTGCATTGCTATTAAAGGCAGCCTGTGACACGCCTCTTTCGAGGCCGCCTTTCAGAGTTTAGACGTGCGTGACAATCAGTAAACGAACTTTTACTTTTTAACGGAACAGAAACACTGATTAAATAAATTGTATTCTAAAAATGGAACTTTGAAAGCTGGCTTCAAATATATTTTAATTTTTAGTGATTGCTAATTTCATCAACTACCCATATTTAACAATGCCAGTAACGTCAAAAATTATATATAGTATAGTATATTTGACAAGGGTTTACATAGTTTACATTGTCAAAGAAGAGTATTAGAAATAACAAATGCTCATTAAAAAAACGTAAACTTGAAGAACTCCTAAATCTTATAGGACTAGATGAAACACATAGTATTTTTTTTCTTCATTGTATTTTGTAATATTGGTATTTTTTTCTCTCACGTCTGAAATTATATATGATTATAATTGATTATAATTATTTATAACAATGAAAAATAATAATAATAATAATCGGCAGACAAACACAGACATTTTATATCCCCAAGTTAAGCAAGTTAAGCTTGTGTTATGGGTAATATACAACGGAATACATGGGGGCCGATCCGAGACACCCAGACCATAGTAAATAACGGAGAAAAGACGTTTTCCGAAATTTACTATATACCAGGAATCGAACCCGGAGCCTCTTGGTTGCAGTGAGGTAGGCCGTCAAAGGCTTAGCCCGCTCAACCCCACAGACCGTCAAAACTCTTTATTGTTCATCATAAACTTAGTATATAAACTGTTAGTATGGATACATTTAGAACATTTGGCGGCCTTATCGCTCATAGCCATCTTTTCCAGGCAACCGGCTGTCCAAGGAGTCTAAAAGAAAATTAAAACAATATTTTGTGGTGTAACGAAAATAAAAAACAATAATAAATAAAAACAATAATTATAAATAGATTATAATAACATAAATTACATATATATGCCAACAATGATACACACACACATGTATATTATTTAATGCAACATTTTTATTTAATAGTCCAGTAATGGTCAATAATCAAGTGTTTAAATGTAGAATTTAGATGAATTGATTGTATACCTATATGATTTATACGACCGTTAACCGTTGTATTCGGTCACAATGAATATTTATAATTAAAGAAACGCCACGGATGCATATACCACATACCATAATTATGATGTCACAACTACATATAAACTTTGCATTGTTAATTTTGTAATCGTATACGGAGTCTGCTAATTTGGCGAAATTAACACGTCTAAAATATATGCCGATTGATGCTTTTAAACATTTAGTTATTGCTACAATACAATTTTCTAATGAAGTACGCTCTGTAATATAAGAAGACAGCGTAAATGGTAAATATACCAATCTCTTTAGAAAAGCTAATAATTTATTCACATTTTATCGGTGGTCTACAAGCAAAAGTAAGTCAGGGAGAAGTTTCAATAAAAAAAATTAAGCATGTCAACGTACAACTGGGGTTGATTTCAGACGAGAGTGAATGCTGGAAAGATAGCGACCTAAACTTACCCAGCATTTTGTGAACTGCATACAACGTTTAGAATCAGATCATAGAGTGACCTCGATCCAGGCTCTAATGTATATGTAATTTTGATATAATATGATAATCATCAAGTATATATATTAATGTTTTAATAAACTTAATTAATCAAAAAATAACATTTTAAGCATTTGAAGCTCACAAAACTCAGTTGTTATCAATATATTATTATTCATGTTTTGTTGAACACCTCAACACCCCATATAACTGGATGGCAATTTCGGTAGAGCTGACACTTCAAATGGAATTCTCAGAAGTAGTTAAACAAGATCCGACTGAGAGCATCAAAATGATAGACGCTCGTAAACAGGTTCATTTAAATTCAAAGAAAAAAAGCTTTACTTATAATTCAGATAAGCCAATTAAGCAGATTATTTTAATCTTGGACAGTTGAGAATACAGATCAGTAGTTATAGGGTTATGATAAAACATATATTAATACAATTTTCATGAAATTACGTAAATGGGTAGGTCCAGAAATAAACTTAAAATACTTTCTGTCTCGGAAAGTGCGTGTGTAACCTAAAAAACCTTAGTGAGTGATATAATACATTCCTTATATAATATTTTTTTGAAATAATTTTTTTAGAGTATTTTGTAACAAGAACCTTGGCCTACTTTTGTGTCATAGTTTTCTCTCCACCCCAGGGTTGTCTGGTAGAGTCCTTATCAGACATAATGCCGACACCTGTACCGATTTCTAACCCGTTTTTGTGTATTGTTATCTTATAATATTATACCTTTATGCTTGTTATATTACTTTATTTGTACAATATCTTATTGTATTATAAATCTAAATCTGCGGAGTAACACTCACGGACCGCGTTCGTAATACCGAAGTAAGAAAGAGAGTGTCGGGGTGAAGGTAAGGAAAGGAATGCTCCGGTGGTTCGGGCATGTGGAAAGAATGTATGATGAAAGAATGACTAAACAGATATACAATGCAAAAGTGGATGGATGCAGAAGTCGCGGAAGGCCACGACACACCTTCCATGATCAAATTGATCGTGTACTAGCAGAAGGTGATGTCTAAAAACAGACGAGCGTGCATGAAAAGAGCTATGAATGTCAAAGAAGCAAGTGAGGTGTGTAAGAATAAGCCTAAATGGTACTCTGTTGTTCGTGCCTACGCCGCAAAAGACCTGGCGTGAAGTTATTTATGTATGTATGTATATTCTAAATCAGTAGGCTAACCATACATTCTATTCCCAAAAAGGAGATTAGGTTACATTTTCTTTAAGTTAGGTTGCTTAGAAGAAATTGTTTTAAGTGATAAGGCCGGCTATTGTTTTTAGCAAGACAATATTGCAACCGTGCATTTTTGTAATTATATATTTGGTGGGAAATAATGTGTTGTCTATCTATGTACCTAGTTTAGTTGCAACTTTAATTAAACATTTTAAATGTTCTTATTAAGATTTTGTTGTAGTAGACGTTGTAACATATTGATATATGTAAGTATTCCTTCCTTAATAAATTAACAAAGGCTGAGATAATTCATTAGATAAATGTCCTTTTCCTTAAGACATATAAAGCCCCGGTAGACATGTTGTTGTTGGCAATGAAGAAGATAAATTCAGCCCGTCTGTTAAACGGAGAATATACTTAAGTGGATCTTGGATAAACAAAGCAAAAAGTTGGGATAATATACGACTTTGTATCGGTCATAAAAAGGAATTAGTTTTCTTGCTTTTTCCTTATTAGTTTTGTGTAAGTATAGTATAAAATCAAATATATGTAGTTTTGGGCAGCCAATGTTATGTTTTTATGAAACTGGGTTTTAACAAACACCAACTTAAGCGGAAGATAGGTTTGTTAAACATTTACATATATCACACAATATAATATAAAATCTTTTTTTTGTTACAGTATACTTCGATTCTGTATCTCAAGAACTTGTTTCATAGTTCTAACTTTTTTATTGAAGTGGTTATTTTTTGGAAAATGCCATGATCTTATAATGCATACATACATATATAACTTCACGCCAGGTCCCTTGCGGGGTAGGCACGAACAACAGAGCGCCACACAGGCCCATTCTTACACACCTCACTTGCTTCTTTGACATTCATAGCTCTTGTCATGCACGCTCGTCTGTTCTTAAGGCTCCTAACATCACCCTCTACTAATACATGATCAATTTGATCATGGAAGGTGTGTCGTGGCCTTCCGCGACTTCTGCATCCATCCAATTTTGCATTGTATATCTGTTTAGTCATTCTTTCATCATACATTCTTTCCAAATGCCCGAACCACCGAAGCATTCCTTTTCTTACCTTCACCCCGACACTCTCTTTCAGACCAACTCTCTTTCTTACTTCGGTATTGCGAACGCGGTCCGCGAGCGTCACTCCGCAGATTTTGCGCAGTGCTCGCATCTCGACCGCGTTTACTCCACTTTCATGCTCTCTATTCCATACCCAACTCTCGCTTCCATACGTGAGCGTAGGTACCAGAACCGCTGATCTTATAAAAATAAGATATATTATGTATTTGTGGAGAGGAATTGTATGTATCCATGAGACTGTCTCCATCAATAAGGCAGCCCAAAAAATAATTGGACATACGTTGAAACAATAATGACTGCTAATAGTCCGTGAGTTTGAGAGTGAGTGCTAGTAGAGTGAGGGAAAAAATTAGGAAAGTGGACTCCGGGCTCCGAAGCGAAGAACTCTAGATCTTTATGGATGAAAATCTATATTTGGTCTTGGTGAAGTTCATCATGTAACAATGGTAAGAGTGTGTACGTATACGTAAGCTATTTATAGAATCATTTTCTTTTCTGTCAGGAAAATAAATGTAAGACGTTTTATGGCAAAAATATGAAAATAAGAAATTTATGTCCGCAATTTGGCTGGTTACCAAGAAAATTTATGCTTTTTTATAATCGTAATAAACAAAGTGACAAGGATATTTGCTTCCTCAAAATATTTTTGAGTAACCAAATATCCTTGTCATTTTATTTATTTGGTGACAGCACGTTTCTTTCCTTCTACCTTCTTTTAATAATATTCCCAATCTTGAAAAAATATCGCACTCAAAATACTTGAGTCTTTTTTTTTCTTTTCAAATCTTCATGGTAGACGATGTTTATAATTACTATTTTGCTTATTAAATTCTGATTGAAAATACTTATGATTTAACCAAGATACCACTCATCCCAAACGGAGAAAGAATACAATTTTCTGAGGCCGGTTTGTTATAGGATGCGACAAAACAACCCACACTCAGGTGGTAGGGAACTTGCCCGTCTGAATGGCAACCACCTCTGGTCTAGAGTATGCCGCCATAACAACTTTGAGTTGTGTGCCGGCATTTGTGGCCAGGTTCCAGTCACCCTAAAGAGAGCAGCAGCCTTTGGTGTTGCAAATTTAATGTCCATAGGTGATGGTAACGGTCTGCTTTCTATTGGGTGGGCCATCTGTCTCCTGTCTGCTGAACTCATGCAATAATAAATTTAAAGAAGTAGGTATATAAGTTATATCTTTCAAACTAATGACAATACATCATATCACTCTACAGTTTTTCGCAACTTTTTTTCTTGTCTGTATCGTATTTAAATCATACGAATTCTATGAATAAAGTATTTGCTACTACTAGTTTTAAAATTTCTTGAATAATCTAATTTAGCAATACATTGTTTAGAGTAAATTAAAGCAGTTATTATCTCCACCCAGCCACAAATTTTATTAGGTACAAAAGTAAGGTAAAGTAGGTAAAAGCTGCTAATTATTTAGTAATGGATATTCTATTTCTATAAGCAATTTAATTTGCAATGAATCAAGCGGAACGGTAGATAAATTACATAGAAAGTTAAGAATTGTTCTAACAGCCGTAAAATAAAACATTGACTAGTTAAGAGCGGTCATTTAATTGTTTGCTTGATTTTCCACAATATCGCTTTTTAGTTATTATCAAATCCGCCGTAGCATTTTATTATGACTGGTGTATGTCTTTGCAGTAAACAGTGTTTTTGCTACAAAACCATCACCACTGATAATTTTTAAAATATTACTTAGGTACGTAAACTGGATATATCAACGAAAAGTAGATTAGTCTACCTATACTTTATTGCATAGAATTAAGATTCAGCTCAAGAAGTATAGTACAGAAAATAATAGACAGGTTCAAGCACTAAAAGCGATTACTCTCAGACAACATTAGGATGGATTAGAAAAGAGTGTGAAACATGTGGGTTTTGCATCACAAATGGGATATAAAAGCAATAACGAAAAAGTCATTTTGTATGAGATAAAAAAATCAACAACATATACCTAAAAAGAAATAAGACAATACGTTTACAATGGTTTAGTGGTGGCTAAGTTTGTCAGCGGTTGTTACGCCATCAATATCAGCGAAAATTCGAGAAGATCTGAGATATCGGTTAAGCTTAAAGTTGGTAAATTGAATGAGACAGAAATAGTGGCATTGTGGATCCCAGTTAACTCGATTCATCATAAACGTGACAAGCAATCTTAATATAGGATTATCGCTGGTACGCTTGCAGTATCTGGAATAGGACAGCACTATCATTTGAATATTTACTTTACATCAACTTGATGATCTTTTAAATAAAAATCATATATACAAAGACTAATTCGCAAGTAGTATGTGGGAATAATTTAAATTATTTTGTTTGGTCTTTTATTTATAATATCCTACAGCTTTTTAAGAGGTTTTAATCGCGATTTTCAAAACCGTATTTCACTGAAATTATCTAATTTCAGGGATGGTCATCCCCTTTATCAAACCCCTTTTATAAGGCAGTTGTATACTATTATAATGACCACTTTACGTAACTCCATTTGCAAAAACTTTGAGTTCATATTCTTTCTTTTATTGCCTGACTTGGTAAACAGCCTACTCGATAAAAGGATCATCTTCATTTACAATAGGAAGGTAAGAGAGATTTTAGCTCCTAGTCGTGAAAATTGTTTAACTTTTAACATATTTGATGCAGAATTTATACAAAAGTAAGTTGTAGTGCAGAGCTTCAAAAATAATATGAAACAAATTTGTTTTGAACAATATCCGTTTAATTTTTAAGATATTGAATATATTCGATTAAATACTGTTTTATGGTTCCGTAATCAAATTACAAAAACAGTGGACGTTCGTTGCCTTTATGAATAGCTAAACACAACACACAACAACATATTGATAATATACATATTCCTACATCCATTCGGCTGGTTTTTTCCAGTAATGATAATAAGAATCATGGAATATTGACTTTAAATATCAGAAAACGTTTTACTTTCTTACCGGAAACCAACTCCCTAAATCGCACTTTCATTTAAACCCATAGGCATTTCACACGCATACTGATATATCAGTTAATTATTCTGTGTTCCATGTCGATTGTAATCCATCCTCAGTTTCGAGTGAAAACTACTTATTGGGAAGCATTGTTCACGTTTGGCTGATCAATATTGAGGCCACGCTTGAGGCATGGTGTTTTGAATATAAACACATCGGGTTACGGATGTGATGATGCGGTAGGTGACAATCTTCTCAAAGTGGAGTGGGCGTATGAAAATATTTAGGTTGATATTGTAGTTTTTGGCGCGGACTTGAGAAGTGATACTTGATAACATGACAAAATAATGGCGCATGGCCTGGCAACTTTAGGATTGTTTGTATAATATACTTGTTGTCCCGTCAGACGTCGTCCTGCCACCTACCGAGTCCGATTGTGAATGAACTCGGAAACCTTTTTGGCTCATGTACAACAACTTTGCTAAAGATCATCAAATGATGAAATGTATATTTTACGATTCTATGGAGGACATACCGAATAACATTCATTTTTAAATGTCAAGATTGATTTCTGGGGAAAATACTAAAATTAATAAAAATTTAGATTTTATCGCTTAAGTGTAATATTTGCAAGTTGTAGTTACCGGCAAAATGTATATACTACTCACTAAACACTAGACCAATATATAAATCATTCAACGATGATATTATTTAGTACGAGAAAAAGAAGAAAGATACTTTATATTATATATTTGCATTGATATATAAAATTATGTATCAATGTATATTTGTTCATAAATTTAAAATCAAATAAAATTATCTTATCCTAAAAAGGGCCATTATGCTGAGACTGATGTCCTACTTTTAGGATTTTACAAGCTCTTCTAAACCTAAATAAACATAAGCATATGAATAAATATGGTAGCATAGTTATATGGAAACTAGGACTGAAATTTAAATAATCATCTGTATGTACAAATAAACAAGTGATTTACAACATGGTGACGTGACGAGAAAAACAAATTGCTAAGAACGGTACTTCGTTGGACCGTTTTCGACTAACAACGTTTGCGAGTTTGATGGGATGATTTTGTAGAACAAAGGCCTTTCCAAACTTGCAAATAAAAGAATATTAGCCTATATATGTTGTACTGTTGGACTCGAGGTTCCCCAATTTAGGGATGAACATTATATAATCGCCACGCGTGTACAGGACGGATAGATGGTTTTTACACAGTGGTAATCTAGCAGAGCCCATTACGTCGGTCAATATTCTTAAGCGGTTCATGTCCCAGCTAGGATTCAAATCGATGTTATTAGATTAAAATACCCTAAAATAGCTTATTGGTTGGACCACTTGCGTCTCAAATTCAATTAATTCTCACCTAGTTATGAGACAGTTTTCTGACCTGCTGTACATATCTGTACCACTAGAACGAATTAACTCGGGGTAACCAATGACTCAAACCCGTCAATCTGCCTTGGACAACGGGTAGACTGTTTATTCCCCTATAAAAGAGAGGCCCAAGCCCAGTAGTGGAATATTTATGGGCTGTTAGTGTTATTATTATTACGTAGTCGGCTATCACACCTATTAAAATTTATGCTGGGTTTCTATATCTACCAATTAATTAGTTTTCCTACTGGTTAAATTTGATATAGAGTCTATACATGTATACAATTTTTCTACCAATGGTAAAGTAAAATAATACATAGTAAGACATTAGAAACTTACTATTAATGGAAATAGGTTAAAAGTAAATCATGGTAGCTCAACGGCTCGAGCACGATCTTATCGCTATGACCAAAAACTAAGAGCACCGACGAACGGCAAAAACAAAAGTATTGAGGTTGTATGCAGCACGTTACAAATATCCGTACTCAGCGGCAATGCGGTTGCTCCACTGTTGATAAGATTCATGCCTATGAGCCATCGCATATATATTAGATAATAAAAACAGTATTATATAAAGTTATTTGTGTTTACTCAAAGATAAAATAAAATAACAAAGAACAAGATCCATGTTGTCGGTATCAAAAACAAACAATTATTCGAAACGTTCTCTAACTAAACGAATAGTTTGACGAGGGGTCGACAGCGTTGCTGATTACTACGATAGTTGACGATAAGCAACGTTATCTCATGACCCACATTACAAGGCCGCCTTTCGGATCAGTTTTTTAGGGCATTGTAGACAGATTGACAGATTCCATTATTGTAGATAGTTTTCCTTCTCAGGTTGATAGCGGTTTATATTTAGCACTAGGATATGTCAGCGACTTCGTCCATCTTCGACGTGGAAACTTTCTGCGAAATCAGCAATAGCATTTAAAAAGAATGTAAGCTATTGTTTTAGTGTATGTCGAAATAGGCTAATTTTATGGACTCGAAAGACTGCAAACTGGGTTTTAAAGTATAATAAATTTCTAAGAATTTGCTGTCGATCAGCGAAAACTGCATCGAAATCAGCGTAGTAGTTTTTACGCAAATCCCGAACAAACAGACAAACCGACAATCAGACAAATCTAAAAAACAATTGCATCGAGTTCTTCATCGTTTATATAGTGGCATTGGCATGACATTTTAAGAATTTTTCAATATTATACGTGTAGATATGTTTTCTCTTTCTGTGTTAGAATTTAATATTTTTAAACCGACTTACTGGCTCCTTGGGAGGTCAGAAGGCTGGTTCCTACCTGATCAGTACAATTGCGATCCAACGAGGTAGCGTAGTCACCCTTCAAGGAACCTTACCTATTGTCTTCGATGACCTAGGCTAGCTCTGTATTTTACTTAAGTTTTCTTCAATGTACTAGTTCATACAAATAAGTTAATATTTATCATTCATTCCATGTAGAAGGTAATATGATATATTATGTCACATGTAGTGAGCAGGTATGATAAAGAATGTACCTACACATTTGTTCAGTATAATTTCTTATATATTATTCTTTGTCTAAAATAGGTTACGTCAGATCAATGTACTTTAGAAACAATATTGTGCGATTTGGGTCGTATGATCAGTTATACGAGGTTAAAAGCTTTTAGTTTGACTATAGAATCTGCGAAAATTAATGCTAACAAGGTAGTCACTTATAAT
Organism: Dendrolimus punctatus; assembly: GCA_012273795.1. Classification (NCBI taxonomy): domain Eukaryota; kingdom Metazoa; phylum Arthropoda; class Insecta; order Lepidoptera; family Lasiocampidae; genus Dendrolimus; species Dendrolimus punctatus. Next base: position 10,664,481 of record CM022528.1, read on the forward strand.
TCCTAATGCTGTTATATAAGTGTATGTATATATATGTATATTTAGTTTTTGTTTTTATATGTGCTATGTTTATTGTTTTTTATGCACCACCGTCAGTATTAAAAATCTATCAATTTCTGCCAAGGATTGCTTGGAAAAGATTGCTACTTAGCGATAAGGCTGGCCGCTGTATCACTATCTTTTTCTACTTCTGTTTGTTTATGCTTTGGTGTACAATAAAGATTTTTCTATCTCTCTATCACTGTTGGCCGAGTTGGCCACACAATTTGATATGATACTACAATTTAATATGCCACGGAACTTTATGTAAAAATACCTACAGTTTACGTAAATAACTTTTCTAGACATGAAAGGACAATTTGTATTACTAGCTATGTTTAATCACATGTCCATAATTTCTGAGTGTTTAAAATTACTGTTATAATCTTCAATACATTTATCGCAAAGAATGAGACAATTTTGAATTAATGGTCATGTGAATGAAACCGCGTGGAAAGATATAGTTTTCATGCTGACCATTCGTTAAACATTATCATTCAGATGTGTTTTGTATAATTATCACACATATACTCACAATTATTCAAACTAAATAATTACTTAACGTTTTGGTTAAATAATGTAAGCAATCTGACACACACCTAATTAGCATGGATGGAAGACAAGTATAATTACCGCGGCTGAATTAAAATTGTGAGTCAAGCGGAGGTCAAGGTGCGTCACGACGTCTTGTGGCTAAGATTAGCAGTGACGCAGAATAGGCAAGGCTCGGTCACTACCCCCTTGTATGTAAAAAGGTGTACGAGAACTACATATTAACCGTCTTACGCCACAGACATACAACGGAGACGGGATTTTGTACAATGTGATCGCATTTTTAAAGTCCTCTGTTCTTATATTAACGCTCTAAAGGGGTATTATTAAATAACAAGTTCTGCCGCATAGGCTATTTCGTAGTACAGTCGAATGCCCATACTCTTTAAATCTGTATAGACCGAACCGGCTTAAGGCTTTCACGTAGCGGAACAGGGCTTTTTCCTACCTCCCACTCAAAGCGGGGGCAATTCGTTCTATTGAGTGTCGAGACGCACATTGTGCCGCACCTCAATGAACTGGCCGCCAGTAAAAAGTTGGAATGAATTTGAAGACATTAATTCAAAGGACTTTATTTAAATGAAATGCTTTATCTAAGGCGTCTGGATGCTGATCTTGCAAATCAAGGGAATGGATATTTTGCATCATCTTCAACAGGCACTAAGTAATAGGTCATATAGATATTCATTTAGTTTCATTAAATTTTTTATACTAGTAATTAGCCGTAAAAATGTAACTTTACGAAAAATTGTACATTTCATATCTAGTAATTAACTCACTCATAAGTCATCACTTAGTCATAAGGTAGACGCTGACGTCACACAACAACATTGGTGTTTTATAAACTATAAAAGCTTCCACTATTGCGCCTTTATCAAATAGAGCGTTTTGCTATTTCTATTAATTGAAATTGACGACTAAAATGCAAATAAATAAATGTTACAGATGTGACATACGATACTACGATAGGTAATATAGATTTTAAATGTAAACACTTGATGCATATTAGAATTCGTGCCCATTCAAGCAGATTGCAAGAATTACCTCCATATTAGCTATAAACCCTGACATCTGCAGCACCCGGTTCGCAGCCCAGAGACATTTTATTTATATATATTTTTATTTACTTTGCCATCTTCTGTTCTTGAAGGCAGAACATAATGCATGCTTTGTTTAATTATATTTTATGATTTTATATAATATTACACTTACATTTAGTTCATATCTGTTTTTAACACTTTCTTAGTCGATTTTACATTTACTATTATTAGGAGTTTAAAGCAGAGTGCTTTATATTAAGAGTCAAATGTACGTGCCCCAAAAGACGAGGATGCCTTAACTAGTAAGGCATAAAACTGATTGTTTGACAGACAGTTAGCAAGCTTTATTTATTTTAACTTTTATCCGACTTCAAAAGGAGGAGGTTCTTTTCGACTGCATGTGTTTTTTGTATGTTTGTTAATCGGCTTTCTGTAAATTGTGGACCAATTTTTAAATTTGTTTTAAAGAAAGTACACTGCTGATTTAGTCGCATTGTAACCAAATCAGAATCTGATGAGTAAATCTCAGGGAAATCGGGGCAATCTTCGAATATTATGAACTCGTACAACGTGTTTCATTTTTTTTTCTAAATCTATTCAAGTATTAGCGTATCAGAAGTAGAAAAAAAATAACAACAAATATAATCAACTTTAAAAGTGATTAAAGGGAAAAACATAAATATTTTCTACATTTTCTACAACATTTCGATGTCGGTGCAAGGTAAAACTTAAAAGTTGCTATACTTTGCAAAGTTGTTTGTTTTGGTGGCACAAAAATGATTTAAGAGAATGGCGTGTAAAGCAAAAACGTTTGGATGCAATCAGATTTCCACGTTTCATATCCTGAAGTAAATCGACTGTTGGAAACCAATTTATGTTCAAAACGCGGGCTTTTTTCTGTTTATGAAGTGCAAACCCCTATTAAAAACCTGTTTTATTTGTTCCAAAGACGCTTTAGGCTCTTTTTAAACTTCCCTTCTCGGTCACGTAACAATGCTTGCGACTTCAAAAGTTCCCCATTTAACGATCCATAAAATGGAGTTTAAGCTATTATTTTATTGTGAACTTTACTTTTATGTTTCTGGGGTTTCTTTTTGTGGATTGTTGCGTAAATTTAATTAGCCTTTTTATTCCACATAGAGACTACCTTTGTAGACCTTACAATTTTATTTCGAGTTTTGTAATGTAATTTTTATTATAACAACACAACTGTATTTTTATTATTATAGTGGTTATGTTATGCGCGTAAGCTTAATGTTTGACAAATTAACATCTTATAGTGGGTGGTAGAATCGGTACCGGTAGACCACGACGTAAACAATGTCAATTTATGTAAGTAATAAGTATTTAATCTTTTAATATTTAGTTAATGTTGTTATGGTTTGTTTTCTTTAAATTTTCTTTTGTTGGTTCACTGCATATCTTTTTATCTTGGTTGTATGTATTCGTGAATGTCACTAATGGCCCTAGCGGAAGATTATTATTGGTGATATTAACGGACAGTTTGGTTGAGCTAAGGCCAATTTAGGACTACATTCACTTATTGTTTTTATTTTAATAGTTTAAGTGTATTGTATTATTGTAGTTTAAATAAATCTTTTTCTTTCTTTCTTTCTTAATTACCACGATCAATTCGCAAATGTCTTAAAGAAAGGCCAGGTAAAAGCATCTACAATAAACGTGTATGTATGAAGAAATGAATTAATATAGATTTAGCAAAGATCGTAGGAAGTGGAAATCTATTAATCTCTGTGTGCCCCTGTGGGGAAACAGGCGTGATAATATGTATTTATGTAAAGATCGCATTCAAATGAATTGAATTCGAATCATGGCCGCTAAGTAGGTATACGACGTTTAGCTAGTTATTCTAGCTTAATATGCAAATTGTTAGAACAATCAAATGCTGATGGTGAAGGAAAACATCGTAAGACAATTTATATATCGATATTACTGGTTTGTCAAACCCAGCAATTCACATTACCTGATGGATATACAGTCTGTCCTTTTGTAAGCAGTTCAAATTTAAAAATAAAATGTTACAATTTTAAGCAACACAACATATCTATATTTTATGCATGTTGTAGGCAAATGTTATAAAATTGAGTAACTTCATTTAGTATTTAAGTTCTTCATTACATAATACATGTACGTAATTACATACCATGCATAATTACACTGAATTTTAAGCTTCGTAATAAGTGGAACATAGTAAAATAATGTCTGCTTATACTGATGAATATTCAACATCTAATTACAAGGGTATGTAAAGTTTTTGTTTGGAAAATATCTCTTTGACGCCTCAAGTTACATTATTCTGTACAAAACATGAAATATTCACAAGACCTTTTGTCTAGGGAATTGTGAAACTTGACGGAGATTTACAAAAGAAAAGAATTTTCATCGTCACTTGTTTCTTGTAACACTCGACTTTTGTCGAACCGAACTCAGGGTCTACTTATATCTTTGGAATGCTCACCATGTATAGAAGTGCTTGACGACTTTAAGTCGAGCTTATATTAGGCTATTTATTTCTGTTTTTAAATTTGGATGGATCAACCTAAAGGATCCATATAAGCATAAACTTGTGTCGTTCAATGCCATTTGAATACCGTCGTGTTATTTGAATTAAATGCCTTTCAACCAAATTTATTAATTTTGACTGATCCGCCAAATATCAGCATAAGCGTGATATTATTTTAATGAATGAATGAAAGTTCTTTATTGAATATAAGGTAGTTTTCCAATTACAGCACTAGAGCGCATTATGCGGCATAATGCTTAACGTTGAATGTTTCAACTACAGCAACGCTTCGCACAATCGAGCACTCTTAAAAGTGATGCGTGCAATCGATGCCAACTCAGTGACAGAAAATTAACAAGTGTTTTCCCCTTTAAGTTGGCATTGATCGAAATGTTTTGTTTATATATTATCGTTAGTAATATTATTAATTGTTGGAAAAATTTTTAAAGCTTTCGTTTCATTGTAGTTTTTTCGAAATAATCAAAGTTAATTCAAATTGTGTTAAAAAAATAAATATAAGTATGGATGAAGGTACAAACATTGACTTGTTTTTTATATTTCACATTTAAAATGTGAATACAATTTCATTTTAGAATTCGAATCTACAAACAAATTTGTTTACAGGAATATACTTTTGTAACTGAGTCGCACTCTGCTGGTGCATTTGAAAACTAATTCGCGTTCCAATTAAGCATCAGCATAATTCGGCATTGTGCGCCACTGAGTCGCATTATGCTCTGTAATTGGAAAACTACCTAAGTTACGCATACATATAAGTAACTTATATTATATGCAACAAAGAACATTCTTAACATACAGGAGGTCCTACTGCCGCCCGTGGTATCTTCCAGGCCACCTTTGCAATGATTAAAATTAATTGAAATATAAATAAATAAAATAGAAAAGTTAAATATTGTGCTCAAAGTATCAAATGTCAATTTTTTAAATTTAAGCAGCAAAGTTAATTCTTCAATGTCAAAGTTCTGTAGCCAATTTCTCTCAACTTTGTCATTTCTGTTTGTTTATGAATTTGACAGTTCTTTTTGTTAAAATTAATTATTACTGGATTTATAAGGATGAAATTCTCGCGGCTATACATTGGTGTAATGAAATCACGAAACATTAAACAGGTTAAATAATTTCAGCCAATTAATCAACTACAGATACATATTATATTGTACTAGCTGTCGCGGCAGACGTCGTCCTGCCCGGTAAAAAATAGGGGTTGATCGTAGAGGGTTGAAAATCTAGGGTTGTATGTATTTTTGTATGTTGTATCATAAAAAAATAGAAATTAAAAATTTTGTCTAAAAAATAAAATAAAAAAATTTAGGGGTGGACTACCCCTAACATTTAGGGGGATGAAAAATAGATGTTGGCCGATTCTCATAGATACCGGATAAGCACAAAAAATTTCATCAAAATCGGTCAAGCCGTTTCGGAGGAGTATGGCAACGAAAACTGTGACACGAGAATTTTATATATTAGATAAGCCCAAGCTAAATATGTGTAATGTATAACCAAGCTCTTTCAATAATTATTCATACAAATAACTGTGTTAAACCTTGTGTTGCTTCAAAATACATGAAACAAAGACCACGAATACATAATAATTATAACTAAAGAAGAAATGTTGCTGAAAAGGTTTTATGCGCATTTCTTCTGTTTTAAGAGTAACTTAAATTGCTCTGTAAGCGGTGGTAGGCTCATTACATTCATTAGGCAATTTGTAAAAATCTGTTTTGAAATGTAGACATTCATTGTCAATATACAACGGATAACTCTGAGAGTGATCTGAAATACTCAGGCCAGAGTAAATTACATAAATTCCGTCTGCAAAATTGATTCTACCGGGAATCAAAGTTTGGATATATCAACCTTCCAGCTAACTTGATGAGAAAACGCTTATAACACTATTCCATAGACGATTTCAAATTGTTCATTCATTAATATTACTTCCACTCCTAACACATAGTAAATCTACGAAAATGGTAATTGCTTTCACGTGAATGCAATTTGAAGAAATAAATGAGATTTTCTCACAATGTTATAAAGAGGTGTAGATGCGAGTTCATTGTAATCTGTTACGGGCAGAAATGAATGGGCGTAAAACAAAGTTCAGTGCACTGTGTCCACACGATAAACTTTAATGAACAACGTAGGGAATTGTGCGTTACATTGTTGCAGGTATTAATTGTGTAACAACGCATGTCTAAATTGGACTTATGAGAGATATTTCTGAAGTGGCACTTTTTAGACCTTTGTGATTTAAAACTCGATGAAACGTAAAAGCGACACTAAAAAGAGCTAAGAACATAAAATTCAACCTTATGTAATTGGAAATGAAACATATTTCTCTTTACCTGCTAGTATTAATTTTAAATTTCAAATGAATTTTAGCTTTATCTTAAGGCAGATATTCTTTTATACGTATATGTACATACGTGCGTAACAGTGCATAATGTAATTTTGAACTTTATGCTAGTGATTTAAAGTGTAATTTAGATTAAATTATTACTTATAAGGGTCAAAATACCTAAGAATGAATACGTCTATAATAGAATAGAAATGCGAAAATGTGTGTGTGCAGTTCACTTATCCACTAATCGTTGTAATTATAATTATGTTCGTCTGTATATTCTTGAAGTTTTACTTCTACTGTGAGTGAACTGCACACAAAGTTTGTTTTGAACTGTAAATTTTTTTATGTTGTCCACTGTAGGATCGCTTCATTGTTTAATTTGCGTCTTCATCGTCTTGATTTATTTGTATCACGACACATCACATTTGTAAAATTAAAATTAAAATATTATTTGTTAATTTTATGAGATTTCGTATGATACCAGTGTACGAAAGAACATGCTTGTGCGTTTTACATATACCTACCTATAACATTGTTTGTAACTTTAATTTTGAACGTGAAGTAATTTGTAGATTCTAAATCTACTATTCTATATATATTCTATTCGCTGTTCGTGTTGCTCTATAACTTAAATGCCGATGGCAGTGGGTTGTAGTTTATGCGATTATAGATTTTTCCTAGGTGCACAACATACAATAATATAAAACAACACTGACCAACAACACCAGCCCTTGTTTTATCTGGAAATTTCATATTTCAGTCAACATTTGCTATTTTCTACAACTACTCATAATTATTATTGAAAAATATAATTTATAACAAGATATTGTTCATTTGTAATCAATTTCTTACTTTAATATTAAAACTGTACTATAAAACACCCCTCAAATTCCCACCAAAAATGTAATATTTCAAATGTGGAAGAATTTCTGGAACTTCTCTTGTTTAGTGCTTAGGCGCTATTAGTGAGTGTAGCTAGGGGTTACTTGATTCATTCATTTACATTATAAGTAGTGTCACTTATTAATAGGACATGTAAGAGTCCATTTTAATATTACAAGACGACGTATTTGTTTGAAAAACAAACTAAAGAACCCGCATAGATGTATGCTAGTGTGCTTAATACAAAGTGGTCCTTTAGAGATTTCAAAGGCAGACCTTTAAATGGATTATTCAAGATTTACACAGAGTGCCTAATAAAACAATCTGAGGCCGCCTTTGTTTGTCTTCAACCTTTAGGGACTGTCTGCACTGAATAAATTTACGTAACAACTATTACAACTGTCTTAAATTATTTCGGTGTTCCATCTTAATATACAATATTTTTAACTTGGTAGAAAGAAATATTGCATTGGCATTGCTTATTAAAACCTCTGTTGTCGCAAATGGTCGAAAATGGGTTGTGAACGAAACATCTTTTGGTTGATAATTACTGATCAATAATTTACCAAAAATGACCCAAATTTTTACGGCATGAGACATAACGTGGTTTTATCATATTTTTAAGTTAAGAAATAAATACAATACTAGTAAATTACTGACATGCAAACTATTTTATTCCTTTAATTTTTATTAAAACAGGATAACAAAAATATCTGGTTTATAAAACAGAGCTAAAAATGCGGTTTATTATTTCTTAAATATTACTTTCTTATGCTCACAATAAAATAATAAATAATACATCTGAAAAACGACTGAGTTTATGGAATCCTCGCTTACGCCCGAAAAATTAGTACTGAAAGATCCTCAAGGACGTTGGCGTTGCTACAAGCCTTAATTGGGAAGCTGGTACGCCTACAGACGGCCCACGTAATGCAGAGTGGGTACCGTCACCTATAGACGTTTGCTAAGGCAACACAGTGCTGGCCTTTAGGATTGTATAAAGGGTGGGAAGCATCAGTCTGAAGGAAAGAATAGAAGTAAATGGGGCAGGAGGATGGGATTCCATTCCAGGGGGTTGAAATAGTGAGGATAGGAAGTGAATGAGGCCGATGGGCCACCACTTGCCAGGGCCAACGGAGGAGCTAAGCCGTAACCTTAATATAAAGGGTGAAAAACGTAATATCGAGGGGTTTTAGTGGGTATCCATAACTGTGGTGTGGCAATAGCATTTCTAATTATGTCTAGGGGTTCTAGTCCCGACCCGGTGAATCGTCACACACCGGGCGCGATTTTCTCCCTACGTGGGTCGATGGCCCTCAAGCGGGTCTCCTTTAGTTTAAAAAAAGGGAAGATAAGAGAGAATGTCACACATCGAACGAAATACGATAAGTTCAAGGCTAACCATCTCACACTGATACTCTGTGACAGCGTGGTGTCACACCGATCACGACACTGCAGCGTGCTATAATCAAGATAATTATTATTCTAGCAGTAGGCATCTACCACGTACAATAAAGAACGTTAACAAGTAATGATCTCATGACAAATCTAGAATGCAAAATTTTTAAACAAACATGTTGATGAGGAGAAATCGCCGTAACATGTAAGAACCAGTCAGTGTAGACACTCCTTGTAAATCTTCTAAAAGCTTTAGTATTCAGAAAGATAAACACGAGTAATGCGAAACTGACAGATTACGGCTTTACTGTGAGAATTTTATTATGGCTAGAAATTAATTTATGAACAAAGAAATTCAAATTTTGGTATTATCACTCGTAAATTGTGTGCATGATCTCTTCTGGATTTCCAAAATGCATATAAATGCACTCCTTAAGTACAATGTAAAAAATTAAATGCATTCAAGCGCGGGCATAAAATTAACTAGAAATCATGATATACATTCGCTGGGTTCAGTAAAAGCTTACGACCTTACTTATAGTAATCTCGTTAAGAAACTATTAGGCATCTCTTAAGTAAGAGAATCAGACTCAGACCCTAATCCATTAATATCTTTATTTTTCATTTACGAGTATAAACGTGTATTACCTGTTGTTTACTTAAGAGGAGCACAGATAAACTAAATTTGAACGATTAACGTAGGTTTTACTCAAAATATTCGACTAAAAGGAGTTTATGGGTAAGATTTTCACTAATCAGTTGCTGAGCTGTTACTTAAAATTTAACAAACGTTTATAAGTAAGGCCATTCGTGTTTTTCTGGAACAAGATAAAAGCGCATTTATTTAACTGACTGGACGAAAAAGTTATTGTTGTCATGATTGTTTTGCTTAAAATAATTGCCTCTCTATCTTTCATTTTAAACCTCAACTTACATAAATTTCGTAAAATTGTCTCGTGGATTAATTATATAGGCCTATTTTAACTTAATACTCTCGGGTAATCTCTCTTTGTTAATAATACAGGCCTATGTAAATGAGGTTAGACGAACGTAATAAAAACGATGAAGCACAAAACACCTCGTTTATTACAGGTTCCGCGTATAAATGTACACATTTCGACATCTGTTTGAACACTTGATTACATATGAACAAATTTTCATTTTGGAGAGTGTAAGTTTTTATAATAGAATAATTTGTTAGATTTGAAAAACAGCATAGCAAAATTTTGTAGTACTTTCTATATGAACTTAATTATCACTACCTAAACTACAAGCTTAAATATGTTGTCCTTCGGGACCAGTGAAAAGTGTGTCTAGGCTACTTGCTTCTTTTAAATAAGGTGACAGAAGACTGCAACGTAACGATAGATCGCCATACTGGGCCCAATTCTGTTATTACTTCCTCGTCAAAATCGCCGGAACCTATCGTCTCAGTCGTAAATTTGCGGGACTTCAGTAGTCTGTGAATTCCAACGGCGTGCCCGTAGCACACCACTCTATCTTTATAATTTTTACGAAAACTCGCGATAAATGTTTAAAATGTTATGGTAGCTGTTCAATATCATTTCAGCTCACGCCATTTATGTTACAGTAATACCATTTTTTTTCAGACTTAGTAGAATACCACTTTTTGACACTATCGCAATAGCATTGTATTTTTAATATCTTCCCAAGATATTGGAATAGCAGAATTGGGCTCCAGGTCTGTTGTGCATAGTAGTACATACCTAACTTACCTCTGTGCCAGAACGATTTCTCTTCAGAATAATGCTTATGAACAATTTTAATTTATTTTTGAAGTGACCCCATACACAATTCTTTGTCACCATTACACTCAAGCACTTGACAGTACCCTATATTTAAATTATTGTGATTTTAAAAATGACTATTTTATACTTTTTATGATAGTCGTAGATAATTGTCGATATAGCTTTTTAACCTCACGCTAAATGTCACACAATGAATTAAGTAATCGTTTTGTAACTTGATGTGAGCATTATCTACGTCGCATATGGGAATTTTTTCTTTCCGGTTATTACCTAATTAATTAACTTAGTGACCATAATCTTGTTTACTAATTTGTTACATAAGTTTCCAGGTCGAATATTTAATTCAATGATGAATATTAAACTTGTCAACTATGTTTACTATCGATCGGAGCAGAATAAATGTTTGCGCACGTTTTCTAACCATATATAAGTTTGAACAAAGAAAGGAAACAACCACAAATATTTTCGGAAAAAAACTAAGTATATGATATTTGGCTATTATAAAATTGGGCTATGATCACCATTATGCTTGCAATAATTTTAGACTAGTGCTGTTTTTCAAGTTGGATCATAAGGTATACACACCTCGAATTTTATTCAGCTATAATATTACAATAAAAGTTTAAAAAGGATTCAGTGAAACCCGAGTTCACTCTTATGATGCTTACTTATGGAAAAGGTATTCCTAATGAGTTCGACCGTATTCAGCAAGTTAAAAAAGTTATTTATTATTTTAAAGAACAATTAAATTTATACTACAAGTATTAATATTTACGTAGCTATGGATTATTATATGTAATACCAGAATTTATATTTTTATTGCTAGTAATTACTTATGTATGTACATTAAGACTGATTTATAAAAACATTGAAATTGCTATTTATTATCCTTAATGCACAATTACGCGATCATGAGTACGGAAGTTAAATATAATTCTTAATGCGATTTATCGATCAAACTTAATATTCAGGTCAAACTAAATGAAATTGAGCAATCAATTTACTTAGTACTATCTTAGTGATCGATAAAATTGTTGCATTATTTATCCACGCAAGATAAGATAGTCGTTCAAGTAGTTCGAGACCAGAAGATATTGTATTGTTACTTTTGTGAAACTTATCTATAGGATTCATATTGAATCTAATAGAAAGTAGGTACGCCAGGATATAGGTTGAAATGTAATAACAAGGGGCTTATGTAAATACAGGTTTACTAATTCTGCAGCAGAGATTATATTTTGGTTAGATTTACTAATTTTAAGAACATTTATAGGTAAGTCTTTATTTATAAAGTTATCTATAAACATGAAATATTAGTATGTGAATTGAATGTATATCAGAATATGCTATGATCTTTTTACATACCATAACATTCGAGAGATTGTCGTAAAGAAATTAATTTCTATGAATACAGATCCTAAGATTAAGGTAATCACAGGGAATATTCTAGTTTTTCATTGCCATAAAACATCAATAGCACTTTGTAGAGTTAGGTGTTAAGTACTTAATATTCAAGGAACAAAACCTGAGGTCGTCGATTCCAGTAAGAGGTTCTAGAGCAAAAACAATACCGCGTACTAAATTTACTGCAGTAGATATAGGTACAAGGGATTTAATCAAAGCAGAGTTACGTTATAAATCCAACATAGAAATTTAAGCTGCTTTGTACTAAATAAATAGTAAAACTAACTAAATAGATACCAACGTTCTTGGACATTGAGTTACGTACTACATTATACCTGAATGCTCTTGGGTAGGTATGTTAAGTAATTGAGAAATTCTATTGCTAGAAAACAATAATTTGTTTCAACTAAAATAATATTACTGTTATGAATTTGTTACAAATAAAATTCAAGAATCTACGAGTGTCTATATATGATTTCGAAATAAATGTTCAAATCTAAGTGAAGACTATTAATAAAATGCGTAGTCATAAATGAACATGTCAAGATTTTTCTGTTAGTGTGCTGCTAGTCTGTAATAGGCTCCGTAACGGCTCAACGGAGTGCAATAAAAATTTAAAGAATTAAAACAATGATTTTATCGTAAATTTATGTGTGTGTATAACTAAATGCTTTGCCTCTTTTTTTCTCTTTGTCTTTTGCGCATCTCTGTCGAGTGGAACAGTTTGCGGGAATCTGTACGAGTATTCCCCTATTCATACAAATCAGTGGTCTTCAAGTCATGAGTGAATAGTTATCTACTAAGCGTGCTTCATCCTACTTCGCATCTTCACTTAACATCCGGTGAGATAGCTCTCAAACGCGAACCTATAATACCACGATATCTTACAAGCTTCAGAAGATATGAATAAAATTCAAAGCTAACGACGAACTATTCGAACGAAATGGCGGGTACCGCTAGTACAAGGGCGGGCAAATATAGTACGCAATAAGTGTACCAAACTAAACAAGTAAAAAGTCATAATAGTAATATTCTATTTACAACATTGTTCTCAAACAGCGCAATGATTGATCTTTATTCAAACTGGGATATTAAAGCCCAATACTTAAGGAGGCATCAAACAACTAAAACATTTCGAACATTTTCAGTTATTATTAGAAACTTCTCGTTTGATCTTATTGATCCAATGTTTCAAAGGCTTATCTTTCAAGTCAAGACTTTAAGAACACTTTTTGATCAAACGCTTTGCTATTATTATGCTATTAATACTTGTTAACTTTTGAAAATATTTATGTATTTTAAAATTTTTATAGACAATTGTGTATTTGACACATATTATAATAAATTCCAAAATAGTATTCATATAAAAGAGCAGATGTCAAAATAACATGTTACTGCTGTACTTTCAATAGTTCATTGTAGAAATAACTTTAATTATAGTTAAAACAATAATATATACGCTATTTGACTCGTTAGAATTGTGACGACATAAGCCAGTATTCTCATAAAGCCAAGGAGGCTATGACGTTTTGTGCTATGATAAAAAACGCAGTTAATTTGACTGTCAATACCTAACAGGCATTTGCAAGAAATTTTAAAATTGCGTCATTTCAATCCGTCCATCTGACTGTTTAACGTGTATGTGCATAGCATTTTATGATTATGACCTTTATATAAAAGAAATTTAATTATATACTTTAACTAGGATTTGCCCCCGGTTTCATTCACGCTCGAATTGAAATTCCAGTGGGATTTCCGGGACACAAAGTACCGCAGCTAACGTTTTAGTGAAAACTGTGTCGGAATAAGCAAACTTTTATACACCCGAAAAACTACAAAGCGCTCCCGGGAAGATTCCCGCGGGATTCCCGGAATAAAAAACTCACATATATGATTATTACATAAATTTTGCTTTCGATCAGTGAAAAAATCATATTGATAAACGATTTTTTTTATCTAGACATTTTAAATAATTCGCAGAATAAATAAGAGTGTGGATTTCAAGTCTATGGATTAGCTGTTAAGCAGTGAAAACTGCATCGAAATCGGCTCAGTATTTTCATGTGAATCCCAAACAAGCAGACAAGAAAACTAAACAAAATTGTGTCGTGTTCTCCATCGTTTATACTTATATAGTCTATTCCAGTTTTTTTTAATAGCTTTAGTGTACAAACATGGCAATAATATTACATATTGCTTTCTGCTGCAATTAATAAAAAAAAACAGTTGTTAATATTTTGTTATGATCTCTCAATTTGTTTGCATTCTTTTAAACATTTCGTTATATAAATCTTAAAGTTACGAGGAATTGGGTATCTTCTCGGCAACCTTGCTCCATCCTAGTCCACGTCATCATTGAACATAAGATAGCTGTCAAATGTATACCTACAAAACCATACTTGTTTATGATTCTTCCGTTTTACTGTCTTATTTATCTTTTTCATTTCCACATTGACGCTTTTAAAATATCTTAAATACTAAGGTTATTTTAATACCTGCTTCAAGGAAAATGAAACCAAAGATTACAATTACTTAAAATCTTAAAAGCATGTTTTTCTTGTAGTTTCGCTACTCTATTTCTCCTTCCATTGTGGAATTTTCAAAATTTGTCTTATAATCAAAACTTTCTACTCCTGAATTGGTCCCACTGTCCCACTTGTCCCACTTGTGGAATTCACAAAAAGTGTTAACCAACTTCTTCATAACACGATATCTACGTAAACTGTAAACCGATTTTCAAATTGTTTTCTTTATTCGTAAGTGTTTACTTCTGAGATAGTCCTATGGTCACCAATTCAGGATCTAATGAGTGGAACGAATCCAGGGATATCGAGCATAAACCTTATTAAAGAACGGTGTGTGCCTAAATTCTTGGAAAATAGCTTGTATGCGCGTAGGTATTACAATTTCTACAATACCTTAATTTTTCTTATGCGTGTTACGCGATTTCTCCGTCAATTATGGACCGATTTTCAAATTGGTTTTTTAACTCGCGAGATGGTCCTATCCTATAGTCACCAAGTCAGATCACAAAAATCAAGAGCAGCCCTTGTTGCAGTGCTAGCTGTTAATAGCATAGTTCTTCTTTTCATGTTTCTTTTTAAAGTTAATAATTAATTTTGTTATGTACCCTCTTATTTCTAAACAATACTATCGGCCATTTCTTTAATTGAATAACAATATTCCATTTTTATTTATCCGGTGATTAGCGCCTGTTTTATATGTAGTAAGTAGTTCTCTATAATCTAACATAATTTTATGTAATAATACTTAACTCTAATATGTGGTAATTGTGTACAGTTTCAAAATCTCTCAATTGTATAAAAATGACTATATTTTGTAAATTTTGTTGTTATTCTTTTATGTTTTACTTGGCACCGACTTCGAGATGTTATAGAAAAAGCGGCTGAATATAGATTTTTTTAATGTGTAGTCCGTTTTGTTTCTGTTTAAAAAATGACGGATATGAATCGTTTAGTTCTAATGTACTACACATATGATGTATAGATTGATATAAATTATTCCGTTTACTCGACAGATTAATGTAAATTTATCAACACAAATTCCATTGATATGACACACCCTGCATTCGATGAGTAATTTAACATCGAAATGTCATCAAATATTAAAGAAAAGGATATGGTTATTGTATTGTGATTTACGAGTAATATACTTATATTATAACTTCGATAAACGTACTTAAAATTAACAATAATCAGAAAATTAGGATTGCTAGAATGATAATTATGTAGTAATAAATAATGTAGTGGAGTTATGGTTCAAGCTGTTATAATGGTGTCATTTTGGAAATAATCACCTGTCCGTATACTGTTACGACCTGAGCGCCGAAAAAAGACAAATTCATTCCTGCATACCTGTAGACGTTTTATTAACTTTGCGGCATTTGAACTTCTTTTGTTTACTTTGTGTTAGTGTATTCATTAGCCAGGTGTGATTCTAGGAAATCAGATCTCAGTGCACGTGGTCGAGCAGACATATTGTATTTGTACAGTTTAAAGCAATGCCCCAATGGAGGGATGAGGCAGTCTAGCGATAGCCACAAGCGAAGCAAGACGTTAGTGACGGACTTTCCGCGTGTGCATTAATTACGTTTGGATTGGTTGTGTATAGTTATATTTGTACCTGTGTTATACGTGTTAGAATAGTTCTAATAAATGATATAATAATTCCAACGGCATTTTAATTCGAGTCTTGCAACTCGTAACAATACTATAGCATAGTATATGTTTAATCATTAGACATTAATCGTCATTTCATTTTGTAATCATTTATTTTGGTGAATTATAACGTGGTATCTATCTATAATAGTCTTTAACATTCATCGCATGCAAATTCTGAGCCTTACTTACTGTATGCCATTTTACTACAAATAAAAATACTGATACTGTTTTAAATTTCTACGAATCAAACACCTAAGCAATACCAAGAAAATCAACTTGCTACTGTCTCTCGGTTACTCAACAACTAAAGTGACTGTCTAATTGTCCATAACAACTGTCACTATTACGAGAACTTTGGAAAGCAATTGGGCTTAACAATATGATGTTAGATTATTTATATCTCAAATGCCGGTCGGCCATCATGATTTATTATTCTAGTTATTTGTTATGTGAATCACGCGCAGGTACGTGGATGCATCGTAACCTTCACTTTGAATTGTACTATAATAATTTATCTTCAAAGCGATGTTTGTAGTCTTGGCCCCGTCTTTTAGGAAAATACACAACGCAAATCAATGTTTAAAATGATAATACGTCCAAATTAAAAAATATCTTGAGATGATAAAGAGTACCAGTGGATTGTCGAATATTCTTATTTGTGTGGATTGTTCTGGATTTGGAAATGCTTCTCAATTTGAAGGGACTATTATCACAAGAATCGGGCTCAGGCAAGTTAACACATTTCTAAATAGAGGGTTTAGAATACATAATCGTATACATTGATGTAACAATACTACTGCTACATCAATGTTCGTATATGTATTCTTTTAGAGTATATGCACTAACTTGAATCGTTGACTTGTTGTCGTTCTAGAAAACGGAGCTTAGTCAGCATGATTGAAATAAATATCGTTGTTTTAAATTGATGATTGTTCTTTATGCATTCATAAATTTATGTTATATATTTAAATTTATTAAGTAAGCATTATGTATCTACTATATTCATAATTTTATCCGACAATGACGATGACGTTTCCTAACGTCGAAAATGATTATTTAATAACCGATAGCTTCGGTGATATTAAATATAACATACGTAATTGGAGATGATCGAATAAATTGAAGTAAACAAAAATCAATTTATTCTGGCAACTGTGCCGAAACTCTTCTAGGTAGAACCACATGGAAAAATATTTTCTTGAATGTAAAAGCTTTCAACGTAATTGTTTATTATACTAAAATATCTTATTATCAAAAACTGTCCTGTGATGTGATCGGTGTATACAATTAATTGTCTCATGCAAGCTTCAGAAAGCACCAAATTCGTATCCTGTGAAAATGATTTAATTTTCGGGATATATTTAAAACATAAAGTACTAAAAAACATTTTTAAAGTATATTTATATAAGCTAATACGATTAGGATTATTTTGATAGTAGTAGTAGTAGGAATAAACAAACCTATAAACATACACAATTGTAGAAAGAATCACATTATGTTATAATATTATTTATTATATACATGAAATAACTCATTGCGTAATTTCAATGTAGGTACTACGACAAATTAATTCATTTTTATTAATAACAAGTTTGTAAACTGGATTGGAACACACCTTGTTTTAAATATAATATACTAAAAAACTTTTGAATATATTATAAACTATTGTAAATTATTATCTGTTAATTCTTCGATACTAAGTAATATGACAAATACCTTCAAACTTTGAACTAGTTTTCCTCAGAAGTCCCGTTTTAAAAGCACTACACTTTCCGTTAAAACGTTATATTACACTACACTACACGGGCATTGTTTTTATAAAGAGACAGTGTATTTTTCACAAAGCAATGCACTTATCGGAAATCTATTTTGTGGTTTATATTTTAGAGTAAAGCGGCAACGTACGGTTGGCTCGACGAGAATTCTCTACGGAACTAAAGTTATTTTGTCGACATCGCGGCTTGTACCGGTCCCATAGGCTCAGCACTTAACCGAGTGTATCAGACAGCGTTGATAAAAACGCTATACATTACCGTGTTACTGCTATCTGAGAAATCCCAGCTAGCTACGGAGATGTAATGTAACGTATATCGAAACATGCGTCGAAAAAGTTACTTGTTGTGGTTAAGCAAACGTCGTCGCCGAGATGTTGTGAGGTGGGATTTCTCATTTCTCGCACGTGAACAAATTTGATTCAGGAATGAGATTAAAATATTCAGGTGCTATTGACAGCCCTTGAAGGTTTACCTATTTACGTGACATAAAAAGTCAGGTAAACAGTACTACGATTCATTTTTTTCCATATTTAATTCCACAGTTAGCAATATATTTTACCTTCATATCTTATTTTAAGTTATTTTTTACTATGTCGTTTCTTTGATCGGTCAATGCCTTCTATACTATTAATACAAACAACATCAACATAATCATAAGATACCGTTTTAATCCGAAACAGTTACTGATAAAAAGAAGAAAGAAAATATTTATTTGCTAAAGGTGACATTCACAAGAAATGAATATAAAATTAATGAATTTTATTTTTTTATAGAATTATAAGAAGCAATTAAACAAGGACGGTTTTTTAATAATTATTTAATTTGGTGAGTAATAAAATGTAATTTAACTAAAATGATATTATATTTTTATTTATTTATTTATTGCTTGAGTTCAGCAGACAAGCAGGTGGCCCACTAGATGGAAGGCGGTTAGCATCGCCTATGGACATTTGCAACACCAAAAGTGCTACAAATATGCTGCTGTTCTCTTAAGGGAGACTGGAACCTGGTCACTTATCCCGGAACACAACTCAAGGTTGTTTGTGGCGACATGCTTTAGACCAGGGTTGGTAGCCATCCAGACGGGCAAATGCCCTACAACCTAAATTATAAATTTATACATACTTAATCACATACAACTGTTTTGATGATGATGGTAGTTTTAGAGAAACACATAATCAGCAACATTTAATACCAACTCTTATTTAGAAAAAGATGGCTGCGCAGTCGGTAATTTATCTGACAAAATTTTTAACTGCGCAGCCTTGTGCAACTAATGTAAATAAACCATTAACTTATGTACGGACTATAGTATGCATTTTAAAAGCCACGACTACGTATCATTATCATATCATTCTTACAATCGACGAAGAACGCAATATATACCTATATAACAAGTAAAATGACTAAAGATGCCAAGTCATCAGAATACGGGGTAAAAGTTAAGAAACTCTTCATGGTCAGTTGGTCACTGGT
Organism: Dendrolimus punctatus; assembly: GCA_012273795.1. Taxonomy (NCBI): domain Eukaryota; kingdom Metazoa; phylum Arthropoda; class Insecta; order Lepidoptera; family Lasiocampidae; genus Dendrolimus; species Dendrolimus punctatus. The sequence continues at coordinate 10,683,880 of CM022528.1, forward strand.
CAGCATCGTGAGAAATGACGCAGGATCTCAAACATTTCAAACTCGTTAATTGTTTAAACAAAACATAAAAGAATCGTTGTTGTTTTTAACAATTTGTATACACCATTTTTGGGACCGGTTCGGTATTTTTACCAGCTTGTTTAATTGAACTCTTGTACATGTCTGGGCTCTTATGAGCATGTGTACGACACTTAGTAAGAAACGGTTATAGTGATCCTCAGCCAATTAAGTGAAATTTTATAAAATCTTCAAGTCCGAGTTTCTTTTTACGCTTACTTTAAGGCAAACCAGCAGCCGGACTACCTTAGTTAAGTGGCTACCTTCCTCCAAGGCCATCTACAATACTAAAGAAGATGACGCGTTAGTGTCTTCATTGAGATTTTACATATAGATTTAAAACCTTTCTACGAGCTATAGCACAATCATTTTTGCCAATAACTGTTAGGCTTATTTTATAACATTTGATGAAAATGTGTGTTTTATATGTAGGACACAATTTTGTCAAGGAATAAAAAGTAATATAAAAGGATGAATATTAAACATTTGAGGGAGGAAATATTATCACAAAGTATACATAAGAGGAAGAGACGACGTTCTTGTGAAACATTGCTTATACACGCGTAATAGCTTAAGAAGCAGTATGTCTCGTTGAATGCAAACAGAAAATTTATGGATTCTTAAATGTTTGACACGGGATAATAATTTTGTAACAATTCTGGGACTTTTAATACAAATAGTTCTTGCTACACAGTCTCCTTTACTGCACAAATCAAAGGTAGCATAAATATGCTGTCAGCTTTTATCCTATTTGGAAAATCATCTCCAACCATTGCTCATAACCTTATTGAATATCCTATCATCTGAACCCAAACCCTATTTACCGTCGAAAAATTTCTTCAAGAGAAATATGAGATTGGTTGAATAATGGGAAAATAAAGGCTTATTGAGTTCACTCTTCCGCTGAGTGGGGTCACTTCCTGGAGGGACTAGGGAACGCCTAGCAAATCCGATTACCTGTATATTGATCGCGCTTGCTGTAGCAAACAACCCACAAGCATTCTTGTATGAAAAGTAAGGCAAGCCATTTATTATTTATTGGGAGTTTGAATTTGTAAAATTTATACTTTTATTACACTTAAAATTTAGATTTTAAATCCAAGCTTTAACTTTGCTTTGAGTTTATTTAGTTTATATTCTTAGAATGGCTCGCTATTACAATGAGGCTACGAGTAACAACAAAAAACTTGATATATTTGAGTATAGTTAAATAAACAACTGTAATTAAAAAATATATGTCTTCAATAAGTTTGCATATCTGTAATTTACATGGTAATAAATAGTAGTAGACTAAGTAATTTGCATGCATGTATGTTGTAATTTTATTTTAGTTTCCCAATACTACTTCTCTGTATGCATCAAGTATACCAACCACTGTTGGCATCCCATCCGATGCAAACTTAAAATCCAAAAGAAAAGATTATATTTTAGTTTTTTTATTATTTATGATTGCTTTTATTATTTAAGCTCCGTAACCGGCGCGGATTTAACTTTGGACCTTCGTCCCGCAAAAATCTTTGAATAATCCATAGAAGGTAATACACACAACGAGCAAATATTTTATTTGAAAGAGTGCATTAATATTTTTTGTAAGTGGATAGTACCTACTAAAGTAGTTAACTTTAGTTTTTGTTCTTTCGAAAATAAATCTTAAAAAATGAAAAACAGCATAAACAAATCTCACATGTAAAGTTAAAAACTATACTAACTGTCCATATCAATTAATTTTCCTCCAAGAGAATATTGATAAAATTGACGTTTTATTGATTGCTTGCAGCTTAAAGTGAACCGCATTATTGAGATACATGTAAAGGAGACGCCTTCAAATATCTCGATATACAGGATGGCGCAATAGAACGTGCATAGTGCATCATCTTTTTTCGCGGGGTAGAAAGTGCGCGGGCGGGGGGAGCCTGCATCGTTGGGTAGGCGGGCTCATGGAGTTTTAGTCACGATGAGTCACTTCGACGGGAAGCGTCGCGCATTTTGCGTGCGCGCATTTTACGAGAACTCTCGTTCATACATCGTTACTAGGCGTTTATATTGTTCTGAATATGGACTACGGCAAATTAGTGAAGCTCCGAGTGCTAATTTAATTAAAATATGGGTACAGCGTTTTGAAGAGACTGGTTCAACGTTTAAACCTCAAGCAAAAGGTCGTCCAAGAACATCTAGGACCGACGACAATATTGAGAGAGTTATGCAGTCTGTACGAGGAGATCCACAAATGTCTACTCGCAAGAGATCGTCTGTCTTACACTTATCGCGACGAAGTTTGCAACGAATTTTAAACTTGGATCTTAAACTGCATCCTTACAAGCTGCAGTTAACACAAGAATTGAAAGAGTCTGACTTCGGAGCAAGGCTCGCATTTGCTAATGAAATGCTTCGATTTTCCAATTTTGACAATATCCTTTTCTCAGATGAGGCCCACTTCCATATCAATGGGTTCGTAAGCCGTCAAAATTGTCGTTACTGGAACAGTGAGAATCCCAAACTCAAGCACCAGAAACCACTGCATAGTCCTAAAGTGACATTATGGGCAGCAATCTCTGGTAGAGGAATAATTGGACCGTTTTTCTTTGAAAATGCGCGGGGGCAAAACGTCACTGTTAATACCGAACGCTATGTTGCAATGTTGGAAGGTTTTTTGGCTCCAGAGCTTGAAAATTCAAGAATAGTGAATTCTAGGACTTGGTTTCAACAAGACGGAGCTACCTGTCACACATCAAATGACTCCATGGCGGTTGTGAAACAGATGTTCCCTGGCAGACTGATTTCGAAAAGAGGTGATATCCCATGGCCCCCACGTAGTCCAGACGTGACGTCTCCTGACTTTTTTTTGTGGGGATACCTCAAGAACAAAGTCTACAGCAATAATCCGAAAAACATCGATCAGCTCAAGGAGAATATCCGTGGTGAAATGGCAGCAATTACACCAGCATTACTGAAGAAAGTTTTCAATAACTTCCGTTTGCGATTAGAGGAGTGTCGTCGTAGAGAGGGTCATCATTTAGACGATGTTATTTAAAAAAAATAAACTTCAGTTATTTCTTAATAATACCTCAGTTTTATTTTAACTATACCTTTTGTATTTATTTCTTAATCAATACTTTAAATATGCACGTTCTATTGCGCCATCCTGTACATATGTAAAAAACTTAACTGCTTCCTAGATATCGATAATTATTTTTCTGAGTGTTAGTAAAACAGGAATGAAGTTAATTTAAACTTTAAAAAAATATTTCTTCAAATCGTTATACCATGGAAGAAGAATAATAATATCTTTTTTCATGTCTATACTGCATAACAATTTTATTGAAGGTCTAAAAAAATACGCTATGTGGATATTGATACATGTAATCTCATTGTCTTAAGGAATAAATAATTGAATTTCAGAAAAGCAAGCTAATAGTTATTTAACACATTGTACGTTTTCGTTTTGTGCTATCTTACTTGTAGACTACTATGAAGTAAAATGTGTATAACCGGTTAATAATATCACTAACCGGTAATAAATAACATTATGAGTTCCACTTTTTGTGTGTTGGCTTTTTGGAGAACGGATCTGCAATACATAGTATATTTTATTGTATATTTAAAGTGTGCTTAATTTTCAGGATATTTAATTTTATCACTACGTATTTCATGGTTTATATTACGTTCTCATCATTATTTTGTTTTTTGAGGCATATAATATTTTTAGTTTTTTTTTATTCTGTTATATCTGTTCTATTGTTTTGTGTGTGTCGCATTTAGAAATGTATATTTTCTTTCTTTCAAATAGAGGACTCCCTTTTGTGATGTTTAATGACCATAGCCATCTGGTATTAAAACTGTTTCGACACCTGTTATACGTTTCTTCAGATCCAAGGAAGCTTTTTAGCATATATTTTTTGCCTGTCGGGTACCGTAAAAATATTACAATATTAGCATTTTCCCTAATTTGAACATCATTCATAACCGTCTGTCACTGTCACTGTCACTGTCACTGTGTCACCGGAGGTCAAAGAATAGCTACGTTATTTTAAAGACAACTTCTAGCTATCGATAGAAGTGATAGTATGTTGGATTGAACTCATTAACCGTGAAGTATTTTACATGCTTTCTACATTTAGAATTGTGGAATTTATTTGATACTTCCATTCTTATATTACAAGAACGTAGAATAAATTGTGGAAAATGTAGGTCTAATACCATAGGTGTAGCAAAATTTACTACCGTTCCTAGTATCAATTAAACGGTAGCTTAAGGGTAGGCTTAAGGCTTTTTCGTACGAAATAATACATAACAGTTTGCAGCTAATTTACGCATGCCCTGTAAGATAAGGAGTTTATTTAGGTTTATAATGCAACAAAACTGGAAAGTATATATCTATTTTTTGAATACATTAATCTCACACCTAGCTAAGAGAGGAAGAACATAAGGCTGATCAAATCATATTACGAATCGAAGTACCTAAATAACAATTTAATCAGGGTAGTGGCTAATGGCTGGACCGATTTTGACGGGACTTTTATTGGTAGGTAGCTGATGTAATAAGAAGTAACTTAGGCTACTTTATTTTGGAATTTAATTGTGAATTATTCAAAATATGACGATTTTCAATCACCACGTGGAAGAGACCGCGGGGCGCAGCTAGTATCGAATATAGATGTATACATTTCGTGAACAAAAGACATAAAACGTAACCGTGACTCCATGGTATCACCCTGAACTTCATACAAGCATTATGCATACTAACTTTTGCACGAAACATTTTCCTCTAATCTAAATGGTGGATCATTCCGGGTGAATATTTTTGATGTCATAAATATTTTTGAGTTATGTGCACAACACTAACCGTCGAAGGTTAAAAGGATTTTTACATGTTTAAGGAAGATTAATTGGATATATTTTGGGACATAAAACAATCTCTTCGAATCTGTTTCGTTATACTGCAGTTCAGGCAAAGGTTAAAGTTGTTAATATTCTGCGAACTATTCAAGGATGGAAATTAAAAGGAGCCTTTAAAATAGGAGTATAACAAAAAGTATACAGAGAAGTTATTACAACTTGTGGAGCATATATTTCTAATATTAAATTGTTTGCATACGTACGTATAGAGTGTGAATTTTTTAAGTGTGCCTTCAGGGCCAATTCCTAAAGTATACGAAATAGGAAAAACCATCAAAGGAGTTTCGGGGCCGATTTTGACGAAAACTAAAGTGTTGTCATTAGATTTTTGAAAAATCCATTACCCTTGTCAGGAATCGATGCGGCTGATTTTGAAAAAATAAACACAACTTAATTAAATGTATGGAAAATAGAACATTTTTCTCAAAAACGACCCTTTCTCTTGGTTTACCATTTGATATTCCTTCACGGGAATTCATCCGTACAAGCTATACTATGATTTGGTATAATAATATCTACATGTGTATTTATTTTAAGAACAGACGAGCGTGCATGACAAGAGCTATGAATGTCAAAGCAGCAAGTGAGGTGTGTAAGAATAAGCCTGAATGGCGCTCTGTTGTTCGTGTCTACCCCGCAAGGGATCTGGCGTGAAGTTATATGTATGTATGTATTTATTTTATCAAAATCAGCCGATTCGATTCCTGACAAGGGTAGGCTTTCAGTATCCTTTGAGTAATTTTTGCTGTTTTGTATATTTTTGGATTTGGCCCTGAAGGCACACTTGAAAAATTACCTGTATATCACGTATGTATCCAAACTACACGCTATTTTAAAACCAAAACATTAAACGCTAGTTTCTCAGTATTTTAAGGTTATCGAGTTCGCCAGATAATGAAAGAATTTGCTTTAAAACCGGACGAGCTTTTGTCCAGTTTACCAAGATTTTCTTGACCGGACAAACATAAAAAAACTGTCCGGTCGAAAACCGGATATCTGGCAACTCTAGTAGTGGATAACCTATTAAGGTCCTTGACATATCAAGGTTGATCAACTTGCTATATTATCATTATAGTATCTATGTATATTCATACATTATATTCAAATACAAAGATGTATTTGGACCGAAATATGTTATTGTTTTACCAAGCTTGGTGAGTAGTAAGTGCGTACAATTTTGTTGAATATATACCTAATTATATTGCGACAGACGTTAAGGGTCCTTTTTAAAACAAATTAAAATCTGGATTAAATAAAAAATTCCTTAAGTCCACACTACTTCTAATTTAGTGTAACCTGTTCCTACATAATAGGTTGCTTTTATTTATTAGGAACCAACAAAATTATAATGGAATAACAATCGTGTATTGAATATTGGCATGCAGCGTAATCCTTCGAATTAAGAAATTAAAAACAATTATTTGTAATAAGCTAGGTCTAATTAAAACTAAATCAATCTTTAAATTATTAACAAAACATTAAAAATGATTTTAACTATGACATAATAATATAACTAAACAAATATAAATAATATTATTTAAATTTAAATTGAACAAATTTATTTACGTATCGTATGTATCTAATTAGAGTTTATTAACATGTACAATGTATGTATATTAGTGCTATCACTCACATGGACATTCGATATTATTCAATATGTTTTACGAGAAAACAATAAAGTTCAGAATTTTCTAAAATAAACCTAAATTTTATTTTATAAACCTGGTAACCCAGTTTTTTATATTTAAATCATATCAAGACATCACTTGCACTGTCTGGAAATAACAATCAAAATAACAACGATTGTGTTGTAAAAACAATCGTTTGAATTTTTGAGTTAAATAGCTTTTATTAGTATTGCAAATAGTTTCTCAATACAAAGAAATTTCGTTAGATACCGAGGTATTGCTTAAAGATCTTATATGATAATTGTTCGATAAATCTTTAAGCTTTATTAAGTCTCAATAATATGGAATTTGAAGATATGTGATTTCAGATATTAATAATGGAATCGAAACCTGGTGAGCGTCTATTATTGACCATGGACATTATAAGTGGTAACGCTGGGGATTACAAATATATTATTTCAATCATTATGATAATTGGAAAATGTTGTTAAGAAGGTATGTGCAGGTTTCGGTAAATTGAAATAAACCATTAATGTGGAAAGTTATTATGCCTCTTGTAATCGCACTCACTGTTAACATAATTACAATGAAGGGGACCAGTGCAGTGATTTTCGTCGTGGCTGGTCTGGCTGTCTGGGTGGTGTTCTCCGAGCTTAGTCATACAGATTATTCGACTCAGACAACAGGCTGCAGTCGGATATTGAAGCATTTGATTCATATTGTTCGGCCCTTGCCTAGTATAAGGTAGTTAGAATATCGCTCCATCAATTTTGCTGTCTACGCTCTTTCTGTTTGAGGTGACGGCCAATGCACAGCAGGATAGGAGCCAGACATTTTGGACACTTACTGTCGACGTTTTAACGAGACCACAACGCGCTGTGCGCTCATCATTTTTTGATTAACATTCATTATACTCGTACTTATTGTGATTACTGGTCATTCCAAGAACTGACTATATGTGTTTAGACTTTGTTAAAGTATTAGCTCTAAGGTGGAGTTTAGGGCCGTGTGCTGTTCCTGTGTGTAAGCTGAACCGAGCCAGGAGAGGGCCGATCTCAAGGTTGGTGGAACTTCTACTTTTTTTAGTGCAAGGATCTCTCTGATACAGTCCATTGCAAACTGAACCAGCATTTTATCCGTGGGCTACAGCGCCCCATACATACCATATACCCATTTTGTGTTACAAGGGGAGTTCCTTGTAATTGTATCGCACCATCTGTCATATTAGATAACAAGATTGCTTGCAAAACTAAATAATAATAAAGAACAGTAAATGTTACACTCAGAGTCAGTATTCAGTAAAGTCGTTCTAGCTACTGTGGTTAACACATTTCTGTGTCTTCGAAATGTTGTGGTTTCAAATTAGGTTGATGAACATGTATTGCGTATTTATTAGGCAGGTTTCCTGACCTAATGTAAACATTCTTACAATTGGGCATACTATACTGTCAGCATAGTGAAGAAAAACATCGTGAGGAAAATTATATATCGAGATGACCGATGTTTGAAACCTAGCACTTTCGATGATTGTAATCGACCATCAGGATCGACCATTGGCTAATGTTATTATATGTTGAAATAACGATCGTTAAATTTCTCTTTTACTCAGTTTAGTCCGTACTAAATTCTTCTAGGTTCACCACAGCGGTGAATACCTGTATGCAGTGTTTAATTGCTTGGCGTCTCGTTATAAATAGTAGTCATTAGGGCTTGGTGCCAGAGTATCATTATGACGCGGGATTCCGCACCATCCTAACATAGAGCCTAAGTGGTTTTGTGAAAACCATTCACCCTTGTTATCACGCTTTTCAAACTAACTGCTTGGTTTGACACATATTATGTCTTTTTAAAATACTTTTAAAACTATATATTGTATGAAAATGAAGGTGACTTTTTCATCGCTTTTTTATTGTTACTTAAATACTTTGAGTTATTCTGTTTAGTATTTTTTTTATGAAAACAGCATTAAGGCCTAGACGAAAAATATATTGTAAGAGCTTTCTACGACGCTTCGCTCACGTAGTCACAATCTCTATATTGTTGTTGTTACTAGACTTTTCTGTACTTGACAAGTCTGTGGTTCAACTATGCCCAAAGAGCTTACAATGCCCTACGAGTCCAATACAACAATTCCCTCAGGGTGTTGTTGAGGCGACCGCGTTTCTGCAGAGCATCGGCTATGTTCGCCGAAGCACACATATGCCTTTCATGCGTTGTGGCGTAAATAGCAGCGTCTTTACCGAGCAGATTGCGTGGTAGCAGCAACAGTATCCTGAAGGGAATAGCTGATAAATTTGACTGCCCACTGATTTGGAGGGGTAAATCAGTGCTAGTCATTAATTACTAAGATAGACATAAGAAGAAGAAAAGTAATTACTAATAAAATTATTGTGTGTATTTTTGTGTATATTGATATTGGATTGTGTTGTCTGTAAATAAACAAATTATTTATTATATTTATTTATGTTCTTGTAAAATAATGATCTATGTTGATTGTTATTATCATAAAATACACATCTATACCAAACGAATCTTTTGTGAATTTAAACTAACGAATTTGCATTTATTTATTTAGCATGGATATCGATTCTCAGGTATCTGCTATTTTTTGCCATTTAAAATATTTTAAACATAAACTTATGCATATTCTGATAACGGAATCAATAATTCGTCAAAATAAATACGAGACTGAAAATGGCTTTTTGAGGGAGATTTTTATTTTTTTTCTTAATTGACTCTGAGACAACATTTTTCAATATAACTAGGCTACCAATGTCTGTAGTTATTATGCACCTGTAAGCCTAATGGTAATCTTCACCGCTTAGTTTACGTGAAGATCAAGTCTAAATGGTCTTTTAATATTTTCTTAACTTTTCGCGACTTGTATACATAATTTATTTTTGTCTTATATGGACTATTGTAGTTTTAGAGAAGTCTTTGTTGTTTCTTTCTTTTATCTAAAACTTCATCCACTCTTTTTTAATAGCAGGAGTTCAGCAGACAGGCAGATGGTCCACTTGATGAAAAGCGGTTACCATCGCCTATAGAAATTTGCAAAACCAAAAATGCTGCACATGCACCCTGCTGCTCTAAGGGAGACTGGAACCAAAAAATATTAATAAAATATACTCAATAAAAATACTCTATTAACATTACCTAAATCAATTTCCTTTGCAATAATTTTTAACTACATTTTGTTCAGGATTTACTACTTTTTAGTGCAAAAGGGTGAATATCACTACGTCTACTTATTGATGATAAAAAATGATTAAGGAAAATATAAATATTTTTTATAATCCATCTAACGCTTCTCTACGTCTATGATGTATATGTATGCAGGTATTTAAAAAATATCCGTCACTTAAATGTACAGAGGGATGTACTTGTTGTTACAACGCCATCTGTGTTAAGCAAAGGGAATTAGGCAAATCCGTTTAAGGTGTACATGAAAGTTATTTTGGTACTGCACTTGTGTTTACAGTGGACTATTTTAAGTGATGTCGCGCACGCGGTCGCCAACACCAAGACGGATCAACGCATCACTGAAAGCCGGTGGAAATAATTAACAAATTAGTTCCACTATTTGCTTCATTAGCTGAGACACCTTGCGAGCTTTAATTGTGATCTGCTATTCATTGGTTTCATTCAAATATTGCATTTGCGACATCAGAGGTCAAATCAACGCGATCGAGTGGGCTTAGACAGGAGGAATTGCAAAGAAGAGATAAGATTGGGATAGAGGATGTAAGTGGGCTATTGGAAGTATCGCTCATCGCACGAAACACGGTTATACAAGGTTAACCGTTTCACGCTGATATTCTGTGAGAGCATGGTATCATAGCGAACAAACCGGCCTAAGAGCTGTAATTCAGATATTAATCTCATAATTGTTCTATAACCTACAAAATTAAAGCCTTTCAGGTGTCCGTAACCAATTTGAAAAAAGAAACGCATATCAAATTATAGTAACCATCTGTAAGTCCTTTGACAGATTTCTGTGTATAAAGAGTGCCTAATGATAATCTACACACCAACGTATAGGTACTAAAAACAGTTTCAATACTATGGCAGCAACCCCTAATTTTAAGCTTTGAGCTTTAAACATATGTAAATACGTTAACTATAATAAAATAAAATAAAACTAAGTAAGTTTAATTTATTTAATTTGTTTATCAGCTATCACTTATTAATCGTTGCTGATTTTTTGCCATTTAAATATTTTAAACATAATTATTTATCTTATGCAAGTTCTGATAACGGACACAAGACATAATGATAAAATAACTTATTTAAATAAATTCTAAACGCAACACTGCTCTACAGCGAGATAATTAAGATTTTTCTCAAGAGCCAACTCTGACGCAGCATTTTATATAGCAATGCCTGTAGTTAAAACGTACCTTTATAATCTCATAGCAATTACCAAGCAATTTTCACGTTATTACTTTCATGACTTGCTAAAACCCTCAATAAATATAAAAGAGTCTTAAATAGACAGGTTTTGCCTTTAAGTATATTATTTTATAATTAATATTATGTAATTTAACGAGGTATGAAGAGTAAAAAATTGTTTACACTAAAGTAGGTGGGTTCTCATCTTTGAATGAGGTAATTATTACACTATTATAACTATTTCAAGTATCATTTACGCTTGCTTTTGTATTAACTGTGAATTTTATATTGGTTCATATATTGTGTTTGATTGTTCTCTTCACGCCTTAGTAAATATCACTTTTATCTTTAAACTTGATGTAGGTACGTAACTTTAATAATGGAGATGATCATTGATACTTTATCCCAGAATCGAATAAATTTTATTTTTATTTTATTTTTTTATTGCAGGAGTTCAGCAGCCAGGCAGACGGTCCACTTGGTGCGAAGCGGTTACCATCGCCTATGGACATTTGCAACACCAAAGGTGTTACAAATGCGCTGCTGCTCTCTTAAGGGAGACTGGAACCTGGTCACTAACGCCGGAATACAACTCAAGGTTGTTATGGCGACATACTTTAGACCAGGGGTGGTAGCCATTCTTTCCTGGCAAGACTTTCTCGAGATATGGATCCAAAGTTAACACAAGCGGAGTAAAACAATTGTCATTAAAATGACAAAAATACTTTCGATGCGAAGAATGAATATAGAATACTTTTTATCCCAAATAATGAGAATTAATGCTGAATACAGATTTTAAGATTTCGTGAGTGAAGCCGCGTGGAATGTTACAGCGTGTAATAAGCGTGGTGATTACTACTTTAGAACTCGAAACTGTCGGAACTAATGGCTGTGTGAGTGAACCTCAGGTGTGGTTGATCCTCGCTCAGCAAAGTTCACTGCTCCTTCATACAACACGTCCATAATGATAAACTAGCTAAGAGAAAATCTTCTCTATTACTTAAACAGCAAAGTTTAATTTAACATGCAGATAATTTTCTTGAATCCTGACAAATCGTCACACTATTCTGCTAGCCAGAAAAGACCACCACCTGCGTTTGTAAAGCAAGTATTACAATAAATTGTTTCAATTAAATATATAGTGTCGTAGCAGCAGTCTTGGTGTCGCAATGGTTAGTTATCTGCATCTCATTCGAATACCATAGTACGAATCCTAACTTAGGGTATGCACTGCTTGGATAGTTTTTTGGCCTAGTGTACCTATCAGAGTGAACAAGCTGCTGATAGGGACAGATCACGTGGTGAAGAAACATGACCATCAACGATACCAATGTGTGAGATACACAAATCTCTTGAAAATGGAATGAAATAGAAAAAGGAATATTTCGTAATAATATGATGATACGTATAGTATTTGGAGTCGAAACAGCATGCATTTTCTTTGATAAAACTACTACAAATAGTAAGATAATTTAAAATTGCATTTTTGTGTATGTTTATATTTGTGTATGATTTTGATCATGTTGCCTCGTCTGAAATAAATATTAATTATTATTAATGCATTAAAATACAACGTTTGATTGAAGACAAAGACAATTTGTATTAGAAAAATGTGGGCGTCATTTCGCCATACTGTATTTTATGTATTCAATGCTGCGGTGGGTTGTTTCGCAATCTTACAACAGGTATTTTGACACCACGACATTCTGGTCCTGCCGAACTATCGGTCCTGTGAGCTCAATTTTCTTATAAGCAAAAACGTTTTTATATCCTGCTACCCATACCTTATTACTGTTTAAATTATTCAACTCAATCTCCATATAATTCATGTCAATAGGTTGAAACATATTTGTATAGTAGTTTAAATGTATAGACTACTACAATTAATAACTAATGATGATAAGGATAAATTTGGATTCGTTAGATAGCTAGAAAACGTCTTATAATATCGCAGACATAAGTCAAGTCGCCCTTACGTGACATGACATTCCCTTTATATTCATAAGCGTTGGTAGAGGTTAGCGCTGAAGAAAGAAGAAGAAAGAAATAGATTAAAAATAAAATTTTAAATAGAACACAATGGTCCCACAAATTAACCAGACAGAGTGAGGGGAGGCGGGAATTCAATATAAAACGCCAATTTCCTATCAATGGTAAGGTAAAATAATGGGCAGTAAGATATTGAAACCCAATAATGTAAAATAAGTGTAAATTTATTTCTAATACAGTCCTAAGGAGTATTTCAAGCTATTTTGAACTTGAAATACTATCTGTCAAAATACAAAAACAATTATAGAATTTCAGTCTTATCTGCCGAAGACTGCGTAATGTTGTTGGCAGGAATGATAGTAACTAGGTGATAAAAGCGGATACACAAGCTGGGACAGCAATTCGTTTTGTAGTGCACCACGATTGGTGATCGACGATAATCAGCAATATTTCATAAAATAATCACATATAAAAATGTCCTGGCAAGTATTCTCTATCACAATACAAAATAATTATGTCACTCTTCACACTATCTCGTTTTTGTTCCACCTTTGCACTTGTATCTATCAATGTTTGAGTATAATTTTTTTTGTCACATGACTCATCCCTCCTACTTACAAGCCTATAACACCTTAGTTTTCTTGTTCTCAATTTTTCACGGTTGCAACTTTTAAAGACCTCCTTATGTGACTCTACTTATTTCTTTATTACTTCAAACATATCGTTTTATATTCACTTCAATATGTGAATACAAAAGGAAAATAATTGATTATTGGTATCGTAGTTAATGCCCCTTAAGGATTATGTGTCGGTACACTACTTCAAGAATACGACGCATCAAGATTACGAGTATTCATGCACACATCTATCTATAGTGATGACAATATTCTACGTGATTTCTAAGCCACAAAGGAATCATCAATGGTAAAAACCACTTTGCAAGTGATCGTAAATATTCGTTCGAATTTTATGTTGCAACGCAAACCTACACGAAGCAAAAAACTACTACCACGGTAACAATATATCGTGAGTCACTCAGGAAAGGAGTGTTTTTGAAGGTTTTTTAGTTACTTCTAAGGTTTCGATACCTATAACTAAAAAATGGAATATGGTCTCAACGTGCTGTCTATCTCGGTGTGATCTGTTTATCTTAGAAATTACTTGTGTTTACCATATATATGCAATTTGGCACTTTTACAGATCTGATGTCATATTTTTTCATATAAACCCCAGGGTTGGATGAGACTGCTTCTAATCCGACCGGGATTTATCTTACGGTTGATTATGATACTTATTATAATCAAACCTCATTAAGTTTTAGCCAGTCATCGTCATCATCATCGTCCGAGCGTTAAATCCCGGTTGCGTTCGGAGCGTTCACTCCGACACCCAGGGTCCGCTTTCCTACTTTTTCTACTCCACTTCGCGCGGTCTTCAGCATCCCCCGTTTTGAAACTATTGGCACGCATATCATCCTTCACGACGTCAAGCCAGTATTTCTTGGGTCTTCCCCTTCGATCGGGACCTGGCGGAGGCGGCATGGCTAGACATTTGTTCCCCACGTAATTAGCCGGTCTGCGTAAAACGTGGCCGTGCCAGCGTAAGCGACACTCTTGCAGTTTGTCTACTTTGTCACGGACATGAAGACTGCCGCGAATGCGGGAGTTCCTGTCCCGGTCTTTCCGCGTCACTCCGCACATCCATTAAATTTTAGCCAGTATTGGAGAAAAATAGTCAACCATCTTTTACAATCGTAATCCATAGAAAATACAAAGCGTTTTTCAAACTTTCAAAACAACAATTTTGACTGCTTCTCAAAAGAACAGGCAGGTATACGATATTGAATAGAACATAACCGGTAAAGTACGATACATAAAATATCTAAGACTTGGGTTTACTTACAGTGTACGAGTAAGTAATAGTGTAACTCTTACACTATTAAATAAAACATATTCATATAAAATTAAAGTAATTATAAATCAGCACGGTGACAGGCATTAATAATATAAAAATAGGCCAAGTTTATCAACTTATGACGAAGTATCGACGACGTGCGTAGGACATAATTTGTACATTATTCAGTGTTTTGACACCTCTTGTAAACGACACTGCTCTGTTTCTTTTATAGCTTCACGGTACAGTCCGGGTAAAATTAGTAAATTATTCATAAATGTACACCCCCGCAATGTCTGGCCACGTCTGATGTTCGCGGCCTAATGTCTTTTTAACTTCCGATATCCGATATTTTAATTTCACGCCAAACAAAAGCCGAATGTGTTTTTTTACAATTTTGCCTTGGAAGATAATGGAGCGACGTTTACGTAGCTGGGGGCCATTTATTTACTTTCTATTTTGTGTAATAAAAAGAAATTTTGCAGCGTACAGACAATCTTAACATCTTTCAATCTTTTTATATAATGAAGTAACTGAATGTCATAATTGTGAGATAGGTAGATTTTTTTTATGAAATGATCATCACTTTCCTTTCATTTTCATTTACGAAATTTAATGACTAAAATAAACTTGCTTATCCGTGCACGAACAGAGAAAGAATACAATTTCCTGCGGCCGGGCGGCCTGTCGTAAAAGGCGACAAAACAGCTAGGTGGTAGGGTATTATATACATGCTCGACTGGATGGCGACCACCCCTGGTCTAGAGTATGCCGCCAGAACAACCTTGTGTTGTGTTCCGGCATTAGTGATCAGGTTCCAGTCGCCCTTAAGAGAGCAGCAGCGCATTTGTAGCACCTTTGGTGTTTAAATGTCCATAGGCGATGGTAATTGTTTGCCATCAAGTGGGCCGTCTGCCTGTCTGCTGAACTCCTGCAATAAAAAAAACCAAAAAATACGAAAATTATATAAAATATCATCTTATCAAACTCGTATCGTCGTAAATCTACGAGAACGCGACATAATAAATGTTTCAGTTATTTGGCTGTCAAGTACCTTACTAAATATTTATCTATGCCTTTACTGTATAGGCTTAGTAATAATGTATAATAAAATATTCCGGTAGCTTATAGACACTTCTGGTGATTATGTATGGTGCGTGTTTAAGATGTTTTCTATGTTTTTTTATTATTTGTGGTGAAATAGAAATGTTGTGTGAGTACAGTCCACATGAGATTAAAAAAAGAGAGTAAAAATATACATTTTCAAAGTGAGACGTGCGTGGTTTCAATTAAATAAAAATCCCACAAAAAATAGTTTTAACCTATCGATAAATTAATGAAAGTAAACAGTGACTATCTTGGAAACAGTGCGTATCTTCTTTTTTTACGAGAAGAAATCCATTTACGGACATCACACGGGAGACTCCCTGGCCTGTAACACCTATTATAGCCAGGACTCCGGGAAGTGGCTGTGGTTTGCCCGCATATATTATGCCCGGTGGCGGCCGAGACGGCCTCCTCCATTGTTACCGCAGGGCACAAAGCATCCCTAGATAGCATAGTGATAGAATGGGGAGCGGGAACAATTCTGCCGACATCCAGCGGCCTTCAGTGCGTTCGAACCCTCCCCTGCGTTCCGCCATGGGACGTTTGCTCCGACGTTGGAGGTCTTCCAGGCCAATCCACCGCCGAGGTCTTAACGATTTGTGGCAATTCGACGAGATAACATAATTAATGTTGCTAGCTTCTGAGATCTTCGTCTATATAAATTCGATTTTTGAATGGAAATTAAAAGGCAAATCTTGCTAAAATCATAAGATAAATTACAATTTTAAATTGTTTTAGAATATTTAAATTTTGATTAATTAATTGTTATTTTTTCTGTAAATTCTAAAGTTAAATTAGTGGAGATCGGTAGGTATCTAACCTATTTGTTATTTTGGTAGTGTTTTAATTTGATATTGGCTTCTCAACGGCAACATGCAGCAAGTCGGTCAAAGTGGTTCGACCCCGTTGAAATTAGCTCACTATTTATATCGCAGGCGCCACCGTCAGCGTCAGGTGAGATGGTCCCATTGTTGACTCATTGTATTTCCTGTATCCGGTTAGTTTATTTTTAATATTTACGATCAATAGACAGCATTTAATGTTCAACTTGTATAGCTGCTGGTTGTTATTGAAAACTATGAAATGTAGGTATGTGAAACTTTTGTATAAATAATTATACGATACCTATCATATACCTTACAAGGTATATAAAAATACGGCGAAACTGTTTCTACATAACGGCACTGAATGGGATGAGCTCACAACCAAAAATTACATATTAACATAGTATTACATAAATAGGTGTTAATAAAGTAACCTGGTACTGCGTAATTTGTTATTATACCATTTTCTTTACACGGGCACTTAAACTGCAGAGAAGATGATTTCAATATTTTCGGAAAATATTACATAGATACTATTACTAGGGTTATTAGTTAGGGATTACTAGGGTCTGAAAGTATCTAGAAATCGAAAATCTCGGGGCACAATCAAACACAATTGCGTACAGATCAAGGCACAAGGCCTTGCCTGACTCAACAAAATAGATGGAAGAGCATCGTAGTTTGAAGAAACCATATCCGAGGCGACCAATCGGTTATCGTTCTGTAAGATAAACAAATATAGTGGAAGCTTACCTGAGCGAGATTATAGTCTACAGTTGACAAATCACACTGAGCAGAATAGAGAAACGGTCTCGTAATTTTTCTCTCTATTTGGTCTATATTGCTTAATAGAATAATAATGTAAGCTGGACCTTAAACTTATAGCTGTAATTTAATAGATCGAATAAGTAATATGTCGTCCAAAATTTTATTTAATTCCTTCAGTTAGTTTAATGTATAGTCAAATAAGAATTAATTTGTTGTCTTCATTTCTTCGCCAAAATTATTTGTATTTGTTTAATTTTCACCTTATAAGAAGTTTAATTTTCATAGCTATTATATTACTATGGGCTGTTATTTATGACTACAACACCCTCCTTACTAATTAATATTCATTATGCAGATGGTATAACGGAAAGTAACAGCTGATTCGAAAAATATCAAGCCAACTAATATCTAGGTTAAATATTTTTAAAATTATAAATCAATGTCATGTCTATGTGTACACGAATGTAACACCTACTTATTTTAATTAATAAATTCAAGAAGATTTGATTATCATTAACGTATATAGTTAAAATGAAATTAACTGTCCTTTTATTTCTTCGTTTATAACTTTGAGAAGAATCATATTTATATGTATAAAATATATACTATCGATAACATGTATGATCAAAGGATTCTTAACATAAGTATTAAACACAATTATCCCTTTATTCGAGATGAATACTGAAAAGGGAAAAAGAGGATCTGTAAGATATGAATTTAATATTTATGTTGACTAAGCCGTTCTTCTTTTCGTTCTTTTCAAATAGAATTTGGTATAATTATGTATTCGAAGTCAGCCATTTTGGGTGTATCTATTTCATAATCATCAAGTGAGGCAAACTTGCGGAGGCTTACATCTAGCAGTGGGCAACGGTTAGCTGACGTCGTCATGTGTTTCATGTCATGTGTTTTGTATGAAAATTTAATGAAGGAAAATTGTATAAAATCCGTGGGACATTTATTGTGAATTTACAAAGGCGAAGTCACAGAAAAGTTTCAACGTCAAGGAAATAACTAAAATCAGTATTAAGCCACGTTTATCTTAATACATAATTAAAAACCAAACCAAAGTTGGCGAAGACATTTTGGAGATTTGTGTATATAAAATATATTTCGACGGATTTGTTACGTGTAAAATTCATAAAGACGTGAACTTAAGCAAGATTTATCTTAATATTTGTATTACATAAAAAAGGAGTGAAAGTTGTCGGGATATTAGCTTAAGTGCACTTAGTAAGTTAGAAAACTACTTAGTTTATCATTTAATTGCAGGGCTGAAACAATGTGACACAAGAATGCAAGGTAAGATATACCATATTCCATGTTCGTTAGAGGTAAGTTTACCTTGTTTGGTATCTACCGGTTTAAAACAAATGGGTAATTTGCTAATAATACGGCAGGCGTTATCTAGTGCCCGCATGTAAAGCTTAGAGGTAGGCTTTTCATACAGTTTATTACAGTTTTATGGACAAAACAACGATACTTTAGTATACTAATTCAATATTTAACGTTCTCTTTAATAGTTTTTTTAATGGAAGTATAGGCTTGCGTTTGACCACTGTCTCACCTGATGACGCAGTCTAAGATGGAGCACGCTTACCTAGAAGATGCCTATCCACTCGCAACTCAGAGACTTCAAGATTGTATTTGTCAGGAAAATCAGATCCTGCCAAATTATTCCGCTCTTCGGCAGTTTCTATTACGAAACAAAATAATTCAGATACTTTTTGCACTACTAAAATGTTGTTATTATCTTTTTATCTACATAAATTGTAAACAATAACAACAAAAATCTTATATTAGTTACATTATATTCTACCTACAGTCCCTTATAAGTACTAGTAGTAAATATTGAGAATAGGACACCTTCTTCTAAGGGAAAGATGCCTAGAAGTTCGGCTACGTTATCTCGTCGGATCACCATACTGATCCGTTATGCGAGGAAGGCACCAGGGCTTATAACTTTTCAGTTTGCTAAGCTTGATTTGCATTCCCATTAGTTATGAAGCGAGTTTAGTTTGAAAATTTAGACAGAAATGTTAGTAAGCATATATTTAACGTGGTTTAATTTATATTAAGTAAAAGATCAGTACAAAGATATTGTTAGTAATCTTGTAATATTATTGGTAAGCTATAATTATGTATAGACAGAGGGTTAACCCTCTGTCCATACA
Source organism: Dendrolimus punctatus (assembly GCA_012273795.1). Lineage (NCBI taxonomy): Eukaryota > Metazoa > Arthropoda > Insecta > Lepidoptera > Lasiocampidae > Dendrolimus > Dendrolimus punctatus. Next base: position 10,703,608 of record CM022528.1, read on the forward strand.
TAATTTGTGCATAGCTTATAGACTTATAGTTTAATACCTCATTAACTTTATATCAGGACTATCCCACTGCTGGCATTTCATTTTATTTTACAATTTTAGGATGACTATAAGCTATTCATATTATAATAATAACACATTTGTGATAGTAGGCTATTTACAAGTCACCATAGAGATAAATAAATTTGGATTTCTAATCAGAGGATCAGAGAACTAAAATAACAGAGAAAAGAAATAATAATTTATACTCATTATAGCTCAATGTGATCAAAATAAAGATCACATTGAGTTTATTTCTAAAACCAAACACAGAATTAAGCGTATAGGTTACTCTGTACGATTTACCCATCCCTCTTATCCAAAGCAAATTTGTGCGTTCCATATTTACTGATTTCAGTTATCTCATAGTGCAGGCTTCCCTATGGCGTTTACCTTCACCACCAAAAAGCGGGGATTGTAATAAATAATAGGTTTTATGAGGGACTCCTTTGTGTTAAGAAAATTATAGCAAAAATAAAACGATTTTAAGAGTAACTAAAGCGCAGTAAATAAGATTTATCTACTACCTACATCTTGAAGTCGGGCAAACTAAAACATACAACTTATTAAATTTTTAAATATTTTCTTGTTGCAGCAATGTATAAAAATTATAGTGATTTTTATGTCTTACTTGGCACCGACTTCAAGTGCTATTTTTTTCTTTTACACTTGAAGTCGGTTTCTTTTTTGCTAGAGATTTTTAATTATTTACTCATAAGGTATACAGTAACAATGACATTTATATGAAACACAAAAACAATGATCAGAATCGGTTCAGAAGCAATAGTTACAGCTGAACATATATAAAAAAATACACGACGAATTGCCCACCTCCTCCTTTTTCTGAAGTCAGTAGAAAAGTAAAACAGCAAAGAGTAGCTAGACGTATTTAAAATCCTTTGGAAGTATTATCATTTAAAGCTTTAGTTTTTGCATGGATATTGTTCTAGAATACACGTCATGGACATTTCTTTTTACGAAGCCCGTCTTAGTCTTTCTATTCATGTAGCGACTATTACGCAAGCCCTTTGTAGCGCTGCCGGATGTCTCCAGGACATTTACCCGCCCTTATCAGTTGCTCCTTCGTCTCGGATAGGTCAAAATAATATGTTACGATAATTATTACTTAGTGTCCTGTCATTGATTGGCGACAGGATACGATAATATATGCCAAGAAGCATATATGTATATTGTATATACAGGAAGATGTTAAATTATTAAAGTGGTTCTATAAATGATTTGTCGGTCATTTTGACGGGAAGTATATTTGATTTAAGTTTGTTTTATTTTTTGCTATGATAATTGTATGTTATCATTATAAAGTATGCAATAAAATCAATGCAATTTTAATTTTAAAGAGCGGACATTAAAATGTAATACAATGAAATTATTAAAACAGTATCAATTACTGTTTAAACAATAATTCATATTTGATTACGATATTATGATAGGTTATAATAACTATAGCACATTATTATAACTTCATAATGAACGACTACACTCATAACACGATGGAGGATTTGACTTTTGTAAGATAAAAATGTGTCTATATGTGTGTGTGTGTGTGTGTGTGTGTGTGTGTGTGTGTGTGTGTGTGTGTGTATATATAGCTTATATACATATATTTATATATATCGAGTGTCGTTATTTAATTTAAAACACACATGGAGAAAATTGTACTTGTGCCTATCAAATAGTGCCTATCAAAATATATACTAACAATGGTCATTTAAGAGACGCACTTTAAAAATATGTATTGTTAAAAAAGTTGATAAAAATGGAGTCTGTGGGCAGTATCGCCTAAATTAACGCCTTATGTGCTTGATTGACCAACCTTATTGAGCCTATTTCGTCATGTGAACATTTCAAATAAAAACATAATTTGTCCAATATGTGTAGGTTTATATAAATGATTAGTATTGAAAAAATGACTTAATACACTTTACACATAATGTTAATATTTTTATGTCATGCAATGTCATATTAATTCAGGGCTTCGTTTGTGTCAATAAAGTATTTTATAATTTTGTTAAGTAGGTAATAGGTAAGTTCTATTTAATATGTGTAACCAATATATTACTATCAATAGTTTTCAAAAAGGGTTGTGTCGCAGATGTCGCAAACGCCTTTTGCTTTCGAACATATCAAAAATTATTTTAGAACTGATTTTTAATTCAGGAAAGTGTTAGATTAATAAATGACTAACTTTACCCGACAGACGTAGTGCTACCCTTAAAAATAAAAAAACTAGACCCGTTTGCAGCGCGTTATAGCAGGACCTTGTTAATCAAAACCATTAGCGAATCAACTTGAACAAATAAAAAAAAACATCAAAATTAGTTTAGTTTACTACCTTTCAGGAGGAGTTTAGCGGCGTCACCTATCGGATCCAATTGTGAATTAAAACCATCCCGGGACCCACTTGAACACACTTTTTTTATCAAAATCAATTCTATCATTTAGTAAGAGTTCAGTGACATACGTACAAACACAAGAGTTTTATATATAAAGATATTTGGGCCAGAATCTCTTGCGGGCGTCCTCAGAACACTACTAAAGTTTCATTAGAATCTGATCATTGCTTTAGTAACACACAGAAAATAAACATACAAAACATTTATTTCTGTTTTTTAGATATATGGAATAGAATTTTTTAAGCCAGAAACTCTTTTGGACGTTCTCAGAAAACCCTACCAAAGTTTCATTACAATTTGATCTATGGTTTAGGAGCGCATCGAGGACAAACATACAAACATTGATTTATATTTATAAGTTTAATATACGTAATTGGTGTATTTGATCTAAAAAAAATATGTGTGGTTTGTTTATTTTTAAATATATTCAAATACTGTAGATATTTATAGAAGATGCAACCTCCTATATGTTTGATATCAGGCAATACGGTGCCTGAGGAGTGGGGAATAGTAAACTGTACAATTATTGATAGTAGATAATTTAAATATTCATCAGTAATATCAGTGTCATTTATTTACATTCAAATATGTTTACTTTACGCAAGTAGATACGTAGTGTAACTTAAAGTATATTTAATTTTCTTTCTAGGTATTCAAATTTATTTACTTCCAGTTTTATTATACTGAATTGGTAATTATTGAATTATTTAAAAAAATATGTGATAATACTACTAATAAAATTACATATACATTATATGCGTATACCTATGTATATAAATATACACACGTTTTTAAATAGTGTTACTTCAGCTAACTTTAGGTCGTAAACTTGACTTCATTCGAGCAGTTATGTTCTGTAAAGTTATAAAAAAATAGATAAGTATCAATAAACACAATGTTTTAATTCCAATGCTATATTGGGTATAATATTAACTGAAGTCAGGATTTTAAAAACACGGTTGTTCAAGAAGATTAGTGAGTTTCTCACATTGCCAAGTATCATTAGTACACTATATACAACTAACAATAACAACAAGCGCATTGGGTCAGAAGAGAGAAGATGAAATTACTTACAGATGCGTATAGCATATAGAATCCAGAATATATAAAAGAAATGTATAGTTGGAATGTCTTATCTAAAGCATTAAACCCGATTAAGTAATACGATACAGTAAGTATTAACCTAATAGGAGAAAGGCGACGCTCTGCCAGAATTGTTACCATAAGTAAAACCAATCAGGGGACCGAAGACAGAATTTTAATCAGTAAAGGAGGGCCAATCGCTCTGACACTGGTAATTAATTCGCGCTAGCCGATGAAATATAGAGATATGAAAAAGGTTGGTGTTTTCTGAAATCATTATTCAGAAACTAAGTAAACATCAGGTCATATTTTCTGATTCATACAAATAGTGTACGTAATACGGTCGCACAGAAAAACGTAAAAATGAAGAAGGCACTTTAAAAAGTTATTTTTTTATTCATAGCCTTCCTCTCTCTCTTCCATATGTGTTTAACCAACAAGTACTGGATAGTGTTTTTATTATGTAAATTGTATGTATAAATATGTATATTATATAGAGATATGTACTTCAGAAAAACTTTAGTGTACATAACCCTTCCTTTTGTTTTTTCCTTTAGCTAGACGCATAATATTATGTTAAACTCCATTAGGGATAAGCTTGCCCTTAAGATATCAACAGTGATTTATAGTTTTACTAGAGTTTACCCCGCGGCTGCGCCGCGGGTTAACCTCTAGTCCGTGTCTCTTGTTTATAGAGCAAGTGCTACTGGTTATATTATATTACATTTTTATGTATTTGCGTACAGAAGATTCACTTCATTTTATATCGATAATTATATATAACATCCCCCGTCTATTTGTCAACAAAATAAATTACAAAACTTGACCAAAAAGGCCAAAATGGTCTAAATGACCAAAAGACCACAGTGACCGACATGGCTAAAATGACGGAATAGGCAAAAACGACCAAAAAGGCCAAAATAATCAAAATGGTCAAAATGACCAAAAAGGTCAAAATGATCAAAAAGGCCAAAATGATCAAATAGGCCAAAATGACCAAATAGGCCAAAATGGTCATAAAGGCCAAAATGACCAAATAGGCCAAAATGACCAAAAAGGTCAAAATGATCAAAAAGGACAAAATGACCAAATAGGCCAAAATGACCAAATTGGCCAAAATGACCAAATTGGCCAAAATGACCAAATAGGCCAAAATGACCAAATAGGCCAAAATGACCAAATAGGCCAAAATGACCAAATTGGCCAAAATGACAAAATAGGCCAAAATGACCAAATAGGCCAAAATGACCAAATAGGCCAAAATGACTAAAAAGATCAAAATGATCATAAAGGCCAAAATGACCAAATAGGCCAAAATGACCAAAAAGGTCAAAATAATCAAAAAGGCCAAAATGACCAAAAAGGAAAAATTACCAAATAGGCCAAAATGACCAAATAGGCCAAAATGACCAAAAAGGAAAAATTACCAAATAGGCCAAAATTACCAAATAGGCCAAAATGACCAAAAAGGCCAAAATGACCAAAAAGGCCAAAATGACTAAAAAGGTCAAAATGATCATAAAGGCCAAAATGAGCAAATACGCCAAAATGACCAAAAAGGTCAAAACGATCAAAAAGGCCAAAATGACCAAATAGGCCAAAATGACTAAAAAGGTCAAAATGATCATAAAGGCCAAAATGACCAAAAAGGCCAAAATGACTAAAAAGGTCAAAATGATCATAAAGGCCAAAATGACCAAATAGGCCAAAATGACCAAAAAGATCAAAATGATCATAAAGGCCAAAATGACCAAATAGGCCAAAATGACTAAAAAGGTCAAAATGATCATAAAAGCCAAAATGACCAAATAGGCCAAAATGACCAAAAAGGTCAAAATGATCAAAAAGGCCAAAATGACCAAATAGGCCAAAATGACCAAAAAGGTCAAAATGATCATAAAGGCCAAAATGACCAAATAGGCCAAAATGACTAAAAAGGTCAAAATGATCATAAAGGCCAAAATGGCCAAATAGGCCAAAATGACCAAAAAGATCAAAATGATAATAAAGGCCAAAATGACCAAATAGGCCAAAATGACTAAAAAGGTCAAAATGATCATAAAGGCCAAAATGACCAAATAGGCCAAAATGACCAAAAAGGTCAAAATGATCAAAAAGGCCAAAATGACCAAATAGGCCAAAATGACCAAAAAGGTCAAAATGATCATAAAGGCCAAAATGACCAAATAGGCCAAAATGACCAAAAAGTCCAAAATGACTAAATAGGCCAAAATGACCAAATAGGCCAAAATGACCAAATAGGCCAAAATGACTAAAAATATCAAAATGATCATAAAGGCCAAAATGACCAAAAAGGTCAAAATGATCAAAAAGGCCAAAATGACCAAATAGGCCAAAATGACCAAATTGGCCAAAATGACCAAAAAGGCCAAATGACCAAAAAGGCCAAAATTACCAAATAGGCCAAAATGACCAAAAAGGCCAAAACGACTAAAAAGGTCAAAATGATCATAAAGGCCAAAATGACCAAATAGGCCAAAATGACCAAAAAGGTCAAAATGATCAAAAAGGCCAAAACGACTAAAAAGGTCAAAATGACCAAATAGGCCAAAATGACCAAAAAGGTCAAAATGATCAAAAAGGCCATTATGACCAAAAAGGAAAAATTACCAAATAGGCCAAAATGACCAAAAAGGCCAAAATGAAAATTATCCCTTGTCCATCCTCAGTATTTAATTTACATACGTACCGAATTTCAGCCAAATCGGTCTAGCAGTTTTTCCGTAAAAGCATAACAAACAAACAGACAAATATCATTTTATCCCGGAAACTATCCCATTTTTCGGGATAAAAAGTATCCTATGTTCATCCTCGGTTTCGAAAATACATATATACTGAGTTTCAGCCAAATCGGTCCAGTAGTTTTTACGTGAAAACGGAACAGACAGACAGACAGACAGACAGACAGACAGACAGACAGACAGACAGACAGACAGACAGAGTTACTTTCGCATTTATAATATTAATAGGGATATGTAAATCTTTTGTATACAATGAAGAATAAAGGAAACAATTGTTGTGAAATATTATTACATATATTATAAAATATACAAATCCTCCATACAAGCTTTGAAGAAGTGACAGCTCCAACAATAATTTTGGCCTTGCCTGGTCGGAAAGCATTACTGCTGAGACAATTTTTGTGCTTTAAATGTTACATTTTCTATTTGAATCTATCAATTTGTTTAAGCCATCAATCTGACTTGTACAAGTAGCTAAGATATCGTTCGTTTTCCTAAAGTAGGGAGATCCGAGTCTTGTAGTCAAAACTGTATAGCTGGTATTATAATTATGTATACGTAATTTAAGGCTCCTAGTCCCACAAGAGGTCGAAAGTGGGGTGCAAACGAAACAACTTTTCGCTAGTGTTTACTAATCAATAATTTACCTACAAAAATATAGTAAATATTCGACGATATGGGACGTAAAAAATAATAATTTTTGACTATATATTTTAAGTTAAGAAAAATTCACTTAATTGTGGTGTATTCACATCTATTCATATCTATTTCTATTTGGTATTTTGTTACTAAATTTTTTATCTCTTTAAATAAACAGTTTAAAGTCAGTCTGTATAGTTATTATCATTTATAATTTATCTCTACCCATATTAAAAATAAATACAACTAAAAAGTACACAACACTAATCACTTCCAAATAATTGACATGCAACTATTTTACTGCTTCAGTTTTATCAAAACAGGATATAAATATGTATACAGCTTTGTAAACTAGAGATAAATAATTTATGAAGAAAAAAAGAAAATATTTATTTCTATATGTGCGACACTTAACAATAATTTATAATAATAACAATGAAAATGTGTGCCACAATTTGCGAAATGAGATTACCACTCAGTATTTGGCTGTGCCGAAATAGCCCGACACAGCGTTGATTCTCAGTGCCCACCTCCTTAATCACAAAAGTCATGCGACCCACGGTTAAAACAAGTAAAATAAAATTATAGCCAGCGTATACGCGAAATGAATAATAACAAAGAAAAAAATATGTCAGAAAGCAGTGATAGCATAATTAAAAATAATACTAAAGATAAATACAAAATAAATAAAGCACTTATAACACGCATGTTACATGCAAAACATGTGGTTATACTGTATGCGTTTTGTTCCTTTGCCTGTCATTGTGGAGTTACTGAAGAAAATAATTTAGTTCTTTTTTAAATACATGATACTATACACAATTTTATTTATAATCAAATAATAATGTATGTATGGAATCGACGCTATCGCCCGAAAAATCAGTACCGAAAAATCCTCAAGAACGTTGTCGTTGCTAGGAGCCTTAAACCATCATCGTGTATCTATGAAAATATTATAAAATAAATTGGCCAAAAGATTTCTGCTATTAAATTTATCTGTAACTAGTCCATTTAGATGAAGATTTATAACAAAATTTAGGAAGCAAATATTTTCTCTTAATTATAATTAGTAGTATAGAAATTCTTAGTAATATCAAATTAATTCATTATTTTAATAAAGCTGAAGTAGTATGTAATTCAAATGACATTGTGATGTATGAAAATGAAAAAAAAAAATATGAAAAGATTAAAAAATCGAAAACGCAAAAGATGTGCGTTATAATAATAATGGTGAGATCCTGAATAGGTGCCTTTTAGTACGAGAAACGTGAGAGTATGCATTTATGTATGTTTATCTCTTTTCATTCTCCTTCGTTTTAGGTGTAAGGCAGTAGTTATATCGCGGTATCACATCACTGAACCGATGAGATAGAAGCTCGAAACAAAAAATAATAACAAACTATCATCTGACCGAGAACTGGTTCCAATGCGAGCCGCCGGTAAACCGGCCGATACATCGATAGACATAAACACGCAAAAGACTACTTTTTATAGATTGTAAAACAAGGATAAAGGAATGAATGATTTGCGGTTCGATGGAATCGCTATTGTAATGAGGGACGGGTGTTTAAAAAAAATAAATTAAGGTTTTCAGGAACTATGTATGATTTAATGTAAAAATTGAAAAATTCAAAGAAGTTATTAAAGTACTCCATTTAAATATGAAAATAGAAACATGAAATTTGTTTCGTACCTTATTCACAACTTCAGAAAACGGAATCATATTCGTTAGGTACCAAAAGCTTGAATCTTATACTAATATATAAAGCTGAACAGTTTGTTTATTTGTTTGATTGAACGCGCTAATCTCAGGAAGCACTGGTCTGATTTGAAAAATTCATCCAGTGTGAGATAAGTCATTTATCAAGGAAGGCTATAGGCTACATATCACGCTAAGACGAATAGGAGCGGAGCACCAATGAAGAATGTTTCAAAATGAATTCAACGCGGACGACTTCGCGAGCATAGCTAGAAGTGAATAATAGGTACCTAATAGTGTAGTATAGTAATTAGTGTAAGTACTTTCCCGAAGATCTGGATTCGAGCCATGGAGCGTAAGCCAGTTATATCAATGAATTGAATTAATCATACGTGAATTCTTATAACAATTGATTAATGACCGGTCCCTATATTTTACTATTCATTCACTTGTCTTACCATCGGTTGAATTTTGACACTACTTGTTCGGAGCTAATGTCAAATTTAAACCCATAGTAAGGCAAATGAACGATCGGTAACATAAATGAACCCGCCATAAGTAATAAGGCTTTAATAACATTGTTCTTTCAGTTCAGGTATTGACGATAGTGAAAAGCAAACGCAATGTATTTAATCATATTAATCTAATAAAGGTATTTTTAAAAATGCTTACCTGGCAGACAGCAATTAATTAATGTACCGGCGTAAACAGCGCGAACAAAAACAAATTCCGTGGCGCGCAAATGTCCACAAAGATGTGATAGAGAAATCCAAAGAAACCTGATTTGCCACTGACCCTTTGCTGTCTTCCAATGATTTTCTTTGAGTTTTAATTGAAATCACTCCACTTGTAGTCACAAATGTGTGACGAAGAGAATAACTTAGTTTCGCGTTGTGCGATCGATCGAGACGTTCCGCTGCCGCGGTATAACGTGTCCGACTGCTGGCTTGTTGGGTCGGTATTCGTACACGCCGGGCCGCCCGCGTGCTCACCCGCGTCATACGCAGTACGCTCCCGGACGATAACTTGGATTATGTTCATTCTAAGGAACGAAACTAATAATGTCCCCTTTCCTTTATTATGCTTTTGTTTCTTCAAAACTTCATTCATGATCATGACATACTATTGTTTATTTCTCACTAAATTCCCCACTGATTTTTACAATAAAGGATTTATAAAGAAGTATCAATGTCCGTGCTCCTGAGTGAATCGTTCTTGGGCTATCAAGTGGAGTTCAATTAAATTCTTTTGAAGCTCGATTTCTCATTATTGTTTTCCACTAGTTACATTTGCAACTTCGGTTCACGGAAGTTGTCATATATGAGGTTTGATTTATACACCATACATTAAGAGCTTCTTGCTTATGTAAATCTCTTGACAATTCTAATTGGTCCTATTTAATTACACTGGTCTACAGTGATTTTGTTGCCCTAGATATGAAAATGATTTTGGGTCCATTTATGCACACAATTCATGAAACTATCAATGATTTTGTTAGATTTGCTCTGATTTTTTTAAATCTCTATTTTCATTTTACATTACAAAAATCAAAATACGAGATATAAAATAACAGATATATTTATAATATCAGTAGTGTTTTGAGAAATTACGATACATCGAAGTAAATAAAGAGGAAAACGTCGAAAATATATTTTATTTTTCCATAAAACGCCTTTTATGAGCTTTTCTTTTATAATAATCTTTCAGGGGACAATCTCTTTTCAAAGTCCAGCAGTAAATTGTTCAAAATATAAGATATACAAAAATCATGAAAATACGAGCACATTGAGAACTTTCATGAATATATTCGTAATCTGGGCACTTGAAAACGTAAAAATTTGCGATGATATCCAGGGCAATAAAGCAATTTTTTTTTGTAGAGCTGTTAATAATAATTATTAGCTTTATATTCGCAAATTCGAACCGCTTTTTATTTTTAATGCATTACAGTGACATGAGTATACCGGACAAACTGGAACAAATCATAAAGAGAACATGTAAACTACTGCGATTACTAATTCCTAGTGTTATTATTTTATATGTAAATAATTATAAATCCACCTCATTAAGTCTCGCCTATCTCTAAAAGTAACTGCCTTTTCTATTCTATTATATACCATACTGCTGTATCCGGCAGACGTTGTCTTGCACTTAAAAAATAAAAATCTAGGAACCGATTGCAATGCCTTCAACTGGGACCAACGGTTAATCTAAACTATTCTCGAAATTACTTGAAAAAACACAAAAATGACATTTGAATCGGTCCCACCGTTACAGAGGTGTTCAGCGGCGCCACATACCGGTGCCAATCGTAAATCTCAACCATTCCGGGACCCACTTAAACACACACAAAAATAATTCACCTAAATCAAACAAATGAAAATTAGTTAAATCCAGTCACCATTGCCGAAATCGGCCGGGAAAGATCATAACAAATGAATGGCTAGACTGATGTTTTGAGTGATGTTTTTAATTATATTTTTTATTTGTAAATTTTAATACTTATAATCCTATTCCGGATGAAAACAATTCCAGAAACAGAAAAGTATAAAAACTGAGAAAAATAAGATTTCTTGTCTGTTTGTTTGGGATTCACGTTAAAACTATTGGGTCAATTCCGGTGTTGGGTAATTGACACCTACTTCTTAGATTTAAGCTCTGCGCTGTTTTCTGTCCAAGGTATCCCGCGGGATTTTTTCTGGGAATGATTTAAAATGGTTAGCTAGATAAGAAAATCAACTTCCAATGTGATTTTTTACTGATCGACAGCAAATTTGATGTAATAAAATGTATGATATTTTTATCCCTGGAATCCCGCGGTAATTTCAAGTCAAGTGTGGACAAAGTGGCGGGCATATCTTAGTTATGTCATATAAGTCATCGTATTATATTATCCACTTTACTTGTAGTGTCATCAGTCATACATTTCATTTTTCATTTATTTGCTTACAGATGAAATTGAAATGAGAACAGCTTCGTATACATTTATAAATATAGATTTTGTGTTTTATATTTTTCACCGTGTGCACTTATACTGACGCAAATGATTCCAATAAAATTAATAAAAGTTTCAAAACACGTGGTGTAATGACGTTATCAAAAATGATTAATTACAACACGAGCTGTATTTAACTAACAATGAATTAAGGCTTAAAATTGCATTTTAGTAAAACCTGTCAGCGAATTGATATTTGATAAATATTATTGTGCCATATTTGGTATTGCGATATTAATAGACAAATAACATGCAATGTTACTAAGGACAATAAAGATAACTGACCTGACCTTATTTAAATTGTGTTTTTAAGGCGTATATTTTTTCCATTCAAAAGAGGTATTTTAATCAACACTGGATGCAATATGATGCTGAAAAAGTACGAGATGAACAGCGAGCTTGAATGTAAAATGAAATAACAAGAAAGTTTCTCTACAAAAAGTTATATACTGGAAACTGTGCTTAAACTAGCAGTTGCAGCGATGGAAAAGAATCTAATGAATATTCCAAAAGACACGAAAACTGAAATGAATGATGGGATTTTGTTTGCTGAATATTGCTTTTAGCTGTTGGATTTTGTGAAGTAATAAGTTTTATGGATTACATTCTACAAAGACAGAAGCGTCAGTAAATTTCATAACTCTCCAAGTAAGTGATGAATCGGCTAAAGGAAAGTTGTCGAAGTTTTAATAATAGAAAAGTTTTAAGATGATTTATAACTTCAATATAACCCTAGCTTAAAAATTATATAATAAAAAGTTAATCAAATAATGTAAAAGAAAATGAAAATATAAAAGCAAGACATCACGTAGCAATTCATAATATTTCACAAAAGGTGTTCAAAAGCATCGCTGTAATAATACAATTGCGAATTGAGCCAAATATTTACTACGTAATAGCGCTGTAAAATGTTGAATCGCACGAATATTTTTATTTAAATATATTAGGTGTTGTAAATAGCTGATATTTCTTTTTCGTTCATTATAATGTGGCGTGTGCTTGAATAGTTTATAAATAGTTTAATTTGGGACTGGAGTAAGAGAAGTAGGTTGCTGTATGTGTTCAAATTATATACTACTCATAATCTATCATCATATCATCAGTATCTATCGCATCGTTATTTATTGCAGACTTAGCAAAGGTTATTGCGTCTGCTTGGGCCTGTAAGGACAATGGGCAATAGTCATAACCATTAATGGTAAAGCGACACAAAAACGCGGATGTGCAAACAGTTGCATTTAAAAACAGATAATTAGTTAGTAGGTATTTCTAACTTTCGCACTCAAAATGTGTAATAATTAAATATTATTAATAAAATATAATAATTAAATTTATTACGAATTAGTTCTGAGTTAACAGGTCCCAGTTTACAAATACATTTATTTATTTGAAGTCAATATTTATTACAATTATATTAGATTATAATAAATAATTAATAATAATATATTTTATTAATAAATAATCTAGATTGGCACTCGGGTGTGTTCGCACAATTTAGACTTGAAATTATAACAATAACATATCATATTGTATTCGTATTTTCTGACTATGTAAGATAAAGAAATAAATCCCAGAAAATTTCATTGAAACACCTAAGCCGTTTCAGAGTTCCTGAGACAAATTTTTAGACAGAAAGAGACAAAATATAATCTTATTCATTTCTGATTAGGAATAGTATAAATAGCTATATTCACTTGAATTTTGGCATTTATTTTGAAGTAGGTAAGTAAGATAAAAAACATTTTCGTAATTTGAAATGATTGTGAAGAATGTTCAAAACAACACAGAGAATAAAAGAGAAAAGTTATATATATAATTGACGATATAACAAGATAATTATTTCATTATCTAGCACATATAACAATATAAAAATCAGAGAACTTAAACTCGTATTGCGTTTTTTTACTTTAATTTATGAAACAGTATATAAATTGCTGTTCGTAAATAGTGGGAGCTGATCATGTACAAGTAATATAGCTATATTCATCGATTAAAGAAACATTTAGCTTGTGCTCTCACTGTTTACTTCAATTAAAGGTGTTGATATTGTTCGGCAGTTTGTGAACGTTTTAATTACACCACTATTTCAATCTAGCAGTTGAAACTGGTGAATCGATGCAAATCGATGTCAAATTATTTCGTGCACTCGATCGAAAGAATCGAGGAAACTTCATTCATGTCATGATATGCGCATGGAAGAATTCTCGTCGATGATATTATTGGCCCAGTTTTCGATGCATGATATGTGTCCTATATGGTATTTATACGCTTATCTTGGCGATTGAAAACTGAATTTCATATTGACATAATTGGTTCTTTAGAAAGTCGTCGAGTCTGAGAATGTATCTTAAATAAATTTTAAAATGACGCATAAATCAATTAGTTGTGGATAACTACTTGATCGTTGTGTTTGTTAAGATAATAAAAATTTTAATGGTTGAATTTAATGTATTGACGATAATTTAGTTGACAAATTGATTTTGGGGTTCTGTAGCAAAACGGTAAATACACACATTGTCACAGCTATTTACCATTGGCATTTATATTTGTTAGAGGTTTATTTAAAGATGTTGTCGAGTTTAGAAACTTATTTCTTACAACTACGGAAGAGGTGTCTTATATGAACCATTATCATAATAGTGTACTGAAATTAAGACAATACGAAGACTACTATAGGTACTAAACTAGTATAGGTAACTGAAAAGTAAAGTAATTAAGTGCATATAAATATGTTGGGTGTCATTTTTAATTCAATATTTATTAATCAAACAATTTAGGGAGACAAGTGCCAGTCACATAGGTTTTATCTACGTATTTTTGACTGCTGACTAACTTTGAATTAAGTTTCTTTTTTTATTATTTGATTTAATTAAATAAATTTGAGATCTTTAAGCTTAATTTCTTCAAATACATTTGTTCTTTAATTAATAATTTCAGTCAATTTGTTTTAAATAAGATAACGCCGTGTATTTTTAAAGATATTCAGTAACGAGCCATTTTTTGGATAACTTGTGCAAATAAATTATTGGGTAACCGACTTCACGATTAAAGAGTCTTTCATGTACATGATTCAACACACAGTTGGCCAGTTTTTTAAATATTTTATCGTTGTTTTGGGATTTTAATCTTTACTAGGAAATTTCAAATATTTCAAATTTATGTACATTACACAAATTTTTAACGAATAGCGTGATTAAAATTTTAATACAAACTTTTATTACTTCTCATAAGAATATAACAGCAATGAATCAAAACAATCCCAATTTATTCAGCCTTTGACAGTGTTTCTTCTCAGCATTTGGGGGCGTACACTAATTGAGTTTTTGTATTGTGTGAAGAATATTTTATATCGGGTTTCAGTGGTTTACGACAGCACGTAAAATGATCATTAATATTGTATTGTGCTTCTTGAGATCGGTTCGTGCCCGAAATAGGACGGACGTAAAACAGTGGCACGTGTGAGGCGTTGTCCGCGGGTATGACTTACCTTTTATGGGTTATCGTTTTAGTATTATGTTTTATATTAAACAATTTCAAATACGAGTGTTATATATTTTTATCATCTGCATCATTAAAGAAAACATCTAGGAATGGTAATCGCTTAGTAAAAATGACGTAGGTATCTACTTAAAATAATAAGTAGATTGCAAAATATTTGGATGCAAAAATAAATTTATGACATACCTAAAGTTTGTGCTTCATTTACTATAAGTATTTCGCTGTTATATACCATATTCTGATGTGTTATGCATAATATATGCATAGGATACCCATATCCGTTAAATATTTGAAATATATTGAGTGTAATTCAGACAAAATATTTAGTACAAACTAACTATAAATGGTGGTGCGTTTATAGGTTTAGTATCTTTACTTTTTGCTTTAAATATAAACATACCGGTTGATTTAAAATTGAAATCATTTTAAGTAAAAAAAAAATATGCGTAAAATAAATAAATATTTCATCTAAATACGTTTATGGTGTGGCTTCATCTGAGATAATATTAAAGATTTAAACTGTGGCCGAATGCGTCTTATTTAAAGCATTAAAAAATAACGCTAGTTATGAATAGGCACATTAGTACATATAATACACATGTAAGTTGTCTGTCAATAACTGATATCATTTACAATGTTGCATCTCAATTAACGCATCAAATCTATAGCCATATTTGCGTGACTATATCTGTACCATTATCGCAAATGAAGTAATGGTGGGGGCCATTAAGGTAACTGAGAATATTATAGGCATGTTGATGCATTTTTATCGGTTCGAAAGTTGTCGGCGTTCACTTAAACCGTATGATATTATATTTCAGTATGTAAATTGGATAAGCGTTAAACTACAGATTAAATAATGCGTAGAACATGAAATTGGATGTTCTCGGTGGGTGACGGTCGGTGAAACCACGACCTCTGTTCAGGGTGAAGGAATGTCAGAGTAGTTTTATGGCCATATTAAACTAACTCATGTGCCACGTACTATTATATAGTGAAAATCTTTATATTTACACTATAAGCAAATATATTAATTCAAGAAGTGTTTAATTTCGTACAAGTTTACGCCCGTTCAATGTAAATAGGTTTTTAAGTGATTTGGTTTGTAAGAACTACAAGACCGGAAGGAATTATATGATTTACTAGTATGTATTCCGAAGAACTAGACATTATTGCTCTTGACATCAAATGAGCCCCCTTAGTTCGTCATAATTTAGACATCCAGGCTTGATTCCCGGAAGGTAGTATATTTATTTTAACGGAAAAGTTTTTTTAATGAAATGATGAATGATTATTTAAAATTAAGTCTTAAATTAGCAGGCAAGTTAAATCTCCGTCACGGCAGTCATATCTGTAATTACGGTTCCGAGGCGCCTCATTATGATGCGGAGGGACGCCGGAAGGTTTAGTGGGTAGTTTGGTGGTCAGTGCTTAAAACTCCTTCTATTATCAGAAGCTTATGTATGTGTAGCTTTGACCGTCGGGAGACTCACACACCCCTCGATGACCTCCCTGGACCCGGAGGATATACGCAAAAGCTGTCCCCCAGCGTTAACAAAAAAAACAAGGCAGGTTAAATCTCGGAAATAAAATTCTAAGTATCTGTTCTAACTGTTTCTGGATTCAACCCCAGAGTTATCCGTTGCCTGTTACTGATACTCATAACACAAGCATCACCTGATTAACTATTGAATAATTGCTTGTCTACTAATGAAAAAAATATGAATTTGTTATCATGTCACCGCAGCATACCATACGCATATTAAATAGTTCAAACTATATTGTCTAGTGACATTATGTAATAATTTATTTACAAATGTGACCTTTGAAGTGGATTGCTGTGACTGCTATCAGCATACATAAGTCGGGGCATGAGTCAAGCCGACGACCCAAATAAAAGCTAACGCCCGATATCTAAGAGAAAGTGATGTATAGTTGCAGCAGCCGTTGTGTAATGTTATCTAGCCTCTCAGCTTTAGGTATAGTGATGGTGAAAACTGAAGACTTTAAAGCCCCCTTAGAATATGTTTCAAAACCGTTTAAACCTTTGCCTTGGTTTGACATTTGACACTCCTTCACAGAAGTTGATTCTTACAGGATATACACTATGACTTGGTATTTTAATACCATATGTGTTTTTTTTCTAAATCAACCGATGCTGTTGTTCCTGACAAAAATATTAGATTATTAAAACATTAATGTTACTTTAGTTTTTGTCGGTCCGAGACTCAAGTGTTTTTCACTATTTCATATATTTTAGGATTTGATCTGATAAAGAGATACGAAGAGATACGGTAGGGTTAAGAAGAAGGACGTTTCGTGAAGTTTTAACCCAGTTTTTAATTATAGGCTATTTCAAAATATACTGTATTATTATTCTTATAGTAGCCGTCCGGGCAGTCTAAATTAAGAAACTGGTTAAAGGTTTTATTTTGAGTCTTCAACACACCATGTAATATTTGAGTCTTAGGCAACACTATAAGCAATGATGTAAGAACAAAGAATTGCCTCCAGACTTACGATAATTAGATCGCTATTACGCTTTATGTGGAAACGATGAGTAGTGGGTCATTATCTGTTACGTAGGAGTGATTGATTATAACCGACCTTCATATTGATTTCTTATTTATTTCGATTGTAATGATTAACATTGTTGACTTAATAATGAAGCATATCATTTCTTCTTACAATGTCTTTTGTAAGAAATGTACTGTTTTCTACATTTTCTTTCATATAGGTAAGTTTTTTATTATGCGGTTATTTGTATCATAACATAAATTAACTAACAGGAGTTATATGCAGTGTTGCATATCTATTTATCTTCTATCTATAATAAATTTGTAAAAGGATCGAGTTAGTACATTGCGTTTAAAAATGTGAAAAAAAATCATGGGGGTAATTCGAACCAGAGAGATTCCAAAAATGCAATTTATTAGAGTATTGGCTGTCTGTCTGTTACAGCTTCATCTGAAAACTACTGAACGGATTTAAATAAAACATGAAATAGAGCTAGCTAGCTTAGCTTATCCCGATAAATGACGTCGTTTCTGTAACATAGACAAAAATGATCGCAGCGCCATCTTTTTCGATCTTTTTTGGAAACTAATGAGCGTATATGAACGAAACTCGACATAAGGTTGGCTCATATCCCGAGTCAATACTTACTTACTCTTATCCCGATAAGTGATGTTGATTCCGTAGAATAGACGCATTAGCTAAATAGATATCGTCACAAAACACCTTTTTAAATTTATTAACAAGTACTTACGTTGTCAAAAACAACATGTCATTCGTTGTATTACTTCAAATATAGTTCAAATCAGGTTGGCTTCGACTCGCCTCTCTGTTCTACTGGGAAGACATTGTGTAGACTAAAATATATGGACTTAGTTTCTTTATTATTATTGTAAGTAAAAAAACCGGATTAAGTCTTGGTAAGTAAAATAAAAATCTACTGCCTAGGGTTTGCGGCGTAGCCGTGGAGCAAACTCCTAGTACAATATTTCTGACTAGTTATATTAAATATTTTCAACTTTTCAAGTCAATTTTACTTAGTTATATTTCATAATTGACGTGTGAAGAATTTTATAAGTTAATGTAATTTTGTTTTTTTGGTTTTTAAAATAAAATATTTGCTGTTTTCTAGAGACAGATTTGAGAATAATTTATACTTAGCTGTAAAAGCTTACTAATTTGAGAATGAGAGGATGAGATCATAATTTATCATTTTGCTACTTAACACGATTTCCATACTTACGCCCAAAGACGCACGACTTACGCAGAAATACACAAGGGACCAGAAATGAACATATTATATTCATCTGGTTGTAATATCAAAATTCTGCCAAACGGCAGACGCCATGTGTAAGCCTTAAACATTCAGAATTATCCATTACCCATATTAAAACTAACGTAATTATAAATGTCCAAATTGAAAAAGGTCACGTGTTAATTACCAAACAGGCTTACTACTTAACATATGCCAAGCGATTAACCCTAATAGACATATAGCAAGCCATAGTAAGCATTTCATAATGAGCTGCCGGCCTTGTATGAAGCTTTTCACAGTTTTTTAAAGAACGTGTCACGGACTCATAGCCCTTTGAAAAATGCCCCGGAGCAGACTATACGCTATAATAGACTGTTTTTCTATATAATATTTTTTCAATCTTAAGATCGTTGCAATCTACAATTATGCGTAATTTGTTTTTAAATATTGACTTGTATAACACGTAGACCTCACGACGCCGACGTCAAGCCAGAATTTCTCGGATATCAAGTAGCAATTCAGACATAACAGTAATATAATAATTACTTGACTATACAATATACGAGTACCTGTGTCTTGTTACCTAGTTATATGCTCATGTATTGCTTTTAGCTTCAATACACCTATGTCAACGTAATAGCTGGTGAATATTAAACGGCATCAAAGCTCTGAAGCCAACCCGCGAACAAATACAGCAGACATAGGCAGAAACCCCACACTTGTGTCAATATTATCTCCAGTACAGGGGTTACTAGAATATTAAAATTTTATTATTCGAAAATTAACTTACTTTAATTGTCAATGTAAAAAATACTTACCATTAATGACGATGATTATATTCTTATGAGTACAAAAGAAAATTTGATTTATATACTTCTTCTCTTCTAGTGGTGTGACGCTCTGTATGTCTCAAATGTCCGTACATATTTAATTCCTGGCAGGGTAAACCTCGATAAAGAACTTTCAATTGCTTGTTCTGGTCTGGGTGTTACTAGAATCGTTTTTCAGAGTTACCCATTGCTTAAACTACACTAAACAATATTAGACATATTGGCTAATACAATATGTAAAAGAAAATTTAAATTATTTATATTATATTCTACCCACAGTCCCTCAAGACTATAAGTAGAATAATGAGCCCAGGTAACCGTCTTCTATAGGCATGGTGCCCAGAAGACTGGCTACGTTTTCTCGCTGGATCGTCATACTGATCCGTTATCCAAGGTAGTCACCAGGCCCCTTATCACCTGAATAAACCTTGATAAATTTTGGTAGAGGCTCATGGCCTCAGCACCGCATGGTCCAAGTGTTTCAACAGCAAACGGCGCAAAGATATAACCCGCACTGAGGGTTGCATATTTGCGCGGTTTGAGTGATTCAGCTCTTTCCGCCGCCGAACCGGCTGATCTAGATATGATTGGTAAATAGGATGCGGCCAATATGTCCACGTAGGTCACATGTATCTCGTAGGGTTAATCTCGATAGTGAATGATCTGTTGTTTGCTTCGTCTGGATATTACTGGGTTCGTACTCCTGATTCGTCTGTTGAACAAAAAATAGTATTTTATAGACGCAACTGTATATTTGATGATTTTTTAAATGAAGTCAAATTAGGTTCTGTTTTTTTCTATTTAATATGTATTTATGTAAAAACTCAATTTGCTTGCTTTACATGTAGTATTAAAAGTATATTATTTAAATTCCATATATTCCAAATATTATTTAGACTTCTGGCATCCCAGGAATATTCAAGTGTCGATTGCCGCTTCTATACGGCTTCAGGCATGGTAACTTTAACTTCTGGTCGGTTTCTTTGATACAGCCTTTCTATACAAACTTTAAAGGCAAAAGGGAGCAATGGTCTTGTATTTGTGTTCTATGCGGTGGGTATCGACTTGAGCCTATGTTAAATTACTGGGTTTAATAATAAATTATATACAATGTTTCCTTAAAGAATTGTATTTCGTTGTCCCTTATTTCCAGAAATATGGTATTGATTGACAACAATGATCATATGCTACAAATTATTCATAACTATATATATATATATATATATATATATATATATATATATATATATATATATATATATATATATATATATATATATATATATATATAGTTATATATATATATATATTTGTTATGCAAGATATTAGTTTTAAGTTAAAATTAATAATAAGCTAAGGTCTGACTACATAATAAATATCATAAACAAAAAAAAAGATAAACAAAGACCCTGACTACGTTAGGGGGACGCATGGCCACACGGGCCATTATGTATATTAAAAAAAAAAAAATCATAACCTAACCTATTCGTAAACAATAAACATGCAACTTTGTGACGGCTATCTTACTAATTTTAATATTTAATAATAACAAAATCTGTAACTTATGATTTAAAAGTGTAATCATTGTCTTTAAATTGATGTTGCAATTAGAATGTAAAAATAGTTTTTAAATAAATATTTGTTATTTTTTTGTTTAGTTGGAGAGGAGGTTAAGAAACCAGCACATGTGGCGCAAACTTGGGGAGGCGTACGTCCAGCAGTGGACATTCATTGGCTGAATTTACATTTTTTTAAACTAAAGTAGATTTTTTTAACAAAAAGATGTTAGAACTTAGAGTTAGAAGAAGAAAGAAATTGGTTAAATATTTATTATTTAGTTTCTAGTGTGAAGTCGGTTTTGTTTTTGCTACTTTTTACTTTTTAGTAGCACAAATACTTCAATTTGTAGAACTAGCACGTACGTATACAAACTTGCTATCTCAGTCTTCGCTGTATATGCTCTTCAACAAGGTTTGCTGGATTTCCTTGTGATCCATAAACAAATTCTGGCTTGGTGACTATGGGACCATCTCGGGAGTTGAAAAAAACAATTTGAAAATCGGTCTACAATTGATAGAGCATTCGCGTAACTTAATTTAAAAAAATTAAGCGCCTGTAGAAATTGTAATACTGGCACGCATATACAAGCTTTTTTGGAAAAATGTAGGCTCTCGGCGTTTTTTTAAAAATATTACACCACTATTAGATCCTGTCTTGGTGACCATAAAATTGCCTTGGGAGTATACATACTTACGAATAACGAAACCAAATTCAAAATCGACCCATAATTGACGGAGATATCGGGTAACATATCGCGCATTCATAGCGCCTATAGAAAATGTAATAAAATATGTACTTACACGCCAATACAAGCTTTTTCCAAGAATTTAGGGGCATAGCGTTTTTTAATAAGGGTTATTCTTGATTTACCTGGGATCCGATCCACTCGTCAGATTCTGACTTCGTGACCAAAAAATTTGAAAACGGTTTACAATTGATGGCGATATCGTGTTATGAAGAACTTGGTTAACAATTTTTGCATTTCTCCAATTGCTTAAAATCCACTCTTCAGATCCTGAAATGGTGACTATGGGCCTAATTCAGGAGTATAACTTTTCGATTAAAAGAAAAAATATGAAAAATGGTACACAATTGACGGAGAAATCAAGTAACGAACATCCACACGAATTGTGAACCTCGTCCTTTTTAACTATATTCGAAAGCGACAGCTTTAAGTATAACTGACATATATATCGATAATACGCGTTCAAAAATGTTCAATATTTTATCCGTAGGTAGTTATCAGGTATGCAGTATGTAACTTCGGCAAGCGTGCACCGGAATTTTTAGCAGCTATCCAATCAATTCACGGAGGTCAATCGATAGCATATCTCTTGCATATTATTTGGTGTATCTTTAATCGACTGACGTAGGTGATGGGAATTTATATCAGCGTTACTATCGTTACTAATTTATAGGTAATTAGTTTCCTTCTTCGTAAATTTTAATATTATGGCGATATTTTGTGGAGATAGTTGTTATAGATCTGTGATGAACATAAGATATTTATATTGGAATGTTTAGAAGTTCCCGCAGGATCAATGTTGAATCTTAACGTTTGTGTGTTAAATCACGGTGGAATTTCTAATAACCTCAACGAAGTCTTAGGTCGGCTTTTTTACTTTTGTCGCTTTACGATCTTCGGTACATCTATTTATAAGACCTTTGACGCGAATATCATTCAATCAAATCGTTAGAGTAGCTTTTCAACAGGAACCTTATAGAGATAACTTGACAAAAAAGTCTTGTCTATACAACTTTCGACCACTATAAGCGACTTTTGCCTTTTGTCTTCTATATTAAAATTCTTTATTTCAACTATAAACTAACTTTTATGGCAACTGCGGTTATTCGTTTAAGTGTTAGCTTTTCATTCAAAAAGTAATAGGTTCCGAATTAGGTTCCCAACACTGTAAATTTCGTAACATAATTTCCGCAGTTTACTCTAGTCTGGATGCCAGGAATCGGCGTTAAAGTTGTCCCTTACATAACCATGAAAGAGAAATACTTCCTCCATGCCCCTAACATAGGCATAACTCGCCTAGAATGGAAATACTTTCCTCCAGTTTATGTAAAACTAGCTGTACTCGCTACTTAGTCCGCGCGGGCGATACTATTTTCTAAATGAAAGAAAAAGTAATGCTGTCTGTAATAAATAAATAATGTATCAATAGAATAGTTTCAAAACTACGGTGTTTTCTGTAGAATATATTAAAAAAATCTAAGTGTATATTCGTGTGTCAATCAAATCAAAAAAGAGAAAACAAATAAAGAGGAATGAGATACCCTCTGCTCTGTGCTATGACGGAGAGAGGCGAGAAAAAAATGTAACATACACGAATATTTGATGATTTGATTTGAA
This sequence comes from Dendrolimus punctatus, assembly GCA_012273795.1. NCBI lineage: Eukaryota > Metazoa > Arthropoda > Insecta > Lepidoptera > Lasiocampidae > Dendrolimus > Dendrolimus punctatus. Next base: position 10,727,255 of record CM022528.1, read on the forward strand.
ATGAATATTAATTAAAATCCGTTGAGTAATTTCGGAGTCCATTCGAGAAATAGTTGTTGATAGATTGACAGGGATAATTTAAAACAGATATTTCGGCCTGTTAAGACTTAGCCAGCTCAACCAAATTAAGTAATAAGAACATAGTAAATAATTAGTTGATATTAATAATCATCATTTTGAGATCACAGACAGACAGTTCAAATTTATTAGAATATAATATTCTACTTTTGGAAAAGGAATGGATAGTAACATGGAAGGAAATACACAGAATCCGGTAGTACGTAAAATATGTTGAGTATGTCCGTCAGCTAGGCCTTTTTTCGTCGATTAGTTGCCACTCGTGGCCTGTTTGTTACGCGGATTACCCAGTTTTATAATGGGTGAACAGCTTGCTGTATCATTAGCAAGGAAAACCATTCAAAAACAATTTTGAAACATTGTATGGCAAAGTTCGAAGCAAGTAAATACTGGTTTTACATCAGGTTTTTCATTAACCTTGCAAGTTTTTTGCCAATCTCGTTTTCCCGGTTTTTGCCACCAACGTCTGTAGGTTTAGTAACTGTTTATTTAAGTAAACAAGTTCGCTTTTTTGTTTAAACAACATTTTCTTGTATTGTTCTAAAGTAAAATGAAAATATATGTAACTTGGAGTTTATAAAAGAATTTCACATTCACCCATATATTTTTTTTGTAATATTATTTCAAAGTAGTGTTTGCATCACAGTAGTATGTATCTATAGTAATGCTACATGTAATCTGATGACAGTAAAACTGACAATTTAGTCAAGAGTGAGCGATTCCATTATTATTTGAGAATAAATGCTTCTTAACTAAATTCTGATAAATTAAAAAAAATTAGTTGGAACTACATAAGTACGTATGCTACAAGAGAAAAATTCACTATTTTTCCTCTTATAGTAAGAGTCTTTAGTATTTATACTAGTAGTTTTGGTAGTAAAATATTTGGTTCACAGTGTTATCAACCTATTTCCCTGTGGTGGATTCTATGCGCTTGTAGGTTAATTATTGGTCCGTTAGAATCAATATAAGGGGCTAGCATTAAATTTTTCTCCTGCTGTTTTTGTTATTGAAATCGGTTTCAGGATGCAACGGTGCTCGTTTTATACGAACTTAGTTTTGAATGTAGATCTATGACTTTATTGCTGGCAACAGCTTCTTATTTCTGGGAGAATAGACAGCATACTTCCCTGTTTTCTCTACGGGTGTTTATGAGTAGACACTTTGAATCAAAAGTCAAGATCGACATTTTATAAATTATAAATGAATGTCAAAGAAGCAAGTCAGGTGTGTAAGAATAAGACTGAATGGCGCTTTGTTGTTCGTGCGTACCCCGCAAGGGACCTGGCGTGAAGTTATGTATGTATGTATGAATAAAATGTCAACCTCCTGACATACTGTTTAACGCGAGTGTAACCGCGGCCAGAGGCTAGTACAATATACAGTCGTTGATAGGAAACTTAAGTGTCCACAATATAATATAGTCATCACTTTTATCATTTGATCATTTTATCCTAAAGTCAGAGTGTGAAGTTTGTAAAACTGTCGCATCAGTCGAAATTCTATGAATAGATAACGTTGCAAAATCGGTTGGGTCACCGCTATTACTTCGAAGGGTAAAGTTTAGTTTACTCGTGACCGGGTCACAAGGGTCGTGTCGCCACGGTTTTATGCATTAGCCTGCATATAAGGGTAATTATAAGGGGCGCAGGTTGGAAATTACCTATTTGGGTATTATAGCTTAGGTGCGGCTACTCATGATAGCATTAAAATATGGTCTTCGATCACAGAATGTTTACATAGACATTTTCCAAAAAAAAAAAAAACTCTACAAAACATTTTTTGTCGATTAATTGTTTTGTAAACTAATAATAGTTGCTTGCGGCTTCGCTCGCATGTATTGAAAAAACTTTCATAACCATTTTCTGTCTTAGGGGTTTAATTTCCGTAAACACCGATACACGTGTACATTCACGTGCTTCTAATCAGAAGCAGGTGTATAAAGTTTCTGCCAAGAAGTAAAAATTTTGACAATAACGGGTTTTCATCCAAAGTTTCATGCCCTTTTTTACCCCTTAACGCACCTCAAGTATAAAAAAACTTGCATGCAAATTTTCACAATTCTAGCGCCAGTAGTTCGGGGTATGCGTTGATATGTCAGTCACTGAGATCAAGTAATTATATAAGTACTAAAGTTTACCACGCGGGTCAACCTCAGGTGCTCTAGGTTTATTTATCTATCCCCCATCAATGTGTCTTGAACAAAAATGACTAATGTTACGAAAATGACGAAAATATATTTTTATCCCGAAAACTATCTCATTTGTTGGTAAGTATCCTATGTTCATCCTCGGCATCGAAAATATACATATATACTGAGTTTGAGCCAAATCGGCCTTGTAGTTTTCCGTGAAAGCGGAACAGACAGACAGAGTTACTTTCGCATTTATAATATTAATAGGGATGTAGCTCTAGATAACATACCGTTAAAAGTTAAAAATATCCGGTCTATTGATCACTGGACTTTCGGCAGCCTTAAAAGCGCGTCAGCTGGCAAGCAATGTGTGATATCCCTAGCTACTATAACAAAAATAATAATTATAACGGTTTAACGTATTTTATGGATATTTAAATATTTGGCCAGTACTGTTGTTTTAAAGACAGCCAATTAGCTAGCAGTTACCACATTGTCACAGATATGCTATAACTATGAAGACGACAACCGAAGATAATTTTATAGTAGCGTCATAATAAAATCAAAATAACATTTCTACGCAATGATACACAGAAAACATGATGCACTCTTGCTAATTAATTTGACATAGGTAACTTTTTCTAATAAACGAAAATTGATTTGCTGAAAATTGATTCCTTAAAAATTGTTTTATTACATTAGAATTCGTAATTGTTTTATACTCTTCAATAAGTTACTCATGTACGTAAGTCAATGGTTTTCTTAAAGTCATTATATTTTAGTTGCTAAAAAAGCCGCGTCGCAATAAAATTCCGCAGAATTCATGCACAACTGAGGTAATTTTAACACATATTGCTATAATTAATACGAGCCCATACAGTGAAACTTCGCGAAGAAACCTGTATATCAAGATTACCACTATGTAAAATCCATAAATTCGACTTATGTTTTATTCAAATGTTTCTTAATCTTACTATCCGATCATTTGCCCTATCACTTGAATTATATAAAAGTAATGTCAATTTCTTAATTGCCTACTTCTTTGACTACCAAATTTCTATCAATATCATGAATTTCTTAGACTCGAGCCACAGAGTACATTAATATAGGAGAAACAATGGGATTTTAATAGACTGATCTTATAGGAACTTTTCAGATATGAGTTTGAACGGTTAGTCAAACATACGCAGTGCAATTTCAAATAGTCCGAATAGTATTTTGGCAGTTTAGTTTGAACTCGAGTTACTATTTTATTTTAACTACTAGCGGTCTCGGCAGACGTTGTCCTGCCCAAAAAAATAAAAATCTAGCACCAGATCCCAGCGCCATCTAACGGGTCTAGTTATGAATCTAAACCACTTCCTCCAAAATTTCATGAAAATCTTAGAAGCCTATTCCAGCGCCCAGTGTTTTGTTTATATTGATGGGTTTGTTTTGGTTTTAGAGTTTATTCGTTACAAACATCCGAAAATACAAATCTGTCCTCTTTATAATCTATATATACCTATATAGATATAAAATAAAGTCGTGTTAGTTACATTATTTATAACTCGAAAACGGCTGTACCTATTTGGATGAAAATTGGTGGGGAGGTAGCTTAGAACCAGGAGACGGAAATATGATACTTTTTATCCCGTTGTATCCCGTAGTTTTATCCCGTCCCCTACCGTTGTAACTGGTAGGTGGCGTTGAGATCGGATTCTAGAATCCTCCTAATCACCTGGAGCGATTTTGGTGCTTTTGTTTTTGTGTGTTTGAGTGGGTTCCCGGATGATTTAGATTCGCAATTAGAACCGGTAGGTAGAGCTGAGAGCGGGTTCTAGAATCCTCCTAATCACCTGGACCGATTTTGGTCACTTTGTTTTTGTGAGTTTGAGTGAGTCCCCGGATGGTTTAAATCCACAATTGGAACCGGTAGGTGGTGCTGGGATTGCGTCTTAGATTTTTATTTTTTCAGAGCAAAACAACGCCTGCCGGGGCCGCTAGTGTTAGTATAGAAGTATAGATTACATTACATTATTTCATAAATATTTTGTAATATGTACTAATATTTGTTAATAGCCAATACATATCTAATAAATAATCATTCACAACTGTTATTAAAGTATTTGTTATCTAGCACGATGCGACACGTAATACTGGAAAGCTGTAAAATGTTAAAGTACATAGAATATGTGAATTATCATAAAATCTTATTAGAAATGTGCAATATTCGACTTAAAATGTTTAGTTTACTGCTTTGGATATTAAATTGGATGGTTACGATTATGTGGTTGTGTAAGAACTGCCACAAAAATAAATCATTTACATATTTTATTTCAATTGTAGCTAATTCATATTTTTTATATCTTTATATATTTCTTTGCTTCTCAGGTGTTCTTTCGATGCTGATTAATCTTTGATAATAGCGAATAGTTCTCTTCCACCGATATGTGTTATATGCTTGATCAATATCTATACCATACAAACCTAATAAGTTATATTTCTGAAATTTTACCTTTGATCTTGAATGCGCAGATCGTTCATTTTTGTCCGGTTTGTCGAATTATACTCGAAAAAGATAAGGTTATATTTATTATATGGCGATGCGTATTATTATAAGTAAGTTAAGTTAAATCTATCCCAAAATAGTGTATGTTAGAGATAGAGTTTTTAAGATTGATTTGTTTATGTAAACTTTAGATCTACATATTAAAGTATAATATAAAAAGTTTTTCATATTCTTCTCCGTCATTGGAAGTGTTATGGATATAGTTTTATTATAATTGTTTTGTTTCAAGGCTGTGAATGGGATAGAAACAAATACACTCAGTTACATTTACATTTATATTTATATTAATACAGATTCGAATAAAACATTCAATAATATTGATACAAAAAGAAGTCACACCCAATTTATTTGTAATGGTTGGTATTGTTAACATTATTGAATTTACTCAACATACCATAGTGATATGATTTTTTACAGAAAACAATTTAAAAGCGCCCTCGTATGACAAGCATCTACAGTACTCATCTTTGTAAGTCTTAAAGCTTTCGTTATTGAACATAAAATAACATAAAACCTTTCAAAAGCAATAAAAATACGAATTAACACAAAAAACTTAAGCAAGGACCTCGGATCAGAGTCAACTTTGAAAATCAATAATTTGCTCGTATTAATGTAACCTGTTTCGGGAATGTTGTAAAATCGAAGGCAAATATGAAAACCAACCGGATTCAAATATATCCTTGGTTTAGGTATTGCGTAAATTATTTTACACCCTATCAACACATTCTCCGCACTCTAACACCAGAATTCGTAATTAAATTTAACCAGTAATTTTAAAACTTGTTTAGGGCCTGTACTTACTACTGCGTAGTTCGATCAAGGAATTAGCATATCGATCTAACTAGATGTTGCTCGGTTTCTGGGCATCTTTACTCTTTTCAGAAAGTATTCTAGGCCGAGTGTTCTCAACTTAGTTTTTTTTAGTTTGCATTTATTTAGTTTATATTATGATCCTTAATTTAAAAAAAACCAATCAATAAAACTTAAGTATCTTGCAGGAATGTGTTTAGATTATAAATATTTGTGATTTAGCACGAAACGAATCAAAACGCGGGCTTATCTAGTATTGAATGAAATTCACTTTTACTTGAATAAATAAAATGAGTTAATACAAATACTTATGTATCGTTTTTATTATTTAGTATGCATTTATAGTATATACACATGAAGCATTTCAAGTCGATTGATTTCACAATTATTCCTATATAAGTCACCATATTGATTCAGCTTTGGCTTTTACAGTGCAGCATGCACAAATGCATAGTTTAAAATTTGTTTATGATATTATTATGTTGGATATATGAAAATGATTAGCGAAGAATACGTCTGAACAAGACTTAAATGTAATTAATCTGTGTAACAAGTAATTTCATAATTCAAATCATAATTTTCTAATCAATATAGGCGAATACCTTAATCGATGGCCGTTTAATTTATTACGAACCATGGCATGCGGTTTGCGCACAAAAGGCAACTCGATGCCGCCGACAGCTGCAGTCACCGATCGCAAGCCTTTCTTAGCGAGCCATTTTACAATTTGGTAATCAGGTGATGCAGATCGCACTGTTACCGATATAGACATGAACAGAAATGCTTAATGAGTTGCATTATTTGTGGCCTTAAGTATGTGGTATGGTATGCGGTATGTTCTGACACCGCAGCCTTGATCAAGGCAACTCGGCGCTATGCAACAATAATTACGGGTCACCGGTCTCAGATAGTCAAATTGAGGTCGGTAGACTTTGTATTTTACGTCTAAATGTATGTCTGCGTTTGGATTATTTTAATAGATTTGATTATTGTTGCCGTGGAAGATTATTAGGAATGATAGTTTTAGTACGATAATGTGTTGTGACGATGGTTTGTTCCACTTTGTTTGACTGATGTTACTGGAATCGGCACGTCTAATTTATTACATAAAATGTTCCCAGAAGGGAACTTATTCATTTAGTTCTGATAAACAGTTTAAATAATTATGAAAATTTTCAATTATATTACAATACTTATGATATGGTATACAAGTATCCATAGTACCTATGTGCAATAAAACATATTTTACAATCAAAAGATTTTTTCTTTTCTATGTCAAAAAGCGACTCGTGTCTGGTCAACAAATAAATGTTTATGTTCAAAATATTGTAATGTACATAAATTGATATTATATAATTAAATTTGCACGTCTGGCTATAGGCAAAATGTATTAACAATGTGCTAATCTTAACATCCTTGTTTATGCATTATGCATTACGCGACATATATTCTATTCTAAGTTTTTTATGTGAGCATTATTCCTAGTATATAATTATTTATTATCGTTACAAGGCAGCAACATACTGCATTGTGAATTCCTGTTGAATTGCATCAATACAAAAATACTGCCAGTTTCTTGTCTGCTTTAAGATATTGTATCACCCTATGCAACGCTGACTGGATCGGCCTACTGAATTTACTATATCATCACTTCTACATAGAGGCATACTTAGAATAAAGTGTAATTTAGTCGATTTAAGTAGGCATTTGCTTTTTGTGCTAAACTAATTTAGTTTAGCGAAAATTGTCGTGTTGACATGATGAATTTTATCTAAATCTTGAATCAGTAGTAAATACAAAAACCAAAAGTCTTTTATCGTAAATTGTTCGTCATTACAATGTTATTCGCCCATACGTTCATTAAACGCATTTTAAGAGCGCCCAAACTATAGTAGATAACGTGAATATTAAAATCGGATTTCTTATTTGTATGAGAAATATATTTCTTATAATTCTTGTTGTCTACCATTGACTAGATATTATTTGCAGCCTTCAGCAACACACGTTTTTCGCATGAGTGCCTTTTCCATATTACAGTAAGAGGCCGTGTGCTGATAATCACGGGTCATCAGTTGCAGGCCTTTGGTCATAGATCGATGAAGTTACTAGAATATTTTAGAATTATTGGCTGTTTCCCAAATATATTAAATAAATAATTATTATATAAGATCCGAGAGGAACAGTAGTAAATATCCAATCCGTAAAAGTAATAAGGTAGAATAATAGAATTTACAAATTGGTAAATTAAACCTTTCCAAGTCGTAATAAGAAAAATACGAAGAAAAAAACGCTAATAGTTTCCATTCAACGAAGAAACACGGTGAGCGTTTTGGGAACGTTCTCTAGCAACAGTACTCTAGAGGCAACTGTTCTACTTAAACATTAATTTTCATTGTATTTGATTTATATATTATTTTTATATACTGAGTGTGATTATGAACGAACCACTGAATGAATTGAATGAATATGGGGGTAAAAATAAATGGGAACCCAGAAAAAAATGCTAACAAAATTAACTTTTACTATATCCTCTCACATATAAAAGCTGAAAAACTACACAAAGATGTTTCAGGATTGGAAAAATTAGTAGGCAAGTGAATTTGTTGACCAAATTGTGCCAAGCTATTAAGGACCCTTAAATATGTAGATATATACATCTATACTAATATTATAGAGGTAAAGTTTGTGACATTGTAGGGGGTAATCTCGGGATCCACTAAACTGATTTTAAAAATTCTATGCTGTTGGAAAGCTATGTTAATAGGGAGTGTCATAGGCTATAGAACATGACGCTATATATCACGGGAGCGGGGCAGAGCGCGGGAGAAACCGCCCCGGGCCACTAATACTAAATACTGTAAATCCCTAACTTCAATCGATAGCAATAATTTGGCATCCCAAACCGATCGGTGCGAAATGTGCTGTGGAATTAGCAATTAAAACTTGATTTACAATTAAAATTATATAGGATGTTAACAAGGCTGTATCGCCAATTAAGTAATGTTGTAAATGTTTATTTGCCTATTTGGACATTAATTGATTTTTGATGCTTCCGTACTGGTGTCAATATGGTAGAATATGCAATATTCATTTCTCAGTTTTGATTTGACGATAAATCATTTATTTTATAATATATAGAAATATTTTGTTAATGATAATAATTATTTTCACTTGGTTTCGTTAATTCATATTTCGGAAAAACATTCTACGAAAATTGTTCCATTCATTGGAGTATAAATTATTCTTCGTCCGTTCCTATTATCATATCAGCACATGTATAATTATAATAAAATTGTAAGAGTTGTTTCTTTCATTCTTTGTGCTTGTCTGTTTGTTCGGAATTCACATAAAACTACTGGGCCGATGTCAATCCGGTCTATGTTGATCTATAGTAAATTTCTGGACTTAAAATCTGCGATACTTTATATCCCGATACTCCTATGGGAATTTTCTTAGGAGAGGCTTAAAGTGAACAGGTCGAAAAAATTCCGATCCAAAATTTACACTGATCGATAAAATCATTAGTAAAATAATTGTAATAGTGTATGCCTTGAACAACATTACTTATTCAGAAATTTTACAATTATTTTTGGGATTCATGTATTTTCATACTAATAAATCCATTAATCTGCTGAAAATAAGCTTCGGTTTTATATTTATCTAAATATCTGTAATCTTGGTTACCTGTCCAACGTGGACAAAATCGCGGGTAAGTGCTATGTATATACAAAACTTGAAAAAGGATCACAAAAACATTAATACAAACTGTCTCACGTTACGTGTATATTAGCATAATTATTTGAATTCAAAGAGGGGCTGATGATGATTTTGAAGGATATCTTTGCTAAAGTTCAAATTTTAGATATTAGATAAGGCACGAAGTCACCCGCCGCTGACAATGCAAAGTTTCGACTTCAAAAACATGCCTTTAAACGTAGGCGTTAAGGTTATCTAACCACTACAGCTAAGCGAGGTACTTCTCTTTTTCTCTAAATAGATAGATATAGAAACCTTTATTATGCAAATGATCCGAATAAACAGCAAACAATAAAAGAAAAGAAACTTCGTAATCGTAAAGTTGTCTCATCGTTAAAGAGCGATCACTTCCAGACCGCTCTTGGTTAGAATCGACCGATCTGAAGTACAGAATGTAATGTTCAGTTTGAGAATAACAATAATGTACCTAAATATTTATTTTATATCACCTATATATTTATTTTAGTAACGTTTTCGACATACAGCAATTTGAGGCCTATAATATTAGTATTTTTTGCGAATTTGTATACAAATATTATAGTCATTTATAGTTAGATTTGTTTTTTATGTAATTTAATGTCAAGATTTTCTTGTACATAATATGTTATTATTAATTTTTTTTAATCTCATAAATTATATTATGGAAATTTATTTAATAACTTATTTAATTTTATAAGCTTGTGCTAACACATCATACACAAATAATCGTACATTTATTTTGTATAATTTCATACTGTATTTTGATATCTTGATATTCCAAAATTAGAAGCAAAGATACTCGTAAATTTGCCGACCCATTATTTGAATAAATCGAGTATCGCATTTATAAAGGTATTAATTATTAAGTATTATAAAGGCATTTGAAGTTGAGATACCTAGATTTTTGTGCTTATGAAAATAATTTATCTGCCATTGATTAGGTTCTGTCATTATTTAATGAGCACCCCCTGTAATTGAATAATAAACATAGCTTTAATAAAAAAAACACTGAAGATGTTGCAGTAATAATTATTATAAATATTTTCTAATGATACGGATCATTTGAAAAACTTTATATAGCTTTAGTATTTGATGGAATATGTCCTTAAAAGAACCGAGGAATAGTCAACGTGGCATATTTAATTATAACTTTAAAAAGACTTGTCATCGATAAAAATATGATAAGTAGAAGTTAAAAGGGCTTTCTGTAGCTTCATCAATTTATGTATATTAGAACTTTGTTCATAAAACCAAGTTAAATTGGTTTATTTAAATTAATTGGTTTAATATGCAAATTTGTTTGAGTCGCAATATTACTTAGAAAATGTAATGGCATATCTTTATTATTATTCCAAAATTACAAGGCGAGTGTCAATAACTAATGAAACACGAATATTAAACATGCAATTTCCATTTTAAAAGCCTATCAAGGGATATCACCTGATTAACTCGTAATTTTATAAAAGTGAGAACAAAGCGTTTTTCCACTTTGCTCATGAGTTCTCTTTTTTTAACAAATATTACTTAGGAATTTTCAATTTCTAAACGTGTTAACTAAGCGTGATCCTTTCTAAATTACAAGCTTTTATTTAACTTGCAATGGATGTATTTATGTTCCTATGCAAGTTCGGGTGGAATCTTGCAAGTTAAATTTGGCCAACTTCCCGGTTTCCCATTGAGCTGAAATTTTGCATACATGTGTAATTCGCATGACAATGTAATAATATGGTACCATGGAGCTGATGTAATGATGGAGTCGGTAGGTAGCCATAGGAATTCTTGTACTAAACAAGTTAGACCTGCCGTGTTTGGACTCGTTTTACTTGTCTTGGCTAGCACTTTGCTAGATAATATTCAGGATCTCAAAAGTTTGTATTTAAAAACCTTTTTAAAAAACAAGTTATTATTAAGTAAGACAGTGGTAAATACAAAATTATATAATTATAGAATTAGAAAGTCAACCTTAAGAATTTTCCAGTCAGAAGCTCCAAAAAGCTAACTTGTATTTTTTATTGCTGGATAACAGAAGACAGGTTGTTGGCTCACCTTATGAAAAGTGGTTACCATCAACTAGAGAAATTTGAAACACCAGCAGAGGTGCCTCAAAAGGAGCACTGAAACCTGGTATGAAGGCATACTCTAGATGAGAGGTGGTAGCCATCCAGACAGCCCCTACCAGCTGGTTGAGAGTTGTTTAGTCATTTCTTATAACAGGTCACCTGGCCACAGAATTTGTTATTCTTTCTTCGTTCCTGGACATATAATTTAAAACGGATAATGTTTTTGGTTGTGGTAATATGAGTAGTCATACGACGTGCAGTCTTTGTAACTAGGGTATTATAGTAAGATGAGCTAGTGTCATGCATGTAACCTGATGCGGTTAATGAGGACGTGACTGCATTATACCCAATGTCTATCTATAAAACAAAGGTAAAAATGATTGTTATTTCTGTAACCTTACTAAATAATAAAAGGCATGTTAAAACGGTTGTGTGTCGAGACAATGGATGCCAGAAGACTGAAGCGCAAGAATAAGAGTAGTGCGGTTGCGAAACTTCTCTTTACTGCGGTAAGTGTATTATTTACTACGAACAAATAGTCGATGTTATGAGAAAGAAATGGACTAAACATCTTTTGTGAAGATGAATGTAGATAAACCGATTTCAGAGTCGTAACAAATGAAGAACATCCCTATCCTATTATTTGTACTTCTTTCACTTACGTACTTCTTATTTTCAAATTTATTCATTTAACGCTCCGCGAGCTCATATAACTTTTTTAAGCTAACTCACAGAACAGACTGTTCCACAGAAGATTATGTTTAAGGGATAAAAAAGTTTAAAATTACTTAGATCAAAGTTGTTTTATTTTCTATCTGCTCTAAGAAGATTGTTTAGACATTTAAAACCTTTTATTGGTTTAAATATTTGGGTTAAGTATACTGATTCTCTAAGAAACCGATGTGATTTTCCGTTTTCTAGTTATTGTTTTTCCATTAGGCTCGATCTTCGACATCTTCAATGTCTCTTACTAGGAAGCTATGGGCATATTATTAGCATGTCTCAAAATAGCAAATCTGCTTTCTTCTACTCAAAGCAAAAATGCTATCTTTACATAAGCTGCTCGTGTAACTTGCTGGTTTCCTAAGTTGTTTCAATACCAGCGTCTGCTGTCATAAAAGTAAATGCTGATAATATTTGAGTACAAAAAGCGTGCTAAATTTCTAGTAATGTTTTTGTAACTGGCAGTATTATAAAAATATATTCCTATCTTTGTTTACCGACGTTGTGACACTTTTCATGTTAGCGTTAATGGAATCTATTGGATGTACAATTCTTTATCATATAGACCACCATTAAAATGAAGAAAGAAATAATTCTTGTGTTTTATGGAAAAATGAGAATTATAAAAGTAATTAAATTGTTTTCTACAGTACTTAGCTGCTCGAGAATACTGCTGTAAAAACTTAATTAAAATGTCTGCTCTTTCATTTTAGTTATTTCATCCAGACGTCGTCTTTTCTTTAATAAAAAATATTTAAAGAAGCACTAATAACACAGCTAAGATAAAATTATTAAAAGAATAGGACTTTACAAAATAGCAACTTTATTTTAGTAAATTATGATAGTAATGGTGCCACCTTATACAAAGTAGGAATGCTTTGACATGTGATTGCGGTCAATGCCTTTATACTCCATTGAAATGTTACATGAGCTTTGCATTTGTTAGAGGACGCAAATTTATTTTAAGGACATGTGTGGGGGGGGTCATTAGAAGCTTAACCTCAAGTTTGTGGGGTAGCCACCCTTGTTCCCCGGCCGCCATTTTAGAAAAAGTGGTGGAAACACTTTTTTCGCAATATCTCGGAAACTATGCGTCTTACAAAAAATTTATAAAGTCATAATTTGTAGCAAATTGTTTTGCCTAAAAATATGTTTAAATAACATTTTCCCCAAAATTAAAAATTAAAGAAGTTATAAGCAAAAAAGTGAGATTTTTTTTATTCATTCCTAACCCCTTTCTTTATCATAGAACTTACCAAATTTAACTTATCGAATGTTAAGCAGGTAGAAAAGGTCCTCCGTTTTCCCCGCCACCTATGAGGTAGAGTCCGTAAGTTAAGCATGTATTGTAATCGTAGTAATATACGTATCTCAAGAACTACCTACTACAATTATACAATTAAAGTTTAATTTCTATATTTTACTAATTATTCGCTTGCTTTTTCAATTTTGACATAACTTGTATGAAGCTTATACATTATATTACAACCGGTAGTAGGTCAAATAAACGGTCTGTTAGATATAGGGAATCGGCCAGAAATTAGTTTCATTGGAAGTATTCCTAGCTTCCTTCGTATTGACTTTAATAGATAAAAGTCATTAACATATGACGTTAGAATTTTTGATTTCTCAGTCTTATGACAGCCACCCCAGTTGGACAAAAAGCTAGTAGTTGCTTCGTTGGGACACCTGTCCCAGTTTTGATAAAACTATGTTAAGGATATTGGTGGTACGTCTTTTAGAAGTACTCCACCAGCAGACCTCGGTGTCACGTTACCTGTAGGAATAGACTGATGTGTTTTGTCCGTGTGAGCAAAAATCTTCCACGGCAAGACTATTGAATATTTTTGTTAACAATTGTGCTTTTAGTCAAGTTTTTGTTTCTCCGCATGCATAAGAGTCCAAACTATGGTATTATTTGTACGTCTTTGAAGACCACGGGTCATAAAAATGACCTAGATATTGATATGATATTTATTACTACATTTTGTTTTTGAATAGTTTATTTGACAAAAAGGGCAAGTATCCGTGTTAAAAAAGACAGTCGTCTTACTTATTTATAACTATAAATTATTTATGGAGCAATGACAGAGGTTTTCAGTTTTTCCAATTTATTGTGACTAGATATGTTTGTTTAATACTAATTTGTTTGAAATTAAATAAATTCGCGAGCAAAATTGAGAGAGTGAATTAAATTACTCAAAAAGAAAAAAATGCCTCCCAAATCATACGCCTATCTCCCGAAGCATTTTTAACATTACTATAATTTCCGCCACAATACGCAACTATCCCTTCTTTTAGAGGTCTGATAAAACAGGATTTACTCAAAAATATATTAATTATGTTTATAAACATACGCTAATATAAAAGTACAAAAGACGTAGGTTTAGATTTACATGATACTTATTCTTAATATGAAACTATTTTTAATAACAGAGCTTTTTAAAAATTGGGCCACCTCTCCGGGCTTTACGCGATTTGTTCGAAATTCACAGTGTAATTTTGTAACGGCATATACCTAATAAACTTTAGGTATACATACAGATGAACGGACAGAAAAACATGATAATTTTATAATATTTATATTTAAAAATATTCATCGAACTTTAAAAGTACTAACCAACATGTATGTACCTACCTACAAGCGTGAACATAAAGCACAACAAAATTTGTTCGTTAGTATGAAAAAGAAAGGATGTATATGAAAGAAAGAAAGAAAGAAAGAAAATATTTTATTTAGAACAATAAAACAAAGTTAATGTAAATAGAGAAAGAAACAAAATAAGTCCTAAATTGGACCCAGCCTCAGCATAATGCTAGCCAACAAGGACTAGCGCTGTTCTTCCGTCTGGGACCATAAAGTGAAGTTACGGTATATAGTAAAAACAGCCATGGATAGGAAATTCAGTAAGCACCAACTTGCGTCAAGGAAATTTTAAGATGCTAGCATCCTTATAAAGCGCGTCTATTCCTGGTACGGCTTTTTATACCATCTGTTTCCTTTACCCAACGCGTTTTGAAAGGCAAATACTTAGATGCGGTCCTCATTAAAGTCGCATTATTTCTAGGGCTTCGAGGAAGCGGGAAGAGGCTTTGCAAAAACTTAATGAGACTTATTAGCATCAGCATCACGACGAGAAAGGCTTGAATAATTTATAAGGATTATTCTAAATTATTTAAATTTTGATTCGAGTTGTGGTAATAGCAATACTTTCTAGTAATTTTTTAAAGTAATTACCGAGGAGAATATAATACTTAGACTGAAATGTCTTCAATCCTGTATGATTGGGTGGCGGTACTTAACTCTGCCAGAGCAATTACTTGCTAATTTGTAAATGGATGTTGGTAATTACTGAATAAAAAATATAAGATATTCCATAATCAAAGCTGTAAACCTATGTCTTGGCTGTTTTATGAACAAAATCCTATCAAATAGCGGCGCTGCCACTTATAGTTCCTTTATTTTTTTTTGAGACTTCTTTTGTGGCGCAGCCTCTCCCAGGCATAATGAACAATCTTATAAAATCATAAATCTTTTTTTTTAAATAAATAAATCAAACATGTAAAAATTAAGATTTAGGTAGGCAAGTATATTATTTTTAATAATAATAATTATCTATTAGTCTAGGGTGTGTTGTCATAACAACCTTGAGTTGTGTTCTGACATTACCTACTACCCAATAGTGGGAGGCCCAGAGCCAAGCAGTGGGACTTTAATGGGCTGTTATATATTAGTGGCCATGTTTCATTCTACCTTTGGAGAGCGGCAGCACATGGCGCAGCACCCTTGGTATTACAAATGTTCATAGGCGATGGTAACCGCTTTCCTTCAGGTGAGCTATATGCCTGTCTGTTGAGCTCATGCATAAAAAATAGTTTATATTACGTACAATCTGACCATACAACATAATCATTATAGATTCCAAGTACGTACGTACAGATGGAGAGATGGTGATCAGATATGATGATTACATAACTCATTTGCCAAAATGGTTACGGTACCCTAAAAATCTTGTGTCATCTTTCAGTTTCAAATATACTAAAAAAGTTTACTAGCAGCGACATCTGTTTTATATTGTATGCTCTACACACTCAGGATTATTTCTTCCATAGCAGAGAAGATAAATGATGGTTCTGCTTAAAAGCTGACAGTTTCAATAACTTTGAAATTATTTTTATTTTTTATTTTTCTACAACCCAAGAGAAAACGGTACAAGCACAGATTAATAATTTTTATTTATTCTCGAATACTTTTGTATTTACTGCGACGTTGGCGATATACGCATCAATAGAATATTAAAAAATTGTGAATTTCTATAATTGATTTGGCCTAATTATTTTGAGATAAAAGCATGTTTTAGCGTAAGTATTGCGATATTTCTTAAGAAAATTTGTTGACCTGTATGCCATCTATTGAATATTTACATAATCATTTGATGCAGATAAGCATGCCGCGTAGGTGTTATATATAGTTTGCATACTAATTTGACAGATGTCACTGTTTACGAAAATGTATATTTATTTAAAACTTTGCGGTATATTTATTTTTTCTTCAAGTAAATATTATATTCTTAACTAATTTTGGACATTAGAGAGCTTTTTGTTTAGTTTAGTTTTTTATTGTATTTAAAAAATTTAATACATGAACACGGTAAAACTGAATATGTGTCATTATTTTACCCTAAACCAAACTTGCAGGCCCATTGGACACTGATGGGGGTATACTATATAGCTGCGATGTTTAAGCAACATTCCCTAAAGAGATGAGAAAAATAAGAGCAATTTACCGCGTCATTGGCATTCACTTCGAGCGAGACTTGCCGAGCGTTCGTAAACTTCACTGCGTTCTCGTCCATTTATCACGTCACGATACTTGAAAAAAAAATCACTGGTGTACTGATCCGTTACTTTTCCATTTAAAGTGTGTTGTTGCTTATCTCATCGCTATAATATTATTCGGAGAAAGAGAACGAAGTAGGTAGTGGTAGTTGTAAAGGATTGTTTTTTCTTCTTCTTTTTTTAACAAATCTACGGACTCGTAAGTACATTTCGACTTGAATTAAATTTATAAAATTAATAATAGACTGTTTGTATTAAAAAAAATATTCATTATTACACGTTTATTTGATTTTAATATATTGTTGGTATGTGTGACATTTGTTTGATGAATTGTTGTGTTGAGTTTATATAGTGTTAGCCACAGTTTCCCCCAGGGGGTGCCGCCCTGGACTCCCCTCCGTCCAGGAAGCGGTACAAGGGGATGCGTCCCCGGGGCCCCGAGCGGCCACTGTCACATTCCCCCCTTCACTCCGTGACAGTGGTGTCCCACCTTTCCGCCTCCTCATCCTAAAAGCCTTCCCTTCCTTCCAAACCTCCTCCCAAAACACTCTTCCCTTCCGAAGTTAGGTGGCCTCCCCCGACTCCGACCGCTGACGCTGCTGTAAGCGCGAGGCGGCGGGGAAAAGGGGAGGAAGGAGAGGGAGGGGTGATGGCGCAGGAGCAATCCTCGCAGCCTCCCCCTCCCCCTATCGCGAAGCCCCCCCCGCCGCTGACGCAGCTGAGAGCGCGAAGCGGCGAGATGGGGGAGGAAGGAGAGGGAGGGGTAATGGCGCAGGAGCAATCCTCGCAGCCTCCCCCTCCCCCCTATCGCGAAGCCCCCCCCGCCACTGACGCTGCTGAGAGCGCGAGGCGGCGAGGGAGGGGAAGGAGAGAGAGGGGTGAAGGCGCAGGAGCAATCCTCCCCCACCGAAGGAGGATAGCGCCCGTGACTCCTGGCAGCCACGGGCGGGCGGCAGCGGGCGTCGAGGTCTGGGGGATCAATAGGATCTCCGCCCGCACTAATGCCGCGAAATGGCGCGAGAGGCAGCCGCGCCTCCCTCTCAGGGCCGGGGAAACGTCACTCCCCGGCCCGCACACAGGAGAGGCCGCCTCTGTTTACGAGGCGGCCAGCCGCTGCCGGGGTTGCGGGTTAAGCTCGCGCATGTACCGTGACCCCGGCGCTAGGCGGAAGAAGGCTCCCATGAGGTTTAGTGGGTATACCGGCGCCGGTCGTATTGATTAATCGGCGTCGGGGAGCCCCACATACCGGCCGCGTAGATCCCCCGCGCGGCTGACGATGCGACAACGCATTTCCTCATGTAAAAAAAAAAAGTGTTAGCCACAGTTCTAAGTTTAATGGGTTCGCAATAGAAAAACAACTATTTAAGATTTACGAACATAATCATCTATTTCCTTTAACATAATATGTAACAAAACAGTTAGCATGGCTTTTACTTACATTTTAATAAGCAGTTCACAATTTAGTTACCACAACTGAGTCAACTATTCTCTATTATATCTCCTTTTACAGTAGTATTGAATAGTAATTATATCCAATTGCGCGTTTTCAAACAGGACAGCTCTTTTAGGTTTACAAGTCGAACCACCAATGCCAAAAATGTAACTCGCAGTATCGATTCCATTGTATTGTTGTTCTACCCTCTTTTTAAAATAAAAATAGAGTTACCAGCCGTCAAACCGTCAACCGTCAACAGGCTGATATTTACTGATAAAAGAAATGTAGAATGTTGCTGGATGGAAGCTAACTATAGGTAGGATATACAAATGAACTTCAATGGACTTCAACTTCAATTCTTGTCTTGTGACTTACAAACTAATCAAAAAGAAAATAACCTGGACTGAATAACATATTGTTGGCAGCAGTGACCTGGTAACTACATTTTTAATGACATTAAAGTTAAAGGTGATGTCAGGAGCCTTAAGAACAGACGAGCGTACACGACAAGAGCTATGAATGTCAAAGAAGCAAGTGAGGTGTGTAAGAATAAGCCTAAATGGCACTCTGTTGTTCGTGCCTACCCCGCAAGGGACCTGCGTGAAGTTATGTATGTATGTATTAAAGTTTTAATCAAAATTGTGATAGGTAGGTAGGTACTCGTAAAATAGATACACGTAAGATGTAACCATCGTGACGAAAAAAAGAATGTCACTAAATATGTAGTTACAAGGTCCTGCACTGACGCCGACGATATGTTATCATGACAGATAATGACATTAGGGGCATCTGGAAGAGATCGCTTTAAGTAATAAGGAGAGTCTATGTTTAAGCTTGGAAGGAAGATACAGAATGACTACAGAATGAATCTCTGAGTAATAAAAGTGACTAAGACTGGTGTGCACCGACTTTAACCGATGATTAAAATAAAATAATCGCTTAAAATGTATGCATAAACAGTGATTATTTTATTTTAACCGTTGTTTAAATGTCGGTGCACACCAGCATAAGGAACCTTTAGATCTATTACATGACTAGATGACACCGCAGGTCATTTTTCTTTTTTTAACGTTTTATTTTATTTTTTCTTATAAGTAATATAAGAAAAAATTATTTGAAAGTAGTTTGAATACGATTGAAAAACCTATTACCTAGGTACGTTTTTAAGGTTGTTAAGGATGTCTACAAACTTGCTCTACAACTCAATATGAATGAGACCAAAAAAATTCAAAAACGTCAAAAATGTCCTTGGTTTAATTTTTTTTAGATATGAATAAATAAATACACGTAGATAATTTAATATCATCTAATAGGACAGATGATCCACTGAGCGATTGTTTATCACCTTACAAAACGTACGAGAGGTTTTGTTCGAGTGTTCAAAATTTTTACATCATAATTTTATTCAAGTAAAAGCAGTCAAATAGCTTGTTAATTAATGTTTAAACCGCAATTACAATATTTTAATCATATTTATTTTAAATGTAAGACGATAGAGATGAAAGAGAGTAGTAGCACAAAAGAAAAAAGATGAAAATAAAGTAAATAGCGTCTATTTTATTGGCTAATAAAGTAAGCTGACGTTGTTAGGCACCGAAGATGGCAAAGGAAGTGTTATACGGAAATCAAAAAGGGGAGGCTGTAATAATTGAATTCTCCGCACGACTAATGGCTGTTTACAAGATTGCTGCCGAGAAAAATGTTTTGATTATTGTCGTTAATTTAGATGGTGAAATTGGTTGTTTAGAGGTTTTCCTAAACAGTCTTTGGGACTTTTTACTTTAAAAAATGTTGACCTTTGCACGGCATCTACAGTCATTATTCTTTTTCCTTTAATAGCTTAACAGCAACATAATTTGCACAGGAAATTCGTTCGCCGTTACACAATAGTGAAGCGATAGTGTAATAAATATCACATTAGGAGTGGGTAGCTAAGGTATACAAAAAATGTGTGCTTAGGCTTATGTGGCACTACCATTAGTCGTTTTAAAATGATAATGAGGTTACTAACATTTTTATTCATGTCAAAAGCCGTGGAACTGTCAGCTTCTAAAATAGTAAAAGGTGTCGTTCATCTTTATATATTTAGATTTATAAAACCAGATTATTATTTTAAATATACATGACCCTTTCAGTATCTTGAATAAGATAATATATCTTAAATTCTGTCTATATTCGTGAGGGGCGGGCTGGTGGTTATGATTGCTATTCCCAAATACATGATATAACATAGCGCATAATTTTTAATAAATATTTATTCAGCATTACTTCCAGTACGTGAGGCATTGCCAAGATACGGCATGGAGCAGTTCAAAGTATCACGCAGGTTGTAAATTCGATTTCAGTATTACGCGCTCTGAGTTTCGATTTCGTATGATATATATTTATGGAATGAATTTAATCTATTTACTTATATTTATAATGTAGTAAAACTAAATATAATATAAATTACATACTATTGAATACAATGTAAGAAAACTTAACTTATTTGTATTGTATTCTACCCATAGTCCCTCAAGACTATAAGTAGAATACTGAGCCCAGATCACCGTCTTCTATGGGTAAGGTGCCCAGAAGGCTGGCTACGTTTCCTCGCTGGATCGCCATACTGATCCGTTGGCCTAGGCACCAGCCCTCTGATCACCTGAAGAGTCGATGAGTCGTTTTATAAATATTCATCCCTGACCTTATCAAAATTTATTTCAATAATATTTTTTCAGAAGTATATATGTCGGAATCGTAGTTGTTATTATAAAGTAATCATATGACGGAAGTAGTCAATAATCCGATGTCAACTTGAAACATTTATTATCAAGCTAAAGGATATCGGAAATGGAGTAACCGGAAATTGGAAATTATTCGGATTGCGGAAGTTGGTGTTGAGCATTACCGGATGGTGTTGCACGAGGACCTTTTAAATACGCGGTGTTCGGGCACAGGAGGAGCAGTTTAAACCGACAGTCTACGAGTCTACAACCAAGTCTAGAACCGACGGTGTATAACCGTCATTCGTTCAGGGTTGAACAGAGCGGAAGCTCTGTTGTACCCGAGGCCCACAGTATATTGTGGTCGATAATTACTGTTCGATAATCGCAGTATTCTTTGAAAGCAGATTGCTGCTCGACACCTGACAAGCGTGGAGACGACTCTTGGAGTTGTCCTAATGTTTCTGTGTATTTTTGTGCTGTATTTAATATTGTAATTGTAATAATTCTAGTGTAACAAACTTTGATTGTAACATTTCGGATTATTATTGTATGAGAGTGTCATTCGCTGCCGGCGGGAGTGAATCCGACATATATATTATTTTGTACATACATACCTATATTTTTTGTAGCTTCGCTTATAGGCAAACTGTCAAACGGGTCCACTTGATGGTAAGTGCTTACTGTTCCCCATGGACATCTACAACACTAAGGAAGCCGATGGGTTGCTTACCTCGTAAACATCTGTTTATTGAAGGCCTTCATATTGTAGCGCTCTAGAATTACCACAGGAGGAAGATCATTCCATAGTATATAATATTAATACTCATAAGAAAAAAATTGCAAATACAAAACGATATCATACGAAGACAGTGCTATAACTTGTCACTGTTTTTTTATTAACGCTGGGGGAATGCATTTGCGCATACCTTTGGTCCCTGGGGAGGTCGCTAAGGACCTGGCACCCAACAGCCTGCACAACATACAAGTTTCTGATGATAGGAGTTCCCAGCATCGATTGCCAGACTACCCGCTAAACCTTCCGTCCTTTTTCCGTATCATAATGACTCTCCACGACAACGTAATCGTGGGTATTACTGCCGTGATGCCTCGATGCAAACCGACATGAAGCCTTGTCCGTAAAAGCAAGATACCCGGCGCCATTGGGTGTGGTACAATGATTGCCTGCATCACACCTGTAATTACTTAAAAGAGTCGTACCAAAATTGATGTGTACACAGATAATCGTAATCATATTCAGACAATATTGCAGGCTGCGCTTCCGAAATTAGGTTTAAAAGTCTCAATTATATCGGATTTTGTACAAAGAGTAGCTATAAAGGCGCACACAAAAAAGCGATTATTTGATCTCATACGGTTTACAATTTTGCACTAACGCGCATTTTATGCTTTACGTCTATAAAAAGAGTAAATTCCTACAATTCCACCTATAATTAGGGCTCTAAACTAAATCTAAAATATTCTTAAAATCAATTATATTAACAATTATTTATTAGAAAATATAATTTTCCCTTACAAAAGCAAAGTTCAAAAGTTAATTTGCCTATCGCCTTTTACGAAATATAGACACTCAGGTAATTGAGTAAAAGCGAGAAATTTAATTACATTACTTCTGTTAATAAATCCATTAGCTGCTTGACAGTTAGGTTTTGTCGCTCATTCTAAAGAGTTTGAAAAGCTTTAAAATGTGTACATATCTAATAATATTATGAATAAAAATCTTTCACAAGTATGAAGATTTTTCAATTATACTTTTATTATATATGTACGCAATTTATAAATGTTTATGGTCTTTTTAATATTCTAGGAATATATCTAATGCTCCTACAATTCCTGAGACAATGTGTCAGTGACTGTCACGCAGGAGTAGCCAAAGGTTTAATGCGTTAATTGACATGCAACATTGTTAATAATGTTAAACACTGGCACATAACTCATGTATACATACCGATGTAATTTACTCTACACTACACTACTACACTAGTGTAATTTGTATGCCTGTCAAAGCCAAAACATATAACCACTTAGCATAACCTATGCAAAAATACCTATTCATGTTTCAAACAAATATAATTACTTCAAGTTTGAATAATGTAGCTAATCGTTAACGCGATATTTTTAACTTTATAAGTAATTCGTACTTACGTTAGTGGTTTTAATTTTTATGTCATCTACATAACAACAAAATCTTCTTAAATGTTATTTTCATGTAATGTCAGCAAAGGCTAAAGTTTAATATCCTTATTGCGTTTTAGTAGTACTTATGTTAGAACAGTTTTCTAAGTTTATTAGTCTAGACGCGCAACCCTTTCTAGTGAACTAGCACAAATTATTTCTAGTATTCTCAGAAGAATTTGTACATTTAGCGTTTCTATGTGCAGCTACATTGGACTCCAACCATACTGTCTCGTGACAGCGAAACATAGACGTGATGTCGTATACAACTAGTGTGATTTGGTTACTTCTCTATAACTTTGTCACTTAGGTTCAATGGATGTATTTACAAGGGAAAATAGATCAGATGGCTAAACTACACAAAACTAGAATTACAGGTAACGCCCTGTAACACGGTACATCTCGAGTTTGCGTCAATAGATATACCCTGAGGTGGAGGATCTATAATTTAATTAAAGCTTTTGTGAAATGGGCTCAGTTTTGTCTGAAGCCTGTTTACTGACAGATCATTTTAAATTCATGAACTCTTCTCACTGAATACATCGCAAATAGTTTCACCATTAGTCATATTCAGAAAAGAGAAGATGATGTTACTGATACAGTTTATTCATAAAGAACTTTATGCACTTGATAGTTAGATAGTAGATAGTTGCGACAAAACAACTCAAAGTCAGGTGGTGTGGCTACGATTGGATGGTTACCACCCCTGGTCTAGGGTATGCCGCTATATAGTTAATAACTTTGAGTTGTGTTCCGGCTTCAGTGACCAGGTTCCGGTCTTTTCTTCAGGGCTGGCAGCGCATTGCCAGCACCTCTGGTATTGCTATTGACGGTAACCACTTTTCATCACAGTTTGGCCTTCAGCCTGTCTTCTGTGCTTCAGTAATAAAGAATAGTTCGTCTCTCCTCATAATATGCCGTCATTTCTCTTTGGTTAGCATTTGAATTCGTGAACAAAAGCATTAAAAGCATTGTTCAACATATGTGATTAATACCGTTAAAGGTATACAGAATATCGGATGCATTAGTTAATTAAGTAGTTTCAAATTCAACTGTATTAACCTATAACCCTATAAATTGATATAATAAGTCACGTAGTGTGGGGAACATACGATGATAATAGCCCGATGGCTATCGTCAGGCTATTAATTTATAATCACCCAGATGTAAGTATGAAATTAATGTTGGCTTACATAATAAAACTTTAAAATAATATTAGTGTAGATAATCCGACTAGAATATTAGTAAATGCGGAACGGAATAGTGCTTCAGCTTAAAAATATTTGAAGCACCTCTACAAATTACACCATAAATCTATTTAAACGAATCTAAACTCCAATAATTGGACAGTATCTGCCACTAATATCCTATATATAAAAATGAATGTTTTTCTTATGTCCTTTATAGAACCGTAAAGTATTATACATTTGATCATGTGATCATCTTTAGCAAAGTTTTTGTGCATGAGCCAAAGAAGGTTTCTGAGTTGGTTCACGATTGGACCCGGTAGGTGGCGCTGCTGTCGGATTGAAGCTTTTCCTTCCGGGCAGGACGACGTCTGCCAGGACAGCTAACAATTAACATAAATAACAAAATACAGCGATCTGGACTACATTTTTTTCTTATAAATATATATATATATATATATATATATATATATTTAATAACTCAATTATATTATTGCTTGTGAGTTATTACGTACCTATAACAAATATACTTATTATATTTGTTATTGGTATGATTAATGAGACTAATTTCTTTAACAAAATCACAAAAATATTTTTAGATGCGTTTTCTGTTAGATTCTATAACAATATTTTTTTAAATATATTTTGTCCTAAGAAGCGTTCCAAACGCGCTGTCCAAAACCTATTGCACTCCATAATTGTGCACAATGCACATATTATACTTATACAAGCGAAAGTTTTCTTTACCCTAAGGGAAAATCCTAAAAATAAATATCAACCATGCGTATTTTCCTTCTCTTCCAATCCAAGGTTATATCACTTCATATTTTGCTTTTTATGTGTCAGCTGAATCTCGAGACAAAGGAGAAAATTGCTTATGATAACCGCCGCGACGTTAAACCCTACGTGCGTGTATTTTATAACCCGCGGCGTAATGCGTACCAGTGACGAAACACTTCTATTCTGTACTTAGCTCTGTGCCGATTTATGTATAGGTACGTTATATAGAATCTCTCCCTCATTTCCTTTCCTTAATTATATTACTAATAATACTAGCTGTGCTCGCTAGCTCATTCATGTGGGTTTTAGTCTTTAATTATCACAAGTAAATCTTCTGTGCGCTAAAGATACCCATATGGAACATACCAAGCATACTGTTATGAGTTAAGCGGGACTCATATTAAAATGCCGTTAGAATTACTATTCAGTTTATTAGAACTATTCAAGCATGTCTAACACAGGTACAAATATAACCAAACACAACAAATCCAAACGTAATGCAGAAGGTCACTATTACATTCCCAAATTTACACACGTCACGTCCGTATCGTAGTTGTAGCTTGACTGCCTCCTCTCTGCATCAGGCCGTCGTTTTACCCTGCACAAATGCAAAAGAATCCGCAACTCTTGGCTACTGAGCGACTACAATAGGACAATAGGCTATTCTTCACAATAAATAGAAACCTATGCCAATAAAGAAGTGAACAGAAGAAGACCATCATAGAAGGATTACAATTAGTTCAATTGCTGACAGGTAATAAAATGTGCTTCTATAGATCTGTACGTGGAATTTGGCTTTGTCGGAGCCTAGGTTGTAACAATATAATATAACAGGTAAACATTTTTGCTGAGCTTCATCCTAAGAATAAACCTGTTTTCTTTCTTCTTTTACAGGTAAATTTATATAAAATTAATATGTGTATATTACTGAACTTCCCCTAAATCACTGGAATGATTTTGATGAATTTTTGTGTTTATTTGTTGGGTTCCAAAATGGTTTAGATTTACAACTTAATTCAGTAGGTGAAGCTGGAATCGGGTTCCGGGGTTTAGATGTTTTTTGTGTGTGATTGAGTGAATCCCTCAATGGTTTAGATTTGAAATTGATCCTGGTAAGTGGCGCTGCAATTGGGTTCTACATTTTTATTATTTTAAGGCAGGGCATCGTCTGCCGAGCCTGCTAGTATCCTAAAAAAAATTCGTAGCATGAGTTACTAGAACATTTATCAAAGTATCCGACGACAAACTTTGTTGTTTTATTCAATATAAATAATAAAATACGCCTGCCTTGTCATTAATCTGGGCGCGATTTACTCGAGCGCAACGAAAATGTTTCATTTGCCTCGTGATCCGGTGGGGCTTATACAATCCTCTTTATGAGCTTCCATGTTGACTATATGGGCATGAAAATGTCGCATAGTCGTGTGCACTCACTTGCGTTAATAATGAAGACGGCAAGGCGTGTGTTAAGCCGGTGACTACGGCCGATTATTGTGCTCTACGGTCATGTTATGCCGTAAAATATGAGAAGCATTTTGGAGTTTCTTTGGGAAACGAGCACTAGTGCCTCACGTTACAAACTTATTCATTGTAAGTTCTTTTTAAGAATATGCAGTTATTTTGACAAAAGCAAAACTCTTAGAAAATTAGCACCTTCATGTATCTGTCTGTATATGTACTGTGATCTCCAATAGAATTTAGTTTAAATAAATACTTTTGATTTTGAATAGAGTAAATAAAATTTGGAAGAAAATAACAAAAATAAACAACATCACCTCTATTTCATAGTTTTGTATTTTTTTTAATGCTTGAATTCAGCAGACACCCAGACGGCCCACCTGATGGAAAGCGGTTGTCATCGTCTATGGACATTTGTGACATCAGACGTACTACCAATGTGCTGCCGCTGTATAAAGGAAGACTGGAACCTGACCATTAATGCCGGAAGACAACTCAAGGTTGTTATGGCACCATGCTCTAGACCAGGGATGCCAACCATCATTGGCGCGGGATGTTTTTCGGCTAGGGTACCCGGCTAAAAAACATATCGAAAAGTGCAAGTGTCGACCACAACGCCGTTGTTAAAAATTAACGCCCCACATAGCATACAAAAAAGCACAAGATTAAATGACAGTGATTCTACGTATGATAAAAGTAGTTTTGAAAAAAGCCTTTATAGAAAGCGCAAAATCCACATCAGACGAGCTGAACACACAACTGAATTGGATTCAGAGCAACAAACATGGAATATAAACAGTATATTGTATTACTTTTGTAAATAAAACTTACACTTCTAAATAAAAACGTCCAACTCGCGAGGTATTTTTTTAATATAATATTTTCTTTTAATTTTGTGATTTTACCGCATATTTTAGAATAAAACCCAGTGCCCGATCGGGTTATGAGCTGCTATTTCATCCAATACGCGTAGAAAGCCGTTGAATGTAAGAGATATTAACACAGTAATAATATATGAAAAAAACGTAAGCGCCAATAAATTTATGGCGCTTTCAACATTTAGGTCACTAATCGCTAGTTTCGCCTATGAGAAATCAGTGGTATGAAGTCCATGCCACTGGTAGCCATCCAGGCGGCAAATACCCTACCATCTGGCAAATTACTTAACCTGATATGTAACTTTTTGTGTGCAATAAAGAACAGAAAATTACTATAGTTGTATAAATGTATTATTCATTTATAGTCATTTTTGTGATATATGTAAGAAAAAGGCTTACACTCCTGACGTCCTGTGATTGGGTGCCATGCAGCTCTTGAACCCTGGGGCAGAGAAGGTCTTACTGTTTAGTGTGATTGTAAGTCAATGATAATTATTATTTAAAGTAACAGAGTTTTAAAAGATGGTGTAATAAACGAAGAAGTTAATACATGTTGTGCCAAGCGGTTAAAGATTGTTATCTTTAATTGCAGTCTTTAATATAAGCAAACATAAATGAGATAAAAGAGTAATAATTTCGATGCAGTGTACTTACATGTTGAGAGAAACTTTTTGTAAAACATAATTACTTCAAAACTGAAGTCGGTAACTAATATCGTTCCAAGATGTTCAAGAAAAAATACGAAATTGTGGGTTGAACT
This sequence comes from Dendrolimus punctatus, assembly GCA_012273795.1. NCBI lineage: Eukaryota > Metazoa > Arthropoda > Insecta > Lepidoptera > Lasiocampidae > Dendrolimus > Dendrolimus punctatus. The sequence goes on from CM022528.1 coordinate 10,755,584, forward strand.
TTATAGGACATCGTATTTGAATAATAAAATATCAACTTCTTGAAGAAATTTCCATTATGAAGTTTCATAAACTTCTTTGCTTTCTGAAATATTGGTTTTTTGTACCGAATTTTCAATGAAATGCGTTTATTGAGTCCATACATTAAAGAAAAAGCCTATATATTCTAAACCTATCTATTATTAGGAATTCGGTGCCTAGTGATAAAACAGAATCTTTAAGGGCTTACTTTGGTGTCTGTTTGTATGTCTTTCTGTCACAGCTTACTAGCTGATTAGATTTGAATTCTAGATACATATTTTTCAAGATAAAGATAAATTTCAAGAATGTGGGTTCGAATCCTTGCTGAGCAGCATGTGCAGTTGCTGTAAATTCTAACCTAGTGTAAACATTATTAAAATAGGGAAGTGGACACTCAAATCAACTAAAATACTTTTTTATGAACTTGCAGAACGATACATAGATTTTATGGAGTGTGCAAATATGTGCATACATATGTATGTATGTACATACTTACACGCCACAAGTATATACTTATGACGCCACAAGTATGTACTCGTGGCGTCATAAGTAAAACCAGTAAAATAGTGAATGAATTATTGTTTGATAAGTAATTTAAATTATTTCTAACGAGATAGTTTAAAAGTAAGATGTCATTTTTACGCCTATTCTTTTATACGAAAAAATATTAGAATTAATTGCAACATGTATCCGCATCCCTATTATCCCTATTATTATTATCATCCCTATCCCTATTTTTAACATACTTACAGTTAAGGAAAATATAATGAGAACACTTCGAGTTTCCCAGTGTGTGAAACTCACTAACTTACCTCGGAAAAATCTGCCTCTGATACCTTAAAACAGCGTGGCCTGTTCCAAACAGCAGCATGTTTATTGACTAATAATACTATATTATAATATAGGCTTGCTTATTAAAACATTATTTAATAACCATTACACAAAATAATTGTGTAATGGTTATTAAAGAATAACAATTCATCTCTCAAACTAGAGATTGTGAAAGTTTTATTAATACATAGAGTAAACTATCTCTTTTTGAGAGCGAGGATGTAATTTTCCGCACGAGGGACCTCTAAACCAATACAGAGCAGGATAAACTTGCTTACTGGAGATCAAATAACTTAAACTAATGCTTTGTATGCGCCTTCCAGAATGTTGCTTAGGAATTGAGCTTATTTTGTATCAAAATCTAGCTAACTATCTTATACTATTATATAAAGCTGAAGAGTTTGTTTGTTTGTTTGCTTGAACCCGATAAGCTCAGGACTACTGGTCTGATTTGAAATTATCGATTTATCGAGGCAGGCTGTAGGCAAATCATCACGCTAAGACTAATAGGAGCGGAGCACTAATGAAGAATGTTTCAAAAATTGAGGTTTTTTTTACTATTTCACGCGGACAAAGTCGCGGACAGAAGCTATTTATATACTGATCTTTAAAAGAACTGAGCAACTAAGTTTTATGATATATTTTTTTTTACTATTTCACGCGGACAAAGTCGCGGGCAGAAGCTATTTATATACTGATCTTTAAAAGAACTGAGCAACTAAGTTTTATGATATAACTAGCGGCCCCAGCAGACGTTGTCCTGCTCTGAAAAAATAAAAATCTATGACCCGATCCCAGCGCCACCTACCGGTTCCAATTGTGGATTTAAACCATCCGGGGACCCACTCAAACACACAAAAACAAAATCGCTCCCCGTTGTTAAGAGGATTTTAAAACCCGATCTCAGCGCCACCTACCGGTTCCAACGGTATAAAAACTATCCTATCTTTCAAGTTGGATCAAACTGCACACGGTGTGCAAATTTGATTAAAATCGGTTGAGTAGTTTAGGAGTTCATCGCGGACAAACATCATGACACGAGATTTATATATATAAGAAATACAATTAAATTAAGACACCCGAATTTTGAAATAAGAAAATAAGCAGTGGCAACTTTATAAATTATAATTATGTTCTTATAACGAAGACTATTTAGACAAGTTAGTTCTAGAAATTAGGCCGACCCACAATTTGACGGGCTTGAATTTGATTTACACACCATCGATAGGTTGATGTGCATCAAATGCTTCTAAGACGTGGAATTTCACGTAGGTTTGCAGCATACTCCTCTCGTTGTCAACCAAATTAGACCGATGGCGCACCTTTGATACCTGTTATCTGTCAAAGCCACCACGGTTCGAGATTCATAATATCCAAACCTTCTTACCTGCTGTAGGATACGTGCACAGAAACTTTTTTAGCCTTTATACTATCTGGTAGGTCTGGCGATCACCGGCTCTCAATCTATAAGATTTTCCTTTTGAAAAAGAAAAGGAAAAGAAGAAATAAAATACAAAAAGATCCCCGTGTTTTTAGAATACATATAAAATATCAAAATACATGAATAGAAAAGACTTTGACTTGAAATATTACGGAGGAGTTGGCGATAAAAACAATAATTATGTACGAGTTGTATGACCTTCCATTAATTTTAGCAGGTTTTCAAATTGCACCCCCTAGAGATTGAAACACAAAATATTCAAATTATAGTTTTAATAATGCCCTATCGTACTTAATGAAAATATAAAATCAGGAGGTATTTTCCTGAACAGTGTTAATTATTGGAAACGTAAACTCTATGTAAACACGTTATTTATGTGACCCAAACCGTCAGTTGTTCATAATAGCTACTACATCAAAAATTATGTTCTTAAGCACCGGCTATAAGCTTCGATGACCTTAGTTTATTAGGCACCCTGCTAATGCTTCTTTATTGGCCACGTAATTAATTTCACACGTCCCAGATGAATCCTGGTTTAGTTGCTTAATTGACTGAAGGTTTTGATAAATCTGAACATTCAGTTGTATTCTAACGAAAACCCATTATTACTTTAAGAATGATATTCATATTTATTTTATAGTCATTTTGGAATTGTGTTTTGAAAATGATATGTCTAAATGTATATTGGTTAAGCTGAAATATCACGGGCATTTCGGTTTTCGATTTGTATAGAAATGATGGATAAAATTTGAAAAATAAAATAAACTACTTGTTAAATAAAAGGCGCTGTGCGCCTCGGGACGTCCGACAGAACTTAAACTAATCTAACGTGAGAGATAGGGAAGCCAGACAGACTAGCGTCGTAACGAGTTACGTAACAAAGTGCTTTACCCTCCCATAAGAAGTTATCACTTCAAAAAAATATTTATTTTTACACGACGCATTGAGAATCTCCTCCCTTTTTGCAGTCAGTTAAAAAGGTTTCATAAGTGATTTTTTTACTGTTTGTTTGATATTTAATGATGTTTGTTAGATTAAACGTGTTACGGATTATTTTGTATGATATGTATTTGATAGCGAAAACCTAATAAATAAAAATTGTCTTGTTCTTACAGAAAATTTTGACAAGTGATATGCAGAAACAAAGAAATGATATAGCATATAAACTTAAATTTTGAAAAAACACATTCTAAAAAGATTCAATAATATAGTTAATGTAAAAACAAATTTCTTTAAAGTATACAATATTGTTGTGCAAAAAGTAGTAGAAATACAAATAACAAAATTTGGAACTTTGTTTTAAAAAAAAAGACCTTGACTTTTTTGCTACTCCTGGATCGTAATCAAAATTGAAACTAAATAGACGTTACAAGAAAGAAAACACAAGACAGAAGCATAACCATTAAACTTCCGCGTTTTTGCTTTCGCAGTACCTACACTGTAAATCCTTATCCCACATATTTACCTGTTATCAAACTGTACACAAGTAATAAATTTCCAAAGATAATTGGTTTTTTCGCGTATACTTCACCAAGATAATAAAAAAGGACAAAACAAACATATAATTCATTTTGGCTTTTATATTATTAGCATGATTATTCACAATTCCATATGAAACTGAAGCCAGTTTCATATTTATAACATACTAGCTGTCCCGGCAGACGTCGTCCTGCTCGGAAAAGCTTCAATCGCTATGCCAACAGCAGCGCCACCTACCGGGTCCAATTGTGAACCAACTCAGAATCCTTCCTTGGCTCATGCACAACAACTTTGCTAAAGATCATCACATGATCAAATGTATAGTTTACGATTCTATAAAGGATATACAGACACACATTCATTTTTATATTATAAAGATTTTGTCATAACTTAAGTGGGTTATGACAAAAATATGTTGCTTTTACCTGGCGTTTTTAAAAGCAGGTTCTTCAGAAGCAGCTCATGAATTTGACATAACCTTCGTAAGATACTTCGAGGCTTACAACTGAATACGCTGGCAGAATACTTATTACTTTCAAATAATATTGGTACAAGGTTTCGACTACGTTATTGCAGTTTTACATTATCTTTATCATACTTAAAGCTTATCTTAAGCAAAGACGTGTACAGATTATTAATACAAAGAAGGCACTAAAAAGGATTTGTAATTATAATTTAGAGCACTGCGTATATATATAGTATAGTTTTTTTATATGTTTGCTTGGTGAATGAACGGTCTACATGATGGTAAGTTGCCGTAGCCAATGGACAATATCTGCAATGAAGGCAAACTAAAGAAGCCGATGCACTACCAAGCTCGTCCAGGTTTAAAAAGTTCGATTTATCACAAATACTGTGGAAGGAAATACATTCCACCGCATACGTATGTATGGCATAAAGGGATAAGCTGAGGAAGCGCGGATGAACCCATCCTGATCACTCGCATTGATAAATGAATGGATAATCTCTGAACAGTTATTTATTTTTTAATGCATAGATACAGTAGGTGGGTTGACAAACTATCTAATGAAAAGTGGTTACCTATGGACGTTTATCAGAGCGCTGGCAGCCTCGAATACATTTTATGAGACCCTTTAAAATACACTCCATACCGTAGCGCTGTTGGAACACCTCAACTGGGAACTCGTTCTGAGTGTCTACAGTGCGCCAAAGAAATGTTCTATAATATTATAATGAATAATACTCCAAGGGGCCATTCATAAATTACGTCACACGTTAGGGGGGTGTTGCGGGGGATGTAAGGGAAGATAAGTGTAAAGGTATGTGCATAATATAAGTCGCGGCTGACGGACGCGGCTGAGAGGGGTGGCTTACACGTATCTGGATAAGGAAAGCCCATAGAAGTGTGCACGTTATGAGTCATAAGTCGCGGACGCGACCCTGAGCATTCGGACGGTCTAAAGCTATCTGGAGAGTGTGTTACGGTTCTTATGTGCACATTGTTCGGACGCATCCGTCAGCCGCGGATGACGGACGCGTCGCTTTGTGGCACAAGGGGTAGGAGGGGGTCCTAAATTTCGTGACGTCATATTTCAAAACCTAATATATCTAAGCTTAAACTATAACAAGAAATTTGAACTATTACCAAAAACTTCAAAATAATTCCAACTCTATCTTTATATAAGCAATAGTGTTTAAATTACTTATATTTTTTTTAATGAATTAATGCTAATTACGTAACTGCTTTAATTTAATCCTATACTGTTTAATTTCTTGATATAAAATTGCAAAATATGTGACATCATATTACGCAAGGAGGAGTCTCACGAATGTGACCAGCTGTAATAAGAACGGGGAGGGTCAAAAGATCATGAAATTGAAATCATCTGCATATTGCTTGGTGCAAGCATCGATTTATTGCGGTGCGTTGTTGATCTCTTGCATACACAAAGAAACTGTTACCTCCACATATTTGGGTAAGCTACCAAACACACAACGTTATTAAGATTAACCAAATTATAGGTATACAGATATGGCTAATCGAAACCGTAAGTAGTCGTTGAGCTCATTTAACTACGGAACCCTATAAATTTATTTCGATATTGATCCAATTTACAAAGCGGTTGGTCTAAGAGTTTAGCTTGTATTTCTTAGGTAGTAAATGAAATAACTTCACAAAGTTTAGTAATATAATATTTACCGAGACTGGATGAAATTAAATATCTGCTCAACATTTTTTCAAAATTATTTCTCGAGGTATTTTAATATGCCAATAGAAGAATAAATCACTTCTAAGATTTCGTCTGCCGTTTTATTTATTTTTATTCATTTAATGTATTATACTATATGCTATGTGTTATCTAAATTATTATAACATTCTAAACAAGCCGAGTCTGTATATTAAAGCTATAAACGATGGAGAACACAATGCATTTTTTTAGATTTCTCGTCTGTTTATTCCGGATTAATTTGAAAGCTATTGCTGATTTCGATGCAGTTTTCACTGATCGACAGAAAATTCTTAGACTTAAAATCTGCACTACTTTTTATCGTGGGAATCTCGCAAGAATTTTTCTAAGAATTCGAAGAAGAAAAAAAATCGAATACAAATGTAATTTTTTCACTAATCAATAGAAAATTTTATGTAATAAAACATGCGATATGTTTTTATCCCGGCAATTTTCTCGGGAGCGGTTTGTAGTTGTTCAGTTTCAAAAAAAACTGTTTACTTCCCCCGTACAGTTTTCATTAAAACGATAGCTTAATTTTTTAAAATTCAAACTACATACTTTGTGTTTCGAGAATCCTGCTGGAATTTCAAATCCATCGTGGATGAACTCGCGGGCATATCCTAATTAGTTAACAATATTTAGTAGATTGGAGTAGTTACAAAGAAAACACCAGGGGTGTCTTGAATGTCTTTGAATGGTTGCCTTAATACAAAGTCTTCGGTTTTTATATTCACATGTATATTACAGTCGTTATATGAACCTTAGGTAATAAAAGCTGGCAGACACGACTTTTGTAAGCCGTATAATAAATTATTTTATTATTTTTATCGACAGTTTACGAGCTAATGGACGCTTATATAAATCTGTCTTGTATCTTTACTCAAAGTTTAATATGAGGGTTTTTACTTTAGTGGCTATTTTATTGCTTTCGTAATATGACAGTTTTCCTATAATGGTAGCGAAATGATCTCACTGATATGTATAATATTATAAAATTCTATACATGCCGTATCTAGACATTGAAGCTGTTAAAAAAAACAACCGTAATAGACTATATAAACGATGAAGTACGCTATGTTTTTAAATTTATTTCTTATTTGTTTGTCTGGTTGTTCGGGATTGACGTATAAACTGGGCCGATATCGATGCAGTTTTCGCTCATCGACAGCAAATTCCTGGGAATCTCCCAGGAATTATTCTGGAATTGACTTAAAATGGCCAAATTAAAAAAGAATTGAATTTCAATGAATCGGTAGAAAATTTTATGTAATAAAATGTGTGATATTTTTTAACCCAGGAATCTCGCGTAAATTTCAAGTCAAGCGTGGATGGAGACGCGGGCATATCTTAGTTTATTATAATGATATTGTGATTGCCGAACTCAAGACAGACGGGTGGTCGGGAATGACTATTGGAATAAGGTTCCATTTTTGCCAAAATGGAAATGGAGTCCTAGTAAAACTAAGTCTTAAAAATATTATTTATTATTGAATTACAGTAAATACTTTTATACTAATAATATAATTGCGAAAGTTTCGATGTATGTTTGTTATTAAGTCACGATAGAACGGCTGAACGGATCTGAATAATGGTACAGAGATGGATTTATACTCTAGAATAGGAGATACGCTACTTTTTATTCCGGAAAAATGTACGGTCTTTGTAGGATAAAATTAACGCGAGCGAAGCGGTGGGCAGAAACTAGTACAATGATAAAAGATTATACGGAAAAGATAAATAATTATGTCATTTTTCGTTTAAAATCTTTTTGCCACACATCAAACCTAAATCGTTTTTTTCTGTATTAATATATAAAAAAATCATATGTATAGAAAAAATAGTAAGTACCTATTAATGAGTAAGAAAACTAAATTTTAGTAAGTAAATAAAATATAAATAGGAATCTTACTCAAGTAACAGAATCGTTCCCTTTGCGCTATACTAAGCTAAAAATATGCAAATACCTTTTACATTGTAATCGAGTGATAGATCCTTTGTGCTTCGCGTTAATCCAGTTTAAAACGAAGCATTTCTTAATTTATAATGGCTATTGGTTCGCTGACGAGGATACCCCTTGTTCCAGTTAATTAGCCCCTAATCTCCGGGGCTAGTATCTGCACTCCATAAAGAGATTTTTATTACCTTGTCTGGGGTATAATTATCCAATATATTGTATACCTATACACAGTAAAATTACAAGGTGTTCTTTTAATTAAAATTAACTTTATAGTACTATGGTATTTACACAAAATCGATGCGTACTATTCACCCTTTCGATAAGTATCAGAAAGTTCAGGTTTGTTTTCCACATTTTACCGGTTCGTATTCCTATTCAATTATTTAATTAACTATAATCTCTAAATGCACTTTTATTTATTTTTCGAAATATAAGAATTTTACTTTTCAGTCTATCGCCCACATTTAAAATAATTTGAATCCAACCGCGGACTTTAATTTCCACTCCGTGTATAAAGATTAGCTTTTGCCCTAAAATAGGGTTGCCCTTACCCATCAATGGGATATTTATGGACTATATTATTACACATACACGCATATAACATACTTTATATTATTTTAATAATTTATATTGAATTAGAAATGCTAAGGGGAATTTTTAAAGTTCGACGTATCGCTTATTTTAACCCAGGAAGTCTACAAAAGATGTCTTGACGGTACCAAAGACTCCCTGAATAATACTTAGAGCATAGAGATTCCTTACCCTGTCATGGGCCACCACTTTGTATTATATTTTAGCAGGACACGGGTGGCTGTGTCTTCAGCCTCCAGGCAAGTTCTGCACAAGGGGCTATCGATGTTTAAAACTCATATTTCATCTTTTCTTTAAATTACTTTCAACCAAATCAATTTATTTAATAGGTGAATTAAATTGCCTAGACAACAGCCTATGTAGTATTAGGCATAAGAGACATTTTAAAATGAAGAATACTCACGTCGAGAGAGGTAATGCTTTGGGTAATGGAGTGTCGCCCTTGTAGCCGCGTTGATAACATAAGCGATTTTCACCATTACTGAATTTGTACGCTGAAAATATTTCTCACTCAAATTGATTCTTATTGTTAATAGCAATGGTTACTAGTAGAGCAAGGTACTTAGTTTGTTATTATTGGATCCATCTATTATTAAATATTTAGATTAGCATTTACTTTATAAACATTTCATAATTTATTTATTAGCTCATGAGCTTAAAGCCTACAAAAATATAACAGTTATTAATAACTGTTTAGCTTTTCATGAATACTTGGACCGACTTACCTTGTATTGCTCTGTTAATAAAATTTACTTAAACATTTCTAAATGCTGTTTTATCAATTTTATGAAAGCTATAAACATAAATACCTATAGATTTCCTTATACACTTTGTAATACATTTTGTCGTACAAGAGGATGACTAGAGGGAACCTTTAGTAAATAAAATAAAAAAAACTAACCAGAATAAACTCTAGAAATATAGTATTAAAAATAAACTTTATAAAAACCCGCTGAGAATCGGGCTTTCTTTGTTCAAAGTCGAATTTAACAGTTCTTTAAGTTCTGTGTTTGCTGTCTAAATATTGCACAACTGTATATAAAATAACATAAAATATTAGCCTTTTTTTAAAGGTTAAACAAATTGAATTTTGGTTTTAGAAATTTCTATTCATACTACAAAGTTAATAATAAATTCAATCTACTGCCGAGTTTATGAAAAATTTCTATAGAAAAAGCAACGAAATCATAGAAGAATAACTACAAATGCTAATCGCCCACCCAGTAGACAATATAAGGACGCCATTTTTACCCCAAAGTGCCACGCTGATTCAGCGCTGTGGCCACGCTGCTGTCTAGGTTCTTAAGTCGTAGTGTTTTATGGTACATTACATACAGTTTTGATGAAAAAACATTGCTCCTGGTCTTTCTATTAAAATGAAAGAGGGTTTTGGACAAAGTCGATAACGAAACCTAGGAAAACTTTGTTCTTATTTTATTTAAATCCACGAACTGAATTATACTATACTAGCAATCTTGCTACTACATTAATCTACACAGATCTTGCTACTAAACGTTTTAAAAAAAAATTAAAAAAAAACCAACTACGAGGTCTAATTATGAATCTAAACCATCCCCGGACCCACTCCAAAACTATTTATTTACATCTTGGATTACATTATTGAAGTTTCAGTAGGAATCTCTAATTTTTTCTAGTAATAAATATAGCCTATATAGTCTTGGATACTGTAGCATTGTAATGGTGAAAGAATTTTTTTATAGTAATAGTAGTATGCTCTGCTTCTACCGACAAGCAACCTGTAAAAGATAAAAAATACTATTTGAGTCGTATATGAAAACGTATTTAATAAATCAAGAGGGCAACTTAAAATTTATAAACAACCTTTTCGTAGTTGAAATTCATTCAACGAATTATTTATTTTTCAGGCACGGTGTTGCCATTGTTGCCTCAAGTTTGAAGGGTTCTCAAGTTTGGAGTGGAAAGGAGTGGATTCGCTCTCAATTTGACCACGGCTGTGACTGTGTGGCCCGGCGGGTGGTTCGACGCGAACTCACCAGCCACTCTGCGCCCACTTTATCAGCTTGAAATTGTATAATTACTATCAATATTTTTTTATATAAATAAAAACATACTATTCTTCATTCTTGATCTATTTTTTATTATTATGATTTTCAGTATGTTTATTTGAATGTAATATTTACTCACATGCTCATACTTCCAACATATTTTTATGATATTTGGTATATCTAGCTTTTTTTTCGTTTTTGTTCGTTTGTTCAGCTGTGTATGTGCATGCATATACATGTGCATGTATTTTCCCGCGACAACGCCGCATTTCAAACCCTAGTCAGACTAGTAGTACCCTAGTAACACTACCATATTTTACTAACATGAAAATTTTATTAATTTTTTATACATTAAAAGTGAAGCCGGGCCAAAGCTAGTATATATTCAAAATTATCAGCTGAACCCGTGTACGTGATGTAGGAGGAGTTAGTGGATATCAGGCAGACAAAAAACAGATGCGAAAAGCGACTTTGTTTTATACTCCGTAAAGATAAAGAAGACTAACTGATGGTTAAATATGCATAGAAGATATTCAACTGGAAGGTAAATTCTACAGTTATTACTATAAGTCGCAATAAAATAAAGACAAAAATTCAATGTACAAAACTTGACAGATTTTAATACGCTGACTCTTCGTAATTGGCAGATATACTGATTCCTAATTGGCAATAAATTTTACAGATAGAATTCTATAATAGGAAACTTTATTCTTTTTTTACTAAGCCTTTTGGCAATAATCCGGGTAGAATCGTACAACTGTCTTGATTTCTTTCGTATCACTCTTTCGCTGTATAACTTTCGTATTCTTAGAATCATAAGGGCCGCTTGCCGATCACGATAACGATCGCCTTTAAATAGTATTAGTTAATCATATTAAATTGCCTGAACACGATTTATACAAAACGTATTGACAGTTCTTTAAACATATTCAGCGGCAAATTTTGCGTTGTGCAAGACGGTAATCGTATTTACGAGTACTAAATACGTTTTGTGTTACTTAAATAAATTTAAGCAACCTTATGCAAGCGGTTCTTATTATTTCATATTAATTTGTATAATACACGTGCAGATAATTTACACTTAAAATTCAAATAAAACCATAATATTACCCGACACGTGATATTCTCCCATTTCGTTTCATAAAATAGAAACTTTTTAGTTTTCACCTACCACAGACGTATATCAAACTTGAGTGTGAATTTTATGGTCGTCTCCACGGTAGCGTACATTAAAATTGTTTTTTAAGGGTCATGAGGAGTCGTTACCGAGGACTGGAAGTACCCTTGCGCACATGAGCCCCGGTTATTTACGAGTATGTGGGACACTACATCCGGATTTACAATAACTTATTCTCATCTTTTCACAGGAGATATATCATAGTAAACTAAGTAGGTAGGTATATAAGTATAAGTAGGTAGTGAGAGCTCTATAAACAGCTCTTAAAACGGGTAATCGACTCCGGCTCATCAGAAATTTGGTGCCTACCTCATTCAACGAAGTAATATAACTAGCCTTAGGGGCATTAGAAGATTGTTAATTAGTCTTAACACAATATAAAAAATGGATATTAATTAATTAGGTTTCTTTGGGATAAGTTTTCTTTAGTGCCGTATATAGCCTTTTATGTGCCTATGCGAGCTTCTATAACTGCACCCGTGTTTTTTAGATATTATAGGTACCTTAGCTAGAGCAATGCAATATATAGGCCTACTTTATTTCATTCAGGGTGATAAAATAACGCACAAGGACCTTAGTGTTGTTAGACCAATTAACTAATATTTTGGAAGAAATATCTATTTTTCACAGAACTAGAAAACAAATGAGGCCGTCAGCGCTAAAGCGGCCTAACCCTCAATTTATCATATTCGGAGATAAATACTGAAAATTATGTAAAACGTACTAAAATATAATGCAAGAATCTTTGGTTTTGTCACTTGATAATATATGGCGTTCCAAAGACTTTTTTTGCATTTCCTTAGTTTTAAATAATTTCCAGTATTTATGTCCTAATATAATAAATTGAGGGTTAGGCCGCTTTAGGGCTGACGGCCACAAATATGCTCGCACGCTGCCAAAAACATGTGCGCGATGTTTTGTCTAATTTAAAACACGTTTATGATACTACTGGCCTACAACCTTTTAGACTTCAAATTATGGTCGGTTTTAGAGGAAATGGCCTGCTCTAAACGACACAGCGACATTGAGCTTCTTAAAAATCTTTGGAGCAAGCAGTGGCGAAATTTACCTTGGAAACAGTGCGTAAATCCATAGATTCGTGGCCAAACAGATTAAAGGTCTGTATAAAAGCCAAATGTGGCATTTCGAATAGAATATTTTTTGCTGAGACTTTAATATATATTTAGGTATAATTTTTAATAATATTACATTACTTCATTAAACAAAAATGCATTTTCATAGAACTTATGGGTGGATTTGTTATATTATAAGCTGAATTATTATATACTTTCATATGCGTTTAGTAAAAAACTGTTTTTTTTGTTAAATTACAAATAGATACTAATTCAGTTTTATTTATATGTATAGATTAATGTATTTTATAATTTAAAGATAAGTAATGTTTAATGGGATTATTTATTGATGAATTGACTTGTAATCTACCGAACAGAATTAGTTTTATAATTTAAGAAATATTGTCCAAATTCAACTTTTGACATTAAATTAATCTTAATTATTCAATGTCTGCGAAACAATTTAAGGCGCTTAAGTTAGCAGATTAAAGAAAGTCAGGGAAAATCCAATTCGTTTTTAGGCTATCTCAAATAATTGGGGATGAAATCAAATAAAATATTCATACAATTTTCACCGAAAACTGTGACGCGTTCACAAAACTTATTCGGCAAGATTTGTGTTAAATAATTAATATCGGTTTCTGGGGCAAAAAGTTTTGGCAAAGAAACATGCTTTAAATAAAAACGTCGGTTGAATAAAGTTTTACGTAGAGGTAATAAACGTTAACTATTTTTGGACAGTTAAAAACTTAACATTTTAGTTTTTTTTAATATCCTATATTTCAAACATTACTTAACGGAATTAATTTAATCCAATTTTGGCTCAAATATTTTTTAATCTGTAGTACTTTGATTATTAAACTTTTCCATCCACTATTTCAAAAGTTAGAGCAGGAACTGCACAATTTATACGACTTTAAAAGTAAATATTTTTCCAAAAAACAATTATTTACTTTAAAAAAATAGGTATTCGTCAAGAAACAACGTTATATTTGTTCAATATTTGACTAATAATAGATTGTTACAATAAATGAAAGTGACCTATTTAGGCACGAGATGGTTTGGCGCAGGTGAGTTGAAAGGGCGCTAGTTGTTCGCTGTTTAGTTTTACAATAAAAGCAAAATATTGCAAAAACACGAGTTTCTAATCTAGCTAGTTAGATACTGTCAATTAACTGTGAAATGTTAAGAAACCATCTCCATACGTCGTCAATGTATGGCTATGATCTTATGTTACACCCCAATAGATTTCACCTAAGCTCCTTTTAATGGGGCGTGCCACAGCCACAAGAGACGGGGTTCCTGGTTTTCCGGTCAACGTAAACAGAACGGATTAATGGAATTCGTACAATACACGAAAGTGAGCGCGCTTTACTTGTGGTAAGCAAGATCTCGGCTGGCGCTTCCCAGCGTCCTTGCATAGTCAGCCGTAGCTATTTCTCGCGGCCCTGGCTATAGCCGAATGGAAGCGAGGAGTTTTAGTAGATATTCTTGCAATGGCAACCTATCGCCACCAGGATATGACCAGGCTGGCGAGTTCTAAGCGCCCTCACCGCGATTCCCACACATTAAAAAAAAATCAATAAACGTATCTTTTATTGCGTGAGACGAGAGTATGTTTGGACGGTAAGCTCACAACTGACCATTTCGTCAGACACAGGTATAATAATAGGTATAGGTAGTTACTGTACGCAGCTCGTCGCACATACAATAATATTTGTTAGCACGCTGATGGTGGTGGGCCTAAGACACCCAGGTCGATGTAGTGGTGGAATATAAAACACTCTTATTAGGGTGAAAACTTGTAATTAAAAAAAAACTTAAATACGAAGACGTCTGCCTTCGCCTACAATCCGATCGGAAGAGAAAAAACAAATGCAACTACAATGCTGCAAGTAACAAAATTTTATGTTGGTGTTGCCAACAGTTACTTTCGTATTTATTTATTTTTAAAGGTAAAATTATCTGTGTCTGTTTTACATAGTTAATATTCGCAACAGCTCTTTTATACGATGGAACTTTACACGTTGTATTTATTTTATAGATTTTACGATTAGGTTTATTTCTACTCGTAAAATCGCAAAAATCATTATTAGAGGTTAGAGAGATAATAAAAGACTTTAAAGGATACTTCTCTAATATTCTGTTATTATCTCATTAGAACGATCATAAAAGCTTACAAAGTAGTCAATTATATAATTTTATTAGATATAGGTACGCTTCGCACGCACTGACGATAACGTATCAATGTATAACATAAATACCCTAAAAATAAACTAAATATAAAAATTAAAATAAATTAATACATACAAAACGTAATTAAACACTGATTGCGTGTTTGTCCTTCCGTCCACATTAAGAAACGTTGATTCTAGTTAGAATTGGCAGAACCAGCTTGATTTTTACACAGTAGTAAGCGTGTAAATGACACCATTAGTACCGACCTAGATCGTTAATCAAGGATAGTGATCGAAAAATGGTGGTTGCTGACAAACGTAGTGATAACGTTTACGATAATTGCGAAAAAATGTTAAAAAGTGAGTCTTAAAGTCTCTGGCCCAAAAATCCTTCAAAGTTGAAGGATTTTTAGGCCAAATATTTTTTGCTCGAATTTAGCAATATTATAGTGAGTTTAGCTTATGATTAGAAAACAAAGACAATTAAAAAACTGCTTTATTTTTAACCGACTTCTAAAGGAGGTGGTTCTCAAATCATCTGTATGTTTTTTTGTACGTACTCGATTTCTTGGTCAATTGAGGACCAATTTTCAAATATTTATTTTAATCGAAAGGCGATTCTCCCAAACTTGTCCCACAGTCACCATGTCAGGATTTGATGAGTGGATCCCAGAGAATTGGAGAGGACCGTCAAAAATTGTTAAACGCGTGATATCTCCGTCAATTGTGAACCAATTTTCAATATGTTTTCTTTACCCGTAACTGTGTACTTCCGAGGTGGTCCGGTGGTCACTAAGTCAGGACCTGGTGAGTGGATCCCAGGGAATTCGTGCAAGTCTTGTTGACGTGCGTTTAACCTTGTATACGCGTATCAGTAGTACAATTTATACAGGCATTGAATATATCATTTCTTGAGCTATCGAAGTACTCGCGCACCAAAAGGTTTTTTTTAAATCAAAAACAAATCCGACTTCCAACTAAAAAGCAAGAAATAAAAGACTACTTTCTCCAACATTTTGAAATCAGTGCGCAGTAAAAGATAAAAATTAATGTTAATTTGATTGGCTTTTTAGTTGGAAGTCGGATTTATTTTTGTTTATTTAGCTTTATAATTGAGTAATTCCAAAATTTTACACCTTCTAGTACAAAAAAATAGAAGAGGACTCTTTTTCTTACTCTTGTAACAAAATTGTAACAATACGCACATTAGAATAGGAAATTGCCTAAGTGGTGCATATGTTCCGTCCAGGATCGAACCTGCGGCCTTTGATTTAGGGACGCGTATGCTAACCATTACGCTACCACGTCTTACTTCTTATAATTACCTTGTTGTAACAACTGTGAAGGAAAACATGATGATGAAACCTGCACATCGAGATAACCGTTGTGTCAAACTTGCCAAGCCGCCTTGGACAAGCGTGGCGTGTATACTGTCCATTCCCCTATAATTGGAAGCCCGAGCCCAGCCGTGGGACATTTATGGGCTGTAATTATTATATATGTCATTCTTACTCTTGGGTAGCGAATTTACATTGAGATAAATTAAAAAATCACTTGTAATTGTGGTTATCATTTTGAAACCTAAAGTAACTTAAGTAATTAGTTTTAGATAAAGTATTTGTTGATAAATTAGAAATTTTCCAAACTAATTACAAATAGAACTTATATTTTCATCCCATAATTGCATGTATAATCGTTACTAAATTATAATGAAAAATGATTGTGATTCAGACAACATTATTGTACGTGTTCCATTTTTATCAAAATAACTACAGATTTCTAAAAATTGATTAATGAAATTAACAGAATATTTACTTATTCTCAGAGTTGTTTAAAAGTTATCTCAAAAGTATTATTTTATTCCTGAATAAATAATAACCATTTAACTTATTAATAATTTCAGTGATGTTGTGGTCTAGAGTAAACTGTAATAATATCAAATTAATTATTCAATAGGTTTGAGAGCTATAACTTTCTAAAACTAAAAAAATGTGATTCTAAGTTTCGTGACTTCACATTTCATAGATTATTATATGGTTATAACATATTTAAGCTTTAAAATACGAAATTTGAAGTATTAACGAAGAACTTCTAAACATTTCCTACTCTGTCTGTATGATGATAATGTTTAAATTATTATATATGTATATTATTTCCGCAAATTGCTAACGCGCTGGAACCTTGTCAAATTAACATTCACGTTATGTCATCCGCAACTCGACATGTACGCGTACTCACCGGTCAGTTATGCTATACTGTACTGAGTGTTCGGCTACGGTTACGTCACCAAAATGGCAGCCAGGCGCAATAGCAATTTGCGGGGATAATAATGCATTCTATCTAATTCTCTCGGAGGCTAAGTTCTTTAGATATAGGTATTTATCTTTTTAAGTTTCGCTTTATCGTTTCATATAGTTTCAAATCAAAACGATTCTAAAGAAGTTTCACTTTAATAACTTAGAAATATAGGTAACTAAATATTAAAAATAAACGAAGTTATATAACTATCTAATAAATTACCTAAATATAAACATAATCTAAGCAAATAAATCTAAAGTAGATCAAGTAGCAGGTCTCTGCCGAGCATGTTCAGAAAGTAATGCTTATTTGCTGGCCAAAATATGAGCCAGTCATTTGAACACGGGTAGTGACAAAGATGTCTTATAAGAAATACTGCTGATGGTAATTCAATGGCATCAATAACATGGCCAGTAGGTTGTAAACAATTCCACTGGTAAATTAATTAAGTAGCATATAATAAAATCCACCAGAATGAGGTCCGTAGAACGTTGCGAAGTCTACTAGAAAAAAAGAATATAATTATTTAATTTCTGGAAGCAACTTTATACTACGAACTTTCATAATTCAGACGAAATTTATTTCTTCTTTGAAAAATTGATTATTATCTTTAGACTGTCTCCAGGTAATTAATATTAATTACACCTAATTTTAATGACACCTAATGTATATTACAATATTTACTATAATCGTTAATTTATATTTTGTGAAAATTAAGGACATTAATAATATTCTAGTCTACTTTGATTAGGAGTTATAGCTCATGTGGGTAGTACCTTAGCCGATATTACGAGAACGTTGCTGAACTGTAGTAAATTATACGGCTCTGGGACATATAGGAAATTAATATCATTAATAACAATCAGCAAGGACAATATATGTTTCGTAGTATTCCCTTTATTTATAATTTATATTACGAGTATATAGCCATATTTATGATAAAATTACATTGGGCATGAGTAACTCAATAAAAGTATTGTTCCAGTCACAGCTGTATTATAATCACCCTAAAAATTCTAACATTATTAACGTGTTAATCGGTGTTAGTCATATAAAAATGCATTTATATAAAATTATACATTTTATATAAATTTTCCTTATTGGATACATTGAGAATAAAATTTTAGTTAAATATTGTTTATATGTATGATTAATAATTTCTGTGTTTTATATATATATATATATATATATATATATATATATATATATATATATATATATATATATATATATATATATATATATATATATATATATATATATATATATATATATATATTGTGTATTTGTATTTATTTAATATATAAAGTTATTACAGAATGCGTATTTAATGGATAAAATTTGTAGTTTAAGCAGGTCTATTTAAGCTCTACCTAATAATCTGCATCAGCTATATTGCCAGATTAGATTCCTTAGTTAGGTTGCCTGGAAGGTATTGCTTTAAGCGATAAGGCCGCCTATTGTTTCTACTATGACAATATTGTAATCGTGCATTTTTGTGATTGTATATTTGGTGAGCAATAAAGTGTATCTATTCTATTCTATTTTATTCTATATTCGAAATAATCTATCTATATATGAATATACGAGTATAAATTGTTTTTCATTCATAGCATTTGCTAAAGAGATTGACATTCTTTTATGAAGATATTTGTAGACGCGAAAATAATATTTATGATACTGGCGCACTTCCTTCAAATCGTGTCTCCGGTATACGATCTTGTTGCGTCAAAAGATAAAGTTACAAAGAGTTCATGAAAGAAATGAAAGATATTTATGTGTCGGGCCCACGGTGACGATCAGAGACGGAAAGAAGATTTCGCATAACAAGTTATATAAAATACAACGAGGCTGACTTAAGAGCGTTTTATGTATGCGGGTCTGTTTCAGCGGTTGGCATAGTGCTGCAAGGAGTAAGTTTTTAACGTTAACGATGTTTCGTTTATGGCTGGTTCTTATATCTTACTTTTCATGCATTTTTCCTACCCGCGGTTGAATTTTTACATTACTTGTTTGGAGCTTATGTCAAATTTTAACTGATAGTCTGATAAATGAACGATCTATAGGAACCGGCGCTTAATCAAATAGGTACATTCCCAACAAGCGACAGTGGTTTGGGACTAATTTTACCTATAGTTTTGTTGTAAGCATTATTGTTTTTACTAATTTAGGTTTTATGTTTTGTATTGTAATTAGTTTGTTATATTTTAGTTCGCTATAAATAATTTATATATATAAAACAAAGTCCAATATTTACTTATCTTCTCAAACACAACTTTAACAGACATCTTTTACATATAGGTGTCTCCGACAGCCGCCTGTGCAGAGCAAGCCGGGAGGCAGAAGAAACAGCCGCCCATATCCTGCTTGAATGCGGAGAGGTAGCCCAATACGGGGCGAAGTATCTTAGCGCCACAGGTAGCCTCCGAGAAGTCTTCAGCAACGTCAAGAAACTGGTGGACTTCCTAGAGGAGCTGGGCTGGATGGAGTAAACCCTCTTTCAACTTCGCACGCAAAATAGGCGCAATGTCGTCGAGTTGCGGAAACCGCCCGTTCGTAACAGAAGAAGAACTACAAACACAGCTTAAAAAAATACACAACTAGATCTTTCAGTTGCCTAAACTCATTTTTAAAATCTATCTTTAAACACATTATGAAGTCAAAGAGAAAACATGAAAACAGTTTCTTATAAAACCTTATTAACATTTTATTTTCAGTATAAAAAATATGAAGCAATTTCTTCACAGAAACTAATTTAATTCACACGATAGTGCTGGTCTACTCCGTCCTAATAATAACAAGAAATTAACTGTTTTTGCCAGCTCACTGAGGTTCAAAGTAAAGTTTCCGTAAATATTTAATTTGTAATACAGTAACGCGATTCTTTTGTAGCGTTAAATTCAAATGCTATGCTGCTATTAAACATATAACCAAATTAATCAATTTGGTTGCAAAGCACAGGACTGAAAGGATTCGACGGCATTCAACAACATTGAATGACTAAAGTTTATGTTTGTTGTGATCAACAAGGATCACTTTAGTTGATTCATTTAAATTGAAAGACAGAAATGAACAGTCTAATACTGTGTTTAGTTCGTATGTACGTCTGTGTGTGCGGTATTATTTATTTTGTAAAAAACATCGCATGCGAAAACTCGACAGTCAATCTCAATTCTGTGACACAGTCATGTCATAAAAAGCGTCTTTAATTTGAGCTTACGTGCTCGAATCTTTGGCGACACTACGTGTGGTGATCACATTTCGCCGAGAGTAGGAAGCTAGTTTCAAAGCGCTGCCTGCTGGGACAGATAACGTTGTAAATGTCAATCTCTGTAGGACTGCTCATTTTGTGGGGATCAAAGTTCCGGGTAAGGATTATAAGGGTCTAAGATAAGCTCATTTTATAAAGCCTAAATTTGTACTCACCTATTTCCTTTGCTGAATATTCTGATGAGTACGAATTTTGTGAAACCCATGTTTTAAGACCTTTATTTTCCTAGGAATAATTCTTTTACCTTATAACTTCGCCCTATAAACGTGCCACTGCGTTTTGTATCTTCTGAGTTTTTTCATTTTAGAGTTCGCACATTATACACGAATTACTGTGTTTCACATATCGGCAACCTCGCACGCAAGGTTCCGCTCGAACCGCAGTCGAGAACAGTCGATTTGACCTAAGCTCCTCGGAAAAAAATTCCTAAAAATAGGTTTTTTAAGTGATACCAACTAGTGCGATATATCAAACTGTGCGCGTTTGTGAGGCGCACCCGCCTGTGCAACTAACTTTTCCCTACCTATTCGGGGAAAAAAGTTTTCAAGGAAAAACTGTTTTTTGGATTTTAAAAGTGATTTTACTCCGAAACTAAAGCGGTGACCCCCCTTTTTTAAGGGCGGCTTTAGTGCGCCCCGTGTGCCCCAACAGGGCCCAACCACTAGCGCCAACTTCCTAACTCCATCTGGAAAGAAAACACACCGGAAGTGAAAACACGTGGACCGAAAATCCAAGATATTAACAGTAGCACGGAACCAAAAATACAGGACAATAGAGGACCATTTTCTAAGGTATTTCGCCAGATGCGACCTTAGAAAAATTGAAACCAAAATTTTTTAAAAAATAAAAACCAAGAAAAATTTTCGTCTTTTTTCGTTTTTTGGCCTTAAGTCAAAAAACTTTCAAGAAGGTCAAAAATCTGGCACGGCAGCCTTCGAGGGATTCCGAAGACGCGTCATCTGACACCCCATTCGAAAGAATCGGAGCACAATTGGAGAAACCACACTCAAAAAAACAAGTTCTTAACCTAAAAATTGCTTCGTAATTACTGGAGCTAGAGCTTTTGGGTTGAGACTGTGTGAAGATCTTCTGGCGGACGACGCAAATCCGGTCTCAAAGGAATTTTAGGTTAAGTAATTTAGAGTTATTTTACATTATAAATTTAAACTTTGACCCCCCTTATCTCTGTACCTATTTAAAGCGCGTGGGTTTTGAGATTACAGAATAGTGCGCGCTGGTTTGCTCTATCCAGCCGCACCAAAACCCAATCAAGTTCCGAGTAAAAATCTCGAGAAAAAATTTAAAAACTACATTTCTATAAATTTTCGACTTTTTTTCAAAATTTTTATATTGCAAAAAATTATTCTTTAGAAGCATAAAATAGAGCCCCTTTTATACAAATTTAGAATATTTTTTGGTTATTTTAGCGTAGATAGGTACGGAGCTATCGAATTTTAAAGTGTTTTTTGACAATATATAGATATATATATAATTTAGGATAAGTCTGGGTACGGCATCGTCCAGAGCTCGTCGAGACCTTTCACCCGAACCCAAGATTGGCGGAATTGGACCGGTATTTACCGAGATACAGTTTTTTCTGACCTTTTGGCCAAGGGCTCCGCCATCTTGGAAATTTTTCTTTTCCCGATATCTCGGGTATTATTTCACTTACAGGGACCGGGTTTTGGATGCTGGTGTTGCTCGGACTTTCTTGACACTACTAGACCTTAAAAAAGGGCAAAAATTTTTGATGTAAACCCCCCCCCGTAGCGGGGTGTAAGACGTACTGGGCATCATCCCAGGCGAAATCCGGGTCGAATCGCTCCAGTATTGACCAAGATACGGCCATTTCTCGCCGAACTTTGACAGTTCGGCGGCCATATTGGGAAATTTTAACTTAAGATATCTCGGAAACTATTTGCCCTACGAGATCGGGGTTTTCTGTGTAGATATCAGTTCCTTTAGGACTATCGCCTCCGGGCCTAAAAACCCGGAAATCTCTCGGTGAAATTTTTAGCCTGGTTTTCTGCCTGGGCAGACAGAAGACCTCAGGAGCTTCTGAATAAACCCAAACATCAGGGTTCTAGGGCGAATAGCGCCTGAGATATCAGCTTTCGAAACCGGCGTCTGACATATGGTCCGCCATTTTGGAAAATTTTAAGTGGCCATATCTCTGGTGTTACTGATCGTACGGAGTTGCGGTTTGCTTTATAGTCAAGCCCGGCTCCTCCACCATCGATCTAGTCAATAAAATATCACAAAAATTTTGTAACGATTTTAGACCGGATTTGGGTAGAGCACGACGAGCCCTACATAACGAGCCCAAACACGCTTTATTTGGACCCATATTTGACCAGGAAACTGGATTTCTAAAATCCAGGTTGACAATCCGGAAATTTTTCTGGAAATTTAAGACTCTGCCAGACGGCTACTATAGCACTTAAGGTGCTCGACCTTGGGCTCGTTTTGTTTGGGAGCTCGAGCTCTACCATCAGGAACCCCCTCCCGCACCCTACCTCCCCCCCTGAACTAATTTGCCTGTAACTCAGCTGTTGTCGGTCTGGGGATAGCCGAGTTTGGTATTGCCGAGTTCGGCTTGCCGAGACCGACCACCTGGGCCCGGCAGATTGGTCAATTTCATACACTCACCTCACTTACCTCACAGAAACACTCCACATTCATTACTTCTGCATACACACACATACACACACGTACTCGAGGTACTTACCTCGAGTACTTCACACACTTACCTCACACACCTCACTCACCTCACTTACCAAACTCGTAAAACACACACACAAGAACTCTCCAAACACAACCAATATACTTACCCTGCACACAGCTTAAATAAAAAACTTACCTCACACTTACCTCATCCTTTCTATATCCTAATCCACTCCTTGACACCCGGCGCCTTCATCCTGGGGTACCTGAAAACAAAAAATTGTAATTAGATTAAGTATTGACTGAAAAATTTTATAATTGACTGAATAAATATATTTGTGCTGTAGTATTTACGTGTTAGTATAAGGACAGGGTTTTTTGACCATATTTTTAGACTTATCACTATATAGTACTTTTTGGGCTAAATAGTTAGATATAATATATTCGCCTTTTGCGGAATCTATTATTTATTATTATTTTATTATTATAAATTGACGAATCTCTCCGGATATGTTCCGCACACCGAGTAAGAGTATGGATCAGCGGAGGAATATGAACCAGGAAACCAGCAGTGGCGACGAAGGGGACTTTCATTCTCCCAACATGCATAGCCCGACCACTCCTCGTTCAGATGTCCTCTTTAAAGACTTCAACACGGTAAAGAAGGGGGTAAGAAGCTATGATAACAAAATGACGCAGGATCGTACACCTAAGAAATCGACCGTGGGGCCTCCCTCCCCTCGACTAACCAAGAAGGTAAAAACGGCAGTCAGTACCGAGACCGCTGCAAGACCTTCAAGGAGCGTGACTAAGACTCGCTTGAGGTTTGAAGACAACCCAACAATATCTAAGTCACCAGAGTCGGACATAGTCCCGATACAAGACCTTACGACTCCGCCCAAGGTAAGCAAACATGAAAGTTATGAGATTAAAATGAAAGAATATATAGACAAATTTGAACAACACCTAAGTAACTCCCGGAACTTAAAAACTGAAATTAAGCAGGGAGTTAACGCGGCAGTAAAAGGGCTAGAGTTATTATGTAAGGAGCTTATCAAGGAAGTTAAGTTATATAAGGACAAGGACGGAGTCGAGAAGGGGAAGGGAAAAGGAAGTTATATACAAGAAAGTGATATAGGGGCCGAAGCCCAAATCGATGTGGAATTAGGACCAAGCAAAAATGGAACAGGAAAGGACGAATGGATCCGGAAGCTGGAGGAAAACACGTCCCTCATGAGGGAAAACAATAAGAAAATAAGTGACCTTCAGGGATTATCGATAAACACAGCGAGTTGCTAAGAGAGACAAGGGTCAGTTATGCGGGAGTAGCGTCGGGAAGGGAGAGCGTGAAGGCGCCATTGCGCCCGACCCTGCACTCCATAGTCATAACTGACAAAAACCAAGCAAAATCTGGAGATGAGGTGTTTGAAAGTGTCAGGACGACCTTAAACACCAAGGGAGAAGACTTTGAAATAGTAAGAGCAAGGAAAGGGAAGGATAAGAAAATAATTATTGGATGTAGAACGACTAGAGATAGGGAAAAAGTGAAAGCAAAGCTCAAAGAAAATGAACATCTAAACGTCGAGGAAATTAGAAATAAAAATCCCCTGATACAGGTCATAGGGGTCTTAAAGTCACATACAGATGAGGAGCTCACCAAAGCCCTGCGAAATCAAAATCGCAGGGTATTTGATGGACTCGAGGAAGAGGAGAAGGACATGGTCATCGTCTATAAGGTGAGAGGAAGAAACCCACATACCCAAAGAGTTATCCTCAGAGTCGCACCGCGGTTGTGGCAGAGAATGACTGAAACGGGGATGGTACGAGTAGACTTGCAGACTCTGCACGTGACGGATAGATCCCCGCTCGTACAATGCTCCCAATGCCTTGGCTATGGTCACGGAGGAAGGCACTGTACTGAACCACAGCCAAAGTGCGCCCACTGTGGCGATTCGCACAAAAAGTTTGAGTGTCCGAGCTATCGGGAAGGATTGCCGCCAACCTGCTGCAACTGTATAAAAGCCAAAAGACCGCAGGCTGAGCATAATGCTTTTGATAGCATATGCCCAATACGCAGTAGGTGGGAAGAAGTGGCGCGAGCCTCGGTGGCGTATTGCTAAGGGCACCTCGGGCGACCAAGAAGGCACTAAGGAGCGTAAGCCACACAAAGCTATGCAAATAAATCTGCAGAGGAAAGAGATCGCTACGGACGAATTGTTCCATTACGCAAGCGAGAAAGGTGTGGCTTTCGCTCTGCTCCAAGAGCCATATATAGGCAACAGGCGGGAGGTGAAGGACTACCGGGGAGCCAGAGTGTTCCAGAGCAAGAAAACGGAGACCTCAAAGGTAAAAGCGGCTATAGCCGTCTTTGACCAGAAGATCTTGGTCACTTGCTTGCCACAGTACACCACTGACAATCTAGTGGTGGTAAGCATGGGGAAAGGGCCTTGCTCTCTAGTGGTCGTTTCACTATACTTTGAACCGGACAAAGATCTTAAGTCCTACCTGGAGCAACTCAGTAAGATCGTAAAAGAAGTCGGGACCCGTAGACTGATAATAGGCGGGGACTTCAACGCTAAGAGCCAATGGTGGGGTAGCCCTAGAGAGGATGATCGCGGACAGGAGATATCAGGACTCTTTAGTGAACTGAACCTGCAGGTGCTCAACGAAGGGGACGCTCCTACCTTCGAAACAGTGCGTGGAGGCAACGTACTCCTGAGCCACATTGACATCACGGTTTGCTCATTGGATCTTCTCAACTTCGTTGACGAATGGGAGGTAGACAGAGGCGTAGTGAGCTCTGATCACAACTTAATTAAATTTAACATCCACACCAGTAAACTTGAGGGAGTTTGCATGTCTCGAACTACGAGAATTTTCAACACCCGTAAAGCCAAATGGGACCACTTTCGTCAGAAAGTGGACCATCTGATGCAAGAAAATGAACTTACCACTGAAGAAATGGAGAGACGGACTGACACGACGGACCTGGAACACAAAATTCACACTTTTAATAATATAATAGTAGAGGCATGCAAGCACAGCATCCCGTTAATCAAACAGAATAATAGAGTAAACTTACCTTGGTGGTCAGAAGAGCTCGCTGAGCTGAAGCGTGGTGTCGTCACGAAGAGGAGAAGAATCCGATGCGCTGCCCCAGCCTGTAGGAGAGTCGTTGTCGATGAATACCTGCAGGCAAAAGAACACTATGAAAATGAGATCAGGGCAGCTAAAACAAATAGCTGGAAGGAGTTCTGTGGGAAACAGGACCGCGAGGGTATGTGGGAAGGGATATACAGGGTCATCGGAAGAACCAGGAAGAGGGACAAGGAAGAGCCTTTAGTCGATAATGGACGATTGTTAGGAACCAAGGAGACAGCGGAACTCCTTGCAACTACTTTTTACCCGGAGGATAATGCTGAGGGGGAAAACACAGAACATGCGTGTATAAGAGAGGAAGCGGCACGACTGGATAGGATGGCTGTTAGCTCTGAAGGAGGCGAAGATCCGCCCTTCACAGCATTTGAGCTGAAAGAAGCCGCATGGATGTTCAAACCCAAGAAGGCACCCGGTGATGATGGCCTAACAGCAGACATATGCGCGCAAGTGATCTCGCACAAAACGGAGTTTTGCCTATCGCTGGTAAATAAGTGCCTAAAAACCGGATACTTCCCAAAGGTTTGGAAGAGAGCGACAGTGGTGGTTCTTCGCAAACCTGGAAGAGATGACTATACACATGTCAAATCTTATAGGCCCATCGGCCTTTTGCCAGTGATGGGCAAAATCCTTGAACGGCTGATCGTCAATCGACTAAAGTGGCACCTCGTACCTAGGCTGAGCACCCGCCAGTACGGATTCCTGCCCCAAAAAAGCACGGAGGACTCCCTCTATGATCTAGTGAACACCATACGCGATAAGCTGAAACAAAAGAAGATTATAACTATCGTTTCACTAGACATAGAGGGAGCGTTCGACAGCGCGTGGTGGCCCATGATAAGGGTCCGACTGGCGGAAGAAAACTGCCCGAAGAACATCCGGAAGATTTTGGGCAGTTATCTCGAGGATAGAAGTGTCACGCTTAGGTACCTTGGAGAAGAGGTGAAGAGAAATACCACTAAAGGCTGTGTACAAGGTTCCATTGGAGGACCAATCCTGTGGGACCTGCTATTGGATCCCCTCTTAAAACAGCTGGAGTTGCGCGGTGTACATGTGCAAGCGTTTGCGGACGATGTTGTTCTACTCTTCGACGGAGACTCCGGTTGCAGCATAGAGAGCAGAGCGAATGCGACGCTCTCCTATGTTCAGGCTTGGGGTGCACGTAATAAACTAAGATTCGCTCCCAATAAGACGAAAGCTGTTACTTTCACGCGCAAGCTTAAGTATGACACACCAAGACTGAGCATGGGAGGTGTCAGCATTGAGATGGCACCGGAGATGAAGATCCTGGGGCTGACCATTGATCGCGGATTAACTTTTAACACGCATGTGCAAAATGTGTGCACAAAAGCCGTTAAGTTCTACCAACAGCTTTCACGCGCCGCGAAGGTCACCTGGGGCCTTGATCCCGGTGTCATCCGGATAATGTATACAGCGGTGCTGGAGCCAGTGGTCCTGTACGCAGCGAGCGTCTGGGCGCCTTCGGCTACAAAGTTGGGAGTGCGCAAGCGACTAAACACCGTCCAACGCGGATTTGCACAGAAAATGTGTCGTGCGTATAAAACCGTCTCTCTAAACTCCGCAATGGCGCTGGCGGGTATACTCCCCCTTGATCTTCGCGTTAAGGAAGTTGCTTCCTTATACGAGGCCAAGAGGGGGGTATACCACCCAATGCTTGAGGATAGAGAGATGGAAACGCGAGTCGCTTACGCACAAACAACTCACCCGGCCTCGCGAGTCGAGCTACAGTTTACCTGCCTGATGGACCAGGAGCAGGTGAATGCGCAACGCAATACGGCGGTGCGCATTTTCACGGATGGTAGCTTAATCGACGGGCAAGTCGGAGCCTCATTATCCGTATGGAATAATGAGGCCGAGACTAAGTGCCGGAAGATTAAGCTAGCGTCCTACTGCACGGTGTATCAGGCAGAGATGCTGGCGATACGCGAGGCAACGGCTTTAGTCCGGAGACGCTCGGAAAGAAGCTTTGGCATCTACAGTGACTCCAGATCGGCATTGCAGGCGCTGTGCAATTGGAGCTCTGTAAATCCGCTTGCACACGAGATCAGGAACAACATACTTCAGTCCACCGCGCAAGGTAAGAAAATTGAGCTCTATTGGGTGAAAGCCCACGTCGACATACAGGAAAATGAGCGGGCGGACGAGTTGGCGAAAGCGGCAGCACTTTTTTTGAAGGTGAGGCCGCTTTACGACAAGTGTCCGGTTTCATTCGTTAAACGGCAGTTCCGCATGGGAACGGTTGACGAATGGAACCGGAGATACTGTCAAGAGTCAACTGCGTCCGTTACGAAAATCTTTTTCCCGGATGTCACGCGGGCTTACAAAATTATTAGGCAGGTTGGCCTCACCGGCCTGCACACTCAGCTCCTCACAGGGCACGGGGGATTCTCTGAGTACCTGAATCGTTTCGGGCACAAGGAGAGTCCCTCGTGTATCTGTGACGACGTGGAGATAGAGAGCATACCGCATCTAATCTTCTGGTGCCCTGTGTACTCTAAGGAAAGACAGGATATAGAGTCAAAGCTAGGCACAAAAGTTAGCTTCAAAAATATGAATGACCTTATGTCAAAGAGGAACTATGAGGACTTTCTAATATACTGCACTCAAATAGCCGCAAAAGTAATAAATAGGAATAAGTCTCGCGTGTAATATGTATTGTTACATATATTAATTAGAATATATAAGAATTAATGCATATAAATCACCGAGCAAAACCTAGCTTTAAGCATGTAGTATTTAAATAGTCCAGAATAAATAGAATATAAGATAGACGCAATAATGTTGATGTATTAAAAGTAATCTGTATAAGTCGAATATACAATGTATAAGACCCATTTTATAAATAAAGAAATACTTAAAAAAAGAAAAATAAAAAAAACAAAAAAGTGAACAGCCCGGAATATCTCGTTCATCCGGAGAGAGGAGAATAAAAAAAAAAAAAAAAAAAAAAAAAAAAAAAAAAACCTCGCACGCAATATTTTCGTTTGCTGTCAGTACATGGTAAATGTAGTTATTATACAATAGCTACTGGATATATAATCTAACAGGTGATTACGATGAAATGCAGGTGCTTGAGCTACTAAGCTATTACGAATTCAGTATTTCTCATTAATTTCTAAGTGAGAGAATGACTTACCACGATCCTATGTAGGTATGTTATGTAATTTATAAGAGTATCTAATATACAACTGCCACTATTGGAAGCGATCGCAATATCACACAGAACGTTACGTTACGTTGCTGGATTTAACTCTGAGAGCTTTGCGTTCTAGTGAGCCAAGTAGGATAAAGCTCAGGTCAATATACTACGGTGGCCATAATTAGATGTTTGATTAATACGTATTGTTATGGGTTTTAATTACAATGACCGTATTACCGTTTGCCCTCCAATCCGATGGACCGACGATCTGCGCAAGTTCGCCGGTGGGAGTTGGATGAGAACAGCGGAGTACCGGGGTATATAGCGCGAGCTTGAGGCCATCATCAGCCAAGCGTAGTTCAGCAGTGGACAACGGTTGATAGATTACGACCGTATTATTAAACAATTTACCTCTGTGATTATTATTTAAAAAAAAATTGAAATATATTATAATTTGTTTTAAGTTAAATATGTTGTTGAGAATGGTTTATGAGTTACACTACGTATCGTTGCTAACTAGTTTTATCAGCTTTTATTTTGAATTCCAATTCCTTAACTCAGCCTCAGTCAAATTGTAGCCCTTTAGCTAGTGCCAAAATATCGATGTTTCTAAAAGTTTGAAAGGTTTACTTCGTGCAGGAATAGGAAAATAATGGTAACTCCTGCGGCCGGGCAGTCTATCGTAAGAGCGACCAAACAACCCACTGACAGGTGGCAGGGCATTTGCTCAACTGGATGTCTATCAGCCCTGGTCTAGTATGCTGTATGCCTACATAGCGACTGTGTTCCGGAATCAGTGGCCAGGTTCCAATTTCTCCATCAAAGCCGGCAGCACATTGACAGCATCTCTGGTATTGCTAATGTCCATAGGCGACGGCAACCACTGTCCATCACAGTGGGCCGTCAACCTGCCTGGTGTGCTTTAGCAATAAAAAAAGGTGTCATTTCAATAATCAGCTTACGAAGACTGATTTTTTGGTGCAACAGCGGTGGCAAATCGGCATGCTGGGTATACGTGGTATCGAACACCTATATTCATATGAGTGTTAACTGATTAACTCATACACCACTTCCCGTACCAATACAACTGAGCAATACAAAACTGTCATACTTTGGTATCATATTTTTAATCTATGCCATCTCTATCCAAGACTGCCTGTATGTTTTTAACCAATACAATATTTTATGTCTAGTATGTTTATTCATATTTTGCTTCTGGACCGACTTTGAATTTTTTTTAATTTGTATTCAGTACAGCTTCACAATAGTTGAATATGATTTTAATTGTGATTGGATACTATATAATTGTGTACGTATTTTAAAAGGTAAAACTATAAATCTTCGAGCAAACAAAAAACCGACTTCGACAGTAACTAAAAAGCAAAAATAAATATTACCCACATTTTGAATTCGGTGCAAAGTTTTACCAATTTTTTAAAGTATAATAATAATAATTTTTATTTTTTACTTCGCACCGACTTCAAGATGTAGGAAATATTTATTTTTTGCTTTAAGTTATTCTTGAAGTCGGTTTTTTTTGCTGTTAATTTTTTTTTAATTAAATACAACTGCACAACAAAACATCACCTTTCAAGTCCTCGCCAAACACTCTTAATATTTATAAAATGCCCGACGTCGTCCTTTTAGTAACGGCTAAAAATAAAAATTAATTAGTTCGCAAAACAATTACCCGTGATGAGGGTAAAAAGGAGACAAAAATGTGTTGCAACGAAAAAAGCTTTTAACAATCACGTTAGCTTTAATCTCGGGTGTTATCATTTTGGACGTGTTGTTAATATTTTGGCAACTTCATACTTTATCATTAATATTTAAAGCTCACTAGGTATTTTAATTAGGTTTTAACACTGGCCCTTTTGTACAAAATGTGCCAAAAATATTTTGCTATATTTTAATTTAATTTGCTATAATAATCTAATCTGGGACAATATTTTACAAAAAGGTGTGTATGGGATATGAGGCTAATATTAATATTCTCATATTTATACTGTTTATGTAGTACTAAGTAAGAAGAAGGTGCCGATAGAACAACATGTAAGAGAATAATTGAATCATAATTGATTTATTTTCAAGACTGTGAAGAATAAACACACATAAAAACATATAAATAATCTTACAGTCAAGAATTTATTGAAGATGAAACCAACCAATATAACATCTAATATTAGTAAGTACTTATAATAAGAAATCCCAAATTTTCTACGTTGCTTACTGTACTTATTATTTGTTGATACATAAAATGCTTTATTTTTGTTTGTGTACACCATCTGGCATTAAGGCGATAAAAGGTAATTTATGAATATTAAAATATTCGCTGCCTCCGTACATCTTACCTGGTGCGCCTAAAAATCAAAAGATCTAGGTTTATTTGGTTAAAGTAGGTATAAACTTTTAATGGAAAAGTTTTCAGTTTCCAACGATACAGCTAGTCTGTACTGTTAAACTGTTTGAACTTTTTTTTCTATCGGTTCAAGAGTTGTAAGTTATTTATGTACCAGCTTTGTAGTAAACTGTTTCAGGTGTTTTAGACATGTCTCGAATTCCTATTATTTTCTGCAATTCGGTTTGGTTTTCAATTTAGACCGTATAAATTACAATAAAATATGTATAGTTTTCGACAACTAAAGAAAATGAGTCATTATTCTCACTCACTCTGAGTCAGAGTCCGTCTGTGTGTAACAGGAATTATCTAATTAACTAAGTACTAAGGTTAAATAGATATTTAGCAAACATATAAAATATTTGCAAGTATACGTAGGAATAATTTACAAAGATTTTTTTATATATTTTTCCTCATTTTAATTTTAGAGTTACGCTGGTGTTAGACGGTTCATTTCTATCATCCAATTTGGTTGAATCAACCAAAGTAAACCGTATAAACATAAAATTGAATCAGTCAATGTCATTGAATAATGTGTGTTCTTTCAGTTTCTTCAGCCTTTCAACAGTTGATGAATTTTGTTGACTTAATAATTCAGCATTATATTCAAAACTACATAAATACTGTACCTGAAGTTTAGCAGGCAAAACAGTGTGATTGTGAGCAGTCCATACCCAGTAAAAGTGAAAAAAATGTGATAATGCGTGGGAGGGATTCTAAATTCCTTGTATTCACATTTCATATATATTGTTATAATATAATTATTTAAGCTTTACAATATGAAATTTGTAGTATTAACAAAAAACTTCGAAACATTTCCAATATTGTTTAAATTATTAAATATAATTTATTCTGTCTCTCTGACGGTATTCACTAAATTTTATTTTCATGTTGGCAGACGCGATTGCTTTTTACTGTGTTTATTTTATTACATGTAAGACTTTTTTATTCCAAATAAATGTAAAAAAACTTTAAATAATAATATTTTCTATAATATCTTATATAAAATATAATCTAAAATTTCCAAACAATAATGTATATAAGTCTTGTCTTTCATAACAGTTTTAATTAAAATAGTTTATGAATGACTTCAATCCGCTATAGATTGTGCCAATTTGCTAAGTTTGTTGTACTGTAAAACTGTTAGAGGGATAGCGAGGTGTTCTAAAAATGTTTATCCAATGTGTACAGAGTGGTTATATAAAAAGCAAGTCGTAAGGTTCTATTATTATAAGTATAGTGACCAGTTGCTGATCTTTTATTACCATAAACTCTTCTGAGTTGTTACAATAATCACTTCTTTTTAAAACAACCCAATACTTTTTCATCCCTCAAATTGCTTTGGATTAAACCCATCTTTATTTGCGTCGTCTATAAAATATCCGCGGGCCTTCTCTCATTCTTTAATAAAAAAGAATAGAAAGTTCGGTCCCTTGTTTATTTGTTGTAAAAGTAAACATAATTCTAAAGGAAGCCTTTTAATTACTTTCGGCAGCTACATCCGAAGTTGCGAAAAGGATATTAAACAAGGCGTCTACTTAGAAGAATTTGATGTCGAAGCTCTTTTAAGGTCTGTTTTGGCTAACAAATTGCATAGTAATGATTATTTTAGAAGTTATTTAATTTATTTATGAAAATTAAATGTCATATGTTGAAACATATATTATATATTGATGAAAATAGAATTTAACGAAACTCATTCTATTTCAAATAGGAAGGTATGGAAGAACTGACATAAATTGAAATAGAAACATCATGATTATTAAAAAATACTAGAATAGATTTATATGATTAAGGGCCAATTTTTCAATGACCAGATAAAAATCGAAATGTGTGCTGGGACACAGTTTTACGGGTGGGTTGTTAATGTACTTATCTAATTTGAAAACCTGCCCGTAAAATTTTAAAAATGTTGTTGCGATTTGTTACCCACCTGTCCGTTGAAGTTTCACTTTTACTATGTATCCCGGTTCACATTTCGATTTTTTGCAGGTTTACTGTAAATTATTATTTGAAACATTTTAATGAATGCATTTTTTATTTTAAACATATTTTATTTTATCAAACAAAAAAAACTGAATTAGATCCGGAACCAAAAAACATCCATAGTCTACTCTAAAATTATGATACTCACCACGCGATATACCTTCTACCCGTTCAACGCGGTCCTAACGCTTGTTCGTGACAAAACAGTCCTAATACTCCCCGTCTATATAGTTTCCAATTAGTTTTGTGATCTACGTATAGTTCTTAGGTCACCATTTTTTTATAACTACGATACCCGGAAGGCTAGCAACCACTCGTTGTCTGTAGCAGGCACCAGCTGTCTTATAAGCTGACGAGTTAATCAGGTACACATATGCACATGCCGTGCGATGTAACTTTTTTATTATTATAATAAGTATAATCAATTTTAATGAAATTAAAAATGTTGTCAACAGCAAAAAGAGAAATGTAGGTACCTGAGCTGTAAGTTTGTATAAATTATTCTCTAAATTTGCGGTTTAAAGTAGTTCATGTAACTTTGCTTTTATAAGAATCGCTTTTACCCCGTTAGCGTAGTTCGTGACGTAAATCATTTTGCATCGGATTTATACCTATTCTTCTGAACCCGACAAAATATATAATTTGTCGAATCGGACACGATTCGACAAATTATATATTTTGTCGAATCGTGTCCGATTCGACAAGCGACGGCTTTAAATTAAAAGTATCAATCAAAGGGTGAACAAGGTGAAAGCGGATCGAGAGCGAGACGGAGGCGTTGTAATTCTTGTACTTGTTAGAAAGGAAATATATGCATATTATATAATATGCATACATTTCTATTTTCTATATAAACTCCGCTCCCGTCTAATTTACCGCTGCCGCATTTGTAGAACACGTGGCCTAAGGTTTGTAACATGTAAAATATACCTAACAAACAGACAATTTTATTCGACAGACTTTTATAGTCTCTCATATTCTTACTTATTTAGAAGGTAAAATCCAAACCAACATCATACTTACATACGTAATCATGGCAATAAATGTTGTATTCTGACGATTAAGTTTCAAAAGTTTTGTCTAGTTAAATCTCTGCACTTTCTAGATACCATACATGCGTAGCTGTAGTATGACAGTGTGCTACATCGTGGCACTAACGAAGCAGCATTTTGTGGGACACTTCTGTACAAGGGACTGACATTATCCCTGCCCGGGCCGTGGCATTTCCTCCGAAATGTCACACTGGAAACATGCAAGAATTATTTAGGTGTTTTTAGGTACCGGCTATGAGAAAAATATTTTACGAGGAAATAACCTGTTCCTAACTAGTTGTATGAAGTGAATGAATTGAATTCGGACATAAAGTAGACCTATTTATATGTATTTTAAATATTTCCTATTAATTAGTTAATTCATTATCAAAGATGTATGTACCTATATGGTTTTTGATTTTATAACACGAAATAAGTAATTTCATTCAGTTATTTATGTGCTGTGTACTAAGAAATCAGAAAATAATATTTTATTCATGACAATGTTAGACGTCAATTTCAGTATAATAGTGGTCTCAATCAGTATCACAGCATAAGTCTTAAACTCTACATGACCATTTTTTTTTTGAGGCGAGGGAAAAAGCTCTACCGATTTACGCACAGACTGGATCGTTGCCAGGAAACGACACACGTCGGTCGGGGGAGGCATCACTGCCGCAATAGTATGCTCTTGACAGTGATCCGCACGCGATCGACTCAGCTAGTGTGGAAAGACTCAGAGGAAGCTGCACGGGCAAGCAACCCCAATGCCCACTAAAAACTTCCTCCTCCCTGTCGACCTCGAGATTTAGAGCATAGTTACACCCAGCCGATCCAGCGCAATAAAGTGCATGGAGTGTGCCCTGGGAGAACATACCCCACTTCGTTAGACGGGGGTCGATGGTCCCTTGCTTTCCTAGCTAGCTAAGGGCCCCCCATAACGGAACTTAACCTCCATGACCACTACAACAGGTGCGCTCGACTAACCAGTTCCTGGCCGTATATTAAATGAATTGACGTATGGTGAGTACGGTATTCTTTTGGGTAGTTAAGATGTACCAACAATCTAATAACATGTGTCATTCTGCCCGATTTCCCATGATTATTTTTCAGATGTTTCATATAATTCCTATGCAGTGAAATGCACGTCGCATATTAGAGCAAATATTTGGTAATAGTGCAAATAGATAAGGAAATAATTTCTCTTTCAGTTATTGTACAAGTAAAATTTAAACAGATTCCATGCAGTAGTTATTGAGGTTCAACATATTTTCGAATAACTGCTTCTTAGAGTCAATCGCCAAATCACAGAGCAGTAGACGTTGTTCACTTCTACGAAAATTTTAACTATTCGTGAACGCACTCGTTTTTTTATGTAGATGGGCGTTAAATCAACACTGGTGAACGTTTTAAACGAATTACCCAGCGACATGACTACAGCGAGCTTTAAAAATTGTCGCTGAATATTTTGGCGCTTGATTGGAAATTGATTTCCGTCTAACGAAGCCGCAAGCAATAATAATTATTTTTGTTATTCAACGTTTATTTTGCTTTCCAAAGTTTATTACCGAATCCTTATAAAATCGTACAAAATCAAATCTATATCATTAAGAAAAATGTGTCATGTAAACATGTTTATGATGCGCTAGACTGCGTAATAACATGGGTAATGATAAAAATATTTACACAAAAACACGTCTGCGACATATGTTTAATTTTTTAATTATGCGGCAGGCGTGTTTGTTATTATAGAGTTACCATATTATGCAGTTATGCCGTTGACATGGGGGCGTAACTTTTTCCACGCGCGCTCACCTCTCCTCCCATGGAGCGCGTTACAGACCACCCTAGGCAATGAGAGCTTGAAGATGTCGGACAAAAGTAATTCTCTGGTAGTAGATGAGGCCTATAGATACCAACTGCTAGGCCCAGCGGAGAGGCTATGCCATAAACTCTAATAGCTGAAGGGCGAAATACTGTAAAAAAGGGAGAGGACAGTCTATCCGAGCAATCTACATGGGTAATCTACAACGCACAGTCTGCAGCAGGCAGTCTGAAGCAGTCTTAGACAAGGCGCGCATATATTGTGGTCAGTGCTGTATTTTTGGAGGGCAAATTTTACTTGACACCTGACAGGCGTGGATGAAAGTCGTGGAGTGGTCCTGATATTTTTGTGTATTACTGTGATATACTTAATTTATAAGATTTAAATTGTATTTAAACTTTGATTAATGTTTAAGATTATTATTGTGTTACTCTTGGTCCAGGTATTTGTCCTCATGAGCTTATAAAATACATTTTTACGTATTTAGTATTTGTGAATATGGTGGACAGATATAATAATTTTATAAGGGTTTTTACGAAATGGCTATGGAAACATAAAAGCGTATTTATGATAATGCTGCTTTTACCGAACTTCTTATACCTCTTAAATCCATCTGGAAGAATACCCTATTAACGATAAGATCATATATTTTGATTGTCAATTTTGTTAAATGTAGACTGATTTTTAAAACAATTTTTATAACTGTAGTGATAGCAAGAGACCAGACGGAATATGGTTGGCACCATGGAAGATGGGACGCCCTTTAGTAAGGGGTACAACTTGTGTTGATGCTTTGGCGGCTTCCCATCTCCTAGACACATCCGTGACAGCCGGGGCTGCTGCTGCATACTAGAAAGCCCTGAAAAGTGCTAATATGTCTCTATTGATAATGGTTACATATTTGTGGCTTTCGGGATTGAAACCCTAGGGCCGTGGGGGCCTGGAGCTCATCACCTCAATGACCTCTACTGTGTCTTATTGAGGTCTCGCGTAACCAAGAGGCTGGCTTGCACCTATGACAACGTATCAGCGTTGCCATCCAACGTGGAAATGCGGCCAGCGTTTTGGGCGTGCTCGCCTCTGACAGCCGTTGAGAGTCTATCTTTTGCATATTTACAGATTTAAATTGTACATAGTATAGTTTAATTTTAGTTTGTATTAATTTAGAATTTAGTTCATTTTGAATTGTATTTATCACAACAGTGAGCTTTGCTGTTTTTTAAAAATAGTATCGTATGTTGTGTTTTCATACTATAATTTTTGAAATTCATTTATATAAATCGATTATGGTAATCGACAACTAACTTTATTTGTGACCTTATATTTGAGATTTTATTTCTTCCAGATAGAATTTAGTGCTGATGTTTTCCAGTTAGTCATAAAAGTTCTTTTAAGGCACATCTCAACTCATTACATTCCTTTGCTTAACAGTCCCCGTCTCCATTGTCTTAATAAAACTTTTTCACTATAACGTAGTCGATCAATTAGTTTTATGTATCATTTTGTACAGTAAAAAATAATATTAAGAACAACAATTATTTTAAGACAAACAAGTACAAAAATTTCATCTCTTATAAAAGACCGTCAGGACTCAGACAAAACGCTTATACTAATTTTGCGTTGTTTGTCTATAACCATTATAGGGGTCTCTTTTCATTACCGGCCCTTGTTTGCCTATTCTTTCCCTCCAACTTAAGGGTCATGTGTATGGAAAGGCGTTGGCACAGTATTTAACAAGGTGCCGGGTCAGTGGATAACCACGATAAACAACATTTACGATGTTGAAATTGCTCCAATATCAGCTTCCTTAGTGAAATGCTGTAAGGTCAATATCGTACCAAAGATATTCGCCTGAAGCGGTTTTATGGCAATGAGCCCCGATATTGCACCCAGGGAATATTAGCGCCTTCTAGACGTGATCCCTTAGGTAAACGCGTTCTTAGGAAAGGAGTTGCCAGGATGTGAAACTGTGTCATATTTGATTAAATTGGCACTATAAGTTTTTAGTACCTGTATCATTCATTATTACGACGGTAATGATATTTTTCTTTCTCTTTATTATATTTTTGTCTTATTGAGTATGCACTGTTTGCCATAAGATTATTAATTCTTTGAAAGTAATTGAATAAGATATCTCTGTATTTAATTTTTAAAAACATAGAGACATGTGAAGAAAATATTTTTTTAGCTAGATGTGTTGTTGGAGAGTTTCTTACCGCTTCGTCTACTGAAACAGTAGCGAAGCGGTATACATAGAATAGGAAGTAAATTTAAAATTCAATTTATATGCATGACCTTCAAAGAAATGTTCTATGGTGGAATTTATTTTGAATAAAATCTTTTCAATTTGAATTTATCAGATAGATAGTATTTGTAATGTTCACCTAAAGAAAAATTTACTGAAAACTCGACTCAAAGGAAGTTTTTAAATCGTCTGTACCTATTTAATTATTACATATGAATGAAAGAAAACATTTACTAAAATAATAATGACACATCGTCAGCAGATTGTAATCTATACGTATGCAAATTGCAAACAAAGCATGTTAAGTTAGTATTATAAATACATACAGCAGACACTTCTAAGGCTGGTTCTACTAACATCTAAGAAAAAATAAATATGAAATTTAAATTACGAAATTTGTCCTATCAAGAATCGAAACAGGAACTCCTGAGCTATACTCAACTAAGCAGATCGATCGCTATGCTTATACCACTAAATAACTGACCACTATATTTCATGCAAAATTGAGGTGACATTTAAAAATTAATTATTATAGCATTTCATTAAAAAACAATTCATTGAAAATAACTATAATGATAAGCAATGTTAGCGGGGATTTATTCAGCAAAATACATAGAGATGTTTAATTCGCCGTCCAAACAAAGAATATCGATCTACATAAATAAAATATAATTAACTAGAAATTATGATTATCGCACAAAAACTAGTCACCTTAGAGAGCTACTACGACCTGTGCATCCGACTTAAATCGAAGTGTGAATGATCTGTCGTAACTACACCCTTTCGGTTTTATATCCGATTACTTAACACAAATAGCCGCATCTATTACAATAATAGGTGGCATTACTTGGAAAAATATTATTTATAATATATATCAAAAACCTTTATGAAAATGTGAACTATTGTGGTGCTCGAGAAGACAATATAAATTGTTTTACTGATTTACTCTAAAAACAACATCTTTGTGACGTTGATTTCATTCACTTTGATGATAGTGCTACAAATTTATACTATTAACATTACTGCTTCACATGATTTTGTTTATAAATTCCGGACACGCCAGAATTATCTCAAGAAATAAAATTTATACGAACAAGAACTCACAAATTTTATTATCACAGCTTCATAATCCGTAGGTTCACTTTAAACCTACATTTTGACAAAACTATTCAATGATTTCGTTAGTGAAGATTCCTAAATAACCCTTGTAACCGTCCTTTTTCTATCTTTTGCCTATAATCGCTACTATTTCCAAGCTATAACAACTTTCACGCTATTTCAAACACTTTCTTTTATGTATAATGGATCTGCTTGAAGTTGTACTCCAACTTTGTCTGTTAGTAAATTTTATACTTATTCCGAAGTGAAATACATAAATGAATTGTTGAGAAAAGTATCGATGTTATAGACTCAATATGTCATTCAAGCAAATACTAGTAGTATACTTCATATAAAGGTTACAAACAGCATTTATGTAAAATTATTTTTATACGAGTAAACGGTGGGTCTCTTCTAAAAAGCTAATCATAAATCAAAGTTAGAAGTATTTTATTAAATACTTGAAATAATTATTTGATTAAGAAAAAAATAATCGTCAGACAAATACACATATCGTGCCTTTACCATTATTTTATTGTAAACGACATTTGAACCTAAAGGTATTTTAAACTATTATTTTGGTTTAAATCATTTAATTTTTGGTTCAAGAGTGTTAGTAATTAAAATTGAAAATCTTAAGACAAAATAATAGTTTCAAATACCTTTTACAAGAAAACAATATTTAGATTACAAATGTCGCTTACGATAAAATGGCGGTAATAGCTCGATATTGTATATCCTTAAATTAAGCAAGGTTCCCTTGTGTGTGTCCGATCCCAAACACCCAGACCATAGTAAATAGTAATATTTTATCAAATGCATCTAGCAGTGACTTTTTATTAGTAGCTTGTTGAACAACAACAAGCTTTGTGATGTCAGGAGCCTTAAGAACAGACGAGCGTGCATGACAAGAGCTATGAATGTCAAAGAAGCAAGTGAGGTGTGTAAGAATAAGCCTGTATGGCGCTCTGTTGTTCGTGCCTACCCCGCAAGGGACCTGGCGTGAAGTTATGTATGTATTTATGTTGTTGAACAACGAGTTACTAATAAAAAGCCACTGCTGCCGACAAAAATAAAATCTAGCAGCTGACTTTTTCAAGCTGGAAGATTTTTACAGAATTTTCCTTAATTTGCATAAAGCTAAAAATATAAAAACAAATACCAGTTTACTTCCATATAAATACAATTTTGCATTTTGATTAAGTATTTATACTCAGATCCTACAAATAAAAAAAAAAAAAATACTATGTTTTCTATTTAATTTATGAAATATACAAATTTTATCGCTGGCTACGTAGGGCCAAGAAACGCTAGCTGGACGTCGTGAAGTATGACATGTAACTAATAGTCTCAAAGCGAGGGAAAAGAAAAAGTAGGTAAGCGGACCTTGGACTTCGAAGCAACACTCCGAACGCATCCAAGATTTAAAAGCCGGATTATTATAATGATAAATACATATACCATCAGCGTCAGTGCAGGACCTACATTTTACATAACTACATTTTTTGGCGACATTATTTTTTTAGTCAAATTATTATCCAGTTTTACTATATGTAATAATTTGGTCGAACATATAATTATAAAAAAGACAACACAGACAATGTACAAATTTTCGCTCATTTCGTATCATAATTATACTCTAAATTTCAACAAATACCAAAAGAAAAGCGAGTTAATTAGGAATCTTACTTTGTTTCAGTATCTTTTCCACAAAATTCTTTAAAGAGTACGTAATTGGCTAGAAAACATAATGTATAAAATAACTTTCTTTAATTTGACCCAAGGGGACTTTCAAAGGGTTCTTAGTTCAAGGTAAAAGCGCAGCCTATGTATATTATTAATTAAATTAGCTTATCTTTGCCAAGCACGCTCCTCCGGATTTCTTTTCATTACAGAATCTTGTAACTTTATCTTTTACCCAAAAGTAATTTAAAGAGGTTAATTTTACTTCTTTATGACAGATGTAAATAAAAATACGTAATAGTGTCATTTAGGTGCAGTTAAACAGCTGTCAATTAATCATTTTGTAAAAGTAAATAAATTCATAAAAATGCTTTTGAATAAGTTGCGATCGTTCACAAGGTTGTTTCCAAATGTAAGGAGGGTAATTACACTTTTCTTAATTTGTATTATATTATAAACAGTGTCGTAGATAGACGCTGGTGGTTAGTAGGGCGGCTTTCAGGGTCGCAATTACCAAATGGGGCACTCACAGACTTTCAGATTGCGAGGTGTTATTTTTATTCATACCAACTAGGTCTTAGAGTGTAATTTTGGGTGCGATATAGATATACGGCACATTTATTTATTATTTGAAATATAAAATCAACTTTGGGTGGTTATAAAAAAACCTGTGCGTCTCGTGACGCCCGACAGAAGTGATAACTTGTACGAGAGAAAGGGAAGCCAGACTGGCACCGTAACGCGTTATGTTACGAAGCGGTTTATCCTCCCATAAGAAGTTATCACTTCAAAAAAATAACCACGAAGGCTAAGGCGGGTGCGAAGCGAAGCGGAGTATCTTCTAACCTATATTAAAAAAGTACGGATCTGTTCACAATATATAAATGAGCGGTATAAATATACCCCACCCTTTAATTTTTTCCCTGGGCGTTTAAATCACCTTTACTACTTGGATCTAAATTATTCTTCTATATAAACGAACCTTAACCACATAGTTCATTTTTATTATTCAAAAATTCAGTCAAAATGTAAAAACAACTCATATTCGAGTTTCAGTAATTACACATATACAATAGAATTTTATATATTAAATGATCTATAAATTGCATATCTAATATATTAATTTTATCGAGATTAAATAGTAATCTCAAAGAGAGTTGTTATATTTATTACAATATTTCAAATGTAATCTATTTTTAAAAACTATAGGTTCAAAAGTAGCATTGCGTACACGCAATACTTAGAAGTATATTTTGTCTTAAGCGTCTTTTTGCAGGATAAAAATTATTTTATGTACACCGCTATTATTCTATATTCTATATTCCACAGAAAATATCGTGGTATTCGTAAACTTTTAATTTCAACAAGAAGGAACGAATAATAATCTTAATAAGCTCATTTTCACAATTAGATTGTAGTATAAATGGATGGGATGGAATGGCAACAGAATAAATTCTCAGTTTATTTTAAATTTTAACTTCGTAAAATGGATAGTCACCTAAAGAACCGTCGTTGGGACCAGCAAGATCGAACAGCCCAGATCTATTTATAAACGCACTCAAATGTGCCTTATCACTCTTGGTTGAAAATTCACTTGATTAAATTGATGTTTCATAAGAAACTTGCCCATTGTTCAGTCTGGTAGCTTTGATCTTGGTTGTTAAAGAGCCCTTTATAATTCACTGAAATAGATAAAGCAATACCAATTACAGTCAATGGTTACACTTTATTATATTCATATCTTCTATATATATATATATATGATTGAAATCCGCGTAAATAGTGACTCATAAGATCGATTGTTTATATATACTACTACTACATACTATTCTAGCCGTGCCCGCGGTTTCACTCGCGTAGTGATGGAAACACTCATTATATTTTGGATAATTGACACTATATCTTTATAAATTATAACGTATGTGTAATTCTGATGTGTAAGCTATATTGTTGGAAAGTTTAATCAACATCCATTCAGTAGTTTTTGCGTGAAAGAGTAACAAATATACATCCATTCTTACAAACTTTCGCGTTTATAATATTTATAGAGATATAGAGATTCTAAGTGATTTTAAGTCAGAACTTATATTTTTCAGATACTAGGTATGCGTAATATTTCATCGTCAATGACACTTGGCAGCGAAGAGCTGAACGTTCATAGAGACAGCGAAGA
The DNA here is from genome assembly GCA_012273795.1 of Dendrolimus punctatus. Lineage (NCBI taxonomy): Eukaryota > Metazoa > Arthropoda > Insecta > Lepidoptera > Lasiocampidae > Dendrolimus > Dendrolimus punctatus. Next base: position 10,799,536 of record CM022528.1, read on the forward strand.
TAATAATGAGAAAACCCCATTTGAATTCACCGAAGCCAACATGAAGGTAAGATACAATTGTTTACATAATATCCTGGATTTCTAGACTTAGCTTGTTATTTATTTTCTTTAATAAATTTAGGTATAAACTCAGCTCGTTCTTGAAACCTGAAATATTAAACTCCTCGAAGTATTGTTTTGTACTATTGTAATGAAATTGTTAAAAAGACGTTTTGTATATACGTTTCTCGATATGGTTGTTTCAAAAATGTGTTTTCTATATTTCACTAGCTGACCCGAAAAACGTTTATCATATAAATTATTTTAAGTAATATTTTGGTAGTTAAATAAAAAATGAATGACTTAATGTCCTCTTCCCTACTCCGTGCTGTTTGGTGGGTGGGAAGTGACACCGGTAGATGCCTAGCGGGTATTACTAATCGATTGATAATTGATCAGTTATTGACTACTGAGAGTTGAAGATTATTACAGTACTAATTTCACTATTAAAAAATGGGGTTTGGTGGTAGAAAGGTGAAAATTAAGGGTTGTATGTATTTTTCCATGTCAATTTATAAAATAATAACAAAAAATAAGGCGGGCCACCCTTACCACTTAGGGGTTTAAAAATAGTTTACGACCTATCCTCAGACCTACAGAATATACAAAAATAATTTCATAAAAATCGGTCAAGTCATTTTGGAGAAGTTTGGTTACTAACATTGTGACACGAAAATAAAATAAGATTAAAATGATATCACGGTATAGCAGAGCGCAATAGTAACAAAACGAACAGCTAGTATTAAGCAAAGTGAAATACGCAAAGTGAGAATCTTTAATGGCGATAAGAATATACCTCAAAAGTACCACCATCCTTTTAAGGCACATTACGGTTAAAGTGTTTTTTTTATAGCTGGAGTACAGAAAACAGGCTGACGGCCACCAGATGGAAAGCGGTTACCGTCGCCTATGGACGTTTGCAACATCAGAGATGACACCAACGCGCTGCTGGCCTCGAAGAAAAGGTGTTATAGGCATACGACTCAAACCAAACATAGAATCATCATATATTATCATTTCACTTTGTTCTGAGTTCAATAATGTTTTCTAAATACGCGCCCTTGTCTAGCCTAGGCAATCGTAGTGTAGAATACGCCCGGTTAAACGACAACCCACGTAAGGTGACCGGTGGGAGCTGCGTGAGCACGGCAAAGAACTAGGTTATATGGCGTAAATTTAGGAGGGTCTTTGTCGAGAAATAGACAACGGTTGGCTGACGACGAACCCACGTGATCGAAATAAGATATAACTATTAACCGAAATCATTATTAATCGAAATTGTATTTTGTGCGATGAGGTGAGAGTTCCGATGATCCACTTCTCCCTACCCTCCTTTTTAGCTGGGGGAAATCCGATTGAGGATCATCAGCCGCGAGCAGGCGAAAAATCGTGGCCGGTGTGTGGGATACGCCATACGGGGTGGCATAGCCACTAAAACCTCTCGGTGTTCCGACTTTCGGTGGTCCATTGGCCTCATCCGTTGCCCGGACTATTTTTATCCCGTGGCATCTTCATACTCTTTACTACGTGGAGCGGTTTGTAATGCGCCCCGTGGGAGGAGCCGTGAGCGCGCGCGGCATACGGTGTATCCTCACCTTGACGACATAACGGTGAGTGAAAACCCTTTCCCCAGGGACCAAACCGCGCCGCACTTCTCCCTCGGCCAATTTAACCTCCCTTATTCCCTTCTATTCCAATCCCATGTCACATCTCTTTTATCCAATTGCTCCTTTTCTATCATAAAAACTGGTGACACGTTGACGTTAAATACATCTATAGGCAACGGTAACCACTTTCCATGAGCTAGGCTGTCTGCCTGTTTGCCACCTTGGCAATAAAAAATAACTAAAATAAAATAACCCAGTCGTCATTTAAATATATTATCACTGATTACTAGTCTGCTATTAAAGTCAATATGTATGGAGTTTTATAAGAGTAATTAATTAAATTGATTTCCTAGGCAACATCTAAGTGTTAATTAATGTTAACGCTGAGAGCATTAGTAATTGAAACTAAACCAGCACTGTAATGTTGTTTGCTCTCCGTCAAACCTATATAATCCGACTGAGACTTATGAGTTAATGTTTGCCTGAAATATGCTCCTTTATTTAGCATCTTCTTCGTAATTGAATCTATATTATTTATACAACCTTTAAACAATCTTACTAAGGAATGTCATTTTTATTAGTTTTACAGATGTAAATTTTATTAATTTATGATTAGAAGGTCAAATCATTATCGGTTGTATATTAGAGAGAGTAGAGCGAAACAGTAACAAAAATAAACAGCCAATGTTAAGCAAAGTGATCTTAATGATTTTTTTAAAATAAACAATCTTTTAAGAATATTACGAACGATCTTTGGCAGAGGAAAATATGGACAAGGATATTTTTTAATAAATACATTTACGATGAAATCTCTTATAACCTTTTTTTGTTATTTTGCCTGATTAAAATACATATATAAATATTACTTAAAATAATAATAAATGTAAAATACTTCATAGAATTCTAAATACTATTGAGCTGTATGTGTTTGTTGTGTTGATTCTGTTTAAAAAGTTGAAAGCGACTACTTTTTGTACAGCAATCATTTAATTTTATAGAATGCAATAAATTATAGTATACAATCGATGCACCCTTTATCGAGTTTGAATTGAAAATAATGTATGAAATTCGTGTTTAAATGTTTCCGTACAATAAAACATAGAGGAAAACATTAACACATGTGAATAATTAAGCTTATTTTTATAACTTTTACTCTATTATTCGACAAAGGCAAATTATCAATTGGGTGTTTGACACATATTACAATAAATTCTAAAATAGTATTCACATTAAAAAGCAAGCGTCAAAATACCTTGTTATCATCTTATTTTCAAAGTTTATTTATTACTAGCTGTCCCGGCAGACGACGTCCTGCCCGGTAAAAAAAAAAAAAAATTAGGGGTGGACTACCCCTAACATTTAGGGGGATGAAAAATAGATGTTGGCCGATTCTCAGACCTACCCAATGTGCACACAAAATTGCAAATGCAAATATAAGTCATTTTAATTACAGTTCAAACAATAATTAATACGCTATTTGACTCGTCAGAATTGGGACGTCATAAGCTAGTATACTCTTTCAAAATCAAGGAGGCTATGACGTTTGTGCGATGATAAAAATTGTCTTAGTGATTTGACTGTCAAATACCCGACTGCACTAATAAATTCAGTAATAATAGTAATGTGATATATATATATATATATATATATATATATATATATATATACGGCTAATACCCAAAGTGCGGCTACACCTAGTTCTAGCCGGCTAAAACTAGGTGTAGCCGCACTTCGGTTTTTAAACCTAGGTGTAAAAGATTTGTATGAAACTAATCACGTATAGATTGGAAATAAGTTTTTTACGAAGTTCTTCCAATCCATACAAGAGCAGTACGCAAATACTGTCAGTACACATAGGGACTAATCGTATATGTTTCGGAAAAAATATTTTTGGGTGGTTATAAAAAAAATAACAACGAAGCCTAAGGCGGGTGCTCCGCTTCGCTTCGCACCCGCCTTAGCCTTCTAACCTATATTAAAAATGAAAACATGTCACTACAGACCAACAGACTCCACGTAGGATTGCCTACATCTAGTTGTAGCCAGCATAAAGAAGGCTATACCTAGTTTTAACCAAATGAACTCGGCTACACCTAATATTAGCCGTGAACAAATCTTTTACACCTAGGTTTAAAAACCGAAGTGCAGCTACACCTAGTTTTAGCCGGCTAGAACTAGGTGTAGCCGCACTTCGGGTATTAGCCGTGACATATATATTTATAATATGAAAGTATCAGGTATTTCATATTTAAAACCTCGGGCAATTGCTTCATATTCAAGATCATAATGAATAAATCGAGGTAACATCTAAGCAGTAATTTTTATAATCCTGGCCGTACCCGAAATGCGTTGCAAATTTCTACATAAAAAGTTAATAATATTAGAATCTGTAATAGTTTTTGTATTGTACTAGTTTTTAGTACAATAATTAACACGCTCGATACTCAAATTTATGTATCTCTTTTATTGGATTAACTTAATTTTTTTAAATGTATTTAGTAAGCAATAATTATTTCATGAATGAAATCGCTTATATCCTATGAGATATGGATTTATAACATTAGGAAAGAGAGCGAATTCAGTATATTTCATATCCCTGTATGTAGATGGAATGGTTTCAGTAGGATTATAGATTTAAGATACACGTAAGTGCAATCTCATTGCAAGCTCTATTACCTCTTTTTGAACAAGGGAAATCCGTTTGAGGACTATCCATAACGGGAGAAACAAAATGAATAGGACCTCTATTTCATTTATTGTAGAAGACATAAAGAACACGGATATAAAAGTGAAAACTATTTATGATTTTCCTATCTTATATTTTTAGGTGAGTAAACAAGGACTGTGATTTGTTCCCCACGTATATAAACCTAACAACGTATGTACCTGAATTTCTCGAAGAGCTTCGACTTAGCTATCTCTATTCCACGAATCCTTTTGTAGAGTTGTTGTCGTTCTTGCTCGAATGGGTTTTGAGTTTGGTTTATTTTGACAATGTCATAATATTCATGGGTACTTATAATGTTCTTATAAGTACTTATAATGTACTTATAGATACTACCTTAAAATGATATATTATTTGGGTTATACAGATCTGCTTACAAATCGTCAATTATGACCTTTTCAGATGCTAGTCGAAGATTATACACAATACATCTGCCAGGTGGTAGGGCATTTACCCGACTGGATGGCTACCATCCCTGGTTTAAAGTATGTCGCCATAACAACCTTAAGTTGTGTTCCGGCATTAGTCACCAGGTTCCAGTCTCCCTTAAGGGAGCAGCAGCACATTTGTAACACCTTTGGTATTGCAAATGTCCATAGGCGATGGTAACCCCTGTCTTTCAAATGGGCCGTCTGCCTATCTGTTGAACTCCTGCAATAAGAAAAAACTTACAGGGTGACTAATTATTACTTTTGAACAATTTGTATTTTGCATTGTAGGTACTTTAGTAGGATTCTTCATCAAAAAGGAATCAATTGATATCTGTATCACGCATAGTTTAGTATAGAGAAGGATGAGAACTAAGTGAATTTTCTTTAAATCCTCGTGAGACGTTAAATATAATATGTAATGGTAGTAAAGAAATGGAATTTATTTTTATCTAATATATAAAATTCTCGTGTCACAGTTTTCGTTGCCATACTCCTCCGAAACGACTCGACCGATTCTCATGAAATTTTGTGTGCACATTGGGTAGGTCTGAAAATCGGCCAACATCTATTTTTCATCCCCCTAAATGTTAGGGGTAGTCCACCCCTAAATTTATTTATTTATTTTTTAGACAAAATTTTTACTTTCTATTTTTTTATGATACAACATACAAAAATACATACAATCCTCAATTTTCAACCCTCTACGGCCAACCCCTATTTTTTACCGGGCAGGACGACGTCTGCCGGGACAGCTAGTCTAGTATAAAAGCACCTATAGTGTTTAAGCACTTATATTTATTTATCGTTTGAGTTTATTCAATAACATATATAACATGAACGTTAGGTCAGTATAACTGCCGTAAATAGTCGGCCACGATTTGAATACAGTTAAGCTACTATAACCATTTATCTCTCGCATATGTTATATCTATAGCAGCAAGCGGAAAAGAAATGGGTAACGCGGGAATCAAATGAAATGTTAAATAACTTATTTCTAAAACTATTTTTAATTATAATATTTTGTTTTTAATATATTATCTTAAACATCTTAAAATCGGTGCTTAGTAATTTTCAAAATATAGTAATTTTTATGTTTTACTTTGCACCGACTTCAAGATGTTTTAGATAATATATATTAAAAATATGTTATTATAATTAAAAATAGCTTTAGAAATAAGTTATTTCTTACTTTTTAGTGTTTTGCTATGGGTAGGCATACGAAACGCGCCGCGGGTCTTAAAAAATATAAGTCCCAAGAAACGGGGAAAAAAATGATCGTAAAATGAAAACTACTGAGCCACACTTGGTTAAACTTTTTGAAGACCAAATGGCAACTATTCCGTATCAAACTAAAGAAGAATCGCGTACATTGGATACTAAATCTCAGCGTAATCGGTGTACATATGGAAGGGAAGGGAATTATTTTTCATAAAAAAAATTATAAAATGAAAACTACCAAGCCAAAGCATGTTAAACTTTTGGGGACCAAATGGCAACTATAACGCATCGAAATAAAAAAGAATCACGTAAATCGGATCACAAATCTCGGAGTAATCGGTGTACATAGATAAAAAAAAACATACCGGCCAAGCTGAGAACCTCCTCCTTTTGGAAGTCTGTTAAATATGCTGCGTTCACATACTTGCGCTGCTCAAATGTCTCTGGCTAGTAGCCATGGGCAAGGGTATAATGCAAACGAGACATTAGGTAGTGATTTAATTATTGTGAACTTTTAATAATAAAAAGTTCACAAACTTTTGGTCCTTACTCATTTTTCGATCTCACTGTTGACGATAGAATGTCACGTTATATCCGTTACACTCACATCAATTGCTTTAGGAGCTTCTTTTAAAATGTATCCTGTGTTACCGCAGAGCGCCATCCTTATTGACAATCATCTTTTTAACACAGATGACAAAAAAACTTCTTATACTTCATCCACCCTTCCTGTCTAAAGGTCGATACTGCCATATTGAAAAAAAGTATTTATAACTTAACCAAATAATGCTTTTTATTTTTCGTAACTATCAGTAATTCAGTCAATGGTGTCTTTGTTATACATGAAATTAAAATTGAAGTTGTTTTGTTTTTAGAGGATAGCAGCATTGATCCAGAATTATCCAGAAGGGGCTCAACGCTCTGTACTTGGGGCTGCATTGGATATAGTCCAGAGGCAAATAGGCTGGATTCCTATATCAGCTATGCATAAAGTTGCTGAAATCTTGAACGTACCCAGGATTAGAGTATACGAGTGGGCTACGTTTTATACCATGCCTAAAAGGTATTTATTTATGTTGTTATAAAAATCCGAGTATTATTTTTTCTAATCGATGACTACGGCCAAACTGACTAAATCTAACATCAAGTTTTATTTGCTATTTCTTATTTGATATTCCTTCTTTACCGTATTGTTCATGATATTTTTGATTTGTCCCAAAAATACATTGATTCCGGCGGTATGTTGATTCGGGTGAAGCTATTTAGTAAGTCATTATATCTTATAATATATAATCCATTTAGACAAGAGATAACCCTAGAATTTCTAATACTAGAAGTCTTTTTCAAATATGAACCTATCTCTTATTCTCTGAACAAAAGGCATTTCATGTTTTATTTTAGTTAAGAGTGTTTAATGCAACAGAAAGATGAACTCGTTGGCCTGTAAAGATATTGAGAGTACTTTTTGACAGTCATAAGTTATTGGGAGGAGTACTCTTGAATGAAACTTGAATGCGTAACCATAAAAATAATTTGTAGATCAAGAAGAACTTTGTGATTTTACACAAAGTTCTTATAGTAAAAATATTAGTGTAACAGACAACAGTTGAAATCCAATAATTTCTCGAATTCATTTCAGACACTTCAAAGGTAAATTCCACATCAAAGTTTGCATAACAACACCGTGTATGATTCGTGGATCTGATATTATCCTTGCAGCCGTGGAACAAGCGACTTGCTGCTGTGCTGGCAGTGTGTCTGCCGATGGCATGTTTGGGGTTGACACTGTACAATGCGCAGGTGCTTGCGTCAACGCCCCCATTCTTGTTGTGGATGACGATTATTTTGTAAGTATTCGTAATTTTATTATTTGAACCCGTCTGTTCGTATGTCTGTCACTGAACTACTCCTAAGTGGTCGGATCGATTTTGATGAATTTTTGTGTGAGTTCAAATGGGTCCCGGTATAGTTTAGATTCTCAATTTAACCCATTACTTTTAATTACTCATTGTAATTGTATTTTAATTTTTTTTTAGAGCAGGATGAAGTTTTCTGGGCTGCTAGTTGTTTGATTTGTATATTAAATACAGTTGTAATTTAGTTGAACTTAGTTATTTTCATTCAATACTAAGTTCTAGTAAAATGGTTACAACTTCTGTATCTACTTTTAATAACATGCGTTTGAATCCTGACACGGGAGCATTCACTTACTAGTTTTTTTGAACTGATGTCAGAATCACCATGTGCTAACGGGGAACGTTAACTATTCGGTTCTTAAGCATACAATTTAAAATTCTTACGGACACGGTATTGATGTTTAAGAGTTTATACTCTTAATTAAATCTTAAATAAATTAAACCTTATTGATTTCAAGACATGAAATTTGTTACGTATGAATCGGAAAGTAATTTATTAACCATGTGGCAGTACATAAAGATACGGCTTTGATCAGCATTTGGTTTAATTCTGTAATTGTCAGAACTCGAGGTTGCTTCGAGTGGATTGCTGAAAGGTTCGACTATTTCACCGAAGGTGGGTGACGTGACATCCTCTAAGGTGATTTTGATGTTTAAAACCTACTTAAAATCGGCAACGTGTTCAAGTTCCGTATGAAGCATACATACATTTATGATGTTATATATAAATAAATAATTCAAATATATCTGCCATTCATCTTCTCACAATATTGTCACTCCTATTCAATATTAGAGAAGCGTTCAGAACCTCTATCGCTTCACTAAAATGTACAGTATACATTCTTCTTCTACATACTTCAAAATAAACAAGATGAATGTTTTTCCAATCGATAAAACAAATAACTGATTGCTGCTTACTTTTGTAGGAGGACGTCAACGTGTGTGATGTTTACAATATAATACAAACACTTAGATGTGGAGGAATTCCAAAACCAGGACCCCAGTTAGTATTAGTTGTTTGTTTTATATTTGCTGCTAACCAAACTAGCAAACAGTCCACATAATCGGGATTATTTGAAACTTTTAAATGTATAAGACAATTTTTTTTATTCGACTAGCCCCTAAACTAGTTTGCACTGTGTTATAGAATCTAGTGTCCTCTCCCTTAATGTAGGAACAATAACATAAGATACATTTAACACAATTTAAAAAAATATCTAAAGTAGTGGGTGCATGTGTGTGTGTGTGTGTGTGTGTTAGTGTGTGTTTGTGTGTGTGTCTCAATGTGTGTTTGACTAAGCGTATTTTAGATCGCTGCCTGTGAATATTTGCAACAGCAGGGAAGCAAACTTCGTTTTATTCACTAAACTAAGAAAATATAATATATTTTTTTTATAAATATTAGGGTCACCAAATGTATTTTAATATATTTTTCTTTCAGAAGCGGCAGATATACCAGTGAACCAGGGTGCGGATTAACTAGTTTGTGCGAATATCCACCTCCACCAGGATATGGCATCCAACAAGCTCTAATACAACCTTCCACTCCAATTAAACCCAGTAGCAGCCCTTCATCGGCGAAAAAATAAAAAAGTTCTTAAAACATCGCTCTAAAAGGTACATAGAATGGTACCGACTTTGAAGTTTTTAAAGTATTATAATATAATAATAAATGAAAAATATATTTCATGATGATTATATAACGATTATTTATTTTATTTTTTAGACGTTTTTACTTTAGTGTGTTTTTTGAAATAAAGGTAATTAAAGCCCACAGTTAGACAAAGATGGAAACTTGCGAGAAAACAATTTCTACGTAGAATCATTAATTAATATGAAATTTCGAAATGTTACCGTTATCATACTTTTAAAATTCGTGATAAAATAGTAAAGTTTGAATAATGTAGCTATAACTATTCCAAGTGGGTAAATAATAGACAAGTCAAATAGCCTATTAATTAATTGTGGCAATAGTTTTTATAAAAAACAATATGAACAGTGTCATTACCTTAATAAAGACAATAGGAAAAATTCTAATGGACTCTTTCTTAGTGTGGATTCTGTACTGTACTTTAAGTTTATATAATATAAATTAGTCATATTTTTTAATTACATTTTAATACTATTGTGGTATTTGTTTAATACTTTATTTATAAAAAACAGACATTAAATAATAAAAAATATTTTTAATAAAAGTGTAAAAAAAATTATAGTATGTCTGGTTTTTTATACCTGTTCTTTTATGTGGAGTAATTTTTAGAATTTATTGTAACAGGTAACTTATTTATTGTAAAGGAATTTAGTGTAACATTATGTATCCAATTCTATATATATTTTAAGAGCGACAGAGGAATAAATAGGATACATTTATCTTGGGAAATAGTATAAAATGCTCGAGTTACGTTTCCAAATTATACGCATACGGATCCTCGTGAAAATCGGGAAATATATTTTTATGATTTACACAATACATTTTCGGTAAATATTATGATTGCAACATTCAATAAAAGTCCGTTCTCGTCAGTATAATAATACGACTAATTTTATTTGGGAGTCCCTTATAATCAAATTGTATTCTCTTTCGCCAATCTCATAACGGCAACGATGAAATCTGTAAGAAACGTGATTCTTTTGTCGCTTTTTTTTTAATGAAATACCACCAGTTGGGATTGTTCCCGTGACGCAAATATTCAACTTCTTTCTTCCAGGGAATTTGCTTAATTAAGACGCTACGTGGCTCGGTTTTTCATTTGTTATGGCATCATTTGGCGTTGCTCACATTTTTCATTCCGTTACGAAAAAGATTTTTTGAATACCATTACTGACACCAAAGCTGTTTTTGATATGAGAAACTAGAGCTTTTCATGTGGCTTTTGTTGTATAAATCTCGGTTCTATATTCCACCTGAACTCGAGTTTTCTAAGTAAACAGTATTTTATATTCTTATATGGCGACAAAAGTGAATTCACACCGGCAGTTTATTACCTTTTCGGCATTTGGACTTCTTTTGTCTACTTTGTGTTTAAAAATTGTAATTAGAAAAACAGCCCATTGTGTATTGTAATCCTTTATGGTAGGCATTGGCCAGGTGTGATTCTTGGAAATAATTGTTATGCGGTCGAGTGTTGTGTCGAGACATATTGTATTGATGTAATATAAAACAATGCCCCAACTGAGAGATGCGGCAGTCTAGCGATAGGCACAAGCGGGACAAGACGTGTGTACATTCGATAAGATATATAGTGACGGGCTTTGCGCGTGTTAATGAATTGTGCTTTACGTTTGGACTTATTGCGTTCGGTTACACTAGTACCTGTGTTTTACGTGTTTTTATAGTTCTAATAACTTCTATAGTAATTCCAACGGAATTTTAATACGAGTTCTGTAACTCGTAACAATATTCTTTTGTTATTGCAAATCTAATAAAGAGACAGACAGCCCATCTAATGGACAGTGCTTACTGTCGCCTACGGAGATTTGCAACCTCAAGGTCGAAGTTAACGCGTTGGCAACTTTTAGGATAGGATAGATGGATCATACAAAATAAATGAGACAGTAGGGGTGGCATACGGGGATGAGATAGGGGAGCGGGAAATGGGCCGGGATTCTCATTCAGCTAACTGTTATGAAATTATATAATCGGAATTTCTATTTTGTTCTATCATTTGTAAACCAATTTATCTAGGGAGTTGATTTTCCCGTCGTCGCTGCAAAACGTCTCAATTAATCCTTTTCGCTACAAAATGTGTTCACTTACAAAGAAATCAACCACGAGGCACCATCCTAACAGTAGCCATCCAGTGAGGCAAATACCCTACCACTTGGCTAAGTTGCTTTGTCGCCTCTTAAGACTGTTCACGTGGCCGCAGGAATTAGTATTTTTTCCGATCTTGCACGGAATGAGATACTTAAAGACATACATAAAAACTTTAAATGAAAAATTATTCAATCTACATAATTGATGGTGAAAACCGCTTAGAGTTATTTAGAAGAAGTATACTGAATATACAGACGGACGAGCGAACACCATTTTGTTTTATATTGTGATAAATAACTCATGGAATAAAATACTTTTTTTTATTGCATGAGTTCAGCAACTACAGATACAGTGGTAGACGGTCCACTTGATGGAAGGCGGTTACCATCGCCTATGGACATTTGCAACACTAAAGAAGCTACAAATGTGCTGCTGCTCTCTTAAAGAAGAATACTTGTCGAATGTGAATTGATCAATAATGCAAATACTCGTATGATACGATGTTGTGGATATTTCAATTTTAAATATTTCGCGAACGTTTTAATATCCTGTTGGAAAAACGACAGAATAAAATTCCAATTTTCCACTTGGAGCACTCGAGACGTGGGAGACGGCGAACGAATGTATAATTAGTTTAGAAAAGACGTTGAAATTACTCAGGGAACAATGTCGCCACGGCAAACATTTGCGAGGCCTACTAGTCGTTTATCTGTTATTAAGTTTGGTTTAGCCTGTGTAAATTAATTATTTCAACCTAAACTTTATTAAGCTTGCTTTCTTAGGAAAAATGTACATTTACCTTAAAAATGTGAACCATGTTTTTCATTAATTATACATTTTTGATGGTCTTTAATTTTGATAACATATGGAATGCATTTAGCAAAATAACTCTTGGCTTTAGTTTTAATGTAAAGGCATGCTTCGGGTGAGAACCATTGCAAGTACAAACACATTGACTTATGGAAATACGAACACCCAGCAGACGATGAAGTAATATGGAAGTGGAAAGATTACGGGAGCATTATTCTAAACAAGTTTCTCGAATCACTCCCCACTGTGGGCTTAGATCAAGTGAGGTCAAAAGCAGTAAATCGTCACAGGCGCCTGTTTGTCCGAGCTTATCGAGCTCCCTAGAGATCATTTCGCCTTGTAATTAAGTAGTTGCCAGCAATCACAGCCGATATCATGCCCTAGCAAACTTTAATTACAGGTGAAAACTATCTACTACTTCGAACAATGCGAAAATGTTTGTAGATTGTAAACGCTTTTGTTTATATTGTGTGCGAACTACGGAGTGGTTAATATTTTCTTTGTTTCAATGGGTTATAGCTGTATTGGCTGTAATTTGCTACGTGTATTAACCACAAGCGTGAATTGTGTAATATATTGTTTTTGGAATTTATTATGGACTGGGTTTGCTAACTTATGTTTTATCTGATTAAATGTTAGTGTTTTGTATTCAAAGCATTGTTTTAGGTTTGCTTTTGTATCTTTGTTTTTATTGCCTCCAATGCCTTTGGCATTGATTTTGTCGACATCACAGTAAATTTACTTTTCATGTGGAAATAGGTACTAAATTTAGGTTTAAAAAAGATTTTTGATCGCTATATGTATTACGGTAAGGTTTTCTTATAGATCTGCGGACGAATCAGACAAACGGATTCAAATAATGTATACTTTTGTTAGCTATTTTATTTTATTTTATATTGCATTTTTTGGATGACTATCAGCTATTCACATTATAATAATAACGCATTACTGATAGTGCGCTATCAACAAGTCACCACATATAGAAATTAATTAAGATATCTAATCAGAGATCAGAGAATTAAAAACAAAAAATAAAAGAAATATTAATTTTGAACATTATAAAAAAATATCTAACATAATAAGAAAACCTGCTTCACACTAAGATTTAAAATATAGATTATCGAGTTTATTTCTAAAACCAGACACTGAGGTACCCTTTATATCAAAATCATAGCTGCGAATTAATTTATTATAGGTAGTACACGATCGATACAGCAAACTATTTTGGCGATAGTTTTTGTCAACCGATGCTAGATATTCTAGCTATGGTAACTAAAAAGTTCTAATTGATAGGGCAAAGAAGATTCTTAAGTAAAATAGATTCCATTGTTGTTCGATAGTGTTCGTGAAAACTATAAAGTAATGTACAGTTAGTAGTTAGTTACAACGCTTATAGGAAAAAAAGAAGTTGTATTTTAATAATAATAAATTTTCTTTATTAATAGGTCTTTACCTATGTAATCGGAGATTCTATAATCAGCGTTTTCAGATTTAATTATCTTTGGATTGGCCCGTAACTCAAAATTCAAATAAATCTTATTTGAAAGATATGTTATTTTACTTTCAAATTCAGTCATTTGTTTTTAGATAGTTTTTTTGTTTTTGTGGGATTGTGGTAGTTTTTGGCGCCATGGATAAACTGAAAATAAGTACAATTTTCGAATATGAGTTCCTACGTGGAAATACCGCTGCGCAAACAACACGAAACATTAACGACGTGTACGGGCCTAATACTGCTTGCATCAATACGGTCCATTATTGGTTCAATCGCTTTAAATCCGAAAATTTTGAGTTCAAGAACGAACCTCGCGGTCGGCCGGTAACCATTGTCGACAAAGACGAATTGAAGGCGATAGTAGAAGTGGATCCAACTCAATCTACGGCTGAGCTTACTGCGGGCCATGGAGTTAGTGTCAAAATAACATTGAGGCACTTGCGTCAAATCGGAAAGATAAAAAGGTAAATAAGTGGGTGCCACACGAACTAAGCAACCTACAGCGAGATTTACGCGTCGACGCATGCATAGCATTACTGAATGGGCGTAGAAACGAGGGAATTCTTAATCGAATTGTTACCTGCGTTGAAAAGTAGATCCTGTACGATAACCGTAAGCGTTCGTCTCAGTGGGTGGACCCTGGTACAACACCTAATCAGTGTGTTAAAAAAAAGATTACTCATAGGAAGATGATGGTGACTGTCTGGTGGACCAGTGCCGGACTTTTACATCACAGCTTCTTACTGAATGGCACAACGGTGACGGCAGATGTCTATTGCCAATAATTGTAAACAATGATTGAGAAGCTCGCTGTTCAACAACCAAGACTAGTCAATCGCTTTTCCCCATTGCTTCTCCACGACAACGCGCGAGCTCATACTTCACGACAGATCATCGCAAAGTTACAAGAGTTACAGCTGGAAGCTCTCCGTCACCCACCGTATTCACCGGACCTTACCCCAACAGATTCATACTTTTTTCAAAATTTAGTCATTTTTTTTAAGTGGGAAAAAAATCTATACCCGAGAGGCAGTACAAAACGCTTTCGCTGACTTCATCGCTTCCCGTCCGGCAGACTTCTACACTAAAGGGATAAACAAACTGCCATCAAAATGGCAAAATTGTGTAGATAATTTGGGCCAGTACTTTGATTAGCTGAAATTAAAAAATACCAAAAAAATTTTATTTTAAAATTATCATAAAAATCTCCAATTTCATAGGTAAAGACCTAATATTTATTCAAGTACATACAACTTAGAACGATGTAGTTACCATCAACTTTATCGTTAATTCGATTACGTGGTTCAGTTTCAGTCTAACGAGTAAAAATATGTTAGTTTTACATTGTCTTTGGATCTGGTTGTACTAAATCATAATAAAAATAATCCAGTAAAGTATTATTATAAGCGCGTAAAATTAGAATTCATGTTATAGAAATGAAATATATTAGATAGCAATAAGTTTGTTGCGGACAGAGAGCACCTCCCTGACGCGCCCGCTGGAACACACCTACTCTCCGCGCCTAGCATACCGCCGGCGCCCATAGCTTCCACAATTAGCAGCTAGGCGTGGGACAGTACGCGGGATATAAGAGTGGCCTTGGGGGCAAAAATAGTTAATTATACACGACTTACCACTCTCTCTCTCTCTCTCTCTCTCTCTCTCGACCCTCTCGCACAATTTGTAATTACGTATTACTTTAATGTATATTTCTAATTTAATAATAATAATCATACATCGTAATCCCGCAAGGGCGCTTTGTGGCGAAGCCTTAGGTGAGTGGCGACATCTCGTACTTGACTCCGGGGGTCAAGACAAGGCCCCCGCCTCCGTGCTTGCCTTAGCCAGCCGGCACGTAGTGGTGATCGTTAGAACTAAGACTCAAGCTCCAGGGGTGGAAGTGATAAATGGCATCACGTCAGAAGTAGCTTCGGTGAACCTGCAGCCCACCTCTCTACACCCCTTAGCCACTCATACCCATGTTGCACCTGTCTTTTATGGCATTTTTGGGGCCCATGCAGAGAGTGACGAGTCACTGTCTGCCCATTTTTCCATGTTCCCTGAACATTGCGACGGGCAGACGCCATAGTCCCCATATTCTCAGACCGCCAGTACCACTAACAGTTCACCCGAATAGCCCGGAACTTGTTGTCCTCATTTCCCACAATAGTCTTACACTGGCCGGGGCTTGTCCTTAGGTGCATTATTATATGGTGTAAATAGGGATAATCGCCGGTCAGTGTCACGCCACATATTTACATTAAATTTGTCAAGGGGCCTCTACGTGTTGGCCTCCCCGTAGCCCCACGCAACCCCTCCAAAAGTCCGGGCCATTTTTATGTCCCGTGGTCTTGAAAGACATACAAAAAAATATACAATAAAAAAAATCATACAGTCCATTATATCGAGTTTAATTTCCAAACAAGAAGCAACTGCCACCAATAAAGTTGTTAATGTAGCTATGAATTTCGTTTCTATATTTATTTACTTTTAGTTGGTGGTAGAAAATGAAACGTTCAAATATTTGAAAAGGGGAGGCGAGGAGATAATGTGGTAGTCAATGGTGACCGGATGCCGTGGCTGTGTTGTTATTGCTTCGGGAAACTGGCCGCTACACCGTCATGTAACGTTAACTCTGTAATCGCTGTGCTCCGGCGTCTGTACGAAAAAACTCTTAAAGCATATAATTGAGCAGTTATACTTTTATGAGAATATAACTTTTTCAAAATCATTACAATGTTATTGGGACGCCTTGGATATATTTTAATATATTATCACATTTGTAAGATAAATAAGTTTGAATATTTGTTTTCGTCTTTAATTCGTAGTGGATCGATCTCGATTCTAATGACACGGGTTCAAATACCCATGCACCATTAAGGAAAACTTTTAACATACATCGAGATTCAAGATAAGTGAGACGTTTATGGGTTAACATTATATTACTTAAATTATGATTTGCAAACTTCAGTCTGAATCCGCTTCCAGCACCACCTACCCGGTTTAATGTGAATCGAAACCATCCCCGGGTCCACTCAAACACTTATTTTTTTAGACGTTGGACTACAATATAGAAGTTTTAGCAATAATTATTTTTTTATAGTAATAAATATTGCTTATATTAATCTGGGATAATGTAGCACATTACGTTAGGATAATGAAAAGTATCCTACATTCAACTCTTTTTTAAAAAGCACATACCTATCTACTTGTCATAGAATTGAAAATTGAATACTTACAACATGTAAATATCCAAATTCATTTTCATAAATATTTATATGGATTAAAAATCATTAATCTACTAATAGTTGTGCCAGTTTAATGGTTAGCGCACGCCTTCCAAACTCAAAGGGAGCGGGTTCGAATCCTGGCAACGCATGTTTCGCTGACTTACGAGCATGCACGTATGAGTACTTCAACGGTGAAGTAAAACATAGTGATGAAACCTGCACATCTAGATAATCGATTTGTCAAACTTGTCAAGTCGCCTTGGATAGGCGTAGCGGGTATACTGTCCGTCCCCGTATAGAGGGAGGCCCGAGCCCAGCAGCTGGACGTTTATGGGCTCTTGATATTAAAACAGTGATCTAGTATTTCCTACACTTCAGCATAACTCTACAACACTCCATTTTCTCAAAACTTTCATATAAAACTCGTAATACTGCCTACATAATAAAGTATTAATCGATTACGTTACGTTGTAAACGGCGTCTGCAGAGCCTGAGGCCGGTCACCAGACAACAGCCATAACAATAAAACGAAAGTACAAAATGGAAAACAGAAACGTAATAATATTTCCCTCGCAATGATTTGAAGTGATGGAAGGCGATTCTCATTTTGTGTATGTATCAAATTTTATGGATACAGACGTTTCGGCACCTGCTTCCTGTTATAGAAGTTTTTTAACAATGCACCCCCGATACAAGTGGCGCACCTGGTTCGACTTTTGAAGCAATTGTTAATCCTAGTTAAAATCAGCGCTAGTTTTTATCCTGGGTATCCCGCGGGAATTTTTCGAGGAATTATTTAAAATGACCGAACAAAAAAATATACAATGTAATTTTTTCACTGATTGACAGCTAATTTTATGTTATAAAATATGTGATTTTATTTATCGCGGGAATTTTACCGGGAGCGGTTTGTGGTTGTTAAATAAATTAGTTTATTGCGACACAGTTTTTATTAAAACAATAGCTTAAATTCTCTTTTAAATGTTGCTGTACTTTTTTCCCGGGAATCCCGCGGGAATTTTAAGTCAAGCGTGGATGAACTCTCAGGCATATCCTAGTACTTCTATACTTTTAATGAAAAAAAAACACGTTGAAGCTAATTGATAAAATAATACATACCGGCCCTTAAACTTCGCGCTGCTGGCCACGTGCCTCCCTATTTTAATGTTGCAAAGGTCCTCGCAATATTTTCCTTCACCGTCAGCATTGTAACAATATGCACATTCGCTCAGATAAATGACCTATACGTTTCATGATCCCCGACTGGAAATAACCCTAACCAGTTGAGTCAAATGCGAGTGCTTTAGCCACTAATCTACCAGGACTTAGCAAACAAGAAACTAATTTAAATTATATGCAACAACTTTACCTTTTAACAAAGAAAGTTGGTGTTATTATAACACCTGTTTACCTTGTGTTTTGAATAATACATTATTTTATTTATGGCTTTAATGTGTTAGAGCTAAAAGCGCGTAAACTACTTAAGATTTACGAGAGTGAAGTGAAAAGCGAAAGTCATAAAAGGGCTGTTACATTATTTACATAAACGCTGTAAAAGCTGACAAAAGAAAATTTATACCGTAAAGTTTTGGGCAATATCCGTTTTCTGTGACACGTTTTTTCGGGCCGTTGTTCATCGTTAATCTTGGAAACAAAAACAGCAAGTTGGTCGAGCCGCGTCTGTGCCACCCATAATTTACGTGGAACAAGTGCGCGCGACATGCGGCCGCGGTGCCTACCCCGATAAAAATTACCCCCAAATACATAACTTACTTAGCCTACTGTTTTATAACCGGCGGATTATTACAGGCACCAGAATGAAGGGTAGCAGACCTACACACTGAAGTGTTACGACCAATAGCGAGCTTATTGCAATTTTACTTCGTGATAAATAAGCAATCACAATTGCTGTAGCCAATATTATTCATTACAACATTATAAAGATGTTAGTACGCAATATATTCATTATAGTTTATTCATAGCTTACATACGATATTGTCATGATATTAGTATAAATAAATAAGTAATTCAAATGTAAGTAATGCTGAGCAAGAATCAAAATAGGATAATATTATTGCAGCATATGGTAGTTTTTATGTATATTGAACATTACAAAATATATTTGTAATACATTTTATTCGGTAACGGGAATGAAAATGCTTTTATCCCGGATCATTGGATTGAGGCGCAGCCTTATTACAATTCCAATAACGTGGGTTCAAATCCCGGATAGAAGAAGATTGACCAGAAATGACATTTACCCAGTAAAATCAAATAATGTAAACAGAAATTTACGGACTTTGAATTTTTACTAGGCTGGTAATAAAAATATATTATATAGAGTCCGTATGTCAATGCTCTGCCCTAAAAAATGAATATTTAGAACCCGATTCTAGCGCCACCTACCGGGTACAATCGGGAATGAATTCACACACAAAAATTTCGTAAGTCACAGACACAAAATTTTCCTAAAAATCTGTGCAACGATTAGAGGAGTTCTGTGACATAGTACAGAAATAAAACGTCACGAAACGATAAAGTAACTTGTGGCGCCATCTAGTCGTATAGGGCTTAGGATATTTTCAGAATCCATTTTATACTGAGTAGTTATAAATCCGAGTCAACTCTCTTATGCGTCTTGAACATACATCGCAGGTATACAGCCCTGAAATAGGGAAACTCGAGCCCAGCTGTAGAAAGTATATGTATGCAGCCAGTATATTACATCAGTCACTGCCTGAACTTGATTCATAAATCTTTAGCTGTAGAGCTACAAAATTATGTGTGGAAATAGTGATATTAATCAAAATTATTTTATAAATAAGTAAAAATGCGTTTAGTATTTTACTTGTAATTTTGAGGGACGATGGGTAGAATAGCCGTGGTAGCGTAATGGCTAGCGCACGCGCCCCTAAATAGAAGGGCGCGGGTTCGATCCTGACCACAACGCATGCACCTCTTAGTCAGTTTTCTGATCTAATGTGCATATTGTTACAATTACCACGCGCTAACAACGGTGAAGGAAAACATCGTGATGCAACTTGCACATCGAGATAACCGATGTGTCAAAGCTGCCAAGCCTCCTTGGACAAGCGTGGCGGGTATACTGTCCGTTTCCCCTATAATGGGAGGCCCGAGCCCAGCAGTGGGACATTTATGGGCTGATATTATTATATATTATATCAACTTGATAAACTTGAGCGGCTTCAAAACTTTTGCATACGTTTCATATATGGGCTACGCAAATATGATCATGTATCTGAATTTCGCATTAAACTCAAGTGGCTTCCCATCCGCCTTCGCCGGAATGCACATATACTATCACTTCTTCACAACATTTTGTTTAATCCCAAGTCTGATATATACCATAAGTAGTTGGACTCCAAAGACAAGAATTTCTTCCAGGCTAGTATTTTGTACCGTGTACAATATTGCCGCATTCTGTAACCGGTCCTTTTACCCAGCAGCCTAGTGAAAACTTCTCTAGGTAACGGCTTTTAAACCATTTATGGTAACAACTGTCGGCATAATGATCAGAGTATTTATATTGTTACAATTAACACCCCTCACAGTGATGGAAAACATCGTGAGGAAATTTATATGACGATTTTCTATCGGATGCACTTTGGAGAGTGTGCAACGGAGCTCTTTGATCCAATCTCGCTGACTCCTTTCCATCAACGGACATCGGATGTACCCGCATGCGGCACCGACGTACTTTATGGCTGACATTCGATATATACGAAAAAAGCGCTTTCACCATTTGCACCTCAAAGAGTGGAACTTATTGCAGGTTTATCTCGTTACCTGGGTCTCCTCAAATCCCGTGTGAAAAAGTACTTTTTAGATAAGCATGGTCCATCTTAGATCGTATCTCTGTTGAATATCGGGCGAGATCTTGGTCAAATGCGAAAATATACTGCAAATTATATAAAATAAATAAATATTGATTATCTATATGTGATACTTCTCAATCCAAGGCGGATTGAGGATTTTCAGGAAATATGTGTAAAGCAATTCAAAACAGGAGAAGTTTCTAAGTTGACTAGAATATTATCTTCAGAATTCATTATTCATCCATTATTTTCAAACTAAAAAGCTGAAAATACCCTTTAAATTTAAATATTAGCAAAATAAGTGTATAATCAACGTTACCTGTCAAGTGTAGATGAATTCGCGGTCATATCCTAATTATTACATATAATTATTTTATACACTACATTAATTTACTCTGATCTATATTCAATTGTTTAAGAACTTGCAAAACAAACTCTGACATTAGAAAGTCAATATTGAGTCTCATACATACAAATACTCCATAATAATACACCTAAACACAAACAATATGTACATATTATTATAGAACACATATGAAGTAAGCCCACGCATAAAAAGAGCACTCAGGTATGTAGCAGATTAACTTATGAGAATTGTTTCAGTGAGCCACATGCAAGAAAGCTTCTCGACTAATATTATTATATTCGTACAAAAATATTTTCTCCGTCTATGAATGATACACATGTAAGAAAGTATGTACACGCCTTTTAGAGATAGATATAACTCATTTTATTACACACAACATTGAATTACGACCGACCTTTTATAATGTATTATTATATATTACTCGTATTAGTATTATTCGGAACAGCTGGATACTTTTAGGGACTTCTTCGTGAAATTTTTGATAAATCTATATACTAATATTATAAAGAGGTAAAGATTGTGGGTTTGGATGTAATCATATGTGAATAATAATAATCAATAATGGGGTAACCTCCGGTCTTAGATCATATAAACGTCTAGATCACGCATCACTTGCACAAAAACGGCCCAAAAACAGTGCTGTTAATGTCGTTTTGACTACTTTACTGGCTGTAGCTCTCACGAAAAAAATCATTATGCCGTCCTGCGCTATTAAAATATGTTGGAACTGTTTTAAACGAGGAAAGGATAAGATGTTATTTCAATGAAAAACTTAACACTTTTGTCATGATTTCTTAGTAAAAACATGAAATTTAATTTCGATATTTCCAAGGTTATCGAATATACTAATGTTGTCAGGTGAGAAGTGGAATTTATTTTCCAAAATTTGGGGACTTTGTTACGATTTCTTTTTTTATAAAATATGAATAATTGAAAAACTCTATAGAATGACCTAACATTTGCATATTCTATGGGCTTCATACTTTCTATTGGTATAGAATTTGTTTAATAAACAAAACGGTGAAATGATAAAAAAAAGTAATTAATCATATACTGGACTGAAATTTGCTAGGCAACCCATATGCAATATATTTATTGACACATTAAATTAAATATAAAATAGGTTTCATTAAATAATCATTTCGGTGAAGGTCGTTATATAGCGGGATCTTAGACTATGAATACTACATACTTTTCGGCTGCGTATCTAATATTATATAATATATTAAAAGTAGCCAAAGTAGTAAATATTCATGGCATCTCAACTTAAAAGCTTATATCTAGTCTAACGCTCTTATTCATTGAGAGTTAAAGTAAATTGAAATGCTTTTTTATAGTTCTAAAGCAAGCGTTCAAACTTACTCTAACTCTCTATGAATAAGACCGTAAATATCTAAATACCATCTAGTCTAAGGGCAGCCGGTCCGTTACTTAGTGTTAATTAGGGACTCGCTCATAGATAGGCCTTACCTAATATCACCAGACTAAACAATGCCGTTTGACGTCTATTTACTCAACAATTCCGTAGATAGTCAACCCTTTTGTCTCATTAAACATGAACAATATGTGTAGGTGTTTTAGTTATATAGGGAATCCATATCGATCCCTCAGTAAACTGTCTAAGAATGTTGGCACAAACAATTCAAGTGTTAATATTGGAATTAGGGCAGATTAAGTCAATGTGACTGAGGGCGTTCTTAGCTTAGCAGACTAATCTGTGGGCTGAGAATATTTAGTATTAACTGTAAGATAAATCACAATAGTAAACGAATTCTTATATATTTCTTTAGATCTTTGCAAATGTTAGACGTATTTAATTATACGTTTTTAATATCAATTCTATATCATTAAGTTTTAGTGAGGGTAATAATCAATTATGATATTGGTTACAACCTATTTTAAACTAAAACGTTGTCTGCTACTTTAAAGAAAGAAACGCAATGAATTGGCAACGCTCCTGGTATCCATAGGCGACGGCAATAATTTTCTATCAGATGGGCTTATCTGTTTTCAAAAATAAAAAAGTTTAAAACTATTTTTAGATGAGAGATAAGAATCTCTCGCAGTACGTTGAGTTCTTACTATTAAGAATTAAGACATTCTTGATTGTTACAACCCGTACTTGATTGTACCTGTATTAGATTTAAAACAGTGGTGAACCCTTTCATAGCTATATCTATAAGTAAAACACAATCAAATATTATATTAATAAGAATTTTTGCTAAACTCGTTGCTGGAGAGTTCCGCTGTCACACGATGCGAAGCGCTGTATTAATTTTTAACTTAAATATAGGAAGGAACCTTCAAAAATTTTCTCCACTGGTAGTACTTAGTTTGAATAAAAAAAAATGTATTTTTCTTAAAAGTAATATAATCTCAAAGAGCTATAAATAGTCTGTTTTAATTAATGTGAAGCGTGGGCTTATTTCTTGATGCAAATTTAATTGATTATAAAAACAATTTTATGTGTTGTAATCATCACGTGTGTTTTACGCATGAGCCAGCTAAGCAACCGCCATTATGTAAATTTTGTCGCGTACCGCCTACGATTAACTGGCGTACCTCGCTTTGGGAAATCCGGCTTCAGAGCAATCAAATTTTTTTGAACATATTGTCAACACACTTTTTTGTATTATTCCAAGCTAGCGAGTTACGCGTGTATTGATTATGGGTCAAATGCATACAGTATAACAACACTAGAGCCAATCTCAGTCATTCAGATTAAAGTAAATAATGGGAATTTTATTCAAGAAATGTTATCTGACCGAAACAGATACTGGGGCTTATGCTTAAAAGATACAACAGAAACCGTAATTAAACAGTAAAATCGTAAATAAAGGAAACTTAATCAAAATATTACTAAGCTGTGAACGGGCTTCTGACAGACAGCACGTGGTTATTTTGTTGCGTGAGTTCTGCAGACAGACAGATAGCCCGCCTGATGGAAAGTGGTTACCATCGCTTGTGGAAATTTGTAACATCAAAGGTGCTATTAATGTGCTGCCGCTCTACAAGCAGCGACTGGAGCCTGGCCACCAATGCCGGAATACAACTCACTATTGTTATGGCGATATACTCTAGGACAGGGGTGATAGCCAACCAGGCGGATAAATATCCTACCACCTGGCTGTGAGTTGTTTGGTCGCTCGACCCTTAGAAAAGGCCGCTCGGCCACAGGAAATTGTATTGCTTCTCTGCCAAAGGAGTCATTTCATAAAAAAGTAAAACATATTAAAACTATTCTCTTTATAACTTTACCCATTTTATTTTCAAATGTGTATTTTGGGGCACACTTAACCATTTCAAGGATTCAAAGTAAAGTAAGGGTCTCAAGACCCTAGTGATGCTAAATTCATGAATGTCACTCATATTATTAAATCAACCATAAAATGCTTTTAAGTTTGGTTGTGTAATAAGGAATAAAAGTACATACATACATACATACATAACTTCACGCCAGGTCCCTTGCGGGGTAGGCACGAACAACAGAGCGCCATTTAGGCTTATTCTTACACACCTCACTTGCTTCTTTGACATTCATAGTTCTTGTCATGCACGCTCGTCTGTTCTTAAGGCTCCTGACATCACCTTCTGCTAGTACACGATCAATTTGATCATGGAAGGTGTGTCGTGGCCTTCCACGAGTTCTGCATCCATCCACTTTTGCATTGTATATCTGTTTAGTCATTCTTTCATCATACATTCTTTCCACATGCCCGAACCACCGGAGCATTCCTTTCCTTACCTTCACCCCGACACTCTCTTTCAGACCAACTCTCTTTTTACTTCGGTATTACGAACGCGGTCCGCGAGCAAGGAATAAAAGTGATATATTTTAGTATTTTTTAAATCGATCCTAGCGATTACGAGTACCTCGTATGTTTATATATGTACTCTAGTTTGAATAAATAGTCAAGCGACCTTAAAAATGTAAGTATAGTTTAGCATACAAGATAACGGTTATGAATATAGGATTTGTTTTAACTCAGAAAATTGGGTAATTACCGTGGGATAAAGATTTGAATTTTTAACCGTATTCAAAAATGGAAGAAATTCTCAATTCTTTTGTATGTTTTTTTGTATGTTCATTACTCTTTTTCTTCTACTTACTTCTACATGTTGTAGATTTAAGTTGGTGAAACATTATTTTTTGGTTTTTACTATGTAGTCGGTTTTATTTTTTTTATACATAAAAAGATCTGAATAAATTTATCAATATGAAAATTGTTGTGTGTGTATTTTTGATGGAATAAATTTCCATGAGATATATTTCGTTTTGAAAAATGTTACAGTTTCTTGGAATTTCCTGAGAAATCGGATTCTAACACCAACGCAATAATAGCCGTGACAAAAGCTCTCCTTAGAAATACGCGAAGCGTAAATAATTCGGGTAACTAATTAATAAAAAACTAAAAAGAAGACCTAACGCATTTATGATATAAAAATCCTGAGCTTTCACTTAAAAAGTCCAATCGATTTTAATACAAAGGCGTACTTTTACCCATTAATGTGCAAATACGGTATACTGGTGGAAATTGATGGCCCCCCGTACGAGCTATCAATCAAGATTTGCAACCAAAACTCCCTTTAAACTTGAATAAGCCGAGTAAATTGAATAAAAACATCCAATGTTGATAATTTGACGTAGCACTGGCAAATTGAAAATTCAATAATGCTGAGTGAGAAATGACATTTTATGTAGGTATCCTTTTTTGTATGATGATAAAGTTGTGGATTATTGATGCGAATCCAGTTTAAAAAAACTGGATAAAATCGTGAATTATCATGAGAGCAATGTAAACCATATATATATGTACATTGCCGTTAAATTGCATTTGTTGCCCAAACATGGGAAGGCCAGAGCCTAAGTATTGGGTCAATTATCATTGGCAGATATAGACTGACAAACATCATCGTCAGCCATTCGTAGTCCACTGCTGGACGTAGGCCTCCCCAAGACGGCGCCACTCATCCCTGTCCTCTATTTTCCTCATCCAGCGCCTACCGGCGATCTTGCACAGTTCGTCGGTCCATCGGGCTGGAGGGCGTCGGACACTACGTTTAACGAGACGCGGTCTCCACTCCACGACTCGTCTGCTCCATTGGACATCAGTGCTGCGGCAGACGTGACTGACAAACATGCATTATATTATATAACATTATAGGTATATTCCCAGACTAACACATGTGTAGTAGGTAATATACAACAGACTACTTTGCAACCAATTCCAGACACACATACCATTGTAAACCAAGGAAAGTTCACACACACTTACACATTTACGAAATTTACCATGCCAGGTATCAAACCCGGAGCCCATAAATTCTAATGAGCTAGGCCAGTCAAAGTTTAGCCCACTCAGCCGCCAATAATTATAGGCTGATATATTATTTAAATAAATCGTATCGGGATAGGCTCGGATTTTGTTGTAAGATATGCACTGCTCATCCAGAGAGATTATCTATTTTAATTAGGAATATTAAATATAATACGAACAGAGTGTATAAAATGTCATTTAATACATAGTTGTTTTCAGTTTTGTGCCTTTCAAAACCAAATTGATTCGATTTGGTAGATCCCTCTAATTTCGTGTATATTTTCAATTATAATATAAAATATTCATATTATAATTGAATAGATTAACATATTTTTCGCTAAAATAATTATTTTAATAAAATAAGCATCTATAGTTGCGCTAATAGCTGGCACGCATGGAACTTGAGCCAACTGGAACGGTGCTTTATTTTTCAAGCCTCATTAAATGTTTTAATTGACAAGTATAGGCAAGGTAATGCTGCTTAAATTATGCATTTTACACTAAATTTATGTGAAGCCATATTTCTTTTACTCTACAGATTTCTTCAGTTTTTAGTTTAAAAAAGAAAGAGAAATCGGAGATTAGACATTGTTCGTGTTTAAGTTTGAAGTGGGTTAGTAACTTTACTTATTTATAAAGCCCAAGAAATAATCGCGGTGTTATAGTTAGTTTTTATTCCAGGAGTTCAGCAGGCAGGCAGACGGCCCACTTGATGAAAAGCGGTTACCATCACCTATGGACATTTGCAACAACAAATGTGTTACAACGGCTCTGCTGCTCTCTTAAGGGGGACTAGAACAAGGTCACTAATGCTGGAACACAACTCAAGGTTGTTATGGCGCCATACAGATGGAAAAATACTCTTCAACCTGGCAAAGTTGGCTGTATGGTTAGTTCTACTGTGTCCTGATGACGTACCTAATTATTAACTATGGATAATAAAAGGTAAAAATTATAAAAAGATGGTTTTAATAATAAGACGTCAAAAACAGACAGGAAGACGTCGAATCAACTGTGGAGCCACCTAGTCATGTTCATTTTTTTTTCCATGGCATACAATGGTACATAGTATTGTTATGAAAACAAGTTTCTTTTATATTTAAATAACGATAATAGCTCCAAAGTAATAACAGTTTAGTTTTCTTTAATAAAAATTTATTTCCAAAAATGAATATAGGTACGTATTTATAAAGTAGTGGCTTGCTAGTATCCATAATATCAATTTTGCTCTCTTAGGATTGCAATATTCAAATCTTACAACTTTACATATATACATGCATAAAATCATGCCTGATCACGTGTTGGTAGGCAAAGACTGTGGGTCTCCCCTCGTGCACATTTATTTTAAACGTTTTTTACCTGACCTCTTAAAAGTCTCTTAAAACTTTTAATTTTATTAAATTAATATTTATCGCAAATTATAAATTAATTATAAACTCTAAAAAATACAGGAATCAAATTCATTTCATAAAATGAAATCGAGACTTTGCCATTGTAAAACATGTTCTACCACACTGAAATATCGTAAAGCACCTACTTATGGTCGTTAAAGCCGTAAAAATGGTTTTCAGTATAGAATAAGCTCGATGTATGAGCCTATAAAAACCGTGGAAACATAAAATTTTCAGTAATATATTAGCAATTTCCTATATCGGAGGTTACGGCACTTAATGTTACAGGTTTGATGCTCTCTGCGATATATTTTTTGTTTCAAATTCATAGCTTCAAAATTCCTAGGAAATTATCGGCGATAAAAAGCTACGCTATTGTAACTTACTCACTCACTACGTAATTACGTACGTAGTGAGTTTATTTTTCAAAAAGTAAAATTTTATTACAGCCATAAATGGAAATGGACCGATGCTTCGTGATAGGTTGGGAACATCAAATAACTTCATATCAAAATGTCAATTTCTGTATTAGTTTCGTATTTGAAATAACTTCAAACAGCTCCCGGGAAAATTCCCTCGGGATTCCCGGGATGAAAAACAACACATATTTTATTACTTTAAATTTACTATCGATCAACAAAAAACTACTTTAAAATTCGACTTTTTTTAATGTGCCCATATTAAATTCTCACAATTTTCCGTGGGATTGCGTGGGAAAAACAAAAAGTGTATTGTGTTCTCCATCGTTTATATAGTCAATTCCAGTTATTTTGAAATAACTTAATTGTACGGACAGGGCATGTTCAAAATATATATTATGAGTATGAGTGAGTAACAATAAGTCATTAATTGTCATTGTCATGTCAGTTTTAGAACTTTTGGAAAAAACTAGAACAATCTAGAAGGAAAAGACAAGGACGGATATATTTAGAAAAGAATAGACGATGAACGAAAGAAAGAGATAGATAGATGTTAGAAAGGGATAGACGATGAATGAAAGAAAGAGACAGATAGATGTTAGAAAGGGATAGATGTATAAACGAAAGTTCCCGAACAGAATGTTCGGGAAGGAAGAGACAGAGATAGATAGATGGGTTCTAGAAAATTCTTCCGGATATATAAACAGTGCAAGGCGCGCCTACCGGGCAGTTTAGAGTTGAGTTCAGTCCAAGACGGTGAAGCGGCAAGTGCGATACTAAAGAGTTGGAAGAGAAGGTTAATAGACGACAGAGACGAATTAAGTGGTGAATTTAGTGACCAGTTTGGTGGACAGATACGTGAAGGAGGTGTGTAGCGTAGTTCGAGAGAGGAACCAGAAGCGAGCTACACGCGATAATATCAGAGGTGGTCTACGCAATATCGGCGACGCTATTGAGGGTGTGACAACTGTGTGTCGGTACTGTGCATCGTTGTTCGTGCGTTTAGGGGCAACCCTGCAGAGAGGTACTGCGTGTGGCTGTGTAAGTCAATAAAAGCTCTTAGTCAAAAACTAGTGTTTTCTCCCAATCCATAAGTGCGTACATCCGCTCGCACGTAACAACATCATAACGTGATATATCATAAAATATATCGCATCCGCAACACACCATAAAGTGTATAATTTATAAATAGCCCGCTTATCAATATAATAAAAATAAATACATTCATAAAATTAAACACTATAAACATAATCATTATATATATAACAAGTGACATAGTGAAGAAGCGAAAGAAATCCAGCACCTCCACAACAAATGGTACCTATATGAGTATGAGTGCATACCTACGAGTGTAATACTGATATTAGACGGATCAAGCAAACTGAATCAATTTGGTGGACAGACACAGAACTAAAAGCACACGATGGTATTCAATGACATTGATAGACTACATTTATATTTAGGTATATGTATCACTTTGGTTGCTTCATCCGCATTGAGGGACAGAAATGATCCAATATCATCTTAGAGTTTATATTAATTGGATCAAACAAATTTAATTAATTTGATTGACAGGCACATAACTGAATGAACATGACAGTATTCAATGACATTAAATGATTCAAGTTTATGTTGGTTGATTCATCCAAATCGAAAGACAAAAATTAACTGTCTGAATTACGCATTGGTAATATAACTTCCTTTAAGTGGATGATAAATGTACGAGTCAGTGTGTGTACTTTTGGGTTTAAATATTGCTCTAAACATTTATTTGTAACAACATTGATGTAGATTAACGATAAACATTGTTAATCAAATGTTGTCAACAAAAGTTCATCGTGTCTTCTTGGCTTAAATTGTGTCACAACTATTATTCAAACTATTTTATTATTTCTACAGACTGTAAAACGTTGATTTGACTACCACGTCGCGTGCACCAGATGCAATCCATCACTATATTTTTCATTTGTAATAAAACTTGGAACTGTTGCGGGAGTTTCGATGTAGTTTCTAAAATATACATGTATACCAATAAAAATAGATGTGTTCTGAGACATGTCTAAAATATTCCTATATATTAATAAATTTGGGTCGAATATAACCTAGCATAGACTAACAATCTCTTACAGTCGTAATATAAAATCCAAGAGTACCTATTGAGAATATAGAATACATATATGGACGCTTTTCATAAAAATATGAAGCCATTTCATAATAGAAATTAATATTGAATACTCGTACTTAGAAGTAATATAAAAGGCCATTTACAGGCAGCGAGTTTATTGAACGTTTTGGGACAAGAAGTCGTATACGATTATCGAAGGCGATACCCTTTAGACAATTGTACGGATGGGACCGAGGAGCGGTAATTAAAAGACGTTTTTACAGCAAAACTGCATCTTTATTACCGACTATCAAATATAGAGCTTATAAGATATACAACATACCTATACTACACAATTATAACATAAGTTTGTTTATATTCAACCAGAAAACAAAAACTCGTCTACGAATATGCTATACGATAATCGTAAGATAATTACCGCTAAGAGTTTTGTTTATACCACGATACAAATCGCATTCACAGATCACAGATCTTTGCCTACGATTTGTCAAATTATGTAAACTAGATTTCCTACGATATTTTATCAATTACATGCGGCTATCGTACAAATCAGTTTGAACTGATTTGAATGAGAGATTTACCATTCGAACTCGGTATACTTCTTGAAGTAAATATGAAAACTATGATTTAGTAACATGAAACATATTTTTAAAGGTCTCTTCATCTTCTAGTTGCAATTCAAGATACAACGTATTTGAGGGTTTTTTAAAAAAAAAATAATTATTGCACGAGATTAGCAGACAGGCAGACGGCCCACTTGATGGACAGCGGTTACCATCGCCTATGGACATTTGCAACACCAAAGGTGCTACGAATGCGCTGCTGCTCTCTTTAGGGAGCCTGGAACCTGGTCACTAATGCCGGAACACAACACAAGGTTGTTATGGCGACATACTCTAGACCAGGGGTGGTAGCCATCCAGTCGGGCAAATGCCCTACCACCTGGTTGTGGGTTGTTTTGTCGCCTCTTACGACAGGCCGCCGGGCCGCAGGAAATTGTATTCTTTCTCTGTTCCTGCACGGATATAAAGGGTCCTAAAATGTTTCTTCTTTCTATCCACTTTTTAACCCAACATCTTATTCTCATATTTTTTAAAATAAGTGTTGTCTTAGAATATCAGACGTAATTAAAACACCCTCGGGCAACTACACTCATGCTTGCGGCTGATAACAAGCTAAACTCTTTCGAGTGCGATTCTTGATTTCAAATTTTGTTTACACAGAGACGTCAATAATCAATGACCAGACGATTATGGCCCTTCCACGTACGATATGTTATGATTAGTTTACACGATCATATTTTTTTCTTGCTTTTGACAATCGTATCTTCGAGGCAAGAAACTCGCCCATGTAAATGGCATTCACCGACAACGTACGTATTGCCAAAATCGGAATTCTAATGTATGCCTATGAACAGACCACTAGTTCCTTGCATTTTTCATTATATCGTTCCAATATCAATGAATATTGTAATAATTAAGCCTGTAACAGAACTATCAATGTACTTTCAACTGAAATGTAGGCGCAGAGTACATTTATAGTAAGGGTAATGTAGTCATCTGTCAATTTAATCCCGTAATTTAATTCTCTCGCCCAACACATTCACCAGTGATGATTTTGCTAGAATCGACGACTTTTTGTGCAAAGATTAACGACGAAGTACGGGGTCACAAAAAAGTGCCGCCAAGTACGGAAATTGCCAAAACTTCGTGTCGAAGCCTGAAATTTTCTTGTTCCAAACGTCGTCGTAAATGAAAGATGGCTCTTTTAAAATCGGAAAAGAAATTAGGAACAGACGTTTTTAGGATCATGAGTTTTGTAACAACTTAGAGTTTACTTTATACATTTCCGCGAATTTGGGGAGCCACGCAAAAACTCTGTTGAAAGCATGAATTTTTTCCATTTTAAGTGTGGCGTAAGTAATTGGAAAATACGGAGCTCTTATAATTTCGCCATGTTGGGCCGTTCCTTATCTATATATTTTGTAACCATTTTACTTGGAAATTAAATTAGACACAAGTAGATGAAATATCGAAGGAAATGATGAATCGCTAATACTATTATGTAGTTAAATTATTAAAAATATAAGAATTAAGGGTAGTCACCATACATGTAGGTATCTGAGAGATGAATAATTTTACACAATACACATAGACGACCAATACTCATATACAGTATTCTTAATAATCATTTTCGTATACAATAAAATAGTGATTTGTTAATGGTCTTATTTTCAATACTATTAATAAGATGGCATTTACCACAGTCAATAACTATAACAATATAGCAGCTTAAGCCCGAGCATTAGAAGAAAAGACTCGCACAAAAATTATTATAAACCTACAGGTTTATAAACGTTCTTAAGTTCCTGTTTCTAACCAGATCTTTCAGTCCTCTTATTGTACTCAAGTTTTTCGTAGTTCCTTACATAATATAAAACAAAGTTGGCTTCCTGATCTGTCTGTCTGTAACCCGCTAACTCCACTTAAGACATATAACGAATTTTAAGCGATTTTTTCCATCAGTAAAATAAGTTTTGATTGAAGATTTATATACATAAAAAACCTAATCAATTTTTATGTTAGTGAAATAGAGCTAGAGCCCAGGGCGCGGTGGCGCAGTCGCAGGGAAAACGCTAGTAAAAGTTATTGTTTTCACAAAATTTTTAGGGTTGTTTTGCCGCATGGTGAACTTCACTGTTCTTGTTCAAGTGTGTTGTCGGTTCAGATACACCCTTTGCGGTTTATTATTTAAAGCAATAATCTTCGTTCTTAAGGGGTGTTGCCATATGTTCGGAAATTTTTGACACGTCTGGTAATATAAATCTTTGTCCGACACGCAAATAACACGACACGACACGCACGTAATTCCAAGCCGTTGATTTTATAAAATGTAGGTTCACAGTCGCGGAATTAAAATGTTGGTCACTTTAAAAGTCGACTTTTGTTTGCTCGAGTACTAGAAACAATACTGGCAACATTTTGATAAATGTACCGTTTACCCAAAATATAGAAACGTGAAAAAAGGAAATTGCAATGTTGAAAGTAACAAACACTGAGATTAACAATAAGAAACTAACATACAACCTAAATATTAAAACCAATAAAAATATTTGTCTTCTTAGACAAGATTGAAAATACCAAACAACTTTGATCTAAGTAATTTTAAACTTTATTGTCAAGTAGTTGAACATAATGTTCTATGGAACAGTCTGTTCAGTATTGTAGGAAAAGGTAACATGTGCTCGCGGGACGTTAAATGAATTACTTTGACAATTGGCGAACAATTTCATACCACGCCTGTACAAAAAAATACATGATCAATTTATTATATTCGATGGAAAAGAGGGAAGAGACGGAGAAGAGATAAACCCTTCATCCAAACACACACACGGTGTACGTGTACCAGAACATTCTAGAGTTAGCTTTGTTTTCTCACATAACGATAATTATATTGTTACAAGAATATTTGATTTATTGATCTGGTAATTCCATGTATAACACTTACCGATTTAGAGGGAATATTTAAAACTTTAAACAGTGACGCAATGGTTATGCAAGGCAGACATCTTATACTTTTCAATTCACCCACGCACGGCGCATATGTGCTGGACTTGATAACCACAGTAGACATTACCGCCTCTATAAATATATATATTGTACATCCTCAAACATGCTATACCCTCGACATTATAATATGGGCGAAACTGCTACGGTAGCCGATGTGATAAACGCTTATGGTTGTTCGAAGGTGGAATATCGAGACAATCCTCTTGTGAACCTCTATTTAGAATTATCTCCAGGTAACGATATTACGCTATATATACGTAAGAGATAAGAGAGAATATAATAATGTCATGTAAAATAAGGACTTTTATACATACAAACCTTATAAATAAATGTTGTCAAAAGTTTATGTTCAAATACTTGTTTAAATAAATATTAATACAAGCTATTTGTAAAATTTGGTTTTCGTATAATAAAGAAGCATTATTAAATATCTTGGTCCAGTGCCGATAAAATATATTTATTTTCTCAGATTTACTAACATGATGCTCGTTAACGTACATAACTTGTCGTATGTCGTAAAACTAATTAATAATAAATGTAATAAAATAAAGTAAAGCTGGGCTCTAAAGGTAAACAATGTTATTTCCATTTCACAAAGCTTTTTATTTTTATCTTTTTTGCCATTTATCGATTTTTACTCAGATAAAATTTCAATAAACGAAACATTTAAATTTAAAAGGGCAATAAATTTACCTAGTTGGTGTTTGCGTCTATACGTAATGAACCCTTTAATTTTTTCAATGATAAAAAAGGGTATAAATATACATTAGTCCTTTGTTGAATCCAACTCTCATATGGAAAGCGTCGGCAAAATGTTATTTGGATGAATTTTGTGCCAGTTGTGGGCAAGGCGGTTCCCGGCTAATGACGAGTCTCGACCCACAATATATCTCCCGTAGTTAGGCGCAGAAATCACGGCGACTTGTGCGCTTGATTGAGTTTTCTTTTCCATTGTGCTACCATTAACAGAATAGCTTTCTTCCTTATGTTCACCCGAGGGACATGACATTAGCGGAAAATTATATCAGCTATTATTTTTGCGTGCCATTATGGACAGATGCGAGATTATTTTATGAACTAATAAAGTTTGTGTGGGCATCATTTGTGCTACTTACAGCTGCTATCAATCGTTCGTTTATATAAGTTAGATATTTTATTTGTATTTTGTTAGATTTCATTTTGTCATATGTTTTTTTATAATGTACTAGCTTCTGCCCGAGTCTGAACCCCGTTTTTGAAACATTATTCATTGGAGACCAGTCCTATTGATTTTAGCCTGATATAGCTTATAACATTCGTCGATAAAATTGAATGGGCTATCTAACACTGAAATATTTTTTCAAATTAGACCAGTAGTACCTGAGATTAGCGCGTCAAGCAAACAAAGAAACAAACTCTTCAGCTTTATACGAGTATATTAGTATAAGATATCAACTCTGAATACCTGATAATTAAACAAAATCAACGACAAATACTGATATTTTATAATAAGGACTTTTATGAGAATAAAGTTTTTTTAAATTTTATTTTAGTACAAACAATAATTTTATTAAATAGCTCATAATTATGATTAAAATTTTAACTTCAAGTCATCCTTATTATTCTAGTATTAATACTTGGATCTAGAGCAATGAAGTTTCAGGACGTAGTCCGCTTTATTTTTATTCTCCACTTCTCATGTTCTTCGGCATCTCTTATTGTGATCTCACAGGGGTCTCTATTTTTACAAATATAATTTCTCATCATGTGAGTGTGTTGGGCGTTCTCCTTTTATAAGGATCAAACGATGGTGACGGATTTTTATTAGAATAATAATAATCTGAATAATCATTCTATACGCAATTTGATACTAAAATACTGTCTTAGAACTGAAAGTTGTTTTCCAATTCGAAGCGGAAATCGTTTCATGTTTTAAAACTTAATTATATCATGAAAAATGTTTTAATTTTAGCCTAAGAGTATTAAAGGCGCAGCCTAGATCTTGCACGAAAGTAAACGAAAGCAGCCCCGGAGTGCTCTTGTGGAGCTACCGTCTAATTAACGACGTATCTAATTATACCATCGTGGAGCAAGCTCAGGCGAAGAGAATTTCCCAAATTACGTATTACGAAACGCAATTACACTTAAGGGAAATGCTATGAGACAAATTGTGTTATATTGTAATAATTGAAAGTTGAAAAATGTGTTCATACGTTGATGGACAAAACTGAGTGGAACATGAAAGGAAACAAACAATAAGAACAGTGCAATGAAAAACGTTATTAAAGTTACTCTTCTCTCGGTTATTGATATATTATAGAAAAATATTTCTGTAACTTATGTTATGTTTACTATAAAGATCATAAACTCTGCCCATTGTCAGCTTATGTTTTATTATTTAGCACATAATTTTTGACTATATCAATAAAAAAACTGAGAGTGGAATGAAAAATAAACATATTAGAGTTTCTTTTCAATTAGTAAATGCATAAATGGAGTAGATTTTACGTGAAATTTTTGATCATTTGCCGTGCACAAAGCAAAAAGAGCGTCTGAACAGAATGATAAAATTTAAATTCATAAGTTTTTAAAAGGTCATCTTAACTGTCAGTTTGCATATAATGTTTTTTAATAACAATTGCATTACAAGATTTTATCTGTGCAGGACCGGATAATTTCCTGCGTCCGGACGGCCTGTTGTAAAAGGTGACAAAAGAATCCACAGCCAGATGGTAGGGTATTTGCCCGACTGGATGGCTCTAGAGTATGCCGCCATTACAACATTACAACTTTGACTTGTGTTCTGTTATTAGGGAACAGGTCCCGGTATCCTTTAACAGAGCAGCAGCGCATTTGTAGCACGTTTGGTGTTACAAAGTCCATAAGCGATTTCCATCAAGTGGGCCGTCTGCCTGTCTGCTGAACCACCTGATATAAAATAAAAAACAGATGTTCATTAATCAGTATTAGAAACAAATTGATGACTCTTTTATCCCATAAAAGTCATATTTTTTAGCAGTACATATCGTGCTAAGCAGTGAGCTGCCAGTTTGTAATTTCGTTTTGTTTATAACTTTTTATAAGTGCGGATTTGTTAGCTTTGGTAATCCTATATACGTTACAGAACCATCAAAAATATATATTGCAAAAAATATGAAAACGAGTAAAGATTATGGTGGTATTTAGTGCTAACATTATAATAAGGGACTACACGCAGAAACTGTAAAGCCTTCTTTTTACAACCCTCGTCAATAACTCGTAAAACATGTTATGTTGGAACGCCGCGTAAACTCGTGTAAAGAGCCTAGAAAATATTTCGCTTCTAATAATGGAAATATTATACGACTTTCTTATATTAAGCTTTTCTTCTTTGTTTTTATTTGATAAACAGCGATGCTCATTCGGTTTCGCTCACATGCATTCATGAAAAAGTAAACACATTATATTCATTTATGAATGAATGAATGAATGAATATGCTTTATTGTGTTTTAAAGATACAGTTAACAGAAACCAAATTTTACAATACAATAGGCGGTCTTATCGCTATTAGCGATTTCTTCCAGACAACCTTTGGATGGACAAAAAAAATGATAAGAACAGGGGTATGTTGCATTATTCTCACTATCGAATCAGTATCTTATAAATATGCATGTCTTATAAATACATACACGATATAATATACATACATTAATAAAAATATAAATATTATACTAACACGATATATGTAAATAAAATATTATAAAATACACTTACATAAATAAATATAAGACAAGAAAAATATGATCTGATGATGATATCTTTAATTTGAGCTATTCGAGCTATAATAATCTTTCACAAGTTTATTGAAAATGGGCAGAGTTTATGATCTTTATAGTAAACATAATTGTACTCAACTTCACCGAAATCTTTCTTTCTTACAATAAAGCATAATAAAAACTGGTCAGCATATAAAAAACATATGCTAATTTTCTTTTAAATATTCGTGATTATATTATTAAATCTGTTACAATGTAAATGATTTAACTCTTTGATTCATGCTACATGTAAAAGTTCTCGTTAATCTAAAATTGTTTTCCTTTTCAACTAACTTATTTTTGACGCTTTTAATAGTAACCTTGCTTTTTAATAGTAAAATATCTTTCGCATAATAACGTAGAAAACCAACGTCCAAACTAATGTATAAAATCTTCAATACTGAAAATATATTTAAAATTGGCAAAATATAAAAGATTTATAGACTACAATTCTCTCAAATAGAAATGGCAAATGAAAAATGTGAATAAGTTTCGCTGGTGTGTAGCGGAAATGTTTCATTGAGGCGTAGCGCTGCGCTGTTGTGGCGACGTAGGTCGCGACAATTTGTCTCGCGATTGGTGTTTACAGCCCACATCTGTTACCCGTCTTTATAGTGTATAGAGTTGTCGTTTTAAACTGGATATAAAGATAAATCTCCATTATAGGCAACGGAAAAAATATTGGTAAATAATTAAACAGCGTGAAAAGTTGTGGGGGACGTTTAATGAAGAAGCCATTTTGAGTTAAAGAGACATTTATTAATAACTAGCTGTACCCGTGACGTCGTCCGCGTGGAATTTGTTTTCAAATCCCCTATTTTGAAACATTCTTCATTGGCGCTCCGCTCCTGTTGGTGTTAGCGTGATGACATATAGCCTGTAGCTTTCCTTGATAAATGAGCTATGTAACACTGAAAGAATTTTTCAAATCAGGCCAGTGGTTCTTGAGATTAGCGCGTTCAACCAAACAAATTCTTCTTTATATATAATACAAAATGTTGTCACATATTAAAAATTAGATTTTAATGTTGCCATGCCTAAATGTGAATTTACATATTTTATGTCTTGAACATTATTTTAACATTAGCTTCGAGCCAATCGTGTTTCTTACCATTATTGAGAGTACCTAAGGCCCACTTCCACATCCTTTTATTCCATCATGCCTCGCTATTGCTACGTGCGAGTGTCGGTACGCACTTGGGATTGGAAGAAAGCACAAGTTTTTTTTAACTAAACGCTTTTATTATCTTACACAGCTTTATGTCATTCCTCTCTGCAGGGTTGCCCCTACACGCCCAACTAACGACACACTGTCTCGACGATATCTATACTTACATTTGCCTGAAACAACAGTATCTTATGTCCGTTAATGAAGGTACTTAAAGAGAAAAGAACGAGACATACATTACTAGTATACTACATACAGCATCGAAAGAATTCATTTTCATATTTAAGTACTGATTTAGAATATCGTTTATGGTATCTGCATTAAGACATATTATTTAGTAATATTACTTTCTTCCAATCATGGTCTTTACTATGTCATACTTCGTTATCTACTTTCTCAATGCTTTGCAATATCGTATTCCGTTATCAAGTTTCAGTCAGCAGGGTTCTATTCGAAATATATTTTTATTTAAATATTTACAGTCGTAATGCACACCGGCTTTTGTCGCAGCGCGCAGTGCTCTGTTTGCTGATTTGCATCGTAAAACACGACTGAGTTGAGCACTGCGGGTACACTAATACTACATAGATTTACAACGACCCGCCTCTCAATGGACTTTAAATATTACACTGGTGTAAAATAGAATTTATGAAGGGTATTGGATTATTAAGCGAATTATTGAATATCATTATTTTAAATTACATTGACTAAGTTGCATATCATTAATAGATTTCTTTTTAACATTCAATTTTGAATTTTTTTTCTTTATAATGTAAGTATATTTTATTTAAATTATTTTGATCATTGTAAAGGTGGGCTGGAATATGTCGCCGGCGGCGATAAGACCTCCAATTCTTTGTGTAACTTATGTATGCAATAAAGAATATTCATTTATTCATTCAAATTATTTCCCGCTGGACACGCTTATAAATATCGTTGAAATTCTCGTAGTATTTGTTTTAAAACATTATTATGATTAATTGTACGTTGCCTTTCTTCTATATTTAATTAGGATTAATTCTAAGGTAATAAAGAGATAGACAGGTAGACAGAGTTCTAACCATCTCCAGACTACAATGCACTGTAATCTGTTTCATTGTTTAACAGTAGAGTTACTACTGCTAATGCAAACGAAACGCTTTTTGACCAACTTCCATAAGGAGGATGTTCTCAATTCGTAGGTGTTGTTTTTTTGTATATTTGTTATGCGAATCCTCCTTCAATTGTAAACCGGATTTCATTTTTTTTAATTCAAAACTCCACTCCGAAGGTGGTACCATTGTTAAT
This sequence comes from Dendrolimus punctatus, assembly GCA_012273795.1. Lineage (NCBI taxonomy): Eukaryota > Metazoa > Arthropoda > Insecta > Lepidoptera > Lasiocampidae > Dendrolimus > Dendrolimus punctatus. Next base: position 10,840,018 of record CM022528.1, read on the forward strand.
AAGTTACGACCTGATTAGTTTTCTCCAGGAAATTCAAGAGAAACCCTAAAAACTTGTTCGTTACGCGATCTTCATCTATTATGGACCGATATTCATTTTTTTACTATACTATATACTCCCTGGGTGGTCCCATTATAACCAAGCCAAGATCTGATGAGTGAATCCCAGGGAAAACTAGAGCAACACTTGTATACGTATGCCAGTGTGCAACAGGATATTAATATATTAATTCTAAAGCTATTCAAGTATTTGCGTAACTAATAGTAAAATATATTATTTTATCAAAATCGGATTTCAGAATAAAAATGTTTTTAATTTGAAGTCGATTTTGTTTTTGTAAAAAAAAAACCAAATTATTATATATGCGAAAAATACAAACTGTGTTGTTCAAGTCTAGACTGAAAAGGTTTTCCAGATAGCGTGCTCATTAAGTGAGATCATGGTTGACGTAAGCCTCTTTAATATAAAAGAGTTATTTTTAAAATATGATGTGATTAATATTTTGTGTTTACTTAACTTAACTTCAAAGCTAAAAGACAAAGAAAATGCAGGCAATAAATTTTAAAATTCATCTAAACGCATATATATGTGGTATTTTAGAAAAAACAAGTTTAAATATCCCCTTCCGCCAATTTCTGTCAGAAGTGGGACGAAACATGTGCTGATGGTCTAATACTAAACAATTACTAAGACTGCTCGAAGTTGAGAAGAAAATATTAGAAAACTCATCTTGGGCTCTAAAGGGAACACTCTGAATGAACCAAGATTAAAAGTTAAAGTGATATTAAACATTACTACTACGTCCAAAAAGTATTTAGTAGTTAAAATTACTATCATTTACACAATTTTTCTCAAAGGCTTAGTATTGCTATTCAACATGGTAACGCCGCCAGCTTTTTGGGAACGTTCCCGGTAAGTGACAGTGGTTTGGTACTAATATTATATCTATAAAAATACCGTCTTTTAATTATTTAGTTTTAGTTTTTAAGTTTAGGTTCCTTTTTATAATTTAATTTAATTAACAAATGAATAAAAACTTTTGATCTTAAAGAAACATTTACACTTAAATGTATTGTAATAATATGTCTCGAAAAATATTTCGCAACACAATTGTGATTATATTCTTTTGTATTTCTAGAATTAACTTAAAACAACTGCGGCTAATTTCATTGCACCACATATTACGGCCACATTCTTACAAAGACCCGGAAAATTAGCCAGGCATTGTAAGTTAAACGTTCAAAATTCAAACAAAAACGCTAAATGTATGAACTGGAGCTTAATTTTGGTTACCAAATGGTGAAATGGCGTATATAACGAGATACCAGAGTGCCCCTTTCCTGCTATTCTCTTTATAATTATTATATAAAACAAACAAAAGAGGCACTTCGAGATTGACTACGTACATACAGTTTAGCTTAGTATATAAAAAAGTACGTTTTTGAGTGAAGTAGTAATGAAAATTACACGATCAGAAGTTATAAGACAATCGTTATAACATTACGGTAATACTAGGTAACTCATAATCAGTTCTCTCTCAGAACTCAGCTCAGAAACTTACCTTTATTTTACTCACACAAAAACTAGATTTAGTTTTTTACATTTATTTATTTAATTTATTTGGGAGACATACAATAATTATAATTCTTACAATATAAAATCCATAAATTAATACACATATCAACAAATTTTCCACTTAAAAAAATAATTCATGTTACGCATTGAACTCATACAACTATAAGAAAATTATAATATATTTGATACAATATTGGACAATTAGATAGAGAAAGAAGATATGTGTGCTTTCGCCTCTAAGCTCCCACAAGTGTCAAGGGTGTAAAAGAATGTGTGTCGACATTTAGTCGTGTAGATTTTAGCAGATTTCACAACAGAAGGGAACAAGTCCACGTTAGCCTGGGCTGCGGCATCAACCAATACTTGTTCCCATGACAAAATATGACGACAGGAGGAACACCGGTGCTATTTAGTGGATTGCCGGCAATAGTATCCGACGAGTACCACATTAACCCATCGAGTCACCGATCAGTGAGGTCTACAAACAGATGAATTTCGAAAAAAGGAGATTTTCAGGTTTGCGTTTTTTACTGAACACTTGCCGATCCTAGTTATTCGTCTTTTAAGCCTGTATTTAGTTTTTATTCAAAAACTTAAGCGTCTACTTAGTTAAGTTATTGATGAGTGTTTATAATAGGATTTGCTTGTACTTAAACTTAATTTCCAGGACGGAAATTTAGCTATCGTTTGTTATAAATTGTATTTTATCGAATATACAAATTCAAGTCACTGACGTCTGCAAATAAATTATTGTAAGATAGCTGAAGCTTATTTCTATAACGTGAATTAGATTCTAGTCTAGGAGCATGTACCGTTTTCTGAACTGATGGTGAAACTTAACATTATTATGTAATTTGCAATACATACATTTGTATTATAGACATTATAGTGTATCTTAAATTTCCTTTTATTTTCTTAACCTTCGTTCATGTTAATTGTAATATGTTTCTTTATATTGAGCTGAAAAAGCACAAAACATATAGTCATTTATGTTGACTTCTAATCTAATTTTAATTATCAAGTCTAATGAGTAATACTACTACCGATAAAATAATATACTAAGTCAAGTATATTATTATCGGTCAAGTGCGTCTCCGTTCACGAGCAAAGAAGGGCTTACAATAGTAATGAACTACAGTCTACATTTTTTGTAAACATCTAATTGATTTGTACCATATAATTTGAAAACTACCAAACAAATATTGTTGATTTTTAAAAATTAATTACATAGCCTCTGTAAATATGTTTAAAGTAGTTATAAAAGTTTTATTTTATCATGTATCTGCAAATATTTGCAACTAGCGGTTTGTATTTTTAAACATTTTAGGATAAACTTATAAATATAGCCTATGTTAAAAACGTATAAAGTTATTATACGTGTACTCAGGGATAATGGCTACATTTTAAAGGTGAAAGAATTTTGAAATTAGGTAGTCCAGTAGTTTTTGAGTTAAAAAATCCGCTTTATAATATTAGTATAGACATAGTACTTATTAAGTAACTACAATAAACAAATGTACCTGAAAATAATACTAAATGACATGTCATGCTTATTTTATATTACTCAGTATTAAAAACGTTGGCCATCTCGACGGGGCCCTTCATTGTACGTATTCATACATCATCTTAAAGAACGCTAATTTTTGAATAATAAAAGCTGTACCTTTTGATTTGTCGGGATTTGCCTTTTAAGTGGTACAAATAAAATAAAAATGGATACGTTTCATTGTGAACGCGAATTGATATAAAGAAAGGTTTGATTTTAATTAACAGATATTGAAACTCGACCCTGGACATTGTGTTTTTCACGAGCTTGATTAGATTTTCGTGAAACAATGTGTAAAGGGACAGATAACAAATTGGATTGCGAGTTTATTAAAATTTGTTTGTGTTTACAAGAACATTACTCTTTTGTTTTTTTCAGTAACACTATAATAGACATATCAATCAACGAAATACAAAAATGACAATAATGTAGAAAATTGTTTTAAAAATTTCTTGAAAACGAATATAAATGTTATGAAATCTTTTCCAATATTATAGAGAGGAAAGATTTGTAATTATTGTTTAATTTTTTTGTAACGAAAAACTCAAAAACTACTAGGCCGATTCCAAAAGGTCTTTCATCATTAGAATGCTACATTGTCCCAGATATATATAATATAGGCTATATTTATTACTAGAAAAAATAGGAATCCTTACTAAAACTTCAATAATGTAACCCAAGGTGTAAATTAATAGTATTTGAGTGGGTCTGGGGGTGGTTTAAATTCACAATTAGACTCGGTAGAGGGCGCTGAAATCGGGTTCTATATTTTTTTCAATGCAGAACAACGTCTACCGGAACCGTCAGTTTATTATATATAGTACATATACATTTTATTTCAAAAAAATAATTATGTTATTTTTATGACGAACAGAAAACTCATCTACTTTATTGTTTGTAGATTTGTTAAAGTTTTGAATAAATTTATAAGTGGTAATCACTGAGGAGGAGGGGGTACCAAGTAATGGTATATTTTAGAAATCTACCTACATACATATTTATGCTTCTCGTAGAATAATTTCAACCCCAGAGCATAGCCACGTGAAAAACTTTTATATTTAAATAAATAAAATTATAAAGTTAGCTTTATGGAATATTTCATATAATTTATTCATGCGCTTAAGCGACTGTTTTTAAACAATTCAGAACTCTTTTATAGCCGGGCAAAAAAGAATTCTGTAATATCTCCTTATATTAAAAAAATAAGTTTTTAATTTCACGAATTCATAAAACAATACAAAGGTATGCAAAACCTCCACATTCTGTTTTAAAAAGTTTATAATAAAACAATCTGGAGCTCTGAATGTAATACGCTGAAAAATGAGGCAAAAGAATTTAAAATGGCAAACATTCCCGCAATATTTGAAACAGTATAAATATGGAAACGAAAAAACCAGAGCGGTTGTCGGATTACCTACATTTTTGAAGAAAGAACTTTTTAGAAATATTATTTTAATATTATGTTTAAAAAATTATTTTAGTATTTCCGTTCAAAGTTCCCGCAGTACAATTACGAATACGTTTCTTTATAAAAACAACCAACTTAAAAATAAAACATCGTAACTCAAGATTAAATTTCTACGAGAATTTCGACGGTTCCTTCGTATAGTCAGTCAACTAACAATTTTAGGTATTTTGATTATTTTATTTCATGGATTTGGTCATAAGAAGACCTTAGTTATCAACCTAAATCACGAAACTTTACAGAAAATAAATAATTTTTACAACATTCCTTCATACATTGGGCGAACGCAGTGGGATGAAGCAAACAAGCTCAACTTACACTAGAAGTCAGCGCTCGAAATTGTTCAAAAGCGCATTTAATCTCGGATAACCGAAAGATCTTTATAATTTTTAGAATATTCCATTGAATTTAGAACCATAATATAGCAAAAAATCAGCTTATAAGTTAATTTTACAAAGAACCTTCGCCACATACCGCGTAATTAGTGTAAGTCAACCATTCGCTCAGTAACACCATTAAAACTACCCATATATTCAATATACTCTTTGAAAACTACGATCCAAATGACGTATATTGAATCAACTACAATATGTCAGATACTTAATAAACTAGGTTCTTTTTTTTTCAGAATATGGCTTCAATGCCATTTATGCATTGATTTTGCCAATGTCGTGTGAACAGAAAAGCCAGGTGACAAAAATAGGATAATAATTAGCAATTTGGCCGGTATATTAAAAAGAAAAACTGCCAATCTAATAAAATATAATAAACATAATCACTACAACCAAACTTAATACAAAACATAAGACCAAGGGATAAACTAGGTTCACTATTTAAATACTCGTGGATTGGTATGTGATGGAATGTTTAAGATACAATGTTGTAGCAATGTTCTTGCTAGTGTGCTGAAGAAAGACTATATGAATTGACAGCTGAATGACATCTTTCACGGTAAGAAAAGTGATGCATGCTGGTCAGTTAAAGATAAAGGTTAAAAAAAATAGATAAGTTCGTGAGTTTTTAGACCATAGAGAGTAAATAAAGGGCAAACTTCATATGTTTTCTTCTTCTTACAATTGTGAATGTCAGTAATACAGTTTACAAATTAATTAAAAAAATTTTTTTGCCTATTAGTTATTCTCTATAAATATTTGACGAGTAAAGGAAAAACGTTCGAAATGTACTGATTTTGAATTGCAAAAGTTGTGAGGAAAGCAAACAATTCGTTAGGAAAGATTTGCTTGAATAATTTCAAGTAAATACAATCTTTCGGTCGATTTGCAATTCACATAAGCGTCGCTCAAAATTATTCATTTTATTTTAAATGCTGTTTTTTTCAGGTGAGCGGTTTAACTGAGTTCAGCTACATCTACTCATAAATAATGTTTAGTACAGTGATATTTCACACAATGCTTTAAGATACGCCATTTTAAAAAGGAGGGCTTTTAAAACTACCAACGAGTTAGGTGACGCTTCGGCGCTGTTGGTCTTGAGGATGTGTTTTGTTCAGTGATAGATTTGGTAAAAAAATATTTTTAAATAATTATTTGAATAAGAATTTCTTTAAGTATTTTCGTAACTATTCGAGACTAATAAACATAATTAAAACTGCGTTTTAACCGTTTTTCATCAATGGCATTAATTTTAATTTTATTCGTCGTCTAGGCCACTTTGGGGTAGCCGTGATCAGGGAAGACAAAGATGTTAAGTGTGAATGAGTAATGTTCAAGTCAACAAGTTGGGTGGTAGGCTAAATAAAGCCTACCCCTAACTTGTTCATTTTAAATATATTTTTTTTTATGGTTATTATTTACTTTATATAATTTACCACCGCTTTGCAACATATCGTGGGTGGAAGAGAAGAAGCGGTGCAAGAAACTGTTCAGCGACATATATGGTTCTAAATTTTTTTATTATACGAGTTCAGCATACCCGTAAACGGCTCACCTGATGAGAACTGGTTAGCATCGCCTATGGGTTGATGCTCTCTAAAAGGAGACTGGAACCTGGCCACTAATTCCGGAGGACAACTCAAGGTTGTTATGGCGACATACTCTAGACCAGGGGTAGTAGCCATCCAGGCGAACAAATACCCTACCACCTGGCTGTGGATTGTTTTGTCACCTTTTACAACCGGCCGCAAAAGGGATGCGAGGTAAAGAATTTCATTGTCAAGGAAAATATCTATTTGATCTTATTAACCATTTGTGATATTTGACTTAGATATAGTACTTACTCAAATATGTATGATTGATGATGACAACGACAGAAAACCAAAAATCAACACAGACAATTCATATTTTATCGCACATAAACCCGGTTATTAGCTGTTTAATCCACGTTTGCATACATTTTAATGAACTCAGAACAAACTGAACGAACGTTGTTCTTAATCCTGTATAATTTAAGCTTACAAAAACCAAGCTGTAATTGAATATTAAATAAAAGTAAATTAAAGCCATCATCCGTGGCTCTGAATATTAATAATACCGTAGCCAGAATTAGACCCTTATAATCCAACCCTTCAGTTTCATCCTTGGATCAACCCGTGTGTGATTGACATTTCGGCTGTGTTTATAGCAAGGGTCGTAAGAGGTATAGTATCCCTCTTCACAAACCCAGATTACGTCTTCATCGACTTTTTCAACCGAAATATTGTTTGAAGACAACCATGGCTTAATTCAAAAGATTTATTAATCAACTTGAGCGATAAGCGTCTGAATTCAATTGACATTTATTTATTCCTACCCCAAAGACGTTGATACATTTTTTTAAAGTACTAAAAAACATAATCTTTCTTTTAACTGAAGTGATAATTTTCTATACTCGATGACACGAAAATACGACACTAAAAAGAGATAAACATTTAAATCTATAGATCTTATCCTACGAGAGAATGAGATACAAATTTTATGTTGTGCAGCACAGATTAGAGAGTCGATAAGGCCGATGATTAAGTATAGGTCCTATTTGGACCGAAATAATACTGATAATATTATTATGTTTTAAACTAAAACAGTGAAAAATTGAAACTGATACTTAAAAAGTTTATTTTGAATTATAATATGTTGACGGATGTAGACTAAAATAATTATATTTATATTAATAAAAGTTAGAGAAAAATTAGCTGTGAGTATAATCTCTGAAGTTTCACTCACTTCTTCTCCGTGTGAACCACACAATTTTTTTTATTCTTGTGAATCTTGTAAGTTATAGACTCATTTACAAGATTAAAAACTTAAATATGTATATGACAATAAATTCTACACCGTTTCTTTTGACTATATAGACCTAATAATAATATGCCCCCTTTTATTCAATTTGCGACTTTGGTGAATAATACTGTGTACCTCTTTAACTACAATCAGCCACATTACAGTGTGAACTTGAATTTACATACCTTGGTTCGTTGCTGCAGAGTAATACTGATGTAGAAAATAATGTAAAGGGACGAATAAATATAGAAAGGCTCAAATGGAGTCAGGTAACTGGTGTGACATGTAACGAAGTAACGCCACTCAAAGTAAAAGGTCGGATATATAATTCTGCAATACGATCGGTCATGTTATATGGGTCTAATTGTTGGGCCACTAAACTTCCAGAAACGTCTCCCCAAACTCAGCTGAGATAAGAATGTTGAGATGTAAGTATCGTGTTACAAGTATGAATAAGATGAAAAGAAATATAAAAGGGAACCTTTGAATTATTGAATAACTATAATATTTTTTTACATGTGTCTTTGTCTTACTGAGTATCCACTGTTTGCTATAATTCCATTAATTCTTCGAAAAGTGATTTTGTAACATATTGAGACTTAATCAATTTTTAGTTAGACGTGTTGCCAAAGAGTTTATAGCCGCTTCTTCTCCTTAAAAGCAATAACACGTTGCGAAGGGGTGTACATAGCGTAGGAAAATTAAGTATTGGCCTTCAAGAAGTATTCTCCAGTGGAACTCATTTTGAATAAAAACTGAGGAACCCAACTAAAGTGGTTTGGGCACGAATGAAGAAAGATTCATCCTTCTCCTCCCTCCATGCGACTTTCAAGTCGAGTGACAGGAATAGTTGTGAATTGGAAGATTGATGGGTACAAATGTAAAAGTTGATCAAAAAAGAGGCGGATGGATTCTGTGAAAGATGATATGATAATTTGTAGTATGTAAATATGAATAGAAGAATATGGAATGAAAATACATTGTGCCGATCCCAAATAATTGAGAGAAGGCGAAAGGAAAGAAAAGGAATGTTTCAATAAGGAAAATATGCTCAAAACAGTTGCACTCAAAAGAATATTTAATGCTATATGACATTTATTGGAATTTAATTGATTCCAGAAGCGTTTAAAAAGTTGAACAAAAATTCAAATAGTCTTAACATAAAATGAATAGCTAAACGCAGGCGACGGTATGATTATTAATTCTTAAACTTTTTTCTCTCGTTTGAATAAAATAAACGTTTTCGACTGCTCAATTTTTTGTAAAGCTTTGTAGCATGTTTGAATTTGTTTCTAACCTACATTTTTTTTAATAAAAGTAAAAAAGAAAGTTCTCTTCGTGACATAATTAAGTATATTAAATTATTTTAACGACATTCATGTGTTAATTTATTTCTATGATTTTTAAACAGATACAATGTATGAAAAACTAGAAATAATTAACTACTTAAGAGCATGGTAAAACAAAAATAAAAATGACGACCGTCCATCAAAAACGTACCTTACTCTAGAATAGCTCTAAAACCCAACTTGACTAATTAATGCGAGAGACTATTATTTTTCTCTCTCTGATTGATTTATTACTAATAAAAACACAAATAGATACACAATAACATACATACACAACAATATACCATCGCGAAGTGGAGAAAAAAGTAGAGAAGACTCCATGGCCGGCTTCGGAGCAGGCGCTCCGAATGCAACAAACATTTAAAATAATATGATCGAAGTCATGATGATAAAATAAATGCATTACCTTATATTTAATGCGTATCGAAAATTTATTTATCACTACCGTACCTAAAGAAGTTTCACTTGGAAATTTCTGCGTGTATAACAAATATAATAAATTTGTAGCAGCGACAGGTAGAGGTTAAATGATACTGCAGAAGGCAGAAAGAATATTCACTGTCGGGTGCTGGTATGAACTGAACTAATTTATTTTAGAAACGGTATCCTTCAGAACAAATATTAAAAAGTCGTACAGATAGTACAATAAATAACACAATGTGTGAGCGGGATGGACGATGTGCGAGCGAGATAGAGCAACTATTAATATGTGCGCTTCTGCGTTGCGCTAGCCAGTAGTTCGTTGTCCACTGCGGAGACTAGATGTGCGCAGCTCCCATAATTGCTATTATATGACGTACTACGTTACTCGTTGCAGTCTCGGCATGGACTTGGCTATATGCCGCGTCGGTGTACCTCATTCGACGGAAACCACAAAATAGCAATCTCTAATCGCACAATGTCAAGAAACAGCGAAAATATTCATAAGAATACATATTCTTATTACGTGCGGATGAGAGTGTAAGGTCGACATCGCGTCGGCGCATAATGTGTTACAATGTGTTCGGAGGTAACAACCTGGGCTTATGAGGCTCTTGTGGTACGACAGATAAGGCACGCCGGAGCCTTTGTGAAGGTACTTATACAACGTAATAAGGCGGCCACGGTAATACGAGGACGCCCGTCTATTTCCCACCTTTTATAAACAATGTTTACGTGTAGCTCTGGGGTTCTGTAAGTCTCCCTCCAAGTCAAGGACGCAATTAGTTGGCGCACATTCATTGTTGTTTTTCTAATTGACTGGCATGAGGAGTGTGCATGCAAAATACTTCACAACACGTGACGCACAACAATAATACTTGAAAACATTAATGTAATTTTAGCACTTTATTCGTCTGAATCGCGTAAAAGGCAACTAGAAATAAATTTTAGTTCATACTACTCCTGACACGGGTGTGTTTTCATAAAATATGCTGTCTGTTGTGAAAGTTCAGCTGTGTGAATATTTTTACATGTTTCAAAATAAGATATAGGATTTAAAATAACGCGAAGTTCTTTGTGTAGTATGCATACATACTTAGAATTTTCATAGAATGTTATACGATGAATAATGTCTAACCAACTTATTAGTGAAGATAATTAAAACAGGAAATAAATTTTAAATAAGTTAGTAATTTAAATTGAACTATAGTATCACAATAAACCAAATCTAAAAATAACCTACTAAATTATATTACACTAGTTATTTGTCTGTATGGAATTTAATTTAATTTAGATTGCCTTTTAGTGCGGCGACGGCGGCTCTAAGCCTTTAATATATTTTTTTTTAAATAAAAGTAACCTAAGTTACTCCTTGTATCATTAGCTATCTGCCATTGAAAATCCCGACAAAATCGGTTCAGCCGTTTCAGAGACAAAAATATTTAATTGATTTTTTAATATATGTACCGTACATACTTTCATATGCATTTAGTAAAAAGCTGTTATTTTGACATTACAAACAGATACTTCAATGTGTATTTGTATAGATTTTATTTTATTTAGGAGGCTAACGGCTATACCTACTAATGGTAACTAGATTGCAAGTTAAATAAGGTAAAGCTAAGCTTCCAAAGATGATCGGGTTTTGGGATGGTTGATAGGATTTTAAGTCCTATAATTTTAATAGAAACAGTGTTGGATCCTCAACTATAGTGTTCAGCAGCAAATCCACTGAGACAATGACGCACAGTTGTTCGGTCCATATATCAAACTTACATGTAACACCAAAATTGGTAGGATCACTCAGTAACTCTTAGTACTTAGCACTACTCAGTAACTTTACCGTTGCAAACAGATAGGGGCGGAACTACATTTGCCACAGTGGAGGGAGTGGAGGGCTTAGATACTGTTAGAGTCGCAGGCTGTAACCTTGGGTGGTGACAAATGGCGGAACATGACGATGGTTTTAATGGACGTTAAACAGTCGCCGCGAGTCCCACACTACCTTTTTTCCTTTCCACTTATGGTAGGCATTTGTATGTCTATAGGTGGTGAACGCGTAAAGCATTTATAATTTTCAAAAGTAGAAACAGCTTCATTGGAGACACAGTATAAGCATGAACTATAATAAAAATTTAAATACAAGTTTTGAAGCAAAATATAAAATATCTAAGAGATAAAATCTGAGCACCTCTCCAATTTACACTTGGATGGTGGATGTTTTTTGCATAAACGAAATTATTTCAAGTCTATTCGAGATGCGCGATTCATTATGCCCGCAGTTGCGAGAGTGGAGCGCGGTGGAGTAAGAGGCAAGTTTTAATAATGTAGGGCGGTTGGCAAGGCTGGTGCCGTTTCCTTCCATTCATCTCTCCCCTTTCCGGTTGGCGCAATTAAAACGGCGGCTTGTTCCGGCACTTTAAAAACTTTTAAAGTATAGGCACAGACAATTTGAACTGTACCTATTTGCAAATTACTCTAGGAATGTTGAACTAGGCTGTTTTGTATGGTAACTTTATTTTCTTATGAAAAATAACCTGACCGAGGATTATATTTTTCTGCCTTAAGTTAGAGTATAAGTATTATGATTTCATCATGTAAAGAATAAATCCTAATTGCACTTTAAGTTAATTGTTTTCAAAAGGATAGAATATATATAGTACGTATCTGACGACCTAGTTGGTGTAACCTACGATAGTCGCTTTGCGTCGACCTACCTACCCGGCCCAGAATATTTGTGTAGTCTGCAAGTTGTTGTATCCGGTCCGTTTGTCCTATTGTGTGACCCATATTTGTTTGTAACACTCTGTGATGCAGAATTACTTATCCTGATAGCTATTTGTACTGAGAGATCACCAGAGAGGTGCTTTTTAAATAATAATTAATACTGACCAAAACTTAAGTGAAAGGCAAATAGATATTTGACTTTACACTTAGTAAAAGAGTGTTGTTTTTTATTCATTTGTGTTCTTATTTAACTAATAAAGGTAGCCTACTGATAGAGGTAGGCTACCTTTACCACTTAAATGAGAAAGATTTATACTCCATTGAAATCTTACAATTTAAGGGCCGAGTATTGCATTTGTTAGAGGACGAAATTTTATTTTTGGGACATGTGTGGGGGAAAAGAAAAGAGTTAGGAATGAATAAAAAATTTCTCACTTTTTTGCTTATAACTTCTTTAATTTCTTAAATTTAGGGCAAAAAGTTATATAAACATATTTGTAGGCAAAACAATTTGATACAAATTATGACTTTACAAATTTTTTGTAAGACACATGTCCCAAAAATAAAATTGCGTCCTCTAACAAATGCAAAGCTCATGTAACATTTCAATGGAGTGTTAAGAAACTTTGTAACTATTTTCGAAACCTGTTTGGCAATACTTTTACGCCTAACACTGAGATAAGTTATACAGTTCATATAAGATACGGTAATACTCGTAATTAGTAATTTGTTTTTCAGAACTTTAATTAAAAATATACATAGACCAAGAGGTGGCAAAGGTGCCAAACTACGTTAATAAGTATATGTACTTAAATTTTGAATAATTTCGAAAAATGGCTGTGATATACACATGCGAAAAGACGATGACGATTTTATTAAGGTCCCGTTGTCGATAAAACTTTATATTGCTTTATAGAGACATCGCAAACGTTTGATTGATATCTCGCTCTACCAAAAGGCTCGTTGACATCATGTAAGCGTTTCCCATTCAAAGAGGCGGACTGTCTTTTGGGTGAATGTTTCCTCGTTTTACCGCCTTGGGACTACATTTTCAACTTCATTTAATTTCATTAATATACTCAATTAATTTAAATCCATATTTTATGACATTTTATAATATTTATATTTTGATTGCATATTATATTTAATTTTATATTTTAATTTAGTAAAGATGACTGAATTCGTTTAAGTATTATCATTTATAGAAATTGATATATAATAGACTTTATGTAATGTCTGTATGTGATCATTTAAAATATGATAAATATAAACAATAAACCAAATTTTTTATATATATCAGACGAAATTTTAAAAATTTAAATATTTTGCATTTAAGGATTTTAAGGCCCGAAACGTTGCGCTGAAGAAACGATCGTATATAGAAGATACATTGCCCACACTAAAAGAAAGAAGAACCACTGAAGATATGCGACTGAGAGGTATGTGGATGAATGTAGTGGTTCAGTCAATATTTCTAGTCCTTCGATCAGCCCGGTAAAACGTCTGAATCATTCGCGTGTGGTTGAAGCCATTCAACGCGGTGCTGAAGTTCCGCTACGCGTGATTAATGGTCTCGCGTTCCCTCGACATTGTGTTTTTGTGATGCAAATAACTCGAGCCGTCGGAACAAGGAAAATTGAGTGGGAGGACCGAGCACCACCGCAGTTTCAATTGCTCCACCGCTGAATACTGATGAACCGTTACGGTTAAAGGTATTATCTCAGTTGCAATGCTTAAGGCGTTAAGCGGTTGAAATAGGCGATGTGATTAGTCATTTGAAACTTGATTCAATGATTCGAGTAATTCATCCGTCAAATGGACCAATTAATGTCATTTAATAAGTTATTATTTAACGCGAAAACTAACAGTTTTATTACGATGCTGAATTAATTTTAATGTTTTAAACATTCAACAAGTTAACAACAAATAAGGTGACATGACAGGACCGATTTCGGTACTGATATAGTGTTTAAAATTAATTATAAGTTTATTCATAACAACATTGCTTTACAATCTTTTTAATTAATTCTAAAAGAAATGTGCAACGATTTTTTTAAAATAAATACTAAAAATTCCGTACTTGACTGGAGTTTTAGACCTATTTATGTTAATTTTTTATATTGTTTACAACGTTAGAAAAATTACACATAAAACTTAATTAAAAGAATTAATATAAAAACTTAAAAATACATAATAGAATCCTATTTACTCGTACATGTGGAAATTAATTTAAAATCATTAATGTTACATTTATTATTTAATTTTTTTCTGATTGAAATAGGGCAATCAGAAAAAAAAGTGTTTTCTTATAACATGTTGACTCGTTTTAAAACTTATTTAACGTTACTTAGTAAAACCACTATCTCTGATATTAACATCAGAGATAATGGTTTAATAACATTTAAATATTGGTTAATAATTGGTAATTTTATCAGATTTACATAACGCAGAAACAATAGCAAACCGCATATACATATAGATATAGATCAATAATTATTTATCTATACATATAAATAAATAAAATTGAAGTATCTGTTTGATATGTCAACATAACAGCTTTTTACGAAATGCATATCATAGTACTTATATCAAAAAGTCTATTATTACATTTTTAGTCTGTCTGGATGTTCCGGCTAATCTCTAAAAAGGCATGCCCAATTTTGACGGGACTTTCACTAGCAGATATAAGGAGTAACGTAGTCTACTTTTTAGGGTTCCACGAAAAAAAATTCCAGCGCTAGTATTTAGCTACCATTATTCCGATAAGGCGCTAAAAGGTTAAAAATTATGTACTGCTGTACGTGAATAAACTTCTTAAGTTTTTTGTTAGACAAAGTTTACAACCAAACCTAACTATGCAAACTTCTGTTGTTGTTCCAACACTTACTTTGAAATGTGAAAACAATTCGTGTCTGCAGTCTCCTCTGAAAAGGCGGTCGCTACAAAAAACCTTTCGAAGTAATTAAGAACTTTGGGAACACCGGCTCATTGGCATACTTTCGGCTTGTAATACGCAGTTAATCTCGGCAAAAAACTTGGCGCTTTCTGACGTTATAATTCACAAGGGCCCGCCTGACGCCACAACCAAGGGTGAATTTCTTATGAGCACGACGTGTATTTGTCACAAAAATCTATACGTATAAAGTTCACATCTGTATTTTTTTGATCAAATTTTCTAAAAACGATACAGACTCTGTTTAAATATCGTTGCAAGTAGTTGGGAATTGTTTTTTTGCAGATTACTGCGTCAATGGAAAGCATTCCAGTGTAATTAACCAAAATCACGTCTTTTCCCATGTGAGGCAGAGAATAATGTCCACTTGCGACAATCCTGACAAACAACTTTTGCTTCAGCTACTTTTATTAATCTCTTCACACATGCCTGTTTATTTGAGGGGCTGACGTGACATTTTATTAACACTTCTGCTATACGTCGCTTTCTACCGGCACCAACTCTACCACTCACAAAGCTGCCATACACTTTTTTATGATTTGAAAAGGATACAAAATGCAGCATTAATTTGGGCGGTGAATTAATTCACGGGGCATATGTCCATATACGGGACAAAAAATGACATATTATGTACAGTCGATGCCCTACAAAATACGTGATTGTGATAAGACATACCTGGCGTCAGTCTTTATTGCTGGATTACAATGTCGTCTGTTATTCGTCTTACATTTTCTTTGAATGTGTAATTCAAAAGATCTTTACTCTGTTAAATCGAGATAAAGCTAGCATTTCTGTCTTGTGAAAAGCGGCTGGGTCACGAAGATAGAACATTTCATTATGATTATTGCCGACTTAATGATGTCTTACTAACTTCACTTGCTCGTATCGAGAGAAGGTATGCAACGAATTTAAATAAATTCGTGCACACATGCGCTCTGCTGACTTATCATTTGTTTATATTGAAGCACGAAATGGTGAGACGAATTGTTCTTTATTTTCAGCAATTACTAATATCGAATAAGTATCGACTTTTGTTAATAGAAGTGAATAAATTTGTTATAGAAATTATTGTATTATGTATATATGAGGAGTCACAAAGTCACGTGACAAAAACAATGTGAAACTACAAGATGGGTGGGTAGAAATGTAAAAAAAGATGGATGGATTGTGTGAAGGATGATATGTGGTGTGACAGAATGTGTATGTCTGAATAGAGAGGAGTGTGGAAGGAAAAGATATATTGTGTCGACCCCAAGTAATTGGGATATGGTGAACGAAAAATGATAGAAAAATTATAGTATTGTCCTGACAAACCACGCTCCGATTCAATCTTTTCTTGTCTTTTTATTCCATCATCGTCTATTGTTTATCTTTTCCTTCATTCATCATCTATATTTGTCACTCACACAGCCTATATATCGTTCGGAAATCTTCACAACTTCTCTATACAAAATAACCACTCATACGTTCATAAATATTCAAAATCCCCCATATATTTTAAAGATCTAGGAATGTGATGCTGAAATAAAGCTTACATTTAGATATACAATATACATACATGAAACAAGTACAATACATACTTGTCCCCGTTTTCGAGGCCATTTTTCTGAACCCAAATATTACTTACGAATAATTAGAAGCCTTTATTTCAAGATAATTTTACCCTAATTAAGTACAATTTATAAAAGGATTAATGAAAGGCTTCGTAAAGAGCCTTAACTAGTAACATATAACATGGCTGTACTTGCTTTATTTCAAAATTATTAACAACTAAAGTTTATTGGTTTCTTAATTTGGTTACTCTATTCTACATATTCGAATACGCTCGAGCTATTTCACTTGTATTTGTTTGCATTAATTACTTTTTAAATAGAATCTAGATTGTAATTATAAGTAAGTCTGAATTAATTATAAGATTCGTACAATTTTGTATGTTCAAGGTTTCTCCTTAGGAATCATAGAATAAATTAACAACATCTCAAGGTGAGCATTTAACCTGTCTGAGGATAATTTGAGGAAATTATGCAAATGCTTGAAGATGAAAGTGTTCATGCAGTGCGTCCTCCCCGTCCTGACCTGCAGGGAAGAGACGTGAACACTGACAGCAGGATTGGTGCACAAGTTCCTAGTCGCTCGTTAGGTGCTTCTCTTATGGATAGAATCAGAAATGAGGAAATCCGTAAGAGAACCAAGTTAATTGACATAACTTGCAAAATTAGCAAGTTGAAGTGGCAGTGAGCCGGGAATAATAAAATTAATTTATTGACTGTAATAAACATTTTATTGTACAATAGAAAAATAAACAAAATAGCATTAAAGTATTAAGATATTGAAATAAACTATTCTACTAGTTCATACTGTATTTTTTTAAATAATACAAACACTGTTATGCAGTTATATAACTTTTTGTAAATGTGATGACTAAATAACATATTACGAAAATAACATACTGTGGTAATGAAAGAGCTAAATTGGTAATTAGTTTCATGATTAGTTAAAACTTACAATTATATTTATCACCTGAGTTTTAGACTTGTCTAAGAATTAAAATGATTGTAGGTAAATTTCAGTTTCTTTTTTTATTTTGTGATGTGAATTAAATATGTAAATCGTCGATTTTATAAATATAATAGTCGCTGTTTAAGATTAATTAACAATTAATTAGAAGATTCCAAATAACGCAAGTTACAATAAATATAACAACTCATGTTGGTTTTGCAGAAAGAATTTCTAGTTTATGGCGTGTGTGAAGCTACGACAAAGTCCACAATAATGAAATATGAAGACAGAAATTTGGGATTAATTAACGAAAGAAAAGAGAGAAATATTTTATATGATGATATCTTTTACACAACGATTCTCCTTAATGAGTAGATATGTCATGTTGTAATTGCTGTGCCAAAACAACTCAATTTTTGTAATTATTGTTTTAGTCAGCAAGAAAATGTTATTTATACGCCATAATTAATAAAATATATGTTTTATATTTTATTAATTATTTGACCTTTTCAGATTCGTAAAAAAACACAACTAAATATTATGATAATGTTACGAGTTGCGAAATTCGAATTAAAATGCCGTTGGAATTATTATAGAGTTTATTAGAACTATACAAACGCATATAACATAGGTAAAAATATAACCGAACACAACAAGTCCAAACGTAATGCAGAAGGTCGTAATTCAATACGCGCTAAGTCCGTCACTATTAGATTCTCGATTGTAGTACACACGTCTCGCTTTGATCCTGGTTCTCGATCGACTGCCCCTCCATCAATCAGCTCATCATTTTCTACTGGACAAATGCAATGTGCCCGTATCGTAGTCAACTTAATCCGCCACGCCTGGCTAATAACTCGGCCGCAAACGACCATAAAAGGACACAATAAAACAACGGGCTATTTTCTAGAAACGTATGTCAATCAATAAGTAAACAAGAGAAGATGAACATAAAAGAATTAAAATAGTTTCAATGTTATTAGTTATTTGTTCAAATGCCGACGGGTAATAAATGTGCTTCTACAATTTTATACATGGAACCTTTTTTTGTCGGCACCTAGGTTGTAATGATAATAATCATTCCATCTACTGGTTTTTGAAAAAAGTAGGGATCTTACAAGAAGCTGACGGAGAACTTCGAGGCAAATACCAAACTCTTTTGGAGAGAGGTTAAGAAGTCTCGGGGATTTTCGTCAGCTTCCAGAATGGAAAGAATTAAATCTAAAGCAGGGGACATTCTTGCTAACCCACAAGAGGTTTTAGCGCGATGGAGTGAATATTTTAGAGAAATGTATGACACTATCCCGGATGCTGGCACCACGACTGAGTCTGTGACTGACTTCGAGGAGTCAGCATCCGAGATCACTTTGGAAGAGATCGAATGGTCGATAAGAAGTCTGAAAAATGGAAAGGCAGCAGGAATCGATAGTGTGTCTGCTGAGATGATCAAATATGGTGGCACCTGCGTCCGGGACGCTTTCCTGTCCTTATGCAACTTGTGCTGGAGGACGGGAAAGGTTCCCAACGACTGGAGGCGCGCTGTCATCGTGCCCTTGCATAAAGGCAAGGGGTCACGTATGGAGTGCGCCAGCTACAGGGCCATCAGTTTGATCAGCACAGCATCTAAAGTGTATGCGAAAATTGTTGAAAGGAGAATGAGAGTGGTATCCGATGGATTACTGTGGGATGCACAAGGAGGCTTCAGAAATGGAAGGGGATGTATGGATCAAGTTTTCTCGCTCCGCAATATCGTGGAGAAACAGCTGGCTATGGGCCGGAAGGTTTTCTGCGGTTTTGTGGATCTAGAGAAAGCATTTGACAGG
Source organism: Dendrolimus punctatus (assembly GCA_012273795.1). Classification (NCBI taxonomy): domain Eukaryota; kingdom Metazoa; phylum Arthropoda; class Insecta; order Lepidoptera; family Lasiocampidae; genus Dendrolimus; species Dendrolimus punctatus. The sequence goes on from CM022528.1 coordinate 10,859,590, forward strand.
GTTGTGCGGAAGGACCTCTGGGACATATTGCCCGGATATGGGATTGATGGCCATTTGCTGCGTGCTGTACAGTCCACTTACGAGGACTGTATGGCATGCGTGCGGGTGGACGGCAGCCTGTCGCCCTGGTTTGACGTCAATATTGGCGTCCGGCAGGGCTGCGTGCTGTCGGCTTTGCTGTTTGTCCTATATCTGGACAATTGTCTCCAGAGATTAAGATTGATGGATGTTGGGGTGCGGATGGGTGATCTAGTTGTTAGCAGCTTGCTTTATGCGGATGATGCCGTGCTTTTAGCCGAATCGCCATCAGAACTGCAAACACTAGTCACAATGATGAAAGATGACTGTCAGGCGAGAGGCTTACGTTTGAATGCGAAGAAAACAAAGGTGATGGTGTTTGAAAGAGAAACAACCAGAACGAATGCAAGGATAATGGTCGATGATGTTATGCTGGAACAAGTGAATGAGTTTGTATATCTCGGATGTGCTTTTAGCAGGGATGGAAGGTACACCGCTGACATAGAAAGAAGAGTAAATTTGGGAAATAGTGTGAATGGAGCGTTAGGTAAACTTCTAGGCGCTAAGAACCTCAGCCAGAAGGCCCAGCTTGCCATACACAACGCGGTGCTGGTACCTACGCTCACGTATGGAAGCGAGAGTTGGGTATGGAATAGAGAGCACGAAAGTAGAGTAAACGCGGTCGAGATGCGAGCACTGCGCAAAATCTGCGGAGTGACGCTCGCGGACCGCGTTCGTAATACCGAAGTAAGAAAGAGAGTTGGTCTGAAAGAGAGTGTCGGGGTGAAGGTAAGGAAAGGAATGCTCCGGTGGTTCGGGCATGTGGAAAGAATGTATGATGAAAGAATGACTAAACAGATATACAATGCAAAAGTGGATGTATGCAGAAGTCGCGGAAGGCCACGACACACCTTCCATGATCAAATTGATCGTGTACTAGCAGAAGGTGATGTCAGGAGCCTTAAGAACAGACGAGTGTGCATGACAAGAACTATGAATGTCAAAGAAGCAAGTGAGGTGTGTAAGAATAAGCCTAAATGGCGCTCTGTTGTTCGTGCCTACCCCGCAAGGGACCTGGCGTGAAGTTATGTATGTATGTATGTATGTATCTTACAAGTCGGAAAGATAAACGGAAGAATAAAATTATTAGTATCTTCGGCTAAATGGACGTTCACTCAATTAAAAAGGATCTTGCTTGTCGTCCGCTAAAACAATGTACTTATTGTCCGCTAGCCAATAACTGATAGGTTAGCGGATGACTAGCAAGATCCTTAGTCATCCATTTAGCGAACGATATAATAATATTATTCATCCAGTTAGTGGACGACAAGAAACTTCGGAAAACAAAATAATTAGAAATTTCAAACAACCAGACACATAATCACATTTATATAATAAATAAAAATACAAATATAAACGTATATCTAACAACTCGAAAAGGCCTGAGGACGAATTGAAAATTGTTTTGGTTTCATATTTAATTTAGACGACAATAATTTGGTCGTGCTGAAAATGGTTACACAGTTGTAACCTGAGTTATAAAAAGGTCCCTACTCGACCCAACTAATACCCTTGTCATGTCGAGATGAAAATTAGTTCAACTCTGCAGCTGCGCCCAGAACCCGCGGGTCTTGTCCAAAATTTAATCTGACAATATATCGTCAATATAGTTATGTATTCACAAAAACCGCAGTGAATAGTAAATAGAATATTAGTTTGGAATTTGCCTATGAACCCTTTTAACGTGGTTCTTATTATATAGATGTGTAACTTTCTAAGATAAACACAATAACTGAACTATATAATATGTAATTGTTTCGTCCGTACTGACTGATACATCAGTGAAATACAATCTCGAATCGACTGAAGGCATAGAGCTGGACGCCTATATAAAAACTTAACATCTGCTTTTAAGTCTGAGTTTTATGGTATGTTCGTGTACCTATTTTCACACTTTAGAAATATATAAGTATTTGTATGTATTTAAAAAATATCAAAGTAATATGTAAAATCATAATTAAAACAAAAACAATGTTGTATGATTTACAGGCACACTTTCAAAAACGTTTGTTTTTCAGCTATCAGTATAAATGTCACTGTAGTTGAATAATGGCTGGAACAGTTATTACAAGGCACACAAGAGGTATTTGTAACATAGATTAACGAGACAGAACTGCAAAAGTACAATAGCAAATAACAAAGGTAATCGGCTAAAATTATTGAAGCAGCATATGTTATGCTGTTTTGTTTGCCTAGTATTTACTTTGAAACTGCGCATAAATCTTTACCTGCACTTTCTTTACTACAGTATAAGCAATGCTCTTTACACATTGTAATATATAGTAGATATATTTGATATGTTAGAAAAAGTCGGCTGTTAGTAATACTTGTGTATATATCTACTGTCTTCAAATTTTACATCACAACAACAATCAATCACATTTGATATGCACAGATTCACGTCGCTATACATTCATTATCAGAACAGTCAACGATTTCAATAAATTAAGGATCACATGAATATTTACTTAATTGCGGATAGTATAGCATCTGTAAATGCAAAATTAATAAAAGTCTATATTGATAATAATATCTCGTGCTCGACAATTTTAGATACTTTTGCTGTTAGCCTTCGAAATACAATAAAATAAATAAGTTCATACTTTTAATAACACTTAGTACATAGTAGTATTGCGAATACATACGAATAGTACTATTATTATATGTTAAATTTGATTTTCTGTCCATTATTTCAAAATGAATACAATTTTAAGTGAAAACTGCTAAGTTTAAGTCACCTTCATAAACGGCAGTTGTTAACTTTGTCTGTCTAAAATTTTGTCCTAAATAGACTCCGAAATGACTGATCGGATTTCAATGAAGTTTTAAGGATTTTATAAAGCAGGAATTTATTCTTAAAAATGTAAGTGTATGGTCGATTCCGATATATCGTGACACACATGTGGCGTATGTGTGTATGTATATGATATGTTTCTGATTTGGCAAAGGTGAGGCAAGTGCAGTTGTCAGGTATCACGGGGTTCTGCAAAACGTGCGATAGCGAGTCCGAAATATTTAAGGGCATAGTTGTAGAATAATTAAAACTAACTATACTTCTACATAATAAGTGTGTGCGTTCGTGTGACATTTGTATGCTGTGATAATAAAACCATCACCATTTGTTATATACCTAAGTAAATTTCAAATATGTATGTACATCACAAGTGTTTAATAACATTATATTAATATGAAACAGATTCTTAGAAAACAAATTCCAAAATTATTTCTGTAGAAATACAAGGTCAGCAGTGATAGACTGTCTGAATATTAAATAATGAGCAATATGAAGGATACAAGATCATTAAAAAAATGAAATTGTTAGACAACAAACATAAGAGAACAATTTCTTTTAACAAAAACAAAACGGACTTCATCCTAAAAAGCAATAAACAAATATTTAACCGACTTCTTTGTACAACATCTTCAAGTCGGTGCGATGTACAACATAAAAAAAACAACTACAAATAAATAAGAATAAAGAAAACAGTTGAAATCCGGTTCACAATTGATGGATATATCGTGTAACAAAGAATTCGGTTAACAATTTCGAGGGTTTCTCTTAAATTCCTTGGTATCCCTCATCAAATTCTGACATGATGACTATGGGACCAATTCGGAAGTAGATACCCTTTCGATTTAAATAATTATTTTTAAAGTCGGTCCACAATTGACGCATAAATCGAGTAAAAAACACAAAAAAATACAGATGAATTGAGAACCTCCTCCTTTTGAAATCTGTTTGAAAAAAAATAGTGTCAATAAAAATAAAAAATAACTTGAGCATCAGAGTTGTAAGTACCAAATTACACTAACTTATTTTAATAGTTTCATGTAATATTTTATGAATCATGGAATATGCATTTTTGATATTTATGCAGATTTCGATCGTTTTCCAGTAGGTAGTAGGTATTGATGTATCAAACGTTCCGAACGTATTTTTTATTAACAATCTATGTATTCTAGATGGTACGTTCGAGATAAATTACACCTACGTTATTTATTCACGCAAAAAGTTATGACCTACCTACGCCGAAACGTTTCACATATCTACATGTAAAAGAGGAAAAAATATTTAGGGTGGCCCTACTTGTGTACGGCAAGAAAAAATTGCTAGAATAATATATCATGTGGTTATGTTCTATGCATGCATAATACTCGTCAAAATCACGCGTGAGGAGTGATGTGTTATTTTAATATGAAATACAGTAATGTAAGGGAACATATATTATTGTTACGAGCTACAGGACTCGAATTGAAAATGCCGTTGGAATTACTATAGAATTTATTAGAACTATACAAACGCGTACAGGTACAGTACCCCTGGGGTGTTAAAGTTATTAAAGTAGAGATGTGTAGTGACGGACCATAATAGTTCCAGGAACAATGTTCACCATTGGAAAGATGTTGGTTCAATACAAGTTGTCAAATGAAATAATTCCACATATCGGACCAACAACGACTGAGTACTCTGCAATTGAGAAAATACAATATAATACGGTATATTTGGAACGTTCCGTGTTCTGTTATGGAATAATGATGGACAATGCGCCTGCCAAGAATAATCATTTATTTTATAATAAATAGTACATTATGAAATTCAGTACATGCTGTGTCTGTAGATTGGCGCTATTTAAAAAAGAAACAACTGGAATAGACTATACAAACGATGGAAAATACGATGCAATTTTTTTTAGATTTCTTTATCTAAATATCATAAATACTGGTGACCCTAGATTTAGCTTTAACAATAGTTTAACTCTAACATGGCAATTTTTCAAATACATATTGTCAGTATTCAAGGATATAACGAAACAATTCGTTATCAGGGCGAAAATGTCTCAGACGCACTTAAAAAAAATAACTTTGCCCGGAATAGTCCCCATAAATACTGGCTGAAAGTCCACCAAAAACGACCACGCAGTGAACGTATAAATAAAAATTTCGCCTCAAAAATAATAATAATAAAACTTTATTTATTTTTCAACACGACAGATTCAGTAAGAAACCTGGTGTGAGACTGGTGCCTGAAATAGGTTTCTAAGAAATTTGTATGACAGGTCACCAGGTCAAAAATAACGCACTAAGCCCATCGCTACAATTGCGTGAAACGGTCAATACCCGTAATACTATCCCAGATGAACCAATAGGGTAAACAAAAAACATATACATTTGAACGTGTAATACGTTTACTTCAGTTATGTTTAAAAGTAAGTAGGTACGTAACTGTCTAGAGACGTCGAAGCGTTCATATCCGTCGTTATTAATATCATCCGTAAAATATGCCTCCTTGGGGAAACATTACAGAAACGGTCGTATAAAAGACAAATGAGCCAAGAATAGCAGCGTAAAACTGCTCTAATTTTTTAAAATACATCCTTTTTAAGCTTTCCTCGTTTTAAGTGTAATCTCTTTTGTTCTAAAACATAAAAATGCTTTATTCCCTCTTAATAGCTGTAAATATCTACCCGCCGTCTTATCTTTTTTATTCACGAGATATTATTCTAAAAAAAACCAGTTTTATTCTCCCAAATGGTTTGAAAGTATGATTGATGACAGAGTATAACGCTAAATCGAGATAAGTATATCTTTACTGATGTTTTAAATTGTGCCGCGAGATGCGGGCCATTTGCTGATTATACGGCTTCATAGGCAGTCGGGGGACATCAATCACTTCGTTCCAGCTTTTATTGAGTATCTCTGTACCAAATAAAATCCCTTTGACATTGTATATATGTACATACGCGTTTTACTCCATCATTGTTGTACTTGTGTGGCGCTCTGTTGTTCGTGCCTACCCCGCAAGGGACCTGGCGTGAAGTTATGTATGTATGTATTGTTGTACTTAAAGAGCAACAGTATATCAAGATAAAATTATACAAATAGATAGTTATATAATAAACGACAGATATAATTATTTTTTTTATTGCAGGAGTTCAGCAGACATGCAGATGACCCACTTAATGGAAAGCGGTTACCATCGCCTATGGACATTTGCAACATCGGAGGTACTACAAATGCGCTGCTGCTCTCTTAAAGAATACTGGAACCTGGTCACTAATGCCGGAACACAACTCAAGGTTGTTATGGCGACATACTTTAAACCAGGGGTGGTAGCCATCCAGTCGAGCAAATGCCCTACCACCTGGCTGTGGGTTGTTTTGTCGCCTCTTACGACAGGCCGCCCGGCCGCAGGAAATTGTATTCTAACTCCGTTCCTGCACGGATAAAACAAACAAAAATATATTGTACATCCTACGCATAATTGTTAGAATAAAATAAATATATAATTTAGGGTAGTGAGAAATTTAATGAGAGCTAAAGGAATATTCACATTCAGCTTATGACAAAATTTATTTCATGCAGGAACGGAAAAAGAATATTAATTCCTGCGGTCCAGGCGGCCTGTCGTAAGAGGCGACAAAACAACCCACAGCCAGCTGGTAGGGTAATTACCCGTTTATATGGCTAACACTTCTGGTCTAGAGTATGCCGCCGTAATAACCTTTAGTTGTGTTCCGGAATTAATGGCCGGGTTCCACATTCTCCTTCAAGGATGGTAGCTCATTAGCAACACCTCTGCTATTGCTAATGTCCATAGACAACAGTAACCAGTTTCCATCACAGTTGGCCCATCAGCCTGTCTACTGAGCTTCAGCAAAAAATGCTTTTAACGGATTTCTAGCAATTTGGAAAATAAAGAAATTCTTATATGTTCGTCATGTCCATCAGTAGTTGTATGTCAAGGTCATTTTTCTTAACAAGTACATGATCTGTATGGATGAAATTGTAGTCTATATGTAGCTATACAATCATATAGTAAAACGACAAAACAACCACGAATGGGGCCGCCATATAAGTAACGATGGTTTGAATTAAAAAAAACATAAAATTCATTCTTTACGCTTCCGCCAATAACTCCTTTTCTTTACTCACATTGAAGTCTAAGTTTATAGTTCAGTAGACAATAAAACATTATCTATCTCACTAAATCCCAAACATATAAACATTAAAATATAGTCACAGAATACACACGCACCCTAATAAAACCAACGCTCTACATAGATAACTTGAATGTTCATGCGCGTTGGTAATCGTGTTTGCGAAAGGCGCTTTCAAGATATAACACTTTTTATACCGAACCCTCGGGCTGAAACAACATTTTTAATGGAAAGTTTTGGCACAACGAGGCCGTCGCAAAGCACTATATGTGTTAAATTGGAATATATTTTTCTTGGCGAGAGTTCACTGTGCCGCGCAAATAGAAAGAACATCCAGTGACTTTCTAAGATTCAAGTCATCCCCCACAGCTATTTGTACAGTGACACGGAAAAATGCCGCACCCATGCATTTTTCAAGCCCCAAGATATATGTCCAACATATCTTTATCATCGAAGCGGCGAAAGGGAGTCTTATATGTGAATATGAATTTTGCCGCTATTGTCACGCTGAAGATGTCATACATATGAAAGAATATTACGTCATAATATGGTACTACACTTTTCACATGCTATCTAGTACCTTATATCGCATTGTTAACTTAACTATTGGATAAACTTAACTTATATGAAATATTCATTATTATCATCGTTCGCTTCGGAACCCAGGGTCCGTCTTTACTTTTTCTTCTCCAGAATCGGCCGGTCTTCGGCATCTCTTATTGTTCAACTATTGTTACGCAAGATGAAAATACATATGTCGGAAAGCGGTCGAAATAGTAAGCCTATTAACGGCCTCTATGGATTTTGTCCGTCTAACTCATTGGAATGCAGAAGTGCTAGGTTCGATACCTGGAATATTATGATTGTAAATGAACTTTCCGTTACTTATTATGGTCTAATTAATAACTAAGATCAGTTCCAGAACTGTAAGTTGTCTATTATCCATATCCTTTGCGTATCTTGCTTAGGTAGGAAATACATAATACTAGTACAATGTGTTTGTTTGTTTGCTTACTTTTTATTAAGCCTTTTCCGGCAAGAGCACGAGAATAGCTTGCAAAACCGAATTTGTTCTTGAAAAGTCGGCTGCAAGAGAAGCAATATAACTGCCCATTCTTGTTATGTGTATGTGTGGGAGTGGTAGGGTTAAGATTTGCGGATTTTGCTTCTAGCGTCGAGGTCATTATTAATTATTTTTTCATATTTTTACGAATTGCAGGACTCGAATTAAAATGCCGTTGGAATTACTAAAGAGTTTATTAGAACTATACAAACACGTATAAAACAGGTGCAAATATAACTGTACACAACCAGTACAAACGTGATGCACGATACAATAACACGCGCAAAGTCCGTCACTATATAGATTGTACGTACACACGTTTTGCCTAGCTTGTGGTTATCGCTTGACTGCCAATCTCTCAATTGAAGCATTGCTTTATACTACACAAATACAATATTTATATAGAATTTCTTAGTACCGCACCTGACTAATGACTACTATAAAATATTACAATACACAATGGGCTGTTTTTCTAATAACACGTTTTAAACACAAAGCAAACAAGAGAAGTCCAAATGCCGAAAAGGTAAAAAAAATGTTTCTGCAGACGGTGACACAATTAGTTGTGAATTTTCCTTTGTCGGCACCTCGGTCGTAACAATATTCTTTGATAACATAAATAATAAATAACATCTACTGTGCAGCAATGCCACATGCCATAAGGTGACGGTTCAAAACGTCATGGCGAAGCAGGTACTTCCCTCCAGATATTCATTTCCAATACTCAGCTTAGAGTAAAATACGTTCTTGGGTAACTTGGCGATACCTAACTACTATAAGTATAAATACCATTACGACAGAGTCCCAATAAAACTGTAAACACGTTCGTTCTCCGGAAAACAATAGCCATTTACCCCTTTTACGACAATGATATCCCAAAAGAAATAGACTGTTTACGTAAATATCAATTTGGATTACACACAAAATACAACCCAAATAGATTCGCTACAGCCACTGACCTACCAAAGGATACGTATTAAGAAGAAATATGTGGTACGTGAGTACGTGTGCTGAAAACCAGAGGTGAGTGAAAGTTACAAGCTCACGTTTTCCCCACAAGCAATTACTGGTGCTACGCTTATTATAACAATGCCAGCTGGCTATGGTTAGTTCAGTCATTAACCATTTTCGTTATTAACATTTCCATGTAGCTTGGTTTCAGTTATGTTATTTACAAGTATATAATTTTTTTGTTAAACATTTTTGTTACGGTGTAACTTTTGTAATAATAAATAATTACCAAATCATATAATAATAATAATCATCATCATCATAATCAATCATGGAACAAATAATATTATTAATAAAACAATATTTTACGTAAAATTATCATATATACATACATATTCAATTGTATTGTAAAAAAGAAAACTAGAAATCCGAGTCAGTTTTTGTCTACTCGGCGTAAAAATTAAATTTTTCTAAAATATATTTAAATATCTATTTCACAATTTCAAAGAAACCAATTACTTCATAACGTTAATTAAGACTTAAATGTTCCTTTTTTAAATATTATTGCTTAAAAAAAATAGTAACACAGATTGTACCTAAGCGGATTTAACTGATAATATGTGTTGCATATTTTTGTATAATCCACTATCTAGTATTTTTAAAAACAGAAGAGTAATTTTCGAAAAATATCAACCCTTCCTGTGGCAATCATATTATGTGCTAAAATCATATTTATTGTAAATTAAAAAATGTTTATTTTGTCACCAAATGAGATCAATAGCCGTTCCCATTCATCAATAGATCAAGACAATAGAGGGACGGTAACCACAACCAATGAATCAATCAGCACGAGAGCTAATACCGTTCATGCCACACTCAAGTGCCTTAGAAGCTATGTTGGCTTGTTTGATTAACATACACCACTTGAAGGCGTAATCTCTTGAGAGAATTCTATATAACGATAGTGACGAATATAATTAGTGAACAATACCATTACAATATATTTTTTAAGATATTATGCATACATGTTACATTAATAATAATTCTTTATATACTCATCACATTTCCCATATATAAATAAGCTACATTTTTGAAGTTATACTTCTTTAGGCGCGTTAGGGAAAAATGATAAGAGTAAATTTTTACGCTGCGCGCGCACATCACACGAAAAACCTACACCATGAAGTTAGCTATAGTCAACCGACACCTTGAAGTTAGCTATAGTCAACATTCTAGTTTTTCTATTATTAGTGTCGTTTTTTCTACAAACGTAGAATAAGGCAAAATATATATTAAAAAAAAGATTTTTATCTTGATACGCCAAAGAAGTATACGAACTCTCTCTTACGAACTGAACTAGTGAGAGCCATGTTAGCAGTAGAAGGAAAGTGCTGTGTGATGTTATAGGATACAAATCAGATATATATATATATATATATATATATATATATACATATAGTACTTTATTAAGTTTTTGCGACAAATAAATTTAATTAAATACGTTTTTTAAGCGCGGCATCTCATTTATTTGTTATTTATTTCAACATTTTGAGCACTTTTCAGTAGCCGTGATCACAGAAGGCAAGATGTCAAGTGTTTAATATGATATAGTTTTTTTGGAGCTGTTGCATGATGCTGATGTTTAAATTAGATATACATTATAAATATAATAATTGCACTAACTGGCGAAAAATGTTTTTTGTTTCAATATTGCATTATTATTTATGCTTGTTAAAATATTAAAAATGTTAATAGCCTCAAACATGTAGTACGTTTTGTTATCAACCTCTTATTATTTAAGTCTGGCAAAAATGCCTAGCGCAATGTTCAATAAATTTTGTGTTAAAGATTAAATTCATTTTAACAAAGGCTCTTTTGTGACAAAGGCCTTTTTATCGTACAATATTTTGGATTTTAAAATATCACCGTAAGGAGTTTTCTAAAAGCTTTTTAAAAAAGGGTTTGATTTCATTTTAATCTTAACTAATGTCATTTGTTTATTTTAGAGCTTCGTAGCTTTTGTGGTAAAATGGTCAAATGTATATGTGGTGTTATAAGAAAAGATAGACGAGAAATTGAGAGGAAGAAGATGAAGACGGTATGTAATGACCGTTAAGTTGACGGGCTTGATGCAGCAAATAATAATAAAATGCTGTTTTTACTTAATTTTTGGAATATATATTGAAATGACACTGCCATTTACATGTTATTTATTGTTGAATATATTGTTACAGTTATTTAGTAGCATAGTTGTTCCGTTTTCATGTTCCGTTTAAAGTTGATAGTTAATTTTGTTATGTACCCTCTTATTTCCAAACGATACAATCGGAATATACTGTGGCAATTGTGTAGGTTATAATTCAAGGTCTCTCAATTGCATATAGACGGTAGTAATTACATTTCATTTTTATGTTGGCAGACGCAATAGATTGTTTGTTTGTATGTTTTATTACATGTAAAACTTTAAGTATTATAATAATAATCGGCAGCCAAACACACACATTGTATATCCCCAAATTAAGCAAGTTACGCTTGTGTTATGGGTAATATACAACGGACTAATCTGGGGCCGATCCCAGACATCGGGAATCGAACCCGGAACCTCTGGGTTGTAGTGAGGTAGGCCGTCAAAGGCTTAGCCCGCTCAACCACAGAGGCCGCCAAGTATAATGTTATATTAGGTTATAATATCTTTTATAAAATGTTATCGGGAATTCCCAAACATTAATGTATTCAATTCTTTTCATTCATAACGCTTAAATTAAAATAGTTTATCAGTGACTTCAATCCGCTATCGGTTGTGCCAATTGCTAAGTTTCATGTACTGTAAAATTGTTGGAGGGATGGCGAGGTGTTCTAAAAATGATTATAGAGTGTGAACAAACAAACCGTAAGGTTTTCTGATTTTAACTATGTGACCAGTCGATGTTCTTTTATTAGGATAAACCCTTCTGAGTTGTTACAAGTATTACAATATTTCTGTATACATTAAAGAACTGATTGTACAAATGTTTTGTAGTTTACACTGTTCCTGGAATATAGGCTTATTTTACAATCCTAACAACAGTACAACTAGTATAGTTACTATGCACATATAAAACAAACAATGACGGCTTGATATGTAGAGCGAGTGACGGCTCATCAGCGCTAGCTCCATGCCACCAGTCAACGATGAAGTTTACGCCAAATCATTGTTATGATTTTGCTGTAGGGCAAACAGCAGATAACAATCACACTGTAGGATAACAATAGAATTTAAATTACCGTTTCTGTAATAAAGACTGTACTGCGTGTATAGTGTGGAATTGAATCATTTTGACCGAAGCCTTTTCATTTTAAATCATTACTAAATATATAAATATAAAAAGAATATTTTAATAATGGCCCATAAATATACATCCCACTGTTGGGTTCGGGTCTCTCACTATAGGGGAACGAAAAGTATCTCCGGAGCAAACAATGGTGGCTAGCTGTCACCTCCTTTTGTGAGCAAGTAATGGCCCAGGAGGAGGAGGCAGAACGTGAGAGGGAGGAGAGCATGTACGCGGACCCCATCCGCAGAAAGCGACCTAGGGGTCGCAGGCGCCGCTACGCGCGACTCCTCCCGTAACCCACCACAGGGGGCGACGTGGACACACATTCCTCGGTGTAAAGCCTTCCCCCCAGGCCCGAGGATGGTGTTCTAAGACAAGAAATTCCCCCTGTGTCATAAAAAAAAGGGGGAACGAAAAGTATACCTGCCACCTTTATCCACGGTGGCTTGGCAGGTTTGACACATCAGTTATCTCGATGCGCAGGTTTTATCACGATGTTTTCCTTTACCGTTGTGAGTACGTGGTAACTGTAACAATTTACACATAATGTCCGAAAACTGCTTAAGTGGTGCATGCGGTCTGGCCAGGATTCGAACCCGCGCCCTTTGAGTTTGAAACGCGTGCATGCCATTCAACTAGCACAATAACTCCAACGTAAAAAATATTAATTGTGTATAATTAATCCTTACTGTAACTGTAAGGACCAACATGTACGCAGCTTACACGCAACATGCACGTAGCTCGTCGCACATATAATAAATATTAAATGTTGTAGCACGCTGATGGTGGTGGACCTAGGATACCCAGGTCGATGAAGTGGTGAAAGTTAAACACGGTTATTAGGTGAAAACTTGTAATAAAAATCACTTATTCTACGAAGGCGTCTGCCTTCGGCTACAATTCGAGCAGAAGAAAAAACAAAACAAATGAATGCAACAACAATGTTGCAAGTAATAAAATTAAATGCAATTTTATGTTGGTGTTGCCAACACTTACTACTTTATAGATAATTATATAGAAAGGTGATTTAAATATGTGTGTATTCGTTTTTAATGCATCAATCGAGTGTAATGTTTAATATACGCATAACAGAGGTAAATATAGAATACTTTTATCTTTATTTTTGTATTTTGTTGCTGCTGCGGTATACAAATCTAAACAGAAACAAACTCCTGCGCTGCGAAACTATCTGAAAACCTAGGTTAAATAATATTTTAAATGCAGTAAAATATAAATAACAGTGAATGTTAGATGTCACGATTACGATAATTGCTTTAGGTATATTATAATGATAAAATTTGATAACGTATTCAATCATATCTTTATGATATCTTGACTCATCTAATGCAGCTGTAATAACTATCACTTGACCTCAAACGTGTCGAGCTTAACTTCCGATGGATTGATCTCAGAAGTACCATTTTATTTGCTCTAGTATCGATGTTGGTGGAAAAAGTTTATCACTTATATGTCACTTATAACAGAAGTGTAATTTACTTATGCGTATCTGTGTGTGTGTGTGTTTAACTTTAAATATATTATGTATGAAGTTCAAGTATTTATAGTACGCCACAGTAATTAGGCTCATACTGCCACAGCGAGTCGACCTGGCACCATTTAATACAAAATGCAAAACCGCTACGGTGTAACATTAGTCCCATGCCAGTAACATGTAGGGCAGTGATCACGTGGCTCAACTCAAGTCATTTGCATCACAACATGGGCCTAGTAATATTCATTAATCATGAGATGGGGACTGTAGCGTGTTACTTACCACCGCAAAGGTTGCACCACTGTGGCGATATGGTATATATTACATGAATTTTGTAACATATTCGAAGCTTATACTCGCTATATACCTACATATTACTCTAACACTCATTATATGTACCAATAAATAAAATGAAAGTGTCTATCTGCGATATTATAATATGAGTGAATCAATGAAAAATATATACTTCCAAAAGCAATAATATAATAATTTCAATCTGAAATTTTCATTAAACATAGGAGAGCATTTCATTAATTTGATTTGTTGTCAGAACAGTATAATACTCTTATTTCATTACATTATCATAGTGTAAATAGTACTGAAATATCTTTCTCAACTACTATTTCATCGGTTAGCTTTTCTTGTTTTAATAAAGTACATTTTGGGTCGCAGATAATTTAAGTTCGGACTCTATATTATTTTTATATATTTTCGGAAATACCTCTGCTTTGAACCACCTGTATCTTAAGTACTGATAAATATAATTCTCAAATAGTAATTTTTAAGTAATATTTGGACACTAAGTGTCACCTCTTGATATTGTAACACTAGTGTTATAAATTAAGTGGAGTATCCCGTAAAGTAGTTAAGCACTTTGTTTATTACAAATGGTATAGTGCAATTCCCAGGAAACAAATTAAATTTTCATCTTCACGGCTAGTTGGCTCTGAATAGGTTTGGGCAGTCCCTTTCATTTATACACATTTCATGTACATGTGTGTACATTTGTAGGTATATCTTGGGGACCGCAACGTGTGGACCGGTGTGACTAATTTTACGTAAGTGCTCACGTAGGCACGCCGCAGCCGACCTTCTTTTAAAGGTGGTAGCACAATATATATTTTTTTCCATACATGATGCATCTTAATGATACAATAATAAAATTAAAATCTAATATAAGGAATAAAACTAATCATTAATTTATATGTAACCTAAAATAACTAGATTGTTGAAGTTATACAAACAGTTTGATCAATAACGCATTGCATAGTCTCTATTAAGCAGAAGACACTTTATTCATGTGTTCTTTGTTATGGTTTAGCACATAGCACTATATTTTATTATGAGTGTATTATAATATATGCCAAATTTACATGATATTAATAATTTTTATAGCTATAAATTAATAATGGAAGCTGCGTAGATTTTATTAAATCTGGCATACTAGAGTTTAACGTTGCGGATGTTCCGCAAATGACCTATCTATCACCTTGGTATACCTCCAGAAGTGTCTATTGCTTGGATTACGGCTTTCGTATTTTGATCGCTGTATCACGAGATACGGCACGTTCAGTGTAATGGTTTCTGTACCTTATATCGAAGTTTCTATAGATTCAGTCCCCATTTAGTACAATATATTTGTATAAAACACAAACAATTTCCGATCTAGGTATATTTTTATGTCTGGTGAAAAATACTTTAATACATAATTTTTACAAAGTATATATACAAAGTCGATTTTCGCGTCTGTTGTCCCTTACGGTTTGGTCATGTTGTAGTCGCGGGATAAACTCTTTAACAGCATTTTCCACTTTTGTTGGCATTTCTTTTGAAATGATAGGTAAACAATTAAATATGCCCGCGACTTTGTCCACGCTTGACTTGTAATTCCCGCGGGATTCCCGGGACACAAAGAAGACAATTAAAAAATATTTAAGCTATCGTTTTAGTGAAAACTTTGACGGAATAAGCAATTTTTTTTTGCAACTGGACATCTATGAATCGCTCCCGGAAAAATTACCGTGAGATTCTCAGAATAAAACGTAGCGCTGATTTTAAGTCTAAGAATTTGCTGTCAAACAGCGAAAACCTCAAACTTTTTACCGGTATAACCAATTTCAAAACATTTAATTTCGCTCCTGGTTTATAAAAATACGCCAAGTACAGTGTGCCGTCACCTTAACCGGTGCGGTGTAAGAGGCTTAAGTGGAAATCATAGTACGATTTCTTTACGGGTACCTTGGTAAAATAACCTGTTTTTGCTTTGACAAATATTAATGTTAATAGTTTAAGCATAGTTTTTAAAGCGATTTCCTCCTCGGTTTATTTTTTGAATATTATATATATTTCTTTGGAAATCTCGAAATCTGTTAAATAATTTTGTTGTTCAATAATTATTACGTACTTAGGTACTACATAGTATATTATGTCAGTATTGCTTTTACTGTTGGATGTAAATCAGACATTAACCATTAAGTAATTAATTAACGTAACAGGATTGTTAAAAAAAGAAAGTCGCATTGGTTAAATTCAGCCCATTACTAATAATAACAACCTAAATATTACTCATTGAATTAATTTTTATTCTAGAAAGGCTCACTTCGAAAATTAATTACAATATCTTAACTATTTATAAACACAATATTTAAAAAAAACCTCATTACAAACTAAATCAGTTCTTAGTTTTTATTCAGAAGAAAACTTAATGCTTTTGGATGTAATTTATATGTCCTCGTCTGTTATAATAACAAGCTGTAAAGGTTTAATTGTTTCATAGAATCTGTATACTCTATAGACATGGGTGCCACGCCGTAGTTACCTGAGTTGTAAACATTTTCCATAGTGTGTTTATGTAATTAATGTAATTTTTTAAGACTGAGCCGCTAAAACCTATAATTACATTTTGACCGCGATATGTCAGGATCATAGTTTGAAAACCAGAGGTAGTGTTCACGTCTTTGAATATTGCCTATTTATTTCGTATTTAAAGTCTAATACAACCTACACTAATTCATATGTGACCCAAGGCTTGGAATCTGTTACAGAGTTAATATAATAGAGAAAGAACCGGTTTAACATTAAACGGTTTTAATCCGTTATAGTCAATTATTTCGTTCGGAGTGTAAACCTTTAAAAGAATAGTATATAAACCTGAATTAACCGGTTTATTCTGTGAGAAGAGGAAATATTTTTTTTATTTTTTTTTTATTGCAGGAGGTCAGCAGACAGGCAGACGGCCTACTTGATGAAGAGCGGTCACCATCGCCTATGGACATTTGCAACACCAAAGATGCTACAAATGCGCTGCTGCCCTCTTAAAGGAGACTGGAACCTGGTCCACTAATGCCGGAACACAGCTCAAGGTTGTTATGGCGACATACTTTGGACCAGGGGTGGTAGCCATCCAGTCGGGCAAATGCCCTACCACCTGGCTGTGGGTTGTTTTGTCGCCTCTTACGACAGGCCGCCCGGCCGCAGGAAATTGTATTCTTTCTCCGTTCCTGCACGGAGGGAAATATCTTCCTATCTCTCTCAAGATGTCTTTGCGTGAGACGGAAAACTTTTTGACGTACACCATCAAGGCTGTACCTTGATGGTGTGCGTCAAGAACCGTTCGAAATAGATCAAAGTCGTTTAATAAAAAAAACCTACTTATTGGTGGCACACATATTGCCACCACCAGTAAAAGGGTTTTGTTTCCAAAGACTGTGTAATTAAGCTTAAAGTGAAAACAAAACCGAAAAGTTTTTATGCATTTAGTCTATAACCGGTTCGGCTTTTACCGGTTCCCAAGCCTTGATGTGAGTGAGCTATAATCATCCTCTGATTACATCAAACAATATAATCAATCATGAAACACACAAAATACATTGATTAAATACTAATCATAATAATTGCAAAAGATATTTGTATATAATAGTTTCTTGAGGAAACAATAGGCTCGTTTATTGCTTGAAGCCATCTCTTCAAGACATTTTAATAATAAAATATTACTTAACTTATCTGTTAATGTACCTAATATGTGGGGTATAATCTAAATTTAATAGGATATAAAATAAAAAACAATGTTAGTATAATTTTCTTCCTTTTTATTATTCATGGGAATAATGAACAAACAGAATTATATTCTGTTTTTGTTATATCCTATGGGACTTTGCAAACGTGCCAGTGACTTGGTTTCATGTTTGCCAGAACGAGACAATGTTGGAAAATGTCTCCCCAAGGTTTCCATACTGCGAACTAAGTTTTAATATTCTAGCAGTACTGTAACCATTACTTGATCAAGTTAAATATATTATTTAGATAGTGCGACAAGAACACAGTTAATAGTTTGAATTAGTATTAACCTGGAATATGTGCTAGGCATATATTTAACGGGATGATTTGTATTCATAATATATAACTTAAGTAGAACTTCGTGTAACTGAATATTATTAAGTACCTGAATAGATAAATCGATATCTACTTACTTATAGGTCGTTTTTACACATTGTGGTTTATAAGTCAAAAAAATAATTTAAAATATTCTTTTACTGTAAAATACTTTGGTAAATTTGTATCTGAATTTCTATATACATACCAGACCTGTTTACATCAGGCTAAATTTCACAGCTAGTGAGTCCTTAGGTCACTTCAGATAACCAGCTACCGCTGGTTTTCTGAAGACTCTGACAGATATCGCGGTGAGGCCTTAGTTAGATGCTATTTACTGTTAGGTATGGAAGCCCTAAAAATATAAAACGAATAATAATAACCTTTCTAACTTTTGTATAAAACCATTTAGTTTCATTTCAGTGAGTATGTTGAAATGAGCTATATCAATTTCAAGTCGAATAAAGTCAACCACATTCGAACGTTAAATCGATTAATAGATGAGCACATCAAACTTTTTCAATCGAGAAGTTTCTTTATCGATTAGCTACCGGCCGACGCGCGACGCTTCTATCATCTGGATGAAGAAAAGGTTCAAGTCGCATCCTTTATAGTCGAATGCTCAGAATCATTAAAACTTTTATCTGGCACAGATGCACTAGAGGAGCTCTGAGTTTATTGTTGTATACGAATGCTTTCAAAGCGAAAAGCGTTCTAGATAACGCTCGAAAGTGTGTATGCAAAACGGGTGAATATATTTCTTACTTTTTGCAGCGTTCTCAATGGCCCCCATGAATTTTAAACGGTACTGTACTTTTTGTTAATTTAAATCGGTTTTAGTTATATAGTACTAGCGGTCTCTGCAGACGTCGTCCTGCCGTGACAAAATAAAAATCTTGGACCCGACACCAGCACCACCTACTGGTTCCAATTGTGATTCTAAGTCATCCGGGACACCCACTCAAACACACACAAGAAATCATTAAGATCGGTCCACAGGTTT
This sequence comes from Dendrolimus punctatus, assembly GCA_012273795.1. Lineage (NCBI taxonomy): Eukaryota > Metazoa > Arthropoda > Insecta > Lepidoptera > Lasiocampidae > Dendrolimus > Dendrolimus punctatus. The sequence goes on from CM022528.1 coordinate 10,878,800, forward strand.
AGAAGGATCCTAGAACCCGATCCCAGCGCCACCTACCGGTTCCAATCGTGAATCTAAGCCACCAACTCAAACACCCACAAAAAATGTCATCAAATTCGGTAAAATCGTTCTCAAGTTCGCATAACTTAAGAACGACTTTACATACGTACATACATTTCTACGATTCGTTTTTAGATTTATTTAAGGTTCACGTACTATTTATTAATCAAAGACTGAGTGAGACTTAAATACGGCACCATCAATTTGATGCTTTTGTAACCTTGTGTAGTTGACATCAGAACTAATACCTATAAACTTCTGAGCTCGGCTTAAAAAAACCATCTTGTTTTATTATAAATTAAAATGAAACCTGACCTATATGCTAAGTTGTAACAAAATCAGCCAAATCAAAACAATAACCAAAGTCCGTAGGGGGTGTTCATCGCGGTCAAACAGGGAATTTTTATATACATAGATATAGGCATCATATATTTATGTATTAACTTATTAATAAATATTCGTTCACTCGTTGTTAATATAGAAGTGTTAATTTCATAAACTATATTTTCTATCGGACAAACAAAGGTCAACGAAGGTTGTATTTTTCCATAATAATAGCATGTTAATCGAACTTGATGTGCAGTTTTCCTCGGGATGTTATTCTTTATAGACAACAGGTGCTAATTATATTAATACGTATTAAAGCCAAGACTTGCCTTAGCAGTAGACATGATAAGGTAACCAATCTGCAAACCCACGTCATTAGATCGAGATAGGTGTGGTATAGCCGAAGCATTAAGTGTGAATGATTTTCTCAATCCGACACACAGAAGTAGTATTGAAAATGAGACGTTAAACAGTTGAGATTTCAATTACTTTAAGTATATAAAAGAATGCTTGTCACCCTTCTTTGTATAAAGGCAAATGATTCGAGGAGCCGCTTACCACGGGCACCTATTGAGCATCACCGACAATGCTGCCTGGCATTGGACGGAACCCTATTGTTATACTCGGAAGCCATTATTGACATTTTCAAAGGGCTATTAAAATATTTTTTATTCAAAATCGTTTGCGAATATTTTTCGGCAGTAGGCAATAATTTATCAGTGAACCGCACGAAGAATGTAGTTAAATATTATGACAATGGAAAATTGTCAGGCGCATTGAACAGAAAATAATGATATTAAGGATTCCTGCTCATTTTGAACTGTTAAAAACGAATCCCGATCACTCATTAAATGCTGTAAATAATTTGAAAGAACAGGTTAAATAGATCTGAAAAACTACATAATATATACCTCTCACGGAATTTTTGTTCGTTATATTGGTTTTCAACAATTTTGTGTCTTCATAACTATAATACGATTAGTAGTAGTTAAAACTGTGTATAATTGTATGTATAGTTACTTATCATATTATTATTAGCTTGTGTTAAATATGAGAATATCACCCAACACATTATTTGTGTGTCAAGGTTGTTAATATTAAAAAGTAAAAAACATCCGGTAGATAAATGTCACTCGATGATACTTCCGGTAACCTTTTTTTTGTTCAAATCGGGGTTCTCATGTCTGACCTTCTCTCTGTGTGCCTTTGGTAGTGCGTACTATTAAACTGTGTAATGTGTATAAACTACGTTGTTTAACCCTAACCATTATAGATAATCAAATTATATCCACTGCAGTTTCATTTAATCTATCAGCTTGACTTTTACAGTTTATTAAAATATATAAAAACACTAATATAAAAATGAATAAAATTTTCAATTCACTAAACATTCGCATCTCTTGAGTGTACTTTTGATCTAAGAATACGTTTTATTTCATGGGACTCTTATTGTTAGTATTTAAGCGAATGTATCTTTTATGTATTTAATTTTCAAATGCATTAGAAACCTCAGATAACAATCATTTGTTATTGAAACACATTCTAAGATCAAACGTACACTCAAGAGATGCGAAAGTTTAGTTGATACTTTTTTTAGCCGAGTCCGGGCCACATGAGGATACCGAACATGATTCATTTAAGGAAACTTCTTTGTAAGCCAAAGATTTTCTAAGTTAAGGCAAACAATGTCGGCCGCTACCACGTTGTAAACTTTCGGGTGAGTTTATATCAGTTCTATGTTCAAATAAAAAGAATGAACGATTTATCCTTACCTGTTAAATTGAAAAAGTTACCGGAACCAATGAAAGGACAGATTTACGTGCAGCGGGTGCTGAGTAATATCAAAAAAGTTTATAGCGAATGGTTGATAGAGTTGCGACAGCCGTAGCTGAAGTTATTAAAAACTAGAAAAATTCGAAGCATTTCAGTGTAACATATTGATTTTCATTTTTTATTTAATAATATAGTTAACAGACAAATCTACTGCGACTTTTTTAAAGTGGTATATATTCGCGTTTGATTATGATATCGTCCGATGTAGAACGGAGATTTGTCTAAAATGGAGCACACTTACCTAAAAGGGACCTTTTGACATGGGACTTGAAGACACTCACGTTATAAGTATCGGGAAAGATTGACTCTGGCAATGAGTTCCAGTCTTTTATGGTGAGCATGATCAAGGAGGACGCAAAGCGCTTCGTTCGTGTGGGTGGAATATACAGCATAATATCGATAGCAGAACATCGATGCCGCATACCGATGAGTCTGATTGTCCGATGAGTTCGGCACTCTCCAAAGTGTATCCGACAGATACTTTTTACCATCTCTCAAAACGCCGAAGCCATTTAAATTTAGTAAGAGCATTGTCGATTGCATAGTCGAAGTTCATCACCTTACTGATAAATGGTTTACAATCGCTTAGCCTACGGATAGCTTTTGCGTTTCTCTGCGTATTCTACAGTCTGCATAATGCATCTGCATGTGTTGCAAGGAACTGTTCGATTTGGTGCCAATTTGACATTTTCGCCACTGCACCGCTCGCCATCGGCGAGATGTTAACCCTCATTTCATTGAGCTACCAAGCTTAACTACGGAACGCTTCTGTATGACGTTTATTCCGCGTACAATAACGACTTGGGAGTTTTACCTCTACACTCCGACATGTTGTGTGTTGCAAACGTTCATAGGCGGTGATCACTTTCCATCAGGTAGGATGCTTGCCAGCTTTTGGCAGTAAAAAAAATACGTTATGCAAATGCAACATTTTCGTATAATATGAAGACAATACAGTTAATTTAATGTAAATATTCTTTAAGGATATAAGTACAACGTTGAAGCCGTGTGATTAGTATGTACTAGTAGTTTCATAATTGAACAAACAGAAATACAAATAACAAATACAACCTTTGTTCGCAATTTTCGTAGGTATTATACTGTTTTATTTGAAATTATGACTATTAAATTTCAATTTTGCATAATTTCCGTACGCTAACTTTAATCATTGGATGACGCTGACATTAATTCTGGCTTTGTTCCAGTCACAATTAGTGTGCATACATAGCCTGTTACTATTTGTAAATTCACAATATGAGAGCGTTATGTAGGCAGTAGCGTTGCATATCTATACTTTTTCAAAATTGACTGTCAGTGATATTATTTGAAAATTATATTAAAATTTTGTATATGACTTCCACTTTGGCATTATTATATAGTTATATTATATACTAAAATTAAAAATGTTTCTACAAATCAAAACGTTAAAATTGACTAAATCTTATATGATATATAGGACTTTGTTTTATAGGCTAGGAGAGTCAAATGAATGAATAAAGATGAATCTTTTTGTCACATTAATAAAAATCTGGTAGGAATTTCTTTGCCTCATTGCGCTACTTAATCAGTAACTATTATGTTTTTTGAAATAAAAAACTTATACTTACTTACTTACTATATTTTATATGTATATAAAAATTATAAATCAAATTAGAATTAAACCGTTACAAATTTTGACATCTTAAGATTTCTGTTCAGTTTAAGATTGCAAAGGAAAAACTATTGTATAAACATATAAAATTAACTGATTTTATTTTGGACTGAGTATAAATAATTATTTATCAGCCTAATGTTTCAAATCGAACTGTTGACATTGTTTAAATATAATATATTTATTTTCGAAATATTTTACTTTTTTCTCCAAAAATTACACGTTTCTGATTAATTTTGTGGAGTGTCAGTTTCAAAAAACATATTGCAGCTATTTTAGTTAAAATACGCTATTCTTGTTAAAGAAGGTCAAACATAATTTATGTTTTGAAAGAAATGTATAATCAAATAAAAATATAATAATATTTCTTACAAAGTTCATATAATAAATTATGCCAGCAATGTTGCTAATTTCAATATTGTCGTCAAAGTTTACTACATCACGAGCCATGTCCAGTAGTTACTACCGTTATGAGAGTTTTTGCATTATATTCATCCAAAGTAGTATAACTAAATTGGAGTAATTGCTCTTTTTTCCAAATCTTTTAAAGTGACTGTTTGATTCTAAGCATGTGAATAGACAAATGCTCTTAAAGTATTTAAGCATTCCTTCAATTCTCAAAATCACTAAATATAAGTAATTACACTTTAGTAAGGTTTACTAATGCACCATAACCCTATCCTTTATCATCATTATTATCGGTATACAAAGGTGTATCAATCAATACAGCATTCGAATGTAACCAACTGGAGTGATGCACAAATGTTTGTTCAAGTTTGAACGTAGCGTCTACGATACATACTCGGAGCTACGGTGCTTCGTAGCCGTAGCTGCTACACGACGTATCCAGATCACTGATTTGGAAACATCTACCCGATTAGACAGAAGGCATACGCTTTAGTGGTGACAATTTTCTTACTTGCCCGACGGGTGATTATTCTCATAAAACGTTCACACAGTACTAGATTTAAACAGCTTCCAAGGGTCAGAGTAAACCAGTCCAAAGTTATAACATAGTATTATGCAAGTATTATATTTTTTTTCTGTCGTAATAGTCGATCCGCATTCTTAGAATTCTTGTTCTTACAATATTAAGTGAAAATATATTCATCTCTACAACAATAGAAAGGTGACATTCGATTTCCAACTTTCATATAATTATACGTACTGGATGTCCTTCACAATACCTGCCACAAGTATAAGACAGATAGTACAATACTTCTGTATTATGTACTGTTATTATGACGCTTGCTATCTAGTCATGACCTTAGAACAGCTAAATAAACTTGAGCGACTTCAGATTTTTTTTTAGATTCATATTTGGTGGATTTATGTATGTATGTATTTTATTTATAAATTAGTGTAAGTATTTATATTTAAATCGTACATTCATAATTTGTCTGCCCCAGACATCTACAGATTAGTTAAGACTTTATTTTAAGCTAGGTTGCCTGGAAAAGATCGCTATTAGCGATAAGGCCGCCTATTGTTTTGACAAGATCAATTGTGATTATGCATTTTGTTTTTGTAATTGTTTTTTAATTGGTGGGTAATAAAATGCTATCTAATTTTATTTAATTATCAGTTTTATTTCGGTCCAAATTGGGGCTATGTGTAGTCATCGGTCTTATTGACTTTCTCATATATGCTGCATAGTGTAAAACTCGTATCTCATTCTCTCGCAGGCTTGTTTCTATAGATTTATGTGTTTATCTTCCTTTCGCTTTTTCATTTCATCGAGTTTCAAATGACGATTCCAAAGAATCATTTTTTGATGTGAACCTTCAAAAATATAAAATAAATTCGAATAGCACCATTAATTAATTTTCTTTAAAAAATCACTTGTCCTTAGCTGATACGAGTTTTTTTCAGTCTGGGTGAGTTATTCAGGCTCTTATCTCGTATTCGGACCAAATAGAGAGGTGTCGCATCGAACACTTATCAATGTCGCTTTACGGTCGCTCGGGTTAAAGCGAAACGTAACTGCCACAGCCCGCCTCTGGCATTACTCACGTGTCTAACTTCCACTTAAGAGAGAATTTGTGGTAATGCTTGAACAATAGACAAGTTCATATTTTTATATTAAACCTAATTTTTCTTATTGTTTGTGTTAATATTTAATCTGTATGTTAAGCACAAGAATGACCCCCGTCCCCTTGAATATATACGAAGACCAAATTCAGAAGCATTTTATTATTATTATACACTATATTCTGGGATTATATATTATTACTAACTTCTGCCTGCGACTTTATCCACGTGGTGCGGCTTTTTTAACTATACCCCGAGATCTGTTTAATTTTTCTGGATCAATTATTCTATATGTTGACCTGGAATATAAGCTATCACCATACAAAATTTCATTTAAATCAGTCCAATAGTTTCGGAGATTAGCAGGTACAAACAGACAGACAAACCGACAAACAGAGAAACAAAAAAAAACTATTCCACTTCTTACATCCCCCTGATTCGTCCCCTGACCTCTACATTTTTATTATATGTATAGTATTATATACGCGTTATATAATACTGAGACAAACATTATAAGAATCATTCTATGGGTAATCCATTTATAAACAAAAAAGCTGCATGAACTGATAAATTCCTCCTTTACTAAAATCTGTTAAAAATACACAGTCTTGCATGAAATTTACCAGCAAATAACAGATTTGTGCGTATGCTAGCTAAAAAACCACTTTCTCAGCAAACTAGCAATAAAGGGTCGTAGTTCGGCAACCCTGCCCATCATTCACTTCTGCTTCATTAGGTTTTGTGTTTTAGGCGTGTCATTTACGATCAAGAGGTTTCGAGTTCGATTCAACTTTGAGTGGCGTTTTTTATATCCTTCATATTTTAGTAACATTGGCTTATTTTAAAACTTTTCTTATTTCTAAAAATTCTAGTTTCGATTCCATATCTACAAAGCCTTTCCACGTAGTTTCGCTAACCGAAGATTAGATTTTGTACATGAACATTTTCCGATAATATTTCAATTTGTAGTTTATAAAGTATTCATATGTAATAGATATAATAACTGCCCATAAATGTCGCACTGCTGGGCTCGGGCCTCCCATTATAGGGGCACGGACAGTATACCCGCTTGTCCAAGACGGCTTGGCAGGTTTGACAAACAGGTTATCTCGATGTGCAGGCTGCATCACGATGTTTTCCTTCACCGTTGTTAAGACGTGATAATTAACGGAGAAAGAATACAATTTCCTGCGGCCGGGCGGCCTATCGTAAGAGGCGACAAAACAAACCACAGCCAGGTGGTAGGGCATTTGCCCGACTGGATAGCTACCACCCCTGGTCTAAAGTATGTCGCCATAACAACCTTGTGTTGTGTTCCGGCATTAGTGACCAGGTTCCAGTCTCCCTTAAGAGAGCAGCAGCGCATTTGTAGCACCTTTGGTGTTGTAACTGTCCATAGGCGATGGTAACCGCTTTCCATTAAGTGGGCCATCTGCCTGTCTGCTGAACACCCGCAATAAAAAAAATATAATAAAATATGCACATCAGATTAGAAAACTGCCTAAGCAGTGCATACGTTCCAGCTAGGATTGAACCCAAGTCCTTTGAGTCTGGGACGCGTGCGCTAGCCATTACGCTATCACGAATGTTGTATTCATATACTACACGAAATGCATAAGTTCTGTTTGCGATTAACGCAACTACTTCATTCCATAAAACCTCATTACATCAACACATTACCTATATTGTTAAAAATCACTCATGTCACTCGCCTTACATACGTCTAAACATCAACAAATATTAATTGCTATTAAAACTAAAACCATATAAAACTTTTGAAATCCATAAAATATATTATTAAGATCGCAACAGACATTTCAATTTAATATATCATCAAAACAAGTTCCTTACATTCGTACCGTTATGTGTGTGCAATAATTTTATTCATTTATTTGCAGTAGCCTACACGTAGTGCGGGCGCGATTTGATGGCTGGAGAAGGCAAAGGGACGTGGAAGAAGAAGCAAGGGAAGAGTAACTTACCTCACCACCAGTTCACTGCCACACTGCGATAGTCCCCCTTACATACTCACTAGAATTCGCTTAGGAGAATCAAAATGATTGAATTTAAATGTTTTCTTTGCGTCATGTTCCAGCTATATTATTTTTACTATTATCCCCGTAAATTGCTATTGCGCCTGGCCGCCATTTTGGTGACGTAACCGTAGCCGAACACTCAGTACTGATAGCATCACTGGCCGGCGAGTATGCGTAGGTATATATAGACTTGCGGATGACGTCACGTGAATGTTCATTTGACAAGGTTCCAGTGCATAAGCAATTTGCGGGGATAATATATATTGCGGTGACAGCACTGACTGAAGTTGAATGTTTGTCTTGCTTTGCCCATTCTTTATTTGAAAGTTTATTTTTTTCTTGATGTCAAGGATGGAGAGGAAGAATTTATAAAGAGCTGTTTCCTGGCGCGACCGCGTAGTGGTAAGAAACTCTGAAGTACTGTTTTTTTTCTAGTTTCAATTCATTATTTAAAATTTATGAGGAGAAACTCGTAATTAGGTTTCAGTCTCTTTTCTTTCTCTTTTTCTCGTAATTTTTCTATTCTAGCATACAGGTTCTGTGTGTTATTTATATAATGCATTTATCACATTTTAGGTCTGTACTTATATCGATCTTGTATTTTAACATACTTTAGTCACGTATTTCAATCCAGCATACAAAAATATATTTATATACAGTTTTCAAAATATACAGGTTATAAAAATAAATTCTGCAAATTTAAATTGAAATGTTACGGATACGAAGATTTTCGCGTAAACATCGAGGCTCTTGGGTACTACAAAAAGCTGTTACCGCAATTGAAACCAGATGCGGGGGTATTTAATAAAAAATAAACGGGAGCAGCGACCGGGGGCAATCTATCACGCTCTCAGTCATAAGCTGACTTTAATGCTGGGTCACTTCAGGCCTTTTTGTTGACGTTAATATTACTTAACATTTTTAAGGTAAAACATAAAGTCACGGGTCGCTTTAAATGAAACGTCAACGAGTGAGAATTATCTTTAGCATCATGGAGCAATATAAATTAATTGTAGAGATGATAGAGTATCGGTATCAAAATTATGATACAAGAAAAACAAAAACAGCAATCACAGTGTAGCGAGTTTAGCGGGACTCGAATTAAAATGCCGTTGGTGTTATTATACAGTTTATTAGAAATATACAAACACGCATAACACAAGAACAAATATAACTGAACACAACAAATCAAAACGTAATGCAGAAGGTCGTAAATCAATAAAACGTGCAAAGTCCATCACTATTAAATTCCTGATTGTAGTACATATTATGATCATATATTATCTCGCTTTGATCGTGGTTCTCGCTCGACTGCCCTCTCCCTCAATTAGGCCATTGTTTTATACTGCAAATGCATATGCCCGTATTGTAGTCGTCTTAATCCAAAACACCTGGCTAGTGAGTAGGCCGCAAGCGTTCATAAACGAGTACAATAAAACAATGGGCTGTTCACTAGAAAGGTATGCCAATAAATAAGTAAACAAAAGAAGACGATCACAAAAGAGTTAAAATTAGTTCAAATGTCGACGGGCAATAAATGTTCTTCTACAAATCTGAATGTGGAATTTGTATTTGTCGGCGCCTAGGTTATTACAATATAATGGGTATATACGTTTTACCCGTATGAGAGAGATAATTCCAACGGCATTTTAATTCGAGTCCCGTTAAACTCGTAACAATATCTACCAACCATTTTTCTACCCTTAATGGATTTGCAAGGACTAAATGCTGCGACGCATATCACCGCTTTTAATAAACTGCGAAAATTAATTACATCCTTCGCTATTCTATCTCGGTAATAAACTGGTCTTGTTTCAGCTGTTTCTTTTTAATTAATATGAAGTGCGTTTCTCATAATTAAGGATTCGAGGAGAATAACCCGACCGCGAAGATTTGTTTCAAAACTTTGTCGTAGCGCTTTAGTGGATTCAATTTAACATTATTATGTAGATCTCGTTTTTGTTACATTAACTGGTAAATCTGCCGACTGGAAAGTTTTTCTTTTAATGTTACATAATAAATTTTAGATTTATATTTGAATATCTTTGCAAACGTTTGCACTATAATTATAATTGCCATTTGCCAATAGTAAATGTAATTATAAACTCTTGCACATCGAGGTCACCGGTGCGTGAAACTCGTCCATTTTCTTTGCACAAACATGACGGATATATATAAAAAAAAAGTATATTGCACGAGTTCAGCAGACAGGTAGACGGCTCGCCTGATAGAAAGCGGTTACCATCGCCTATGGACACTTGCAATACCAAAGGTGCTACAAACGCTGCTGCTCTCTGAGGGGAGACTGAAACCTGACCGATGCCGAAGGTTGTTATGGCGGCATACTATAGACCAAGGGTGATAGCCATCCAGATTGGCAAACACCCTACCACCTGGCTTTAGGTTGTTTTGTCACCTCTTACGACAAGCCGCCTGACCGCAGCAAATTATTCTTTATCCGTTTCTGCACGCACAGAATTTCTAATAATGTCATCAAAAAGGGTCTGTAACAAATAAAATATTCAAAACGATTCCATTACAATTCGTATTCTACTAAATGCACAATATCTTCTCAATATCATTATAATAATAGAAAAATGGTATTACCAATTCCAGAAATGGCGTTAACCGAAATGAATATTAATAAGCTAGCATTTCTTTTTTCATGATTTTCGCTTATTTATTATTCATGTCTCTTGTTTATAGAGCAAGTGCTACAAGTTATATTATATTACATTTTTATGTATTTGCCCACGGAAGATTCACTTCATTTTATATCGCTAATTATACCATCCCCCGTCTATCTGTCAACAAAATAAATTACAAAACTTGACCAAAAAGGCCAAAATGGTCTAAATGACCAAAAGACCACAGTGACCGACATGACCAAAATGACGGAATAGGCAAAAACGACCAAAAAGGCCTAAATAATCAAAATGGTCAAAATGACCAAAGAGGCCAAAATGACCAACATTGCTAAAATGTCTGAATAGGCCACAGTGACCAAATAGGCCAAAATAATCAAAATGAACAAAGAGGCCAAAATGACCGACATTGCTAAAATGTCTGAATAGGCCACAGTGACCAAATAGGCCAAAATAATCAAAATGAACAAAGAGGCCAAAATGACCGACATTGCCAAAATGACCGAAAAGGCCACAGTGACCAAATAGGCCACAGTGACCAAATAGGCCAAAATGACCAAAAAGGCCAAAATGACCAAATAGGCCAAAATGACCAAAAAGGCCAAAATGACCAAAAAGGCCAAAATGACCAATAAGGCCAAAATGACCAAATAAGCCAAAATGACCAAATGAGATAAAATGACAAAAAAGGCCAAAATGACCAACATGGCCAATATGACCGAAAAGGCCAAAGTGACCGACATGGCCAAAATGAGTAAAAAGGCTAAAATAGCCAAAATTACCAAAAAGGCCAAAATGAAAATTATTCCTTGTCCATCCTCAGTATTTAATTTACATATGTACCGAATTTCAGCCAAATCAGCCCATTAGTTCTTCCGTAAAAGCATAACAAACAGAAAGACAAATATATTTTTATCCCGGAAACTATCCCACTTTTCGGGATAAAAAGTATGTTATGTCCTATGTTCATTCTCGGTATCGCAAACATATATATACTGAGTTTCTGCCAAATACTTTCGTATTTATAATATTATAATAGGGATAGGGATAGTCATTGCCATAGTCACCATTGGAATTAACAGAATGTCAAAATCAGATAAACCTACGATTGAGACGATAGTGTTCGGAGATTTTGACAGGAGGATTGAAATAGAGGAATGGAATAAAGGATGGGATACAGAAAATAGGATAAGGTGAGGGAGAAGTGGGCTATCGGAACTTCTCGCTCATCGTAAGTATGAACATGATTAACTTAAAGCTAACAATTTCCTCTTCAATTTGGAAGAATGACTAAACAGATATACAATGCAAAAGTGGATGGATGCAGAAATCGCAGAAGGCCACGACACACCTTCCATGATCAAATTGATCGTGTGCCAGTAGAAGGTGATGTCAGGAGCCTTAAGAACAGACGAGCGTGCATGACAAGAGCTATGAATGTCAAAGAAGCAAGTGAGATGTGTAAAAATAAGCCTAAATGGCGCTCTGTTGTTCGTGCCTACCCCGCAAGGCACCTGGCGTGAAGTTAGTATATAACAATTTCACGCCCATATTCTCTGAGAACGTGATTTCACAACATCGACTCTCTACCACGGCTTTAGTGTAAACATTACATGATCATGAGAATGGGTAGATCATAAATATTCTTGGAAAATAAATCAATAGCATGTAACGTTAAAAAAGGTCTTTATCTAATCATTCCACATATCAAACAAAAATAAAGATGTCATTTTAAAATTCAGTTGGAAAATGGCCTTACAGCTATGAAATGGAGTGTACGACCGCTGAGCCCTCTGACGCGGTCAATAGACGACGATAGCATGCAGTGTGAATGCATGCTGCCTCGAGCCATTTCATCCCTTTGTTTTAAATGACGAAGAGTCGTCTTTGCCTCTTGTGGTTGCTAAGTGGTTGAGATGTTACTGTTACAATGATCCCTCTCATTCACTCTGGAAAAGAGGAGAAATCTTCAGGATACGTAATGAAGATTTTTCAACAGCGTTTTGTTATTATGTGATTCCCTTTATATAAGATATAAATAACAAGAGGACTTACAATTACAATTAACCGATCATCGTGGAATTTTGCATACTTATAAGTTGTCATGGCAACCTATCATTATTGTAATAGCCCATAAACGTCCCACTGCTAAGCTCGAACCTCCCAAATTTTAGAGTGGAACGGAATTTATTTCTGCCAAGTTTGTCCAAGGCGACTCAGCAGGTTTCACACATTGTTTATCTGAATAAGCAGGTTACAACATGTGCTTCCCTTCATCGTCAGCAAATGGTAGTTGTAACAATATGCACATTAGGTTAAAATAACTACTTAAGAAGTCCAAGCTTTTCTGGCCGATTTACGAATCCACGTCATTCGACTCGGTTTGTGAAAACATTAAGCTAAACTGCAACGGGTTTTTGAAACAATCAAAAACAACCATTGAGTAGATATTGAATAAAATAACCTCGTGAAAAATCATATACGTTATACACTTAATTTTTACAACCCATCAGTAATAACCTATAAATTAACAATATGAAAAAATGTTAGTCATTCCGACTCATGTAATATAGAAACGACACGCACGGCTTTATTCGTTATTTTAATTAAATCATATACCGTTGTTATTCAAATATATTTTTATTGCGAGCTTGGTAGTTGAAGGTGGAACATAGTAATTGGGGCAATAGCTACTAGTAGTTTGACTCTAGTAGTTTTTATTTGAAATATAAAAGCAATAACATATTATATAATCTTATGTCATTGCTATTTTATATGCAAATGTTTTATTAAACTTTTGGTCGAATATGCCTTGATTTTGTATACAATTAGTTACTTGTTGGCTATATGTTTTATTAACAGCTCACCCTAGGAATACTTGCTTCACTTATTGTATCCTATATAGTTATGCGCGGGTATTTTTTTGTAGTCTCGTCGCGTTGGCAAAAATGGTAGAATGGATCACGCAATAAATATAAGGAACCCTCTATTGACAGAGGATAGGTTATAAGGGAGGACTCACTGATTATTTCTCTTAATGACGATGCCGGAAGCCTGGAAACACAGCACTTTTAGAAGGGTAGTAAGAGGGTGGCGCACACGCAAGATATTGTTTCGCCGTAGCAGATCGACGACTGGGCCATCCGCTAGGTGGCGCGGATCGTTCTCTTGAGGCTTCGCGCAAATGAGTTTCTCAAATGAATCGACTTACCAAGTGTCGGCAAACGAGAAATCATTCTGCACAGCTCGTTCCGATGCTTTCCAATTCCACACGTTGACTTTTTCTACGTGTGAATGTAGGTTCTTGACCCGAATGTCGACTAATTGAACGATCAATCAATCGACCCATCATTGTTCAATATACTTCTTTGAGGATTTGTGGTTTGTAAATGTTGTGTAATCTAAGTTAAGCCCTATATACGTAATTATGTACTTTGCATTCGAAAATCGTGGACACTATCATATTTCTGGATATTGTATGTTCCTTTTTACCTATACTATATGCTGTTCTATATACGTGGTGCGGTTTTTTTGACTATCCCACGGGAACTCTTCAATTTTTCGGGATCAAAAAATCCTATATGTTGACTAGGGATATAAGCTACCACTATACAAAATTTCGTTTAAATCGGTCCAGTCGCTTCGGAGATTAGCCGGTATAAACAGACAGACAAACCGGCTAACAGAGAAACAAAAAATTTGAAAAAATCTGAATTAGTTCTATTTCACTACTTACATCCCTCTAACTCGGTTTTAGCATTTTTTCATTTTACAGAAATTCAACTTTTACAGTTTTATTATATGTATAGATGGCTCGCCAGTGTACTATGACGTCCTGGCGGTTATATGTCAGCTGGCTATGTACCGACTTCACTTGCACCTTATATACATCGTATAAGTGAAGAGAAAGTAATCGCCTCTACCCACACACACTACATGTATATATAAATAGTATAGATTTTGGAGTAACGCTTAGTAAACTTACAATTTTCCAAAAAAAACTGTGCAAAGCTTGAGTTTGTTTTAAACCTAATTAAAATATATAAAAAATGATAGTAGAATGAAAGTTAAGCAATAAACAATTTTTTAAATTATAAAACTGTATTTACAGACAGTGGAAACTGCAGTAAAACAGCGTTGTAACAAAAGGTATCTAGAACAACGAATGAAACAAATACGGTGAAAATATACTGTGAAAGCTCTAAAGATAGTAAAAAATGTATTTTCTTTCACAAAGCGCATAACGTAGAGAACATGAAATATGGTACGGATTCCGTTTGATTTAGCGTGCGTTGGGACTCCACCTATCGGTTTCCACGTCTCGAATAGCAGCGAAGTTATTTTGTGCATTTGTTTTGCCAATACTAGCTTGGCTATATTCTCCGGCTGTCCAGTAAATACAGCTCCTTTGAACTGGTCAATGGAAATATATAAGAGGGTGTAGGTTTCTCACTGTCCATATCGTTCATTACTACAGTATATACAGATTGCATATCTAATTTATTTATTAGTCCGTGAGCTGGTGAACAATTTAGAGTTCTCGAGGCACTGTGAACAAGACAATAAGAAAATAGAGGTATGGCTAAATATCTTATCTTACCTTACCAACCCTTGATTTTAAACGGGTTTTTTTTATTAAATATTTTTTTTAAGTCAATTTGGGATTTTTGTTTAAAAACCCATTTTATAAGAGTCTGGTTAACATTTAAACCCGACTTATTAATCTGCCTTTTTTATTTTTCAATTCCTTAAATATCTAAACTAAAGATACAAAAAGTGCCCTAATAACATTTTTTAATTAAAAAAATCCCGTTCAGTAAAATCCAAGGGTTGAAAATGGGCTATATAGCTACCCTTCAGCCAGACCTCGATTTTCTTATTGAGGGGTCTTTAAAGGACTATTGTAAAAAAAATACTGCCTCAAGAACCTAAATTGTTCACAAGCTCTCCTATATATATATTTTCTTGGCTAATATTGCTTTTATAAACGTACAAGTATTTAAAAACATATTTTATTAACTAACATCAATAATGGGGTTTAAGATTAAAAGCAACCGATTTATTTAAAAAGAAACAAATCGATAATAGAATAATAATAAACTTTATAATTAAAATTCAATTAATTGAATCAGACCTTGCCATGTCTGTGATTGTACTATCATCATTCGCTGTCACATCCCATATAGTGCTTTATAAGACATACATATACATGGTAATGTTTAGTAATCCAGGCAAATGAGTTTGAGACGATTAGTTTAAAAACAAACAGCGGATAGACTCAGGCGTCTATCCCAGTTGGTATGAACACTAAATGTATGCTAAGCGATTACCGTAACAAGATACATGCCTAAGACAGGCGTGCCTAAGAAATTACATCCAACGTTGACAAGCCTCGAATTAATTAAAGTCAAACAACGTAACCGTTCTGCAAAATTATCTCCTTCGCAAACGGAATTAATAATTTCATTAAGCGTATGTGCGCGTGCAACTTTGATATTAGCGTTTGCCATCAATTTTACGAGCGGCGTACTTAATGTTATCGGTTTAGGCGTACGCAATAAGTGACTTGGAATGGAAGAGGTTCATATACACACACCGACAAAATTAGCGGAACACTAGTAAAAACCTCAAAAATTTAAATATAATCCTTTTTTTCAAAATACTGGCTGGTTATATGTTTTCTTATTTAGTTCTTATTTGCACGAAAAAATCGCTGTATGACATTTTTTTCATTAGATTGTTTTATTTGTTTTGTTCAACACCATCGGCGGCATACCCAGGATGAAACCTTTAGTCGGAGCACGAGGAGGAAACATCTACTTTCAAATATTTAAAATTCAAAGTTAAAGCAAAATAAAATTTATTTACTTAATTCATTTAAAGTTATGTCAGGTTTTTAATCTTAACTATGATATCTCCATTTTTTTTAATTAAATTACTTTAGACTCCACAAATACCAAATTAAGTTATTAATGTTAATTGTGTATATTTAAAATAATAATAATTAAGAACAACTTAATTATTATTATTTTAAATATACACTATTATTTACTTATGTACATAAGTATGGGTTTTTTTATTCTGTTGCGCAAATTGTGCTCGTGTGTGTACTGCGTTGAAGAGCGTTTCTTTGATAAACAGTAATATTGACATCCTTAATTTCGTCAATCATTTTCTGTCGATGTTCGATGAAGTGTAATGAATTTGGGTGAGTATATTCAATGTAGTCGCATCATCACGGCTCGCTGAGATACCAATTACTTTGAGACGTATTTAAAGGAATTTCTTATTGACACTGAGTTAATATGCGACTATATTTTGGATTAACAAATCTTTCTGAATTTATAAAATTACGTGATCATAAAATATATGCATGGAGACTATTAGCGTTATAGTTTGCTAGTATTTGTCCGTTTAATTTATTTTTTGGTAGGTATATAGGTGAAAGTATAATTCGACATTTTAAGATAGACAAAATTAAAGTATTTAATAAATAAAAAAATCTTCGTTAAAAAAAGCCGTCTTCAAAAACAAAAAGTGTAAATAAACTTATTTCTAAAGCTATTATTAATTATAATATCTTATTTTTAATATAATATGTTATCTTAAACATCAACTATACTAACACGTATAACAGAGGCACAAATATAATCGAACACAACAAGTCCAAACGTAATGTAGAAAGTCATAGTTCAATACTACGCGCAAAGTCCGTCACTAGATAGATTACCGAATGTACACAAGTAAGTAAGTACTTGCTTCGCTCGTGGTAATCGCTCAACTGCCTCGTCCCTCAATCGAGGCATTACTTTATACTGCATAGATGTATCTGACCAGCCGCGTGGACCGAATTTCTTAGAATCAGTTTGTACTTTAAAATCCGAAACACCTTGCTAATGAGTCAACCGTAACGGCCATAAATGAGTACAATAAAACAATACACTCTTCTCTAGAATAATTAGTAAACGCATGCCAGTAAATAAGTAAACAAAAGAAGTCCAAAATGCCGAAAGGTAATAAAATGTGTTTTTACAGCCATGCAGGTGTGAATTAGTTTTTGTCGGCGTCTAGGTCGTAGCAATAAAATAAAAATTGACTCATTTTATTTTTTTCACTATTTGGTATTAAATCCGTTGAAAGCTTTTCGTTGTTTCAATGAAATGGTCTCTACTTAAATATGATAAGCGACAATAAATGGATACGTTTTGCAACTGTAAAGTCTACTAGAGTTTTATTTTTATCTTAGTACATAAATGCATCATATACCAACTTTTATTTTGTTATTCAGTCGGTATAACACACTTTCATAGTGTTCACTAATTCAATCATACGCTTTGAACGGTTTACTTTGAAATTCAATAACTAAGCCGACAAAAGACCTTTTAAATCGAAGATTATATAAAAAATATAATTTCATATAACTTAATACTAAGTCCGGCCGCTAAAAGACTGCGTTGGTGACTTCATAATATACGAGTGGATAAAATTGTAATGACGAACAATTTATGATAAATGAATTTTTAGAAATTATTTTACTATTTTATGTATTTATTACTGAATTCATGATTTAGTTAAAATTAAATCGCCGCTGCAATTTACAGTAAACTAAATTTATATAGCATAAAACGTAAACGCGTTTTTAGAACGGCTGAAATACAGCGTAATCCACAAACAGTGTAAAATTATCAATAAAGACAATAAGTCTGCTATATTATATCTCATATTAATTAAAATGCGTATTTGTATTCATTACTACGACTATGAATTGAAAAAATAATATTTATGTAACTTGAATGTATTACGTTAAGAAATCGTAATCTTGAGACGTCCTTAAGCAGTGTCCCTTATTAACCCTAGAAAATATATTTGAAATTATATCTCTTTACATTTTATTGTGTTGAGCAAAAAGCAATGACATTCTTTAAGTTGAAAACCGTTACTTCGCCGTTACTTTGCTGAGAACAATATTTTCCAATTTAAGTGACAAAGTGCACTTAGGTCGGCTTGTTTGAAACCAAAACTTTGCCATTTGAACTACAGACCAAGTTGCAGCCAAAGAGGGAGTACCACATTTTTCTTAAGTTATCTATTGTTCTAGTTTTTTTAAATGGCTTTTGTTGTACTGTTCTTCGTTTTAAGATTTGGATTAGGGTTTTGCCTAGTAAAAATTTGTTAGTTAATTAGTAAAAAGTTGTGGTGGGATCAGGTCTCCCAATTCTCACAGTGGGAGGGGGGAGAGGGGGGGGGACTAATATTAGATTATACATTTATTTGATGGAGTTTTATTTCTTTTGAATTATGTTTTAGTAAGACTTTCTATATCACTTATCTCCCGTAATCTTCTGACCTGTTGTTTTGCAAGAAACCTTGAATTTTCGGATATAAAAATTTCTAAGATACCCGCATAATATTTATAAAATAAATTAAAAATTGGTTTACATGAAAGCCCGTGTTGGAGAAAAGAATAAACAAATTCGCTTTACGAATATTTAACAGAATGTTGATTTTGACTGCATAATTTATATATATGAAAATAAATTCTAGTGACTTTTTATATGTATATACAACTTTGTCTGAATTAAACTGATATATTTGTGAAACAGCTTTAGGAAAATTCTGTTAATAAAATATAATTTTTGAAAATGTGATAAAGCGCGAGCGAGATGTCACATCCCATTCATACATATAAAACTATGAAGGATGCGTTTAGCGACATCTGGGTGAAGACGCCAAGCTACCCCTTAAATTTTTCCAGCTTAGCAATTTATTTAACCACTATTCTTAAAATTTCAGCAATATTTTGAATAATTCGAAACACGTAAAAACAAGAATCTGACAAATCTAATCACGTCTTTGTATTAAAAACTGTATATTTAACATACTTTTGTGTTTTAAAACTATTTGAAGACTTAACACTTAAATTTTGCTGAAATTCCAGAAGGCACTTCATACTAACTTGTAATCACGTTGTCACTATGCTAATGCAGTTATGAACTACATGCAGCTTTTGTACTTACACTCATGCAGTGCGATAACTTCCCTTTAATAGACGAGAAACTTTTGAATCCATCTTATATAGTTTTCCTTAATATTGTTACCTTTTGGGTCACCTGCAAACTAAGCACATTTATTACCCACTGGCGTCGTTTGAGATAATAACATTGAAGAGCTTTTATGACAGTATTCTTTTGTTTACTTTGTGTTTAAAATTTGTAAATCTAAAAACATCCCATTGTGTATTTTAATCTTTTATCGCAGTCATTAGCCAGGTGTGTTTCTTAGAAATTCAGTCTGCGCGGTCGAGAGACATATTGTAATTATGCATTATAAAGCAATGCGCCATTTCAGAGAGGGGCAGTCGAGCTATAAGCACAAGCGGACGAAGACGTGTGTACTACATTCGGTAATCTATTTAGTGACAGACTTTGCGCGTGTTATTATATTTGTACTTGTGTTATACGTGTTTGTATAGTTCTAAAAAACTAAAGTAATTTTAACGGCATTTTGATTCGAGTCCTGCAACTCGTTACATTATTATAATTAAAAAGATAAAGAACATTAACCTTTTGGCCAGTTATCTGATATTACAAGTGCAAGTACATACTTGTACCTATATTTATTTATTTGCAAAAAAGTTATTTTCATATCCTGTTAAAACTCTACCAATAACATGTTCCGTTTTTAATTACCTATTTTATTTTGCAACGAATTTTTGTCACAACTTTTTAGCCGTGACAAAATTTCGATGAAGAGGGCGATGTTGCGCTGGCTTTATTTATTTTCATTAGCTTTATTATTTTGACATTGATTTTCGCTGAACAAAAAGAACGAATATATGTTTCATGTATGGAAATATAAAAAGAATATTGTGTACCGAACTAAGTATTTTAAATGAATAATAATAATTCGTTTATTTTTCAGATTATTGAATTTTAATGGTTTCTTTATAAAACTATTTACAATTTATCTTGTGTAATAAATAGCTCATTATGGTTAACATACGTCGTTATGTTTACTCCACGAAATATATCGGTAAACAAAATTAATTTGTCTGATTTTTAAAAAGACAACATTGGAGTAAAATCTCATATTTTAATGATGCTTAATCATATTATGTGATTAGTTTGGAATTTTTGATTTTCACTTTTGTTATTTTGAATGTTTGGCTTGAATAAGTACCGACAGAGCTCACTGGATTACAATTAAAAACTTAGAGATTAATCAAATATTACATCTTAAATCTTCGTGTATGTTTCATTTTGATACCTCATAACACTATTGAACAATGTGAATATAAAGACCAAGTGCTGCGCGAATGAAGTAAAGGCCAAAAGCTACTTATGAAAAAAGTTAAGTAAACATGTCCCAGTTTATGTATCCTAAGGGACCCTTGTATAGTCGAGGAAAAGTAACCATGTGAATTATGTGACTGTCTAGATGATTCAGCGCCTCGACAATACAAACACAGTAAGAAGGCTTTGAAAAACCAAACCTTTTACAGTGGCATTATAAAATTCACAATCATACATTTGGAGGATCAACTCATGAGATCTTGACTTGTTGACTATGGAACTGCCTTGGAAGTATATATACTTACGAATAAAGAAAAAAATTAAAATCGGAGAAATCGCCATACATGCATATAAAAAAAAGCACTTGTAGAAAGTGTAATACATACACCCGCATATAAGCTTTTTCCAAGAATTTAGGCGAACAGCGTTCTTTAATAAGGGTTATTCTTGATTTCCTTTGGAAGCAATCCACTCATCAGATCACAACTTGGTGACTATGAGACTACCTCGGCAGTATACGTTTACGAGTAAAATTTTTTATTGAAAATCGGTTTACAATTGATGGAGATATTGTGTTACGAAGAAGTTGGTTAACAATGTTTGATGATTTACTCTAATTCCTTTAAATAAACTCATCAGATCCTAACACGGTGTGACAATAGGACTAATTCGGGAATTATAATATCAAAAGGAAATTTTGAAAATCAGTTCACAATTGACAAAAAAAACAACAAAAAATATACAGACGAATTGAGAACCTCCTCCTTTTTGAAGTCGGTTAAAAAAGCTTCTACTCTTTTTATATACTGCTACTCTTGGTTTATTTCACGTTATTCGTCATTTATTTCACGACAATGTCTAGGTATACAAATATACACACGTCTGTACACAACGAGCAATATTTTCAATACACACCAATATTTTTTATCGTTATTATAATTTTGCGATTTCCAAAAGTATTCTGATAATTTGAAAACCTAACTACGTAAAAACTTTACTATACTCAGTACAAGAGGGTCTCAGTTAAAACCTTTGAGTAAAGCATTGTTTATTTGTATATAAATTGCAATACAAACAAACAGAAACAGAGCTTAATAGAGAAATAAAGGGTCAGGTCAGACTCAGATATTGGATTTAGTTTAGCAATGAGACCGCAAATGCAACAATTTGCAGCGGGCTCCAATGGCTTATGCTTTTCAAAGTTTCGCATAGCTAAGCCTTAAATTTTACCTTGTTAAGTAGTACAAAGTGTTAGGTCTTACTCAGTATAGAACAGCTTAGAAGACATATTTTAACATGTTACTCTAGCGCTTTCTTGTACACTCACGGAATTAAAATTTTGGACATCTTAATGTGGACTTTTGCTTGCACAGTACAAGAAACAGTACTATCAACAATTAATAAAAGTTACGATTATAATAAATACTAGCTGTGAACACGACATCGCTCACGTGGATTTGTTTCTTGGAATCTTAAAAAAAGGTAGCTAAGATTTAATACGGCTGGCGTATCTTGACGAATGTTAACATAGGCTCTGCGAACTTTAGCGCATGCAAATTCGTAAAGAAAATACAGTGACCAATTAGTACAAAGCAATGAAAAAATACAGGGATGAAGGGCGACCATTTGTATTCACTGACGAGTCGTATGCCCACTCATGACACAAGTGTACATGCTCTAAAGTTCGCAGAGCCTATGTTCACATTTGCCAAGTTACGCCGGCCGTATTATAATACTACTTATAACATTAGCTATCTGCCACTCAAAACCGGTCCAGCCGTTTAGTGATAAGCCGACATATCCAGACAGGAAAACTGGCGTGCTTGATGTTACCCGTAAATACGTCCACACTTATTTCTTACGTTTTAAATAACAAATTCATCTAAAGAGTGCCTCATAATTTTTGAGAATAACTTTACTCCTTCAAGGATGATTTTGCAAAAACATAACGAATTTGTTTAACATTCATTAAAAGATTTCCTTAATATTGCACTACCAAGTAAATGGCAAAAATTACTCAAAACCCATGAGTCATACCAACGTTCTAAAGAGTGAAAATATTTAACACTTTTGTCACTGATGTCCGAAGCACAAAATGATATAAAATTAAATATTATAAAGAGTGTTCAGAATAACAGGAAAACTCTAAAGAGAAATGTTAAGACGTCCCTCTAACAGTAAGAAACCAATTTGATCAACTCAACCCCATTCTGTTTCGGGAATTGTACACGGAGAGAAATGAGAGAGGCATTTTAAAAAAGGTCCGGCCATTGTCCCGGCTTGCGTCGCGACGCTTAACCCTCTAGTCTCAGGGCACAAAGCCACTACACAAAGTAAATGGGCTTTCTATTCCTGAAACTACCGTTGAGATATGCCTTATGGTTGCTTGCTAGCTGGTCCAATATCCAGCAACTTAATCCAATATCAACAAACCTTTCTTAACTTTTACGGTAACGAACCGAAGTGAATACTATTTAGTGGGGAACAAATGAACGATAGCGTAGATCTATTAGTATACTTCTCATAAATCTATTCTTAATTCTGTTGTTCTCTATTCAATTATTCTCCATTATAACCATCAACAAAAGTACGTAGAATATTATTTCCAAACAAGATAAATTATTTCATCGGACTCAGATTCAATTAGGCAAGAGAACGTTAATTTTAAATATAACTAATTAAAAACAGAATTTAATTTTTCGTTTCATTTCAATATTTCATAGAGTTTTTTTTTTTAAGTTTTCGGGACTAGTATACACAATCATTAACACTTGATATCTTTATCTACTGTGACCACGGCTACTGGAAAGTAGCCGAAACGTCGGAATAATAAAAATCAAATAAATTACCGTACTTAAAACCGTTAAAATGACGTTTTATTTCGATAGTATTTTTGTATAGCAAAGTGACTTTCTAATGTAACCTTCGCTTTAATCATTGTAATTAAAATAAATTTAAAATTATACTATACTTTAAAAAAAAACTAAAATCTTTGTACTGGCTAATGCTAGGCTGTAGCTTTTTTCTATAATTCGATATGTTCGGTTTTCGTTTCCTTTATTTTTGTATAAACATTAATGCCAGACCAAAAATATAAGTTTTCTATGGATGGCTCATTTGCAAACACCACTTAAAAGTCATGAGTGTACCACGCGATGTCGAGTGACGCAACAGTTTAAAAGGTTGTTGTGTTTAAAAATGTGCCAAAAACATAAAGCTATTTTAATAATTCAAACTAAATATTTTTAGTCTTTCAAGTATAAATAAATATATGCCTTTATAAGATAAAACATATACAACATAAATTTTCTATGTACATCTTTTATTTCTTATGTTTCCTGGAAATATTTGATTTCAATTTGAGTTGATTGCTTATAATTTAATAATACTCGTTGGCTAATACTCTAGCAACCATTTGTAGTAGGTAGTTATGCCCTATTTTAAGCATTGTTGTATCTTATTACAGCATGCATAACATAACTTTCATAACTAACGCTCCAAGCTTCTCGCTATATTAAAACGAATCCACTTCATACCAAGCTCTTTTGAAATTGTAATCGCGGTGCTTATTGCTTTAAACAAACGAATGTTTGTGTAAAATTGATATTTGGATTTGAAGGTTCCACGAATATGTTGAATGATTTTGTTTATATTGAAATGTATTGAGCCATCTCAAAAAATAGTTATAACAATTAACTTCATAAATTCATTATTTAAAGTTATTTAAAACAAATTTTACTTATTCATTATACAGATATGGAAAAAAGCTAAACTAACTTAAAAATAAGATTAAATACAAAAATAAACTAATTAATAAATATTAAGACAATCCTATCCTATCATAAACCTAGCTTACAAATAAAAGTAAAAAACCTATATCAAAGTCCGTCAAGCCCCACCAGACCACTGTCGCTGGGCATTGTACCTTGAAGGCTGGCAGCATTACCTCGCTTGATACAGAGGCTAATCCTTTGAGCGAGGTAAGTTCCAGCCTAATTTTATTTTATTTTATTTTATTTTATTTTATTATTTTTATTGCAGGAGTTCAGCAGACAGGCAGACGGCCCACTTGATAGAAAGAGGTTACCATCGCCTATGGACATTGCAACACCAAAGGTGCTACAAATGCGCTGCTGCTCTCTTAAGGGAGACTGGAACCTGGCCACTAATGCCGGAACACAACACGTGTTATGGCGACACACCTTAAACCAGGGGTGGTAGCCATCCAGTCGGGCAAATGCCCTACCACCTGACTGTGGGTTGTTTTGTCGCCTCTTACGACAGGCCGCCCGGCCGCAGGAAATTTTATTCTTTCTCCGTTCCTGCACAGATCAAATTCATCAACTTTTTGTTGATAGATGTTTTTAATGTCTTAAAAATTTTTAGAACAACAAATAATTTAAAAAAAATAACCGCTGGCAGTGCTTTGTGGCCATATTTCATTATTTGGTAAATCAATTTTTTTTTCCAAGGTTTTAACATTGTTAAAAAAATTAAGCATTTATCATTTTGTTTACCATGTTCTTTTTGGTATTTTTGCTTTTCTTTAATGTAACCAACATAATATTGTTACGATCTGAACGTCGACAAAAAACAAATTCACACCTGCATATCTGTAGACATTTTATTACCTTTACAGCATTTGGACTTTTTTTGTTTACTTTATGTTTAAAATTTGTGATTAGAAAAACAGGCGATTGTATATTGTAATCTTTTATGGTAGTCATTAGCCAGGTGTGATTCTATAAAATTCTGTCCACGCGGGCGAGCAGAAATATTGTATTTTTACAGTGTAAAGCAATGCCCCAATGGAGAGATGAGGCAGTCGAGCGATAACCACAAGCGGAGCAAGGCTTGTGTACATTCGGTTACCTATTTAGTGACAGACTTTGAGCATGTTATTGAATTGTGCTTTACGTTTGGACTGATTGTTTTCAGTTATATTTGTACCTGTGTTATACGTGTTTGTATAGTTCTAATAAAGTCTATAATAATTCCAACGGCATTTCAATTTGAGTCCTGCAACTCGTAACAATATGTTGATTCTTACAATATCATAATATTTGTTTGATACTTATGAATGATGTATTGTACATCTGGTTTTGTAGGATATGTAATTTCTGTACGTAGCATTTCTATACAATTATTATAACACAAAAAGCTCAATATGCACAATAACAAATGGTAGCTTTTAAAAATTGGTATAAATAAGTAACTACGATACATCTTCGTAGTGGCGCCGCGTGCACGTGATATTGACAGATTGTGTTACAGAAACGAATTCATCAAGTAACATTACTAATAGGCGTTTATGTGCGACCTTTTATAATTTCGTCCTGAGCGTCCCCGTCCGTCTATTACCTTTTTCTGTCTGTAATTCATCACAGCCATAATACTCGAAAGAAGGTATCTTCTATGAACCGCTGTAAATTGTTGTGGTAAAGTGCCAAAAATTTATAAGTTTTTTTTAAGTCTGACATGAAGCTTATTTATTAGCTTTTCTTCAAAACTATATGATTTTTAAACACCTTCACTTTACTATATTTCTGATAGTTTTTCAGTAATTAAGTAGCGTGTTAACTTTCAAATCTGACGAGTTAAACTTTTATCATCGTTTGGAAAATAACTACTTAGTCGTCAACTTACTACTTAACTGGCAATATCTGTCCAGTTTTCTTTGCGTCGCTGGGCGTATGCATTTACGCATCCCTTCGGGCCAAGGATGAGGCTACTGGAGGGAACGTGGAGCTCCTTGAAGCCAGCTTCACGCGTCAATAAAATATGGGTTGAGAAATATCCACCGCCAGATTACCATCTAAACCTACCAATGTTCTCCCAAGTCACGGTGAGGCGCCAAGTGAACTGCCTTAGGTATTTCACCGTTAAGCTTAAGTAGAAATCAACCATCTAGTTGACCAGTGATACTCTGAGTTGTAGCTTGCAGAACTTCAGTCTCCAGTCGCAAATACGATATGAAGAAGAGGTTAGTATAGCGACGCGGTCAAGTCAAGTTTGAAATAAGATAGGTACCTGTTCATTCTCCTTCCAGCTGATTCCCACTCACAGATGCAATTCTTAACGTGAATTTTCAAAAAAGTTATACCCCTTTTTTCTTAAATAAATGTACGCAACCGATACAATTTAAATTGACATAACATGAGCAAAGATAGACGTAATAATAAATAAGCTACATTACTACTCGTGTAATAAAAACGCGCTCTCCCGCCGCTCGCTGTTTTCTTTATTTACATAGAACGTAGATCAAACAAAATATATTCGTAATGCGATAGTAATGTATTCTACATTCGCGCCACGTACATTCCTTATGCAAAGTTGTAGGTACATATTTTCATACGCTCCTCTTGGATTTTAATAAAACGATGGTACATAGAACATATACGTGATAAATCTTTGTTTTTAGTTTAGTAAATATTGCGAAGTTTTAGCCCAGATGCGTTTCTGAAATCTGTTAACGCTATCTTGTATTTGAATAAGTTTTGCCTTAATATTATAAAAGGTCAAGGGTGATCAAAATTAAAAACTCTTACGATATTTTACAAGATTTTATTGAAATTAAAATGTTTGTTAGTTATTTATGAAGATGCAACTTAATAAGAACCAGTATCTTTAAACTATTTTAGACAGCAATTTTGCGTGCTCTTTCATTCTTGATGATAATATACGAAAATGAAAAAAACAACGTCTTTTTAAGGTTAACAGTAAAAATGTAACTTATGTATTTTATAAATTTCTAAAAAAGTAAATTAGTTAATTACATAATATTAAAGAGAGAGATTTTTAATAACCAGCTTTTACTTAAATAGCTTTTAAAAGGAAAAAAACAAAATTTGAAGTATTGATCTACTTCAAATTTTAATAATTACCCATCATTTTATTACATTATACATTTTTATATATTAGGTACCAGTCTCGGTAGACGTTGTCCAACCCTGACAAAGTATAAATGTAGAAACGAATGGTGAAATGGTGAAAAAAATTGAAATCGGTCAAGTAGTTTTTGAGTTAATTCGTTGCAAAAATGCAAATATCTCGTAATATTAATATATTAAATATAGATAAAAATAATAATAGGAATAAAATAGGAATCTTGCGACCAGCTTCTATGATTATAAAATTATGGGTTTGATTGTGTTTCAGTTTGTTTGAAGATACCACGTACAGTTTATTAGGAGCCTTGAGCATGGAATACTGTTGCGGGCGCGATGCGATGGCCGGGAGAAGGCAAAGGGACGGGAAGAATTAGCAAGGAAGGGAAACTCACCTCGCCACCAGTCCGCCGCCACACTGCGCTCGTCCCCGGGGGTTCACACTCACTAGGATATGGCTTCTGATTAAATGCAATTGTAACAGTTTATTTATTTATTGGTGTTCCAACAATTTTATATGCGTAAGTAATTTATATGCGGTGACAGCAGTCGTGACAGTTCTGTCTATTGTCTTGTTTAGCGCATTCTTCATTTAAACTTTTACTTTATTCTTGATGGCGAGGATGGGGAGGAAGAATTTACAAGGAGGTGTTCCTCGGCGCAACCAACTGTTTTCATGTCTTAAGTTAAATAAATGGAATTGGGTGAAATTAATAAAATAATCCGCTTAAACCTATAATTCATTTTCAAATGCTGTACAAAATAGTATCAAATTGGAAACGTATTTTCCATTTAACGAAATGCCTAATAAACGGCGATAATATTCATGCCACATGACAAACCGATGCACGCTGGCCAAAACTGACATGCGGCAGTCTAATCTACTGCAAATAGGTCAACCATTTAATCGTTTATTAAGTGTAATAATGCCTACTGGCGTAGAGTTAATGGGTTGGGGCTTGGAAAATTGGGAACAACCTGTAACAATTTGTTACGTATCATTGAAAAGTTCTTTTGATGCGTTTTTAATGTTCTTCTATTTAAAATATAACTTTGCACGGTTAGTAAATGTAAAGTCTAGGTTTAGATATAACAAATCACTGCTAATTAATCAAATAAAGTATAACATATTTTAAGCAGTGAAAAAAGTTGTAAAGAATTAGTTCCTTTTTTTATTTTTGCCCCGTTTCTATTAAAATTTACCATCACAATTTCGTCTTAAGCTTTATCCATGCAGCAACGGGAAAAGAATGCAATTTCCTGCGGCCGGGCGGCCTGTCGTAAGAGGCGACAAAACAAACCACAGCCAGGTGGTAGGGTACCCGTATTGATGGCTACCACCTTTGGTCTAAAGTGTGCCGTCATAACAACTTGTATTGTGTTCCGACATTAGTAGTCAGGTCAAAGACTCACTTAAAAGAGCAGCAGCGCATTTGCAGCATCCTTGGTGTTGCAAATGTCTATAGGCGATGGTAACCGCTTTCTGTCAGGTGGGCCATTTGCCTATCTGCTAAACTCGTGCAATAAAAAAAATCCATTGGCCGCCTAAATGCAGAGATTCCGGTGAGATAAATTTCATATACGCATTTTCATTGTTTACCTACTGTGAACTTGTCCAGTGAAAAATTAATTACTCTAATATTAAATCCTGGTTGCATTTAGATATTTTTTTGTTTATTGTTTATAATACTATAAAGTTGTATAAATACCTGTCTGTTTATTAACTGACTGCACTACAGCAATAAAAAAAACTCCTGCACTTTAAAAACAATGGAACCACGATGCATTTTTTATAGATTTCTAGTCTGCATAGGCGGGGGCATAGGGGCATCCCTGTGTTTGTTTGTTCGGAATAAACTTCGATAATAAAATTAAGAACTTAAAATTTGGGTACTTTTTATCCCGGAAATACGAGTACCTCGGAAATTTCCCTGGACAAGTTTAAAGTGGTTAGGGTGCATAAATGGTGATTCCCGTACTATTTTTATAAAATCAACAGCTTACAATCTTTTCTAAAGGCTATGGTGCATGCACTAAATATATTATGGGAAACCCGGATTTTTATGTGATCACACGGCTAAAAACAGCATTAAAAATTTGCCGTGCTACTCTTGTTACGGCTTAGTTTGGTACTACATTGTAATATGCATATCTGACTAAAATAAGACTTTTTATATTTCCCTGGATTTCCTCACTTCGAAAGTATGTGATTTTAGGACTTGCTTGATGTGACAGTTTCTGTATTTATTAGACATCTTTAGTAGAACAGTTGTAGTATGTCTTTAGTAGCATTATTTATTCCCGATTTCTACGAAAATTTCCGACATTCACGTGTTCATGCTAAAAATGCACTGTCCTGCGGAAAAAAGTTTGTATTTAAAATATCATAAATGTAAGTGTAACTTTTGTTACCTTTTGTATGTGGACGCGGGACAATGTTCTGTTTATAAAATAGCTAATAACAAAATATATTTAAGTTCTCAAACAAAATAAAAACATGTATTTTAGATATTTTATCTTCTTATAATAGCTACACGATATTGAATACTTTATGAGTGCTACCTTTACTAAGCTTCACACGTGTGGGAGTAAGCAAATAAACTTAGAAGTTAATACCAAAGAGCAGTTTACATTTACCAACTAAAGCCGCGTCACATGTTGTGGCCTGTTTTATGTTGCTATTTATAATTCAGACACGAATTAAAACGGTAGGAAAGGACAATGTAGTGTTTCTTGTTTTACACATAAATAAGTAAACCGGTAGACAAACATACACATTGTATATTCGTAGGCTTAGGTTATGTTACTTGTATTATAAATAAGTATACAGCAGATTCTTAGGGTACCTTTCCACTAGACATGTGCTATACAGCTATGTTGCGAGAATATAAATTCTCAGCAAGGAAAATAGGTAACCATTTCCACTGATGCTAAGTTATGTAGCGGAGTGAGTTAGGTGTGCTATGAAAATGTGCCATGGCAACGTAACTTTCGGAAACAAAAGTACGCCTATTGTAGGTAAACTGCTTTACACAATAGCTACACCACGCCAAACCATCAATAGCACGCATACATAGCTCGTATTCTGCCATATAAAAACGTTCCTACCACTGTTATGCTACGTGGACCAATGAATGCGATTGGTGCATATCAAACGCATCTACAGCACCGTTGCCTAGCACATCTCTGGTGGAGAGTACCCTTAAGCCGATCCCAGATACCCAGACTATAGTAAATATAAGACAGGTAAACAGATAGATATGTTATTATCCCTAGCCTTCGCTATAGTTATGGTTATGTTATGGGTAATATACAGCGGGCAACGGTTATATTGATTTCAGATATCTAGATCAGAATAGTAAAAGAAAATTCACTTAGATATTTTTTATGTTTTTACATATAATAATAATTACAACAAAATTACTCCATATATTATAGTCTAGACAACTGTCCAGCAAAACATAGAGGCGAGTCGAAGCCAACCTGAGTATAAGTAATACAATGAATGACATGTTGTTTGTGACAACTGAGGTAAGTGTCAGTGAATTGAAAAATCTCGACTGCAGCGCGATCTGTTTTGTTAATCGGCCTATTCTAATGAAACTACCTAATTTATTAAAATACAATGTATCCTAAGAACACTTAACAAACTCGGGATATAATCCAACACTATTTCGTGTTTCATTCATATACGCTCAGGAGTTTCCAAAAATGATCTGATCGCAGTTTTCGTCTATCCCACGAAAATGTCGTTATTTATTGGAACAAAAAGTATTCGAAATAACACCGGGGGATATAAGCTAGTTCTATTTCGAGTTTCATTTAAATTGGTTTAATAGTTTTCACGTGACGCTCTAACAGACGGATATACATAAATTCTAAAAATCGTAGTTTTGAAATTTCGTGGTCCAAATTATCTGCACTGATTATTTTCATATTTTTAGACGCATTGTACAAATTTGAACCACTTACTGATTCATTATAATTAGGTAAATATAAATAATATCAACGTATAGTTTTCATAGAAAAATTATAACGACGTTTATAGTAGCCCATTTATGTAGTGTTTTATGTAGAGCCATTTTAAAAGCTGGATTGATTGCCTGCTAATTTATCCCGTTGGAGGATGAATACTAAAGCCTTAAACAAATGACAAAACAGAAGCGCCGTAATCGCATCGCACTGTTTCGCAGAATTCATCCAATTCGATCCAAGACAATTTCCTCAAACAAGGATTTTGTATCCCTTGAGCAAATATGCATTCATCACTCTGTAAACTAGGCAAGCCGTACACTAAATTGAATTGTACCTACGAAGGGACTTGTTTATTATTATATGAAAAAGATCGATATGTTATTGTGATATTTATGTGTGTGTGTGTGTAATATATTGCCTATGTACGTTATAATAGTTTCAAGCGCGGAATTTTATTTAATTTTGTGATCCAGAAGACAAAGATGTCAAGTGATAATCAATAGTGTTAAATTTACCTAGCCTGCCCCCAACTTGTCAGTTGTCATTATTTAATATTAAATAAAACCATCAAAAAGTAATTTTAAGTATGTTTTATGTTTTAGTGACTAACTTTAAAAAAATACTAGCTCAACAAGCAATAGGTGTTTACATTTTGTGTTTATCATAGTAAAAGAATAATAAAAGAAACTACTAAGAAATTAACTGTGATAGACGCTTAATCTTGAACTAGTTGATACTTACTTCATGGGCCCAAGTCTACTTTTTCAATATCTTAACGTTGCGAAAGTAAAAAGCACGATTCCATAGCGATATTGTCAACAATTCGTGTTTTGCTGAATCCATAATATCTTCCCGATATCTTCGCGGTGGAGTAATAGTTGAAGAAAATTGAAAATGCAATCAGCAGAAATGGCGTCAGCCGAAATAAATATTGAAAAGTCACCAAAGTTTTAAACATTTATAAAAATAGAGTGGTGTGCCACGGGAGCGCCGTTGAGATTACAGAATACCTCAGGCAAACCTACGATTGAGACGATAGTGACTGGTGATTTGACTTGATAATAATAGCAGAATTGGTTTTCAGGTCATCTTTGTCACGCTTTTTCTCGTTTTATTAATAAAAAAAAAATTCTACGCACATTCTTCCCGGCAAGCATCATAGCCCACATAATTGAGGTAAGACGCGGATGCCTTAGCTACCAGGCTATCACGCAGTATTTATATATAGTGCAATTAATGAATTATCTTTATTATCTTAAATTTCTATGCTATGTTTGCTTTTGATCCACCATCAAGAAGGTGTTTTGGAGTATGTGTTACCTTCTTTATGATCTACACAATAAAGTGAGTATCATACTTAGCATATGCATAGATATGTATGTACATTAGATATATTTGAGATGTTACATGTAAAATTATTTTAAACCTAAAAATGCCGCTAGTAAACTAATAGACATTCTTTTCTTTGGCTTTGTAATCAGAATAGAGACAATAAACTAAGTTACATAATATTAAAGCCGAAATTCATAAAAAGTAAAACATGTTTCAATGAAATGCCTTGAAAATCTTTACTTTAATAAATCTGTAAATGGTTTGAGTTTGTACAATGCGTTTAAAAATGTGAAAAATATCAGAGAGGCCTGGAAGGAATTTGGACCTCCTGGTCCAATTCCTTCCATTCCTTCCAATCTCCTGATTCCGAAAGTGCAATTTTGCGAATTATTGTCTGTCTGTCTGTTAAAGCATGACGTGAAAACACTGAACGCATAAATGAAACTAAAGACAGAGCAAGCTCATTTCCCGGGTTGTAACTTAAGATACTTTTTATCCCGATAAATGACGACGTTTTCGTGGTATAGACCAAAATAGCGAAAAAGATGACTCTGTGATCGCATCTGTATTGAAAACTGCTGAACGTAAATGATTCAAACTCGAATTGAGTTGGCTTATAGCCCGAGTTAACATTTAGGGTACATTTTGTCCCGATATGTGAAGGCGTTTCCATAAAATAGACGAATCAGCAAAAAAGATGGCACTGCAATCGCTTTTTTCAATTAAATTTCAAAAATCCAGGTTTCCATAAACAACACGTCATTCATTGTATTGCAAATCCGGCTGCGACTCGCTTCTATATTTTGTTGGACAGTTAACTATATAGACTTATTTCTTTATTATTGTAATTAATTCAACATAATTCATCTAATATACATAAAAGAATCATAATTTAGTTTTTATATAGGTAACGTAAAGTCACTAGCTAGTTAGTCTTCACGCGGCGAAGCCACAGGGAATCTCTAGTTAATTATTTAGATATTCTACGTTACATAATATCTTTTGATGCAAGTACTTCCACTATTAGTGACGCGATATATGGCGAGCATGTGCCGCTTATGTTAGCGCACTGAGCTGACAATACGTTAGCGTTATTCCGTAGCATTACATCGCTAAATGTTGTAAGACATTAGCCAGAGCATCTTCTACATAGATACGAGATACATGTTATTTAAGGCGACTATCAAGTTAAAAGCTCGTTAGCTATTTATTGTCGCGTGTGAAATTACCAAATTACCTCTTAGACCAGAAAAAGTTAAGTAACATTAAACTGCTCTTACATTGAAGACCAGAGGGCCTAAAACGGCAGCTTTTGGAGAATCGTATAGGTAATTGACACATGTTTAGATACACATACCAACGTACTGATAGTTAAGAAATAGTATGAAGTAAAACATGATGTTCGTCATACGAATGTGCGAAGGCAACTGCTTTAAGCCAAGCAACTAGGTACATTGACTGACTTAATGACTTAAAATTGGAATGTTTCCTTTTGATATAGATATTATTAATTAGCCATTAAAGAAAGTCTTTATTTACTCGATAAAAAGAGTAACATTTCAATCACGATCATAGTGTTAAATTTTTTTCTTGTTTTGCAATTAAAATTTTATTAATGGCATAGTAAACAGGTTTTATCACACGTTTTTTTAGTTAATTTCTTAATAATAACTATTTTCCATTGTTATTAATTGATACTTTTAACAATGTGTACAATAGGTTAGATCTTAGATAATTTTATCTAAGGGTTAGATAAATACTATTCGAAACTCGTCACTGGTATGAGGTGCGTATAGGTTTACCGCTAAGCTACCACGATTTATCATCTCGCTTTATTAAAGATATAACTTTGTAAACATTTATTTAGATACAAATGTTCAAATGAGTTAAAGTAATTGGTGAAAAACCAAATGACATCAAACAGTTCAATAACCGTGTGCCCCCATATCGTCCAATCAGTGTGAGTGATGTTAAATTAATTGCCATCTACTAATGTTTACTTTGAATATTTCAAAGTAGAATGGATGGATAGAATGTATATAAATCTCACTCTGAATTGCTTTAAATTCCATAAATAATTTCGATCGATACTCCCATATGTGTTGTAGGCGTCCGCAGATGATATTTTTCCCCCGGCTCGAGACCCGCTAACGACGTGAAAAAGTTTTGATGGATTTTTCATAGCTCCCTCACAGTAAAAAATACAACAGAGTGTGGTCATCCAATAGAGAAAGTTTAGGATGGTCCTTTTCGCATTAGAAGAATTGGAAAAAGTTTAGGCACTATTTTTTACACTGCAAACATTGCGTCGTATTTTGAAGATTTTGTATGAAACAATAATTTTTAAAATGTATATTACATAACAGCATTGACAAGAAGTTTATTACTGCAGTAGGGTGAACAAAGACCTAACAATATTTTTCTTTGAATAAAACTATAATTTGAACACAATTTGAACTGGGTGCTAAAGAAATTATTAACAGATTTCATTGAAGCGACAAGCTAGAAATTGTAACATTGAACGCAGAATATTTCCAAACTAATTAATTAAAATTATGGTTCTTTTATTTATAATAGCCGCCCCGGATTCACATGGTTCACTAAGAAGATTTTTTTATAGCCTACATCTACCGGGGATAGTGTCGCTTGCCAACAGTGAAAGAATTTTTCAAACCGGTTCAGTAGTTTCGGAGCCTATTCAATGCAAGCAAACAATCAAATCTTTCCTTTTATTGATATTGGTATAGATAAGGTTAGGTTACTATGACAATGTGTTTATTCAGGGTGGTATCAGTTACTTTTCATCTGGATTTTTTTCTCAAAGATAGAAGAAAACCTAAATTCATTGACAAAATCTCCGATAACATGAGAGACCACGCGGGCAAAAGCTAGTAAATGTATAATTCCATAACACAGTTTTATGAATGTTAATTAGTACATTCGTTTGTAAGAATGTCGGCATATTTCAATATTCAACGGTATACATCATTTCGTGTTCACATAAAACATGAAACATTTCCTGCCGTTCAATCTTCCGTGTGTTATTATTTTTCATTGTGGTCCGTTATTGCGGACGCGAGTTGGGAACACAACAAAATAAAAAAAATCAATTTATTTCCCTTGCGAGCTTACATGTCCAGAGCTAATCCAGTTTGTTCGACCGCGCAAGGGTTGAATTGTCAATGAGGAACGCAGTCCAAATGTAAAAGTGTGCCACTCGGGGGAAAGTATCGAATATTGGCTCTTCGCAATGAAAACCCGGCCTTGGATGAGATCAGTATCTATTTGTAACTCACCTTCCTTATTGGAGAACTCCTCATAATCCAATTCGCTACGTTGTTGACTTGGCTTATTAGAGTTGATATCATTTTTAAGGTATCGTAGTTTCCTTGTCAACAATAGAGGCCTTATACAAACTTCACTTTCGTTTATCTATATAGTGGACGCATAACTATTTATATAAACCGTTAAAGAAAACGTTACTGGTACTATTCTAATTGTGTACAAAGGGCGGGATTTTTGTTAAAAAGCGATCATTTCCAGACCACCAGTGGCAGAAAAATTGCTGATGTAGCAATGGTGGTATACATGATTATTATACGATTATATACTTATGTAATTACTCCAAATATGATGAAAATGAATGAAATGAAATTGATATTTTTGTGTAGTAAATTTGTCGAAATATTAAAATTAACAGCGACTCATGTACGTAAATGAAGGATGATTTTTTTCAGCCTACATAAAGTGAGCAAGTTAGATAAGTCTTGAAAAATCGTAAACATTATTATTAATAGCTTTTTTATTTATAAATAAAATTTAAACAAAAAAGTATTTCTTCACCTCTAAATATACATAAATTAAACACTAAAAAAGTGAATAAACCTAACTAATGCTTATGATTTATATTCTATTCTAACTATAGTCCTGACTGAAAAATGAGAATCTGTATCTGTGACTGAAAAATTGAGAGGAAGAAGATTAAAGAGGTGGTAAGAGCATGTAATGAGGAGCGATGAAAGTCACGTAATAAAAAGAATGATAAACTACAAGAGTAAGTACAAATGTAAAAGTAGACAAAAAAGGGATGGATGGACTGTGTTAAGGGTAACATGATGATTTGTGGTGTAATAGAGGGTGTATCCGAATAGAGGAGTCTGGAGGGGAAAAACATATTGTGTCGGCACAATATTCCCAGATAATTGGGAGAAGGTGAACGAAAAGAGAAGGATGACCACTGACGGACCCCACGGTTCAGACATTTAACAACAAATGGCAAAAACAAGTAAATTTGACTGAAGGTCAAAGCCATTTTTGCTGCTTCATAGAGAGCTGGGTCCTGTAGTATATATTGTTACGTACGAGCGAGGGTACACACTTATGGATTGGAAGAAAACACCAGTTTTTGATTTAAAAGTTATTGACTTACACAGCGTACGCAGTACCTCTCTGCAGGGTTACCCCTATACGCACGACCAACGATGCACAGTCCCGACGATAAGTTATCACACACTCAATACCGTCACCGATATTGCGCGGAACATCTCCAATATTATCGCGTGTAGCTCGCTTCTGGTTTCTCTCTCGAACTACGCTACACACCTCCTTCACGTACCTGTCCACCGAACTTGTAAATTCACCACATAGTTCGTCTCTGTCCTCTATTAACCTTCTCTAATAACTCTTTAGTATCGCACTTGTCGTTTCACCGTCTTGTACGGAACTTAACTTTAAACTTCAACTTGAACTCTTAAACTGCCCGGTAGGCGCGCTTTACGCTGTTTATATACCTGGAAGAATTTTCTCGAATCCATCTATCTATCTCTGTCTTTTCTTTCCCGAACCTTCTGTTCGGGAACTTTCGTTTATACATCTATCCCTTTCTAACATCTATCTATCTCTTTCTTTCTTTCGTCGTCTATCTCTTTTTAACGTCTATCTATCTCTTTTTTCGTTTATCGTTTATCCTTTTCTGAATGAATTTTCCGTCCTTGTCTTTTCCTTCCAGAAATTTCTAGTTTTTTCTAAAAGTTCTAAAACTGATTTACGCTGCAGGGCAGTTCCACCGTCGGTCGCCACACTATATATAATATCAGCCCATAAATGTCCCACTGCTGGGCTCGGGCCTCCCATTATAGGGGAATAATGATATGGTAAGAAAATTAAAATAGAGAAAATAATATACAGACATCTGAATTCTGGAAAATTACTAATTAATCAAGCAAATAATAAGTAATTACGGCGCAGAAACAAGAAATAATACATTTGCGATTAATTTATTCCTTACCAGAATCCTTACATTAAATGTTTAATTTTATGCAAGTATGTAAACTCCGGGTTTTAACCTAATGAGGCTTCTTAAATAATTTAGAAGGTATTTTCAGCCCGAATGAAAGCTTTTAAACAAAAACTTTCTTCAAAATAAGCTCTACGGGTTTTTTGTTAAAAAGCTCTTCCTCTTTGCTTAGCTTACACTAATTTGTTTTGTTAAAGCACCTCCTACTTTCTCTGTTCTTATTACAACCCTTGCTTCGAGAGCTGCTTTAATTTAATTTTTGGAAGGAGCAATACATAAACAAAAATATATGATTAAAATTTACAATAAAGGAACCACATCTGGAGACTTTTTTAAAATATTTTTAGCATATTTAAATAACAATATATACTTTTGAAAATAAACATCCTGTATATAATTTTTTTTTAAATCTACGTACATCTTTTTTCAATTTTCGTATCCAATAATTTGAGTTCAGCACACCTTTTCTTCCATACTCCTTAATTCTAGTAAAATACCTCTGTAACACCAAACATTACTTTTTACCCACAAATCATTTTTTATGATCTCTGATTTCACCTTACGCAATAATCCGTCCCTCTCTTATAGCTTACCTTTACACTTATATCAGTCAAACTTCAAGTGCAACAGTATCTTCTGTTATCATAGTTTTCACTCTAAATGCTCACAAAATGCTTTTACTACCACAAATAACTTTACTTGCATATCTCCGTTGTATTTTATTATTCGTATCCAATTAAAATTAGATGAAATCTAAATAATTGTTTACCATGTTTCGCTACATTTTCGTACGTGTAATTCAAATTTTTTGTTTACCTATAGAATACACGTTAAAAAGGTTAACCTGCTATAACGCGTAGATTATGCCTTCAAAGAGAAAGG
Source organism: Dendrolimus punctatus (assembly GCA_012273795.1). Taxonomy (NCBI): domain Eukaryota; kingdom Metazoa; phylum Arthropoda; class Insecta; order Lepidoptera; family Lasiocampidae; genus Dendrolimus; species Dendrolimus punctatus. The sequence goes on from CM022528.1 coordinate 10,918,026, forward strand.
CATGTTAGCCCATTTTTAAACCCGTGGCAAATTTACAAAACATTTTATGTGAATTTTATTTTTTAACTTCAAACTCATCACAAACGAGTCGGATGCTCCGACTGCTGGCTTTAGAGCAGAAAACTTATGAATAAAAAATGAATTCCTTGGTTTTTAAATTAGCATTACAAAGAGAAGGTAATTCTCGTACCTTTGCGCCTGCAAAAATAAATGTATAAATGCGGTCCTTGTCCTTTTATTGTAAGTGAAGAATCAGCGTTTCGCGTAAAAAGATCCCGTTGAGGAAATTGTTAAATGCTAAAATTATTTTAAAATTTCAACTTACTTTCCTAAGTTTTAAATGAAAGGACTATTCGTACTAATGTTGCATTCAAAATAAACAGGTCTATAAAATCGGAATGTAAAAAATCAATTTGTAAAAACTAAGCTCGGAAATAAGTAAATGATTGTAGAAATTATTAATTATCAAGTTCCTAGTGTTTGCGGTCACGCAAGCCAGCAGTCTACGCCCCTTTGCGTGTCGCAAAATGGTAAAACTTAAACTGTATAATTTTTCGCGTTAGAAACACATCACTAACTGTTTTCAAGCTTGTATTGAGGTTAAACATTAGCCTTGATTTTATACAAAATCACACCAACATAAATAATATTTATGTTAGTGTGATTTTGTATAATTAATTCATAGTGTGAATTAATTTTGCCTTTCCAAACACACAAGTATATAAAATAACACTTGTCGGCCACCAAATCCTCCTTTAAATAAAAATCATATTAAATATATAGAATTTTATATGCTGAATTTAGATCTGATTTTTAGCTTTATGCTCCTAACGCATCATTTTCAAAAAAATGGAAGTAGTACAAAAGTTTTAATACTATATTCATACTCAGAATTTTTATAATTGAGACAAATTATTAAAAAAAACACAATAGCTAGGAGTGATTTTTTTTCCGACCAGTGAATTAGCGCCTGTGGAGACGACACTGCTAACACCGTACCACTACTATTCTGTGAATTTCTATCACATAATTGCTATTGCTAATTCTGTCTGCTCTGTCTATCTGTCTCTATTATACCGCCACCCTACCGACCCCTACTCGTTAGCAAAACTGCGGCAACAACGCGGTGGAGGTGTGGTCGCACCTAGTCTACAGAGGTTGTCCTGGAGGTTGGCGGTGCAACGGCGGCACAGTGGTGGTGTCGTGTACACACGCGCTTCAAAGTTCTTGAAAAATATTTTCACATCAAACAATAATATTATCAGTTGCTAAGGCAGTTTTATTTTAATAATATAATTTTGAATGTCGACTTATTCAATTTTCTGATGTGCTGATGACAGTGAAGAAACATATTGTAAGGTTACTAAAATTGAGATTAGTAACATTGATAATAACCACAGAACTTTTTGGACAAGCGTGCCTGATATAATATCAGTCCTGTGCTAGCGAATTCGATGTTAATAAAAAAAAATATACGCTCACCCAAACTCCATCGACTATGAACGTCGATCTTGGCTGCTTAGGTATAATACATCTTGCACATATCTTGAAACCAGCTCAATCAATCACTTTTACCAAATTCAGTAATTTTTAGGGCGGCCGCCATTTTATATAACTTAACAAATAACTTAACTTGACAAAATTCCACTATTTATTTACATGTCTTTATTTAACAGCGCAAACGAAATCCGATAACACAATGGCGGCATCCTCGTGAAGTAACCATTATTAGGGAAGATAGAAATAAATATATATATACAAAAGAGAAGGAAATATGCCTGCAGTAAGAATTTGTACTGAAGTACGAACAATAGATAGGGCTGTTTTCAGGTCATTGTTCAGCATTAAATAATAAACAAGTCCCTCAAAAAGAGAAGGGCTGCACTCAGTAGTGGAACTAAAAAAATCTGTAAGGAATTTATGATTTTTTAATATGAATTATGTGAAAAAAAATATGCAAAATATTTAATTGTTAACACTACTGATATTATTATTCGGAAAAATTCAATACTACGTTTCAATATAATACAGACGAGACCTAAAACAATACTGCAGATTGCCTTAAACGATAACAGAAAAGGTAAGTTGGTATAATCTTGGAAACGTTATCGTTTTCACACAAAATTGAGCCCTTTCGAGGATATAACGTGGGCACTACAATGAGATCATGATACGGAGCGTTTTCTTATCCCTAAGGAAATAAAAGTAACACTTTTAGACAGAAGCTTCCTACGTAATATCGTACATAATATTCTATTTATTCTAAAAGTCATTTGTATTAGACATTAAAAGATATTTGTGTTAGGGTAGGTATTTAATTTGAAAAAATTATGTATATACTATATAAAGTTGGGCTCATTGATATATTTCAATTATACTATATATATTAAATATGTCAAAAACTATTTGACGGCTTCTGTGGTTCAATGGGCTTAGCTTTTGCGGGCACTCAGTGCATCTCATCTCATTGCACCGCAGAGATTCGATTCCAGGCATAGTAAATTTTGTAAATAAACTTTTCATTATTTATTATCGTCTGGGATCGGCCTCTGATTGGTTCGTTATATATTATGAAAAACACAAGTATAACCTGCGTGGCTTAAGGATATTAATATATGTACTGCCTACCAATTGTTAGGATTATTATTGAAAATGGACCATACACCAATTTTTTTAAAGTAATTTTTAAACTATCACTGAGATTTTTGTCATAGTTTTGAATCACATACTTAAAATGTTAGAGAACAAACTACTTACGACCGGAAATAAGTATATCACGGCCTATATATCACTGACTTAAATAAACAAAAAACATTGTTATGGTTTTTGAAGATGAATCTTTTATCAGTTACAAGTTTATGATGCTACTGTATATTGCTATAAGTATATTATATTCAGAGTAAAATACAAAGCATACGCCTATTTGCCAAATTTCAACTAAATTAAGTCGACATTTTCATATCTATATAATATCTAATATTATAAAGCTGAAGAGTTTGTTCGTTTGTTTGAACGCGCTAATCTCATTAGTCGCGATAGTTCATTTATCGAGGAAGACTATAGATTATATATCATCACGCTAAGAGCAATAGGAACGGAGCATTAATGAAGAATGTTTCAAACTCGCGGGGTTTTGAAAACAAATTCCACGCGGACGACGTCGCGGGCACAGCTAGTTATATATATACACACATATTACCGACAAACAAACGAAAATGACGATTTTATTATTCAGTTTTTACCTAGATAGCTGTGGAGTCCGAAAATTTCACATGCGAGGCACGTAATAAAGGGCAATAAAAATAAGAAGAATTTTATCACGATGTTACCCATCATGTACTCTGTACTATTTTTACTTGAATTTCATATAACGGACATTGCCCCGTGAAACAAAATAAAAACCGAAGCAATTTCCTCCCCTCGCCACGTCATCATTTTAGACCCCACACGTGACGTGTCCACAAATTGTACGTATCAAGTGCGTGTTCGAAAATTCCTCTTTAGAGCTTGTCATATAAAAGGCTGTGACATCGGAATTTCTCATTACGGCACCAGGCAAGATCCCCATACGTCAGGGCTGGAAAATATAGCCTTTAACATCCCCGCCGGTCATTAATAGTCTCACATGGGTATAAATAGTATCCAATAAAAATTCAACGCGCTCGGTACTCCCTCGTAACTCGAACTAAATTTCCATCACCAACACGAGTGTTTAATTTAAAAATAATAAATGTTGATGAAGTAGTTTTGATACGAGTGTAAGTTTCTGCAAACATCGGATCAGTAACCTTTTGTTATTAATTATTATGAAAAGAGAATAAGAGCACTTCTAAGTTAATTGTCATATAATTAACAACGCGATCCAGCACTATATTTATTAAATATTGTATTTTACATCTATCGTTTCGTCCACTTTTTAATAATAATAAACGGAAAAATAATATTAGGAATAAAAATAACCCATTTAATAACAATCTTTCGAAAATATTCTAAATGTTATATTTTGACTGCTAACCAAAGTCCTCCTATCAAGTCGTTTTGCTCTTGATTTTAATTTAGAAAAAAACATTAAAACTTTCAATTATTATTTTTTAAACTTCATATTTGTTTCAAAAAATTCAGTCATATATTAATGACATTTTAATAGACTTACTACTAAGAGCATACTGTCAGTCCTACACGTGCAGCTTGTGGGTCCGTTATACGCTGCGGGCATACAGCGATCTACGTGTCCAGTATAATAATGGGCTGAGGTTGATGTTGAGACTCTCGTGGCGGTGCAATGCGTCAGGTATGGTCACAGACGCGCGAATCGAAGGCTTTGTGGCCATCATTAGAAAAAGATGCGCATCCCTACAGGTCCGCGTCCCGGCAGCACCAACAGCATGCTCAGTCTTTTTGTAGATCGACAGAACTTGCCACTGCTACATAAATGGTTGCAACTAAACACCCAGTTAAATGCACGAGTTTATGTGGTTTCTTACGCCTCGCGGGACGGTGGCCGAGTCCATACTTAAAGTGATTTTGATATACATGTCCCTTTGACACCGTGGAGTAAAATATTGATAATAATTATAGAGATCCAGGTGGGTGAAGTGTGGGTGTGGTGCCGTGGATTAATATGAACTTTGATAACATGGAAATAATTTTATAATATAAAATTGTATAATATGGAAATACTCTATTTTCTGATATAAATGAATTATTACTAGCTGTACCCGGCAGACGTTGTTCTGCACTTAAGAAATAAAATCTAGAACCCGATTGCAGCGATATCGACCGCAAATTATTAATTAAAATCATCCTGGAATAACTGATCAAGTGGTAACTGATATACCATCGACCGCCGAAAGTAGAACGTTATTAAAGTACTAATATAGCTATAATAAAAAATAGAGGTTGGTGGTAGAAGGGTGAAAATTTAGGGTTATATGTATTTTTAATGCCAAATCATAAAAAAATAGTATTTTAAAACTAAAGATTTTTTTAGGGGTGAGTCACCCTTATCATTTACGGGTATGCAAAATTGTTTTTGCCCGATTCTCAGACCCACCTGATATGCACACAAAATTTTGTTTACGAAACTCTAGGAGTTTGGTAACAAATGCAGCGACACGAGAATTTTATATATTAGATTATTAAATTTCATATTTGACCGGAAAATTAAATAAATAACCATAAATTTTCCACATATTTTGAGTAGGTTAATTTATGATGAATAGATACTGGAGACATCTAGCGGACAAATTGGAACTATATGCAATCCACTAAAACTGGTCTTAGACTTATCATTCCTAATGTATTTCTTTCATCAAACTATTGTGCACAATAATTTAAGGAAAGAAATACCCTTAGCTTATAAATTTGCAAAGTATGTGATCGTCTACCGATTAAATGAAAGAAAGAAAGAAATGTTTATATTATACTAGCTGTCCCGGCAGATGTCGTCCTGTCCGGAAAAGCTGCAATTCAATTCGGAGCTACCGGGTCCAATTGTGAACCAACTCACAATCCTTCCTTGGCTCATGCACAACAACTTTGCTATAGATCATCACATGATCAAATGTATAAGTTTACAATTTTATAAAGAACATATAGACAAACAATCATTTTTATATATAACTAAATGTCCCGGCAGACGTCGTCCTGCCTGGAGAAGCTTCAATCGATATGCCGACAGCAGCGCTACCTACTGGGTCCAATTTTGAACTAACTTGAAAATTTCTTTGGCTCATGCACAACAACTTTGCTAAACATCATCACATGATCAAATGTATAGTTTACGATTCTATAAAGGACATACAGACAAACATTCATTTTTTTATATAAGAAGATATAGAGCTACGTTTAATCGTGATTCTCCATGAGAATTTTCTGGCGCCTAAGTGGCAGCGCAACATTTCAGTTTGACAGATTAATTATTTACATAAAATTTGTATCAAGAATTAAGGGCCGCTTGCATAACGATCGCCTTTAAATAAATTAGTTAATCATATTAAGTTGCCTAAATACTTTTTACACAAAACGTATTGACAGTTCTTTAAACATATTTAGCGGCAAATTTTGCGTTGTGCAGGATGCTAATTTTATTTAAAGGTGTTAAATACGTTTTGTGTTTCTTGAATAAATTTAAGCAAACTTGTGCAAGCGGTCCTAAGTGTCCGTGAAATATAACTGTAGTTATATAACATCTTAAGAAAAATACTCAAAGAAACTGGATAACGAGTAAAAATACACAGATGTAAAATCGTCGTTTAACATGAGCTTGATGATTAGTTAAAGTGACATCTTTATTGTAGTATAGGTTCACGCCCGACCATAATCTCGCCTGATAATAGGCGAAAGTATGATCTAAGATGAAGCACACGTACCTAGAAGGGATTCATTTGGGACTTGAAGACGCCCAGGTTGTAAGTATTGAGCAAAACAGACTCCGGCAATGAATTTCACTCTTGCGATGCGCATAACAAAGGATGCGAAGCGTTTCGTTCGTATAAGTCGTATGTTCACCATATAGTGGTGCCGCAGCCAGTGCGTTGCGTCTGGTTCTCCGATGGTAGAAGAAAGACGACAGCAATAGATTGAAAATTTTAATATAAAACCGATAGTCTGTCTACTTACGTCGCTGTTTGAGAACGATATTTTTAATTGAAACATTTCAATGGCATTGTTTTATATTAAACTGCCTGTATTTTGCTTCAGTAAAGAGAATCTGTCTTTCCTGTAAAGAGTACAACATCTTCTCTATCATGTATATATGTGAAAGTTTATGCTATAAAATATATTCTATACTATTCAAAGGATCCTTAATATGTTTTAAACATTACACTAGGAGAAGTAGGTAACTACTCTTGTATTTGATTAGATTATCTATGCCACTTTAATAGAATCCCTTGGCGTCCCTGAATTACGTAGTAGCATGTCTCTCCATTAGCTCAGTCTTAATTAGGAGCCATCAGGGTGGATCTTTGAAGCCAAGTTGGTCGCACGGGGACGCCTTAATCCGCCCATCAAAAGTCTGATCACGCGTCGACGTAGTTTCCATGAGTGCGCCAAATGCCACCGACCGTGACGTCATCAAATTTATAATGGAAAGGGCTCTGTATTAAATAGAACTGATTACGTATGAGACGCAAGGCGTCATACATGATTCTAAGGGCCGCTTGCATAAGGTTGCTTAAATTTATTTAAGAAGCCGTGTTTAACTCCTTTAAATACAATTAGTGTCTTGCACAACGCAAAATTTGCCGCTAAATATGTTTAAAGACCTGTCAATACGTTTTGTGTAAAACGTATTTAGGCAGTTAAATATGATTAACTATTTTTATTTAAAGGCGATTAATCTCTATATTAGTGCAATGCAATGGAATTCGTTTGATTATAAGTGGACTGATTGAGAGAAGAGTATTGTATACGAGAGCATGAAGATGCAACTACTTCTCAAAATGCATTTAATTCATAAACAAAGGGAACAAAAATACATGGATCGAAACTTAGAAGAACTTTGTTTCCTAAATATACAATTATATAAGCAATAAGTGTTACTCACTTTTTATTGTACACTCTACGTACTCGCATGACCAAGAAACGTTACCCAGGGGACCTTAGTTTGAATAAAATATTTTGATTTTGAATATTGTATAAAAGTGTTCTATGTTCATGTAACTATAATATTAATAAGTATACAATATTCAATTTTATAAGGCTATGTTTCGCAATAGTAAAAAATCAACCCGTTATTTTTTTTATTTCATAAGTATTCTAAGTAATATTCAGACGGTTACAGTTAAGATTGAATTTCAAAGGATGAATAGATAGCTAGATTAAATATTCTTATTTGTTTTTGTATCAAAATTATTATTAATTCTTATAAAATTCATTTTACGCGTAGATTACGAAAGCTGATTAAAATTCAAATATCCCGAGGCGGTCTTCAAAACAGTCGTAAACTTCATAAAAATAATGTTGTGTTAATTGATGTCTAATAATAAAAGAGCTTTCATTTTATTTTCCCTCAAGCTGTAATAGAGATAAACTAAAACACTGAAAGTTCGTGTGGAATAATTGTTTTAAAGCGTCTGATCGTCACATCAGACTTCTAAATTATCTATTTTAATTGAATTTGGTAGCTTTCGAAAAAGAAAAGCAATACTTGTGATGTACATACATTACCTTCTTTTCTTCTTTGTACAATGTCCTTATTAATCTGCGTGTTCCTCCTTATTGAAAGAAACGTTTTGATTTCCTACATCTTTCTCATTCTCTATATATTGTTACACGCCGACAAAGTGAATGCACACCTGCGGTTTATTACCCTGCCCGCATTTAGATGTCTTTTGTTTACTTTGTGTTTAAAATTTGTTTATTATTGTTGTTTAAGGCCGCAGGTCTGCGATTTACGTTTTCTTGGAAAATCAGTCCACGCGGTCGATTGTTGTATTGAATAGTTTAGTACAAGAAAATGCTCGCACGGAGGGGTGAGGTAGTCAAGCGACGATTACGATACGAGCAATACGTGTACATTCGATATGCTATATAATGACGGAATTTGCGCGTGTTATTGAATCGTGCGGTTTTACTGGCTGTGTCCAGTTATATTTGTACCTGTGATATACGTGTTTGTATAGTTCTAATAAATTCTCTAGAAATTCCAACGGCGTTTTGATTTGAGTCCAGCACTCGTAACAATACATAGATATATAGATATATATATATATATATATATATATATATATATATATATATATATATATATATATATATATAATTTTATGTTAGCCTATTATTTATTTAGGTGTGTTTAGAATGTTTCAAATTTATTGTCTTCACTACCACTGTCATGTTTAATATTTTACTTACCTGGAAAATATTGCTTTAAGCGATAAAGACGCCCTTTGTTCAACATTTATTGCACCTAGTTTTTTAAAACGTAATAATAAATTTTGGTGAACAGTAAAATGTTTTCATTCATTACTTACATACACAGATGGACGTATACGACTATGGAATAAGGATTTCGATTTTGCTAAAATAACAATGCAACCCTAAGAACGGTCTAAAGGCAGCCATACACGATCCATATTACACCTGTCTTATGGACCGGGTACAACCGCAGATAGACCTATCCGTGCAGGAACGGAGAAAGAGTACTGTTTCTTGCGGCCGGGTGGCCGATCGTAAGAGGCGACCAAACAACCCACGGCTACCACCCTTGGTCTAAAGTATGTCGCCATAACAACCTTGAGTTGCGTTCCGGGATAAGTGACCAGGTTCCAGTCTCCCTTAAGAAAGCAGCAGCGCATTTATAGCACCTTTGGTGTTGCAAATGTCCATAGACGGTGGTAACCGTTTTCCATCAAGTGGGCCGTCTGCCCGTCTGCTGAACTCCTGCAATAAAAAGAAAACCTTCATCTGTGCAGTTATAACTGCGCAGATACTGCATACACATGAGAAGTTTTATAAATACTACCAATCCGGTTGACCTGCACAACCACGGCATTGTAAAAACTAGCAGGCACCTTAGGTCACTAAGCTACTAAAGATTAAATTTTGCTTCTTACATTTAAATAATTTATTACACCGAGGGAAATAAATTGTACTGTTGATTCTACAACCGTACACGGAATGTAAGCTAGCTCTGTTACGCTCGATGTTATATAGAACAATCTTATTATTTCTCGTAGTTAAGAAGCTGAATCCGACGCGCTTAAACCGGATCACTATGAACCGGGAGGAGCATTAAACGGATCCCGAGCTACAACGGGCACTGTATAATACCATAGTGTTGTAAAAAAACACGAGACTACCAAATATATTGAGACAACTTGTTTTGATTATATTTTCTCTGCTTATGTTGATATCAGTTTCAACAAATCAGTGCTGATTTTAATTCTTGCAGAATATCGCAATATAGACATATGCAAACTTACACTTTTACTTGGGTTTTCTTAGATTTGGTCAGTTTTATAGTCATTTATATGAATTGGATATTATCTATCTATTTATGATAAGTATTACTGTTTATTTAACTATATACATTATTCAAGAAATTACTGTAATTACCAATCATAACTCTTCAGGTTGTTTGAAATGTTTGTAAAATCGTATTCGATATTACAGAAAAAGCATAGTCACAAAAATGGCACTTTGGTGTTTTATAACATGATAAAAAGTCTCTCAGTTGTTTTGACTGTCAATATTTTTGACTACTATCTACTTATTCATTAGGTACAACCTTTGTAAAAATATCTATATCATGTCTATGTAAGGCAGTTCAAATATTTTTATTTAAACTTTTTAGAAATTTATCTAGTATAAAATAATTAATTTCTTTTATTAATAAAAATAAGTAGTTTTGAATTAAACTTGAAATCTCGAGACCCTTTAATCTAAGGAATAAAAGTCTCGAAAATCTAACAACTCTATTAACTTACACTGCGCTAAATCTGTAAAAATAACGCACAAAAATAACTTTACCGTTTTGTTTTCTTCCCTACCCCGCTGTTTTTTTCAATCAGAATCGGCATTTTCATGTCTTTGATGATTCTGTTCAATTTAAAGGAAAATTGGAAGTTTGAGAAATGCAAGATTGAATGACTTGTGATTTTCTTTTATTTGATACTTTATTTATGTATGAAAGATACCTTTGAATTAGGAATTTTAGTTTACTTTTGAACTGATATACTAGTTTTATTATTTTGTATAAATTTTTTATTGCGAAGTTAATGCAACTATATAGAACCAGGGGTACATTTGGATAAAAGTTGTAATAACGCTTACATTTTCCACAGACGTATGAAATGGGTTTCCAAATATTAATAATATAATGTCACCTCTTTAACGCTCCACTGCTAGCTCTACTCTAGGGTATAACGGACACGCCACGCTTTGTATGTCGCGTTGGCGGTTTTTATACATCGGTTATCTCATTGTGCATCTCGATTTTTGCATTCATTGTTATTATTAGCCCATAACGATGTGGTAATTATAACAATATTGTTATAATATGTACAATTATCTAGTTCATCATTTGAACTTGCCAAACTTACTAAGCTTTCAGGAGTTTGAGTTGCATAGTGAGTCGTCTTTGAATAATATGTATATGGATATTATTATATACTAGCTTCTGCCCTCGACTTCGTCCGCGTGGATTTCTTTTTCATAAAAGTATCTTACTTCTAATACCTCCAAGAATATGTGTACAAAGTTTCATGATGATCGGTTGAGTAGTTTTCGCGTGAAAGCGTAACAAACAAAATTACATTCACATTTATAATATTAGTAGGGATATATGAATTTTCATTGAATTTTGTAATGTTTTTCTTAAAGTTCTAAAGATAGAAGATTTTTAAAGCCTTCTGAAAATAAACAGTCCAAGCAAACTGTTGCCAATGAAAACTAAAACATTCATCCAGGTGGAAACTTAAACTATTAAGGTTTATACTCTTGAGATTTATGAAACTTTGTGAAAGGTTAAACCAATACTAACACATTCATTGAACGGAAATAAAATATACTTCTAAAACAGAACAAGCTTACACTACCAGAATACGAAAACTAAAAGAGATAAAATTTTAAGGTACAAATTGAAATTAATTCCTTCTATTGAAATATTTCAGTTTGAAATTTGGGATATTTAAACATCTTATACATAAAATTCACTATAGGTATATTTAACGTAAGGTGTAATGTAAATACTTTAGACCTTATTAATTTAACCGTAGTTCATCATTCTTTATATTAGGTAAGACTGAGTTCGACCATTGACAGGTAATCGGATCACAGTTTACATCATCATTACATATTGGATTAGTTAGAACTAACCGTTTGCCTCCACCTTTCTTTAGCAAACCGCTGTCGAGTCGAACAATCTGCCGGAGTGTATTTCCCGATTCATATAAACCAGTGGTCTTCAGGTTACGAGTGAATATGTATCTACTAGGTAAGCGTGCTATATTCTAGATGGCATTTTCACTTAAAATCAGGTGAGATAGCTTCCGAACGCGGGCTTAAACCACAATGAAAAAACAGATGGACGTCGGCTTTTCGAATATACGCAATACATCTTTATCCACTCTTTTACTTCTACCAGCAATCATGTTTATTTGGTAGATTTACTGATACTCATTGGGTATGTGCGGATCTGAAGTTAAAAAATCCCCGGGTGTTCCGAACACACGCAACCGCTCAGGATAATTTTGTTGCCTTCAGTTGTTGTGGAAATTCTTGCCTAATAACCAATATAAATACAATCGACTATTATGTAGATTCACCCAAACCCTCGTTAAGTAAGAATATCCACTTTGGTTTCTGGAAACCAGCTCAATCAATCATACAAAATAATAACAATCACTTTTAAGTCATTTAATTTATTTCAACAACTCACTACACTTGCCAAAAATGTTATTATTTCTTACCTATCTGTCTATTAAACACAGCAAACGAATCCGACGACACAATGGCGGCATCTTTATGAAGTAAGCCATAATTGGGGTCGGGAGGGACAGAGATAGATATATATACATAGTTACATACCATTATACAAAAGACAAGGAAATATGTTTTTTTTAATATATAATGAATAGGTTCGCGTTTGACCGACATTGCACCTTATCTCAGGCGGAAATGCAGTCTAAGATGGAGCACGGTTACCTAGAAGATACCTGATCACGCGAGACTTAAAGACACTTAGATTGTATTTTTCGGGAAAAACAGACGACGGTAAAGAGTTCCATTCTTCAGCGGTGCGTATGATGAATGTAGAAGCATAGCGTTTCGTCCGCTTCGTCGGTATTTCCACCATATAACGGTGGCGTAAGTGCGTACGTCTGCTTGTCCGGTGGTAGAATGGTGAGGGTGGAACCAGCTCATGCAATTCCGAGGCACATTTACCGAAGTGTATCCTATAGAATACCGACAAACTAGCGACTTTACGTCGATGACTTAGGCTCTGAAGCCTTTCGTCGAATAGTCGGTTGTTGCTTATCAGTTTCCTAGCTCTTTTGTATGTATGTGTAGCCGCAGACGTCCGATCGCCACGGCGGCCGCTCACAAACTGTTGCGGACAGAATCACTCCACTGACGTCACCCCCGTAAAGCCCGTGCGACCACGCCCCGCCTACCGCGGGGACATAGCTCGCTCCGTTAGCTGCTAAGCGTCTGCATTTTTGTAGTACTTTAGTAAGCGCGGAGCGAGCCTACATCATGCATTCCTGAGCTGCAATTCAAAAATCGACTGCCTCACCCAAGAAATAGCTGAGCTGAAGACTAATCAACACCGAACGAGACCTTTCTATCGTAACTCATCAAGATCACGTTCCCGAGAGCGATACAATCAGAACCATCCCAGCCAAACTATCTGCTATTATCATCGTAGATTTGGAAATGCAGCCAGAAAATGCACACATCCCTGCAATTACCAGAAACCGGCGGAAAACTAAGCACAGCGTTGGATGCGGCGGAATCCGACGCCCACATTACTTCTCACCGCCTATTCGTCTATGACCGCAAATCACGGCTATCTTTTCTCATCGATACCGGTGCAAACGTATCGGTACTACCGCGGTTCGGCAACATCAAAGCCAAGCCTACGAACTTTTCACTATATGCCGCCAACAACACAGTCATTCCAACATATGGCGAAAAGACATTGGAGCTGGATTTGAAACTGCGTCGGCCTTACAAGTGGAAATTTATCATCGCAGCAGTGAGCAAGCCCATTATCGGAGCCGATTTTTTGAAGCACCACAAGCTACTCGTTGATGTTGCAAGCCGATGCCTTATTGATAAGGTGACAAACCTCTCAGTACAGGCACCAATAGTCAACGCAACGGAACCCACAATACGCAGCATCGACGTGGAACAAAAATACCATCGCATACTAGCTGCTTTCCCCGACATTACTCGCCCATCGTGCTTCAAAGAAACACCAAAACACAATGTTGAACACTACATAGAAACGAATGGCCCACCACTCCACTGCCGCACTCGTCCACTCGCACCGCACCGCTACATGGCCGTCAAAAAGAATTTGAAGATATGATGCAGCAAGGCCTATGTCGTCCCAGCAAGAGTCCATGGTCAAGCCCACTACACGTGGTACCTAAGAAAAATGGGGATTTACGTGTATGCGGCGACTACAGACGTCTCAACACAGTTACTATAGACGACCGATACCCCGTACCACGACTTAAAGATTTCACGTACTTATTACACGGGAAGAAAATCTTCAGCACACTCGACCTAAACAGAGCCTACAATCAGCTACCAGTCCAAGAAGCTGACATACAAAAGACTGCCATCACAACACCATTCGGACTTTTCGAATTTCCCAGAATGGTACCAGGGCTCAAAAACGCAGGCCAAACTTTCCAACGATTTATCCACCAAGTTCTCAATGGACTCGATTTTGCATTCCCGTTCATCGATGACGTCATCATTGGATCAGAAAATGAAGAACAACATGAACACCATTTGAAAACAGTCCTACAAAGACTTGACGCCTATGGTATAACCATCAATCCATCAAAATGCGTATTTGGAAAGAAAAATTTGACATTCCTGGGATATGACGTGTCAACCGAAGGTATAAAACCACCACAAGAAAAAGTTCAAGCCATTACTGACTACCCCCGGCCAGCAAACATCGAAGAGCTCCGTCGATTCCTCGGTATGATTAACTTTTACCGTGACTCCATACCGAAGGCCGCAGAACTCCAAATACCACTCAACACTTACCTACATAACTGCAAAAAGCGGGACAAAACGAAGATCGAGTGGACAAAAGAGGCCGAAGAAGCATTTGAAGCGTGTAAGGCCAGCATACAGACCGCAGCCTTACTCGCTCACCCATCACCATCAATGTCAGAACCAATGACGCTCATGTGCGATGCATCCAATACATGTGCCGGCGCCGTCCTTCAACAGAGCACTAACGGCAAGTGGACACCGCTAGGGTATTTTTCGAAGAAACTATCCGACGCCCAACAACGATACAGCACTTTCGATCGCGAACTACTTTCAATCTACATGGCCGTTAAACACTTCAGGAAGCTATTCGAAGGACGAACACTCATCATCTACACAGATCACAAACCACTCACATATGCCATTCACAAACCGCCATCCGACAGCGAGACCCAACGACGCGCCCGCCAGCTACTTTTCATTAGCGAGTTCACAACTGACATAAGACACGTAAGCGGCAAAAACAACCCCGTAGCCGACGCACTATCACGCATTGAAACAATCGACGTACCTACATTAATTAATTTTGAAGAACTCGCTAGCGCACAAGAAAAGGACACCTGCCTACCCCAGATCTGCAACAGCCAATCGTCCAACGTAAAAATCAAAAAGATCGTAATTCCCGGCTCGACAAAACCAATATACTGCGAAACATCAACAGCATACATCCGTCCTTATCTACCTGATGACTATCGTCGCATAGCATTCAACGCGCTGCATAATATTAGTCACCCTGGAATACGAACTACACGCAAGATGATACAACAGCAATACTTTTGGCCATCTATGAACACCGATATCGGAACATGGGCAAAAACATGCGTACCGTGCCAGCGCGCCAAAATACAACGACACACACACAGCAAACCCGCATCGTTCCCGCCAACCGAACGCTTTCAACATCTACACATAGATATAGTTGGACCGCTTACTACAACAGCGCAAGGACACAGATACCTACTCACGATGATCGACCGCGCGACTCGTTGGCCCGAAGCAATACCACTCAGTGAGATAACAGCGGAACAAGTTGCCAAGACGGTTTACGACCAATGGATAGCTCGTTTTGGTTGCCCTACAACTATTACCTCGGACCAGGGTCGACAATTTGAGAGCCAGCTATTTCAATCATTAACTAGACTACTAGGAATAGAGAAAACCAGAACGACCGCTTATCACCCACAAAGCAACGGGATAGTTGAACGATGGCACCGCACGCTTAAAACAGCACTAACCGCCCGTTTGCAAAACGGCGGAAAATGGACGGACGAACTGGCAACGGTGCTACTCGGCCTACGAAACGCTGTGCGTGAAGACACAAAAACGAGCGCCGCGCAGTTAACTTTTGGCACAGCCCTACGTGTTCCCGGAACCTTCATAACGCCTACCCAACCACAAAGTATACCACTACACGAAGATTTCGTTCATAAACTTCAAGCAACTATCAGAAGCCTAACTCCAACCACAGACACTACACACGAGAATAATCTGAAGACATTTGTACATCACGACCTAGCAACATGTGAAAACGTATTCGTCAGAGTCGACGCCGTGAAGAAACCACTTCAGCCTCCCTACGAAGGACCCTACCCAATCCTGGAACGAAATGATAAATTCTTCAAAATTAAGCTGCCTGGAAGAGAAACCAACGTCTCTATCGACCGTCTGAAGCCCGCCTACGTCCTGAAGCTGTGCACTACGCCAACTCACCCTGCAGTTGGAAACCAGAAGGATGCCTTAAAAAAGGCAGTTGGCAGTAAAGATCGTTGCGGAAACATGGTTGCCTTGAAAAAGGCAGTGTGTGACGACCATACGGACGCCTTGAAAAAGGCAGTTGGCACAGAAAATTTTCACACCCGCAGTGGACGTCGAGTCAAACCACCGGTACGCTTCGCTTGAGGGGGAGCCCTGTAGCCGCAGACGTCCGATCGCCACGGCGGCCGCTCACAAACTGTTGCGGACAGAATCACTCCACTGACGTCACCCCCGTAAAGCCCGTGCGACCACGCCCCGCCTACCGCGGGGACATAGCTCGCTCCGTTAGCTGCTAAGCGTCTGCATTTTTGTAGTACTTTAGTAAGCGCGGAGCGAGCCTACATCATGCATTCCTGAACTGCAATTCAAACACACAACATTGTTTTACTTCTACTTGAAGACCTCCAAATATGTATCAACAATGTGTTTTGATGTATGAACAAGAGATGAATAAAGTTAAATGCCATTGTTCAGTGTTAAATAACAAACATACATTAAGATTGAACGAATACATAAAAATCTTCTTTCAGAACCCACTTAGCGATTTCCTTTGTCACAGGCGCAATTTGACTGCTAGTAAAAAATAAATAAACTGATATTAATTAGCGTTTTATGAATAAAACTCTAGACACGCACGAAGTGAATAAATATTTTCTTTGTGTAAAATATTTGTAACCTGAATTTTCTTAACTATAACTTATAGTAAGCCCCGTTTTCCAATAATTATTATCGGCGACAATATTGTTTGTTTACCGGAACTCCTAAACCAATTAAGGGAGCTCGTGATCGTCTTCGAGTGGCAGTTTCAGTACAAATTAACTACGAACCAAGTCCGTCGATTGGTTTTCAAGTCACGAACAAACTGAATTTAGATGGGTATATCAATGAATGGTCACAGGGAGAATTCGTAGATTCCTCTAAAAACTTTTCTTTTTGATGAAATTGAGCTTACATGATAACCTGCAATAAAAATACCTACCCAGTCGATGTTTGTTAGGGTAAGATTCTTTATTGTATTTCCTAATATATATAGAAATATAAACGTAAATTATACTATATTTTCTGACATTTAGCATATATGTATTTAAGGGAAAATAAGGTTCTTGTCAAAGACAGATTCAAATTAATTACGAGATAAACCGTGTGGAATGCGTTAGTTGATTATAAATAAAAAATATTTCTTATGAACTTTTCACAGTTGCTCAAAGCTTTAGCAGCAAAAGATTACTCCTATTTTGTTGTGCTTTGTTGCAATATTTCAACGAATTAAAGCTGAAGCATTTTATAATACTTTATTTAAGTACAATAGCTGCTATATTAGTAGATTTTGCACCAGGTAGAGGATCGTACGTAACAACAAGGCTTGAAATGGGCTTGCTTTCAGACGCGTACACTTACTTCCATGTATATTATATGCTCACATATTTATGGGCTATAGCCCGATGGCTAAACCTGATAAAACTGCAGTATTTTGTGAATAACTGGTTCATTTTAAAGCCCTTCTAGGCATACAATTTATTGTTTATCTGACATCTTTACTGGCAATAACGTATTGCGGTCTTATTCATATTGAGTTAGAGTAAGTTTGAAGATTTCTTTGAGAACCATAAGGCGCCTTCAAACTTACTCTAACTCAATATGTATAAGACTGTTAGTATTCAGCATTTATTTTTTTGTGTCCAAATAACTACTTGAAATATGCTTTATAAAGTAAAGTGTTGCACTTATCCTATTTTGCATATTTTAATTCTTTAAATATTACGTAAGGTAATGGTATCTTAAAACTTAGTAAGCTTTTAAAATTTTGTTTGTCTAACAGTGATAAGCAAAAGCTTTAAAGATTTAGCTTTTAAGATTAAAATTTTTAGCTATGTTTCATTAGCGATATCTTGCAGTGTTTGAATGATATGAATATAAATTTCAAGTCTAGCGTGAACCTTCTTGTTACGGGCACAATTAAAGGTAAACAATAAAAAACCTGTAGACACAATAAATCTTTAGCGTTGATTTAATATCTGATTCATTTTCTATTAACTGCTACTAACAATTTATGAAAAATACAGATAAAAATCTAAATAAAAAAACGTATTTTAGAAAACCCTTAACAGTTAACCTCTAAAAGTCAAGAAACTTACAAAAATATATTTCTCATTTTTTCCTTATTATGAGATGTCTCCTTTTAGTTAACGTATAAAAAAGATAATTAATCTTAAACATTAATTAACGTTACTCATAAACGCGATTCAGCATCATTAGTTTATTCGTATATTAAACGTCAGACAGTAACAGACTACAACTTTCATAATTTGTGTAACCATAACTAAACGGTCTCGAGGCGGGTTGAGCGAAAAGCATATTTTATCAGTTTTGGCGGATAAAGGCTATCAAGTACACCTGAGACTTATTTTACGCCCAACCTGCCAATATCCCTCCTTGCTTTCATAACCAATGAATAAAATTGATTTACAGAGTGTTCAAATTATATCAAAGCATATTTTTATTTTTCAAAAGTCCTCTTAGACATAAAATTACATATAATATTGTTACATACCGACAAAGAAATGCACACACCTGATGATTGTAAAACGCAGTTTATTACCTTTCCTGCAATCGGCGTTCTTTTGTTTACTTCATGTTTAAGAAAAACATACTATTGTTATCGTACTTGTATAATGGCCGTCATTGGTGTCGAACTAATAATCCTTGTTGTTGTTGCATTGTGT
Organism: Dendrolimus punctatus; assembly: GCA_012273795.1. Taxonomy (NCBI): domain Eukaryota; kingdom Metazoa; phylum Arthropoda; class Insecta; order Lepidoptera; family Lasiocampidae; genus Dendrolimus; species Dendrolimus punctatus. The sequence goes on from CM022528.1 coordinate 10,937,249, forward strand.
CGACGCTTGCCAGATGTGCGGATCAACTCTATGAACGCGGCCCTTTGTCGGTATTATACAGTTCAGTATAAAACAATGCCCGAACGGAGAGGTGGGACAGTCAAGCGACAATTACGATACTAGAAAGACGTGTGTAGTACATTCGAAGAGTGATATAGTGACGGGCTTTGCGCGTGTTATTGAATCGCGCAGTATTACTGGTTGTGTCCAGGCATAATTGTGCCTGTTTTATACGTAATAAACTTTATAGTAATTCCAACGGCATTTTAATTCGAGTCCTGTGTAGCTCGTATATTGTCGTATTATTGTAATTTCCATTAATAATCGATTTTAAATTATGTAAGTATCTATGTAATGTATTATATTATATTTACGTTTTTTATTCACGTAAATTTTTATTATTACACTAATAAGACAAAATGTATTAATAATACTAACTAAAGACCTGTATACATATTTATGTTAATAATTTATTATATTCCATTCCATATATGACCTATACCAAACTTTTTGTAAAATTTTCGCCATACGTCGTTATACTACCAAAAAGCGCAGCATTTTGGGTGTTTGCAATATTTTTATTACCTATTTTATCATTATCTCTAATTTTCAGCAGATGGTATGTTGTGTTTTATATAGCTATTTGTTTACAAATTAATATTTTTGTCATAGTCGATACATCTAGACTAGAATTTAAATTACCATATGAAATTTAAAATTTAGAACAAGGTAGGTAGAGTTTTCGTAAATGTTCCAAAAAAATATAGGTTGGAGAGCAAATTAATGCGACTAATTTAGAGAATCAGTTAGTTAAGTTTTTGTAAATTATAACAATATGAACTCAAATTAAAAATTTGTAACTATACAACATCCACGGAAAAATCGACTAGTGTTTTAAAAATGCATAAAATTGAATGTCTCATGAATTGAAATCGTATTTAATTTATTAAATTCTAGTTATAATAATAGTATCTGACCTAAATTTATTTGTATATGGATCACTTTGAATGCTCCATCCAAATTGACAAACGATAGTGAACCGTATAATATCAGTATTATTTTAATGTGCATTTTAAAAAATAATTTGTACTTGAATGTATCATAAAGTCCCTCTCAATAAGAAAGGGAGCCCTCTTCGCCTTTGCACATTATTTTATTCTATGAAAATGGCGTGGTCATGGGAACCTGGGCTGTCGTTTACCGGTCGCCCACTCTCTCAAAGTGGATAAATCATAAAAGTCCCGTACAGGCCAACCGTACCGAATTAGCTTTGTTAACTGTAACTTGATTTTTTTTACATTATACGCTTTTTCGAATAACGTTATTATGACATTAATGAGTAAAATATTTTGTACAGTTATTAATAATCGGCAGACAAACACACATATTGTATATATTCAAGTTAAGCAAGTTACACTTGTGTTATGGGTTATGGGTAGTATAACGAACCACTCTGGGGCCGATACCACAGTAAATAATATTTTTACGAAAATATATAATGCCAGGAATCGAACAAGGAGCCTCAGCGATTCAGCGAGCTCGACCGGCTAAAGCTTATACCGTCATCCACAGACACCGTCGCCGTCAGTTATTTTATTTAATTATTATGAACTACATAATAATTGATACAGATTATAATCGGAAAAGGGGGTTAAAAATAGTCAATACTGTTACGAGTTGCAGAACTCGAATTAAAATGCCGGTAGAATTATTATACAGTTTATTAGAACTATACAAACACATAGAACACAGGTACAAGTATAACTATAAAAAAAAAACAAAATTATAAAAGTATTTAAGTTATGTCTTAAATGCTTTGAATAGAGAATAGAATCCTTTTTCATTTCCAGCATTAGATTCTTACAAATTCAGCGAAAAACACATCTAAGACTGTATATTTATTGCATCAGCGTAACTGCAGGGTGCAATGGATATGCATATTGCATACCAAAGTATCTATTTGATACTCCAGACAATAAACGTATGAATACTTGCTAACAGAAAATAACCTTCATATGAGCACTAATAAGGTGCATCGAATTCCGGTAGACTAACCATCAAAGACTTATCTATAAAAAAAAACTAATTTATAAAAAAAATTAAGCTAAGTTCTACTGTAATAATTTTTTAAAACATGTCTTAAAAGTTGCGTCTACTTTGGTTGTTTTAAAACAAAGAAAGGCCAAGAAATTAGATATAATTTATAAGCATTAATTACGAAGGGTTGAACTCTCACTCTACGCTTATTTATGAGGGATAAGAATAAACAAATGTATTTTTACAAGACAAACAGATGGTGAAATATGGGCTTTAAGACCTGGAAAACTATACATACACAAAGTACATAATGTATAATCCGCACGCAGAAGGTTTGCCGATGAATACTTACTATAATTGCATATACTTATGTAAATTATATACAATAATAAATTTATTGCAACAACTATATATGAAACCTTTTTGTCATCCCTACTGACCATCGACCCGTAACATTATGAGCTTATCGGTAAACTTTCTGCATACGTTTAGCAAAGGTATTATCCCCCACTACAACTATCATATTTCTAATATATATTCAAAATTATTGTGATATTTGTCACAAATATCACAATAAGTTTACAATTTCTACTTACGAAATCTCTTTGAAGAATAGTTAAGAACTTCATTAAGATTTCATAGGGAAGACTTCAGTTTGGGTTCATTAGCTGTATTATGCCAAAATTAGCTGTAGAAGACCTTTAACTAATTCTTGTGGCCAGCTAAAGACGATATACCGTAAGAGGAGCCTTCCCAAATACCATTTGAGGCCATTTGTATTCCATCAATTTGCGTACATTGGGTATGTAACGGCGCATTGGCGATCGTTTGTGTTCTACGTGTGCCGTGCATAACTCATCGGATCCGTTTTACTATTTGGATGAACGTTTTCTTTCAAATGCAAAGCCATTTAGGTTATTCTTTATGCGAAATTGAAAACATATGTAAAAAGTCAGCTAAGTGCGTATCAGAATTATGTTGAAAATAAATAATCGGTAGATAAATACATGCCTACCTCATTGGCACGCAGAGGCTCCGGGTTCGATTTGTGGTATAGTAAATTTCGCAAATATATTTTTTCCGTTATTTTCTATGGTCTGGGTGTCTGGGATCGGCGCCAGAGTGGCTCGTTGTATATTACCCATAACACAAGTGTAACTTTCTTAATTTGGGGATATTCAATATGTGTGTTTGTCTGCCGATTATTATTGTTATTATCATATATATTTTATTTTCCAAATATTTTACATATATATATATTAGGATGGGTCAAAAAAATTTTTTTTTAAAGTGACGGAAAAATCGGTTGCTAGACACCTTACAAAAATTCTCACCAAGCATGAGCTCTTTATTTTAATAGAAACCATTTTTATAGAGCAGTTAATTTCCAACAAAAAATTGTATTGCGCATTTTGTAAAAGTCATTTATTGTCGAGTTATAAAATTCATAAACAAAAATGAAATTTATCTTAAAATAATCAAAATTAAATCCTTAATATCTTTCAAATGGTGAAGTTTAAGGACAAAATATAAGATACCTTTTTTGTAAAGTATTAAATTTCCTAAAAAATTCTCTCGGAACATTTTTCTGTTCAATCGATAAATGATGAGGTATGAATTTTTTTCTATTGGACTGAGAAAAAAATACAAAACTGTGATGCGGAGGATCTTCCTATTAAAATAAAGAGCTCATGCTTGGTGAGAATTTTTGTAAGGTGTCTAGCAACAGACTTTTTCGTGTCAATTAAAAAAAAAATTTTTTTTGACCCACCCTAATATATATTAATGAAGCAAGATTCGTTTATGTTATGGGTATTATATCACGGACTATTCTGGGGCCGATTCCAGCAACCCAAAGCATAGTCAATAACGGAGAACATTCGCTTCCGAAGTTTACCATACCAGGAATCGAACCCCGAGCCTCTGATAGTGTAGTTGCAGTGACGTAAGCAGTCAAAGGCTGAGCCCGCTCAACCACAGGGAGAGTCAGTAATGTATCTTGAGGTCAAACTCTATTTTTTGAAGTAAACTTCTTTAAAATCGTTATGAATTGAAGCTCGATCAAAAAAAAAGCGAAACTAAAAAAAGATAAACACATAAATCTGTAGGATTAAGCTTCCGAGAGAATGAGATAGAACACATTATATTTAATAATTTAAACACTATGCACATACACATTATACAGAAGTTTTTCGTTACTACTTTAAATTACGTTTTTTAAAACTTATATATCTATACATGTAATAAAATTGTAGAGCTCGAATTCCTGTACAATGCAAAAAAATGCTAAAAACCGAGTCACGGGGATGTAAGAAGTGAAATATATATATATATATATATATATATATATATATATATATATAATAACTTGGATTTTTTTCGATTTTTTTGTTTCTCTGTCTGTTTGTACCGGCTAATCTCCGAAACGACTGGAGCGATTAACCTGATTTTTTTATGGTGATAGCTTATATCCCTGGTCAACATATAGGATACTTTTGATGCCGAAAAATTAAAGAATTCCCGTGGAATAGTTAAAAAGCTTTAATTACTAAAACAGATTATAACAGACTAAAAGTAATTTCTCTGCAACGTAACATAATAGAAGTGGATATTTTGACAGGGTGTGGTGTCGCTGAGAGAGTTTTATCTTATATATATAATATATAAAGCTGATAAGTTTGTTTCTTTGAAAATTCAGAGTTAGATAGCCCATTTATCGAGGAAGGTTATAGGCTATATATATATATATATATATATATATATATAAACCATAACGCTAACAGCAATAAGAGCGAAGCAGCAATGATTGAATGTTTCGAAATTGCGCGGTTTTATTTAACTTACTTTTTTAACCATTCCACGCGAACGAAGTCGCGGGCATGACAGAATAGAGGAGTGTGGAAGGAAAAGACCTATTGTGCCGACCCCAATTAATTGAGATATTGTGAAAGAAAAGAGAGAGATTATAATGATATAATATATAAAATGTGACGTCACGAAATTTATAATCCCTCCTACTCCTTGTTACACTTTGTTTGACTTGTACTGCGTGTGAACTGCAAGCATGCACATTTTTTTTTACAAATATTGTATAAGAGTTTATTGTTACTTGTGTTGTGGCACTGTATTGGTAACGTATCGAACAAACGAATGCACTATACCGGTGTCATTTAATATTTATAACTGTGATTACTTATATCAAGAATGCGGATTCCTGCTGTTAAAAATAAAAATAAAGAATATTTCTATTATGACTAGCTGTCCCGGCAGACGTCGTCCTGCCCGGAAAAGCTTCAATGCCGAGAGCATTAAAGTTTATAATTAACAAACAAAAAATAGGGGTTGATCGTAGAAGGTTGAAAATTTAGGGTTCTATGTATTTTTTAATGCTGTATCATAAAAAAATGTAAATATTACAAAAAAATATTTAGGAGTGGACTACCCTTAACATTTACGGGGATGAAAAATAGATGTTGTCCGATTCTCAAACCTACCCAATATGCACACAAAATTTCATGAGAATCGGTTAAGCCCTTTCAGAGGAGTATGGGAACTAACATTGTGACACGAGAATTTTATATATAAGTATAAGATAAAGAATGAATAAAGTTGAACCAAGATCTTCAGTTGTATATATAAATAAACATTTCAGTCTTAGAATCAAAGACAAATCTCAATATCAATCAATCAAACTTACTCTAATCAATATTAATAAGACCGTAAATCTTCATTTACTTGTTTACGTATACTTTATGTTGTATTTTCAGTTCATTTATTACAAAATTAAATTATAACCGCACAAGTTTTTTCACGCGTCTTTGCTGTCCTATTCTCTAAAATACAAAGTACTCAAGTATATAGGTATAATATCCTTTATGAAGAAAGTGTTCAAAATAACCAACTTTATAGATGGAAAACAAGGATAACAAGAAATTATTGCAATGAAATGAATGCAGTTCACGGCTGTTTTGCTTTCTGAGAACGAAGGATTATCTCTGTGGAATAAATATATTTCTTTGAGTTGCACTTCTGGGATAGCTGTACTTATCTTCCTCCATTTCATCTCCAAATACCTAGTGATTGCAAGCACCTGGATACCACTATTATTCATTTAAAATTGCAAACTGAAGCGTCGATATTTTATTGCAAGCGTTGAAATCGGGTCCGGATTTAACGAAAGCGTTATTTGATTTTGTGTTTTCATTTATAGTTAAAAAATTCAACACAACGTTTTCAAAAAAACATATCAATGATATCCTTAATGCGGTAACTAAGCTGTATATGTATTTTTGTCTCTTTTATTTCTCTGATCTGTGATTAGATATTTTAGTTTAGTTCTATTTGAAGTAACTTATTATCCCTTTCACTGATCTATCCGTGTCTGCCTGGCTGTCTGCTGAACTCGTGCAATAAAAAAATCTGTTGTAAACATAATAAGAATAGGGGATAGTCATCCAAAAAATTGTAAAATTAAATAAGTCATGCTAATGATAAATTCCGGTTCTGGAAGGAGTGTTGAAGCCGAGGATGCTTTCCTACGTCTCCCTTTCCTTTTCCCTACTCCGCCTTGTCTTTTGTATAGAAATATGTGAAGTAAAATTGAAAAAGAACAAATCAAAACTATAGTTGTCGTCGTTACTTCGCTGGCATTATTAACAAAAAAAAAACAAATAAACACAGACAGCAAATTTAAAAATAATTGAGTTATTCAGATATATAAGTAAGGATTTTAATGACTTACTTGTGCATAATGTTCTATTACCCGCAATAAATATTTCATATTTAACCCAGTTAACGAAAAATAACAGCGTGACGAAAGGCGAAAAAATGACGAAATTCTGGAGTCACTTTTAGAGTTATGTATTAAATATTGAGAATTCATCTGAATAAAGAAGTACATACTTTTGACCAAAACTCTTAAAATACTAATTATTGTTCTAACTACTTGAATAATATTTAAGTTAGTAAACGACAGTTTGCAAGTACGTTGACTGATTACACTTTGACAAAGTAATAAAGATAATCTGGCAGTAAATTGAAATTTCGCTATCCCCGAAAAGGCTATCTTAAACATAATATTATTTATCAAAGGAAATTGTCTACAAGGTCCTATCAATTTTCATATCATTATTTTGAAGTCAATACAAAATATCTACCATTTCATTTCATACTTCATACATACCCGTGATACTGTTTTTACTGTTATGGATAATTCAAATAAAAATAGTAAAAACAATAAGAAGGACAATAGGCCAAATTCGTGTTGGTAGTCTACGAAGAGTGAAGCATTCCGTAGAGCTAACAGACAGAGTACCCTTACGTTGACACAGGTCTTCACCGGGTTCCGCCAGAGCGACGGAGGGTCGGTCTCCAGTCGCCGTACGCTACGGCTGTGCGGGCGACTGGCCGGGAAACCGCACATAAAGGCCAGAGAGGATGGACGGGCACCGAATCCCGTGCCCCTCCCCCCTCCTCCTCTCACCTCGACGTGAGATTAAGGCAGCCGCAGAGACCGAGATCTCCGGCTATTCCATGGTGAGGCCAACCCGCAAAAGGGCCGGCCGTTCTCCATTCGGGCTGAAGGTGACGTAGGACGCTCGAGGATCGGATATAATAGCACTTCACACATGAGGTGTTAGTGTCATCTCGATCTGGCGAATCCCACACACGGGCAGCAATCTTTCCCCCTCGCACGGCTTATGGTCCTCAAACGGATTCCCCTGTATAAATAATCAAAAAAATAAGTCTTCCCTGGATTGGGCCTGGTGTATTGCCAGGCACTGAATGGGACGCCGTCTCCTCCTTCTGCGAGCACATCATGTTTGCGAAGGAGGAGGCGGAACGGGAGCGTGAGCGCATGTCCTTGCTCCGCTCCCAACAAAGGAGGACGTGCCGACGCCGGAGGTCGGACCTAGACCTTCGGCCACCATAAGCGGGCGGTGCGGGTGAGGCCCCTAGGGGAATAGAGGTTCTCACTCACCAGCACATGCCGTCGAGATGAGAGCGTCAGTGTTCCATGCGCGCTCATCTCTCTTCCCATGGGGCGCGTTACAGACCGCCCCACGCCTGGAATAGACCGAGTAGAGCCGGGGGAGTAGCTCCCCCGGCATTGGAAGAGGCCCAGCGAGCGGGGCCCACGCCTGCTAGGGCATGCAGAGACGGGATAGCCTACACCCGTAGCCCTGGCATAAGGTGCAGGACGCAACACCCAGGGGTTTTAGTGGGTATCCCTAACTGGGGAGTGGCAATAGCGTGGCACCGGTTTTGACCGGGCACGCTAGTGCCACCCCCGATCTGGCAAACCCCACACTCTCACCGGGTCGCGAACATCCCAGGCTTCTGTGCCTGTCGCGGCTTAGTCCTCAAGCTGATTTGCTCTGACCAAAAAAAAAAGGTATATTGCCGGGCAGAGACGGAAGCAATCACGACGCGGGAAACCGCGACTGTGATCCAAACCTGACTAGAGATTTAGAATCTCTGAAGGCTGGCGTTGAAACAGTGGCGGCGCTTCTCGCGGCGGATTGATCCTCTCCCCATTGAATGGACCTAGTATAGTACGTAAAAGGTCTTTACTTTGAGGGCGGGCACAGTTGGTTAGGCAGGTACCTCTGTCGAATAGACATATTAATTTCAAACTTCTTGAGATTTTATTATAGCGATGTGTAACGGTATTAGGGGCTAATTTTCGAGAAAAATAGCGGTGATGTTGGGTGCACTCCACGAATTTAAAAGGCTTCTGTTTTTGCTATTCACCTACAGAACCCTAGAAATACTGCACAAATTACACGGCATATAGATATAATAATTTTGATATTCACAACATAAACTTAATCATTTTGGCATGTGGTAATTTAAACTATAGGAAAGTTACGCTAGATCTTATAATATATATTATAATATTCTCGTGTCGCGTCGGTGTTTGTAGTTAAACTCCTCCGAAACAGCTTGATCGACTATCATGAAATTTTGTGTGCCTATTGGGTTGGTCTGAGAATCGGACATCTATTTTTAATCCCCCTAAATGTTAAGGGTAGTTCACCCATAAAGTTTTTTTTTTTAATTTTTAGATAATTTTTATTTTTTTATGATATGGCATTAAAAATACATACAACCCTAAATTTTCAACCCTCTACGATCAACCCCTATTTTTATTTGTTAAAGATAAACTTTGATGCTGTTAGCATACCGATTGAAGCTTTTCCGGGCAGGACGACGTCTGACGGGACAGCTAGTAACTATATAAAACAAAGCATTTTCATTGCCAAAATTTTGGCCCACGTAATTACAATAGGTCGTAGTTTCGCTATCTCGATCTGAATTGCCTAAATGATTATTTTTTATAATAAATTCGCTCAGTTTACACGATAACATGAAATTATTGTAATCAAACTTTAATTCTCAACACTCTACTTGTAATAAAACAAAGTAAGATATTGTCCCCAAGAGAAATAAGCTGGGCAACTATTGTAACAAACTTCGGGAATCTTAAATCTTGACAGGCGAATTGTTTGGCAAAGATTTACCTACTTTGTATTAAGACGCTACTACAACTTATAAAAGAAATTTGCTAGAACAGATAAATGTTGCGTATTATATAGTTTCGCATAGTGAATAAAAGTACCGAAGACTTCTTTGAAGATAAGTAAAGACTTATCTTCATCTTTTTCCATTCTCTTTCCTTTGTTTTCAGGGCACCTTAGCCTGAAGGCATAATCGAATCCCTAATAGACTGATTGCACCCGTTCACCCAGATCATGATTTAGAGAGTCCGAAATGGTAATAGAACGCCAATGACCGACAAATTAGACTAGAAACAAAGCCAATGTAAAAGCCTACGTAGCCATAGAATGGCTTACGCCAGCCACTTAGTCACCGTTATGCACGGAAGGCTCTTGCAATTCCTAAGCTTATTACTGAAACAGCAGATTTCGTCTGATGCCAATCCTGCGTAATTTTTAATAGGAATAATTTAAAGAAGATAGTTAAAAAAAACATTTGAATTCCAATATGACTTTTTTACCTGATCGATAGAAAATTTAATGTAATAAAATGTATGATATTTTTATCCCGGGAATCCCGCGGGAATTCTCCCGGGAGCGGTGCGTAAAAATTAGCTTATTTCCACACAGTTTTCATTAAAACGATAGCTTACATTATTTTCCAAATACTGTGGTATTTTGGGTCTCAAGAACCCCGCGGGAATTTCAATTCAAGTATAGACAATGTCGCGGGCATATTCTAGTATCATATATTATCCCCTTTTTCCAACCTAATTGCGAGCTGCACTTTAGCTTCGCCCTTGACGTTCCAGACGTCGATAGGTTACGGGAACCGCTTTCCATTATGATGGCGTCTGCTTGTTTGCTAGCTTTGCAATAAAAATATATCAATTTTTGCTAATACAGAGTTTACAACATTTGTTAGATCCCAACCAGTGCAATGTTTAGACAAAAAATAATATTTGAAAAGATTCTCGTCAGTTTTTGTTTTTAGAAAACTAGCTTTAACCCTATTTTGTGTTTAGTTCATTAACTCAAAATTATTTCTACTTGTCTGTGTTTACAATGCTGGATAGATAATAATATTTTTTCGTTTCTCTTAAAGTAGTATTACACTCATAACTGATTTAATGTAATAAAAGGTGTTTAATTTCTTTTGACTAGAAGAGCACGCGGTTGAATCTTCCAAGCACACCATTGCCTGCAACAACGTTTTTTTATTTTTAAGAATTCCTTCGATTTAAGTTCTTTATTGATAACAATAAAGAGCAGTAATCTATGGCATAGTAGCCAAAAAATAATGGTCTAGCATTACTTTTAAAAATACATGGTAGTGATACGCATAGGAGATTTACCGATGCACCATCTTCATTTATAACGCTGTTATTACGTTTTACAATCATTATCAAAGATGCAGAACAATCTATTAAGTTGTAAAAAATCCTTATTTCTACTTGTACGTTTCATTTCAAATGGAGTTCAAAATACAGTGACCAACTAGTACAAAGCAATTGAAAAATACAGGGATGAAGGGTGACCAATTGTATTCACTGATGAGTCGTATGCCCACTCATCACACGAGTGTAAATGCTCTAAAGTTCGCAGAGCCTATGTTCACATTTGCCAAGTTACACCGGCCATATTATACAGTCGCTAAAACATTTATGCAAAAAAGAGTAAAGTCACCAAATGTACAAACTAATTTTGCTCGTTGAAATGCTACCAGCACTTTTTTGGGGATCGGTAAATTAGATCGGCGTCGCACGTGACCCGATTTACAATATCCGCTGTTTCTACATGGGTACACATTAGACACGGTATTTACTTTTCAATTGTAGATCGCTTTTACACTCGAACGGTGCGATAAGGAGATGAAATCAGGGCTCGGATACTATTAGGAGGTAATATGCCGAAGAAAATTCACTGAAGCAGCAACCTTCATTACTGGCCCTCGACAAGGAAAACAAACGAGGCGGTGCCCGAACATTATTACCGAGTAATCCGCGATTACACTCTAAGACGTTACAAATTCTGTGAAGGTGGAAAAGTGCCTAATTTAGTAGAATCGCTGAGATTTTGCCCATTTCATTCACTTTATTAACACTGCAATGGACTTGTGATGATAAAAATGTGGATTTAAGTATGTAGATACGTCTTTCGTATTTGTCAATTATAAGTTGAATAAAATAAGGAAGGTATTATCATATTTCAATATATAATAGTTATTACATATGACGGCATCAGTAGTCTAGTGGTCTATGAGTTAGTTTGCCTAGTTCCCTATACGACAAAGAAGCTCCTGGATCGATTCCCAACAGATAAAATTTGAAACTTCTCAAATGAACTTTTCGTTCTTACTTTTTGATTAGGATGTCCGGTTTAAACACGAGCAAAGAGTCAATAGACCTGTGTCATCAAACTTTCAATTCGCGAATTTTTAATAGGCTCACCTTTTTTATATGATGAACAACATATTTAAGTATAAGTATCTTTAAAAAAACATTAATTATTTTCCAGATAAGCTGTTGGTTTCTGTGAAAAGCGGCTTATCAAAACCAGTAAGATGCAATCTCATTCACCGCAAGAAAAACACTCTGTCACAGATAAAACGTAGAAAACTGGATATTTTATCACAAACCTTAAATTAGATCCTCTCTGTACGCCGCCCGCATCGATAAAAGGAACGAGCTTAGCTTTTTCTGATTGCAAAATGAGGAAAAAGTTTGCCTCGCTGCGGTGCAACGTGGAATGTAACAGAATTATCGGTGGTACCATCTATTGTACAAGTAAACACCGCACCGTTTTTTTAATCTTCGCATTTCCTCTGTCATATGCTAAGACAGAGGCCTTATTTTATTTTCAAATACTTGACAGCCAATAATGGATGGCTGTGTTCTAATATTATTTCATATTTATATCTAGATACATACATAACTTCACGCCAGGTCCCTTGCGGGGTAGGCACGAACAACAGAGCGCCATTTAGGCTTATTCTTACACACCTCACTTGCTTCTTAGACATTCATAGGTTTTGTCATGCACGCTCGTCTGTTCTTAAGGCTCCTGACATCACCTTTTGCTAGTACACGAACAATTTGATCATGAAAGGTGTGTCGTGGCCTTCCACGACTTCTGCATTCATCCACTTTTGCATGGTATATCTGTTTAGTCATTCTTTCATCATACATTCTTTCCACATGCCCCAACCACCAGAGCATTCCTTTCCTTACCTTCACCCCGACACTCTATTTCAGACCAACTCTCTTTCTTACTTCGGTATTACGAACGCGGTCCGCGAGCGTCACTCCGCTGGTTTTCGTAGTGCTCGCATCTCGACGGCGTTTACTCTACTTTCATGCTCTCTGTTCCATACCCAACTGTCGCTTCCTTATTTATATCTAGTTATATTTTAAATTTACCAAATATCTATTAATACATTTATTTACCAATTAAGACTACGGTTACATATAATCTAAATAGTTTAATGTTGCTGGCTAAGTGCTGAGCGAATATATTCAGTTATTTAGTAAATATTCCTCTTATTCATAATAATTATCGTCTCGTTTGAATGAAGTTACAAAAAGTGTTTTGTATAATCGCATTAATACGATTGTGATAAATACTTATATACTTTTTTAACGAGCCCATGAACTGCGTTTAACCATTATGAATAAAAGGGTGTCGGTTTTTACACAACTTTAAGAATTATTTAAAAAAATATGTCCTTTTAATTCTTGAAAATAATTTACCGTCCCGGTGCCATAGAACAATATAGAGTGATCCTACCTCTAAATGTTATAATCAGAAACGACAACTGGCAAATGAGAACTTTTAAATTAAATTTCGTAACAAATTTTTCATGACAAAGGATGCCGCTCCGTAATGGGAGTAGACGGAGGCCGGGCTAGTTGGGCGATTAATTAACAAGGACTAGCCTCCAGAGGGCGTCGCTTTCAGAATTATTCATAGTCTTAACCCCTCAGTAGTACAACAGGAGTAACTGTGGTTTCATGTATTTTGTCAAAGCGGCACAATTTATTTAGCTATTTATCTGACCTTTCATTATAAAGTTCGAAAATAATTTACATTTTTTACTGAGGTTTTCTGTGACAGATTTTATATTCTATTCAGACGACCTACATTACATTGCGCTATAAATTATTTTGTTTGAAAAACCTCTACTGCGCATCGATATGTTCCTAAGAATAAAAAAGAAAAATATTCCGTTTTTTCCTCGTTATTTAAAGTACCTAAAATGATCAAGATTTATTAAAAATTAAGAAATAAATAAGAAGAAAACAAACTCAGTATTAAAAAGCTATTAATCCCTACCAAGGGTTGATTGGAAAAGCCACCTCCTGCCTGTCCTTATTTTGTTTTTGTTGAATAGAAAATAGTGACTATTGGAGTTATATATAGTAGTAGTTCACCACGGTTTCAATCGCTGAATTTATTTTAGAATTGCATTTGCTGGCACCCTCATTGACGTAGCCGCCTTCGTGTCCTCTTTCTGTTTTTATAGCTTTGTGTACTTGTCTACAGTCTATTAAATTAACACAAGCTAGCTCTGTATCAAGTTTCATTTAAACCCGTTTAGTAGTTTTCACTTGATGCTCAAACAGACATATAGTATCACCTGCTCCGGAATGGTTTTTCTCTATAGTAATTATAATATTACTCTCTATAGATAGATAGAATATAATACATTTTATCACTATACAATAAAAAACCTAAACATCGATTGTTTTGTTAATATATTTCTGCAACTATCGCTGGTTCCTTTTTACCCTTCTCCAAAATATTAATTAACAGTAAACCTAATTAATTTCACCCCTCTAAGCCCGGCCATTATCTAAAGAGTGTTTTCACATTTTGTAGCGATTTGTATTTTGAAATCTAATCCTTCTTAAAAGGAAAAGAACATTTTGTTTTTATTAAGTTTTTATAAGCATAAAAAATATACTGACACCGAAATATAAACTTCCTATTTACTTTACTCTTTATTTATTATAAATTAAACGTTCGCTTCGTTTGTGTAAAATTTAACTTCATATACCGCAAATTAACTAATAATAGGTATAAAAAGCATCATTTTTTCATCTTCATTATCAAAAAGCTCGTCACCAATAAGATTTTTAGATCAGCTATTTTATAAACCAGTTTTTTTTAGTAAGAACTTTATATTTAGCTTAGTGGTATACAGACTGACTCTACTTTATTATAATAATGTTTCATAAGTTTGTTAATTAGGAGCAGTGGGTTACAAATACATTTCTTAACTATTTTTGACGTTGATTACAAAACAGAAGTTTTTACCCCGCTCTCCCCTATATACCAAAAATTCGGTAAGAAGATAAATAATATGAGTCCAAATGGATTAATACACTATCAAGCCTAAATGAACCCTTACATAATAATGTTTCGGAAAATCAAATAATAGATAATCAAAATGTACCCAAACGCCCATTGGAGTATCTTTCAAAGCGAGTAAATACCAGGCTTGTCCCCTTTGTGACAAAAGAACCTCCCTATTTCTTTGTACGATGAATACTTTGACCGGATCTAGGAATTCATACAACGGTAAATTACCCTCCATCCTACATTATTAATGAATTTTATATTATTTACTATAAGCGGTACAACAAAAAAACGTATAATGCAGAATTAGCTTATTTAAAAAAATCTCTATCTATTTATTTAACTGAAAAGTCAGTCTTCAGTTTAAAAAATAAAACTCCTAATTTGATATGAATGAAAACTGCTTTTTATACCGTACCTATTTTTTGCAATTTTTGATCTATTTTTCACTGCTTGAAAGTTTACCCCAAATAGGCTTCGAAATGACTCAACAGGTTTCAAAAAATTTTAGTCATTAAAACAGGAGCTTGGTGTTATCTTCCCGTATATATTTTATTTCTATATCATACAGAATCCAAAAGATATATCTCATTCTAACGAAGTAGTTATTTAGTTGTATAATTAATAGTTTTTAGAATTACTCTATTATGTAGAGTAATTCTAAAAATTATTTACTATATCCAACCTTAAAAAACTGTCCGTTGTAGGAATGAACGTTAGAAATGAAAACCTTGTTTCTGAGCCTGATAGTCACGCGAGTTCAGTGCCGTTTCCCATCCCGAAAGCGCCCAACGAGCCTATAGAAGTTTTCACTTAATAAAATGGGAATAAAACTTAAAAAATTGTTTCACATCATAATTTGAATTAGATTTGTTGAGTAGTCTCTGACGTATAGAACATTTATACGACCATTTTTTTATATATATCTTTCAATATCCAAATAGTAGAGGAATATCACTTTCAATAATACATATTTGATTTATGCTTTTATATAAGTGGTAGTCACTATCTAAGACTCTAAGGAATAGGAACCTTGTAATTCTTTCCTATACTTTCAACTTTTACCTCCTTTGCTTTGAAGACGTTTACTCAACTGACAATAAAGATCCCTTACCAAAATGCAACGAGCTTACTGAAACGAAGATAAATTAATTGACACTTCATTTAATATTATTTGCGTTTCTACTAACAAAAGAGATAATTAGACCCTTTATAATTTAACCCACACTCCAGTATAACATATTTATTCATTTTGTTTGAAGGAAATATTTCAAACTGTTTCGGTTATAGTTCCCTGATGGAAACTTGTCTAGAATTACACTGAGTGTTCATTATCAATTTTATTATATCTACTGTATTATGGAAATTAATTTTATAGTAATAGCTAAGAAGGCAATGTAAATTAATTTCATCATTAATTGCTCACAAACATGCGACTAATATTTAATGAAATTCATTCAATAGTTTCATATCGAAAGCATGAGTCCTTTTCTGTAGCTAAAGTATGTTAAAATTTTGGAGTAAGCTCATCAAATCAAAATCTACTAATGGTATTTGATATATAGAGGGGATTGAATGTAATATAATATGATTTAATAAAAGCTTTTTACAATGGCTACTACTATTAATGAAATATTTACTTCCTTATCACTATAAGACCCCAGAAGCCTCCCCACTGCTGGGGTCGGGCCTCCCTTCATAGGGAGGAGAACGGATGGCATACCCGCCACGCCTGTCCAAGGCGGATTTGCAAGTTACACCGGTTATCTCGATGTGCATCAGAATATTTTCCTTCACAGTTAGCACGTTACAATTATCAAATTGTAACAATATGCATATTAGATCAGATTCGAACTCACGCCTTTTGCATTTGGGACGCGTGCGCTGACCGTTAAGTCACCACGGCTTCTTACAAGACCATTAAAATTATTAATAATTTCAGAATAGAAAATTTAAACAGGACTGAATGTAAAAAAATACACAAAGACTAAACTGTAACGGTCTTATTCATAGAGAGTTAGAGTGAGTTTGAATACTTGTTTAAGAACCATAAAGAAGCGTTCTAATTTACTCTATGAATAAGACCGTAAATAGTTTAATGCTTACATTACTGAATGGTAAAAATACTAACTCAAATTGAACAAATACCACACTGCCAGTCTTAGAGTATACCACCGCTCTTATGCTAAAGTTTCACCTTCGACAGCGTTATAGTTATTGACGACGGTCAAATGCATCTTATTTTATACATAAAAATAACGCGTTTAAAGAATTGCTACATTACTGTATATATATGCGATGTCTGTCGATAATTAACGTCATTCACAACTAATACTAATATTGCATCACAAATAACGCATTAAGCCCATCGCTATATCTCTATAACTATAGCATTATCCCAGTTGAAGCAGTAGACTTAGAGCGAGAGCTAGCATTACAAGTTTAACTCGTTACACATTCACCTAAAATTGACTAAAGTCCTCCAAACCTCTGTTTCAACTGCCCAATGCGCAGTTTGTATATGCTGAAACCCAACATTTAGCACCGGTCCTTGATTACGCACAACGCTTAGTAATCACGGGCTCGATCCTCTGCTACTACGTAATTATACAGCGGTTTAGATACCTCCACACAGGTGGCTTTGGCCGGGTGAAACTATGCCATTACCCCATTATGCCGAATGATGTGGCTAGTATTGCGTCGATATTAATAGACTCAAGTGAATTAACGAGGTGGTTGATATGTAGTTTAATATTTTTACTACTAAAGCAATAGCTTTATTTTACTTACATAAAAACTTAATTCGGTATTGTTACATATAATATAGTCATATAAAATAATTACAAATAAAGTAAGTCCATATAGTCTTACGCAACTGCCCAGTAAAACGTAGAAGTGAGTCAGAGTGAGAGAAGCCAACCTGATTTGAAGTAATACAATGAATTCCATGTTGTTTATGAGTATGTATTTATTAGTGAATTGTGAAACGCGATTGCAGCGCCATCTATTTTGATTATGCGGCTATTCTAAGAAAACGAAATCATTTATCAGGATAAAATGTATCCTAAGTGTTAACTCGGGTTATAAGCCAGCAATATGTCAAGTTTATTAGTTTATAATAAAGATGCGATCGCAGCGCCATCTTTTCACTATTTTTGACTATCTCTCGGAAATTACGTTTTTTATCGAGGAAAAGGTTTCCTTAATTACGGTCTGGAATATAAGCTAGCTCTATATCTAGTTTTCTTTTAATCTGTGTAATAGTTTCCACGTGATACTCTGACAGACAGACAGATAAAAAATATAAAAATTGTATTTTCGGAATCTGCTGGTTCGAATGGGCCCCCCAGATTTTGTTTACATTTTCAAATACATCGTACAACCTCGAACCATTTACTTGAAGTGAAACTTCTTTAGAAAGATGCAACAGAAAAACGACAGGTAAGAGACAGGTTTTCAAATTAGACAAGTACATCAACAATCTGCCCGTAAAACTTGAAGTTAGAATTTTGTTCCGATTCATTTTGTCAGTTGTCAATTGAAGTTTTTCCACTTGTACGTTGCGATTCGTTTTTCAACTTGTCCGTTGCGATTCATTTTTCCACTTATCCGTTGCCATTCGTTTTTCCACTTGTCTTTTGAAGTTTCACTTCTAATATGTGTCTCAGCACATATTTCGGTTTTTTTATACTATAGATAGATAGAATTACCTAAGTAATTTCACAATTTATGTTCTAGATAAATATTCTCGAATTATACATAAACACGGCATCGATAAAATTCATACTATAACTTTTTTATTGAATACGTCTTGTTCAAACTCCAGTGTTGTTCTGAAAAGTTGTTTTATGAACCACGTCAAAATTTTTAAGAACAGACGAGCGTGCATGACAGGAGCTATAAATGTCAAAGAAGCAAGTGAGGTGTGTAAGAACAAGCCTAAATGGCGCTCTGTTATTCGTGCCTACCCCGCAAGGGATCTGGCGTGAAGTTATGTACGTGTGTGTGTGTCAAAATATAAATCTCAGTCTCGATTAAAGTATGCCACATAAACATTAGTTTTTATATCGAAATATAAGATTTGAAACTAAACTTTATCAACTACGTATGAACACTGTTAAATTACAGCATTGAAACCCCGCATAGTTTGTTCTTCATTTCCAATATAGTATTAGTGATTGATATAGCATCTGTAAATTACTAAATAAACAAACTAACATTTATAAAGTATTTGTAGGACCTCACTACCACGTCGCCAAGTTAACAGAAGTACGCGAATATAAAGTTTTGAACTGAGTTACAATTAAATTAGCCACCTTCATAAACTTATTTAATTAATTAAAACTTCTAATTTGTAAGCAATGCTACGAGAAAGTTCATTCTAACATAGGTATATTTAAGTTCATATATATTTTATTTGGTCTAACTTCGGGTTCCTCTGATAAACAAAAACTTAACAAGGAAAATTAAACAGTCGGTTATACGCGAGTGAGTGAGACGAGTTACGTAACAAGATGGTATGTTAATTTCGTTATTTTTGTTTAAATTGGTAACACACTTTAAAATGTTGTAAAACAAGTTTTTAATTCCTGATATTAGTTTTATATTTCAATGCCCCAGAATAGCCGTTGTATATAATATAACTCAAGCGTGACATGCTTAATTTTGGGGATATATAGAATATGTGTGTTTGTCTGCCGATTATTATTATTATAATGGCATCCGAATCATATTCCAAGTATTTAGTATCGACTGCTAACCATAGAATCTTCTGTACGACTTATGCAATTTCTCTAACAAAATGTGCATATTTTTACAAGTTCGATGCAAACTTAACGGTGGTTCGGAAAATAGCACTTTCCGCTGCGCAGAGGTGATAGAAGGACGAGGTCGCCAGAGGCTCGTCCTCTCGTTTACGGGACTTCCCCAACGCTCGGCCCATCAGGCCTATCACCTTAGCGCTTTCGAAGTTACATCTAGCGCTTTTAGCGTAACCTAGCTCCCATGTTTATTGAACAACTTCCAGCACCAAATCTAGCGCTTTTTTATGAAATGAAAATATCTAATGAAGTTCTTAATCTTTACGCTGTTCAATTTATATTAAATTTAAATGACCGAAATGAACTAACTATATACGTATCACGTCACAGCAATTGATTAAATTCTCATTAGCAACACTACCGTATAAATTCCTTTGTTGAGCTTTGTCCGTCCCTACATATTAGACGTTTAAGGTTTCGTAGCCAAATGACAAGAAAAGTGGTCGATCTTCACCTCTACGGAACCCTTCCGTAATAAACCTAGCCGTAATACAATCTAGCGCTTTTTCCAACTCATCTAGCTACCGCCTAAGGGCAGCCCTATAGCCATTACGACAAAGCTATAGTAGTGTTGAGTTACGTCCGTACATAGCACGCACACACGCGTCCCCGTCTAAGTACAATACAACACAAAAGTTTATTGTTGGTTAATTGTTTTCTTATTACTCTATTATTTATGTTTAGTTAGGTTGATTGCAGTTATTGTTTGAGTTTTGTAATTAATTAGCGTTAAAAAATATGTAAATAAAAAATCTAGTCCAAAAACAGTAAGCTACCGTGCACATGGCATGAAAAAGAGCGGAAAGAAATGACTATAGTCTGGCCAACGAAAGTTGGCCCTGGAAAATGGCGGCAAATTTAAATAATATATGTATGGCAACATCAACATTATTAGGATTAACCTATTTTGATACTTGGTCGTTACTTAATTATTATTGTTGTGTATTTTGTGTGTGTATAGATACATCATACTCGTTTCTAACGATAATATTATAAATACTGAAGTTCGTGAGATGTTTTTGTTACTCATTCACGCCAAAAGTACTGAACGGATTTTTATGAAATTTGGAAAACTTGTTATTACTAACCCTTATATCTCGAATCTAGAATGACCTACAATAGAATATAGACTATCTACTTTTAATTCCGGTATATAGCAGGAAATCAGTAGTCATTACATTTTTTGAAAAATAAACTGCAATATTCTGTAAAAACTTAGTTTTATCCGCTTTAATCAAAATCAGATTTAGTCACGGCCCCCTAGTCTCGACCCGAAAGCCACATACGTACCCACTACCAATGGACACATATTTGCAACATTTCAGGGCCTCCTGGAGTGCAGCAGCAGCCCCAGCCGTCAAAGCTATGTCCGGAAGATGGGACTCTGCCAAAGTATCAACACAGGCAATTCCACTCACAACCAAACGAAAGCCGCCATCTTGTTTGTCAAAATTGACGTTGACATTAGTATTAGAGTTGCCATGTAAAAAGTTTGCAAATAATTCCAGGTTCAACTTTCGATAGCCAGACTATAGGTACCATTGTGAAAATAAGAAGGATAGAGGAGTACAAAAAGGAGATGTTGCTATCGACACACTAAGAGATTAATGTATCGTCTATGCCTCTAACAATTAATCTATCACTGAGAAGTAATCCTGTTTAAGCGAAGATGAAGAAAGCAACAGTGCCATAGAAAATAGCTCCCCGCAACCGTTTTATGTGACACTGACTTTATATACGTGATAGAGCTATGCTGAGATCTTATAATCTAATCTTGATATCTTAATTTCAGTTATTAGAGCCAGTTCAACTTGTGAAATACAATGCTGTCACAGAATATCGACTCGTAACGATTAACCTTGAGATAATCGTGTTTCGAACGATGAGTGAGAGTTCCGATGGTCCACTTGCCACACCGCCTATCCCTATTCCCAACCCAATCCTCGTATTTCATTCCCCTATCCAATTCCTCTACATATCCTTTCACACATATTACATCCACTTTAACCATCATATAGACTGGCAACGCGTTGGCTCCGCCACTGGTGTTGAAAACGACTATGCGTAACGTAACTGCTTTTCAAGATGGGCCCAACGAAAATCAGTAAATGGTAACAAAGTCATCACTTCCATTTCATATTAATGCATTTTTCAACAAATTTTCTCAAAACATTCATTTACAAAGCCTGTATACATTATTCGAAAGTTAAAAATTACGCATCATACAACGGAACGTACGGTGAGCAGCAGTGGGGTAGCTGCTTAGGTGGAAAAAAATAAAAGAGTAATATAAAAGTTTCACATCACGAGAATAAATAAGCTGAATAATCGAACCTTATTGGAAGTGCTTTTCATTAATACATTTGTTTCACTTTAATACTATAGAGAAAATTAGACGAAATATTATGTAGTTCTAATTTTCACAACGCATATGGTTATTTTATATGCGCACCATTTTCATATTCGAAAGGTTAAAGATTGTTCCAACTTATGTTTGTTTCATTACCTATTGTACGGTCTCGCAAATATATTGAAAAACATTGTATAACACGCGTTTTATAAACTCTTAACTACGGCAAGCCCACGACTTCGTCTCGGGCAGAGATTCGTCTACTTGTTTGTAAAGACTAACTTACCGCCCTAGTATTACAAATAATTATTATTTGTACTTGAAACCTAAGTATCCTAACTTACTAAGCACCAAACAGCGGTCAGTACTTTCAACGTTACTTTTTTTACGAATGAACCTATAGACTATAGCTAAAATACCTTTGAAATTATATTTCTCAATTATAAGAATATTTTCAGGCATAATTTAAAAAAAAGTCTAGAAAAAAAGAAATCGTCTTTAAGAGTAAGTGAAAAGCTAGATATTAATATTGTTTACATCTTGAAGTCGGTGTGAAGTAAAACAGAAGTCACTATATTTTTGCAATTTTTTGTTGTTTTTTTTACGAGGAAACTTATATCATGATTGCAAAAATTTTAAGCCCATCTGTCAGCTGTAGACCGTGGATATGGGATCAGGAATTCATATGATCTCACTCCGTTGTAATGAATACCTTAACTTAATATTATATTATTATTGACTGTGAATTTATTTGCTTGGTACGTTTTACGTCTTATATATAGATCCTCATAAATATGTATATACACATTGTGTAGGGGACGAAAAAAGGACAGAATACCTGTCATCCCAAAAAAATGGGTGTGTGCACACACGCAATATATTTTTTTTGGAAATTCTCACGCATTAGATGTGAAACTACAGAGAAAATACTTACCGATGATTCTTCTCTAACTTTTATTATTGTAAATATAATTATTTTAGCCAACATCCGTCAACATATTATAATTCAAAATAAACTTCTTAAGCATCACTTTCAAAGTTTCACTGTTTTAATCTTAAAAATATTATTATCAGTTTCATTTCGGTCCAAATTGGACTTATGTTTAGCCATCGATATTATTGACTCTCTAATCTGTACTGCACAATGTAAAACTCGTATCTCATTTTCTCGCAGGCTTAATCTATAATAAATTTTTAGTATAGCTTTTTTGTTTCATGGAGTTTCAACACTCAACGATTCTAAAAACAAAAAAGTGAAACTTCAGAAAAAGTACTGTTTCCGAGGGATATACGAGTATATTCGAAAAGATGGCGCCCCGATTGCGTTTTATTGGCACTACCGTTGCAACTAAACAAATAAATCGTTATGGCAACGACAGTGACAAAATGAATTTTAATGAGTTGCTCTTATAGTTAGTTCCACCGTCGTTAGATGGCGTCACGGGTATTTTGAATCATAAATGATCCTTTTTGCGTAACTACGTCCAAATTAAGTTTGACATTTTTGAGGATGTATGGAACTCCCAACCGCCGATTCTCCATTCTGCTACAAAATATATATATTGTGCGCGAACGAAGCCGTGTGCGAAGGCTAGTATAAGAATAAAGAAGAGAATAGAAAATATTGATTTCAGTGTATTTTGTATAGCTCAAAAATAACTGCTATCCAATTTCAGTGTGGTGAAACACCGAGTGTCTGCTTTAGTAAACAATCCAAGTAGGTATCTAAGTAATCGGGCTCTAACCACCCGGTGGATATATTTGTAGGGCAAATTGAGTTAACCAGCTGAGATTGTTTAATTTGAAACGTAAATATTTGCCAACCCAAAATAATGTTATCTATTTGCTCACAAGAAGCTTCCTTGGTATCGCAGGGTAAATATTTGAAATTTTTTGTTCAATCAAACGTAAAATAATGATAGAAAAATGTTACAAGACAATATTGTTTTCGTGTTATTAATAGTGCTAACTAAAATAATGCATAATAAAACTACGTTAAAAAGTAGCAATACGTATTAATGTAATGCATTTTAGTGTTACTTATAAATTGTTTTTCCTAATACTCAAGAAGTGATTATAGAGAATTTAAAAATGCTTAGGATACAATGATAAAAATAGGATAGCATTTTCTCCTTATTATTTTTTATTTTACATTTATCACTGTTAATTTCATCATATTTCTAAAACGGAGACACACTAATGCACAACAGCGCTTTTAAATCAAATAAATATTAGTAAATACTTGGCATTAATTTATACAAGACTAGCTTCTGCCCGCGACTTCGTCCGCGTAGTGCGGTTTTTTGATTATCCCATGGGAGCTCTTTAATTTTTAGGAATCAAAAGTATGCTATACGTTAACCAGGGATATAAGCTATCACCATACAAAATTTCATGTAAATCGGTCCAGTCGTTTCGGAGATTAGCGGGTACAAGCAGACAGACAAACAGAGAAACAAAAAATTTGAAAAAAAACGAAATTAGTTCTATTTCACTTCTTACATCCCCCGACTCGGTTTATAGCATTTTTTTTCATTTTACAGAAATTCGACCTCTACAATTTTAGTATATGTATAGATATTGTAAATCACGCAAGTAACATGTGCAGACCATCAGTACCTATGTATAAAATTAATTGATATATTTTATAGTGCGCGGCTAGCTACCACATACTACGAAGCTACAATACTGATAGATACGTATCATTTCCACCAGCGGAGGCGATAAGTGTTTACTTTATTTTAGCCTTTTGTGGCTTTATCCGATAACGCTTATCAGAGCAGGGTCCAGCCTGAATCGAACCTCACAGATCACAGCTCCTCGAGTATGCTGTTCTCGGGCCGATCATCTCTGCTCCCAAGTAGACGGAACGTACAACAAGCTAAGTATCGCTGACTACCTCTATCAGTGGATGCCACATCAGTTACATAGGCAGCTGATTCTAGTTGGGGGAAATAAAGAACAATTGGGGCGCGGTCACACCTCATGTCCTGGCCGGAAGATCTTCCCTTTGTGATACAGAAACCACCACGTTTTCGGTAACGGCGTTCTATTTATTCATATACTTCATTGAGAAGTCGTGGCAGCGTAATGATTAGCGCACGCGTCTCAAACCCATAGGGCGCGGGTTCGATCCTGGCCGGAACGCATGCACCACTTAGGCATTTTTCTGACCTAATGTGCATATTGATACAATTACGACGTGCTAACAACGGTGAAGGAAAACATCGTGATGCAACCTGCACATCGAGATACCCGATGTGTCTAACCTGCCAAGCCGCCTTGGACAAGCGTGGCGGGTATATTGTTCATTCCCCTTTAGTGGGAGCCCAGCAGTGGGACGTTTATGGGCTGTTATTATTATATATTTCGTATTTAGAAATCGTTCTCTTCTTTTTTGCTACTGGACATTCATCACCTTATATTAACTTTGATTGATTAATTAATTGACATTCTTACTATACTAATCCGTTTATGAAAGTATCTAATTAACAACAAAAAGCACTGCACAGAATAGACAGAATTTACCAACTTAATGTTCTGAAGTAAGAACTAACTTGGACCATTTTACGTAAATAAATTGCTGTTTCAAAGAAAATGTTTCTGATGTCTGATCCAGTGGCTACGAGCAGCGATAATAAGAGTAAAAGCCTCTTAGGGTAAGTTGGCGTGGCACTTTTACGACTTGTTCAATTCATCGTGAAAATGATTTCGGTTAATCAAAGCTAAAGTCGCCCACGCAAAGTGGGAAAATGCGAAGCTTTATCTGTTATTTTTTATATATATCTCCATATAACTTATGAACATCTAATGCCTTTAGTTATACTGTGTTACTGTGCTGTACTGTGCTACTATTCATATACTGTGTTACTCTGTCTTATTATAGGTATATTTCCTGTGGCTTGTGTATATTTACTGTGGTGATGGGTCAAATATTTTTAAAATAAATGAGACGGGGTCGGCACTGAAAATCAGCGCTGTGCTGGAGAAAACTCCAACACAGCATGAAACCGAGTTGCCGACCTCATTTGTAGGAAATGCGGTGTAAAATATATATAATGTCATAAAAAAATGTATGTATAAATATTTCTGTATCGCTTTCCTAGCAAATAAACTATTTCTTTCTTTCTTTATTTTATTTATTGTATTTAATAGCGATGTCTTTGGAACTGGAGGCTCTGGCAATGTGACTGCGATGGAGTACTAGGCAGTGTTTGAATAAGTCCAAGTATGCCATCGAGAGTCTACTACAACACCCTACTACTGTCTCCGAGCGTTTCTAATAATAAATATGAAATCGAGTTTGATGAGATGGGAGGTAAGAGATTAAGGCATTTATACTATAGATAGCCTAGTTAGTTCCTTTTTTAATCCAAGTTATATGTTTACAGGTTATATAATTCTGGGACATAGTTTTAAATGTCTATTTTATTAAAAACAGCCAAACACGCATCCGGTCTACCTGAAAGTGGTCACTGTCATCAAAGTTATTTTTGTAAATTAGGAGTATTGCCAACGCGTTGCCAAATTTGAATTTTATAATGATCTATACTTACCCCAATATCGCAGAGCAAAGTGAAAACAACAAGTCGTTATTTTACGTGAAATAAACTTCGAAAAACCATTGCGTGATCAAGGATTGTAGCTCATGAGAATGAGGGTGAATATCGCGCTGATGGCAAGCCATGTGATTGTGGGTGTGAGGTGTTTATACCATAATAACGAATGATTCGGCACACTCCTAATACGATGGTAAAACAAGTAGAGAGCAGTAGTCTCTCCCAAGGCTTAGTAATCTAAGCCATATAATAATATGAGTGCGAAATCGTTAATACAAGAAAGAGATTATAGATTATATGAATATTATTAATAAGATAAAAATTAGATTATATTTTAAATGATATGAAGTTGTCTGATTATAGTGCTTACGCATAGTGTTTAACAAAAATTATTATAAAATAGCTTACAACAATTAATCACATAAAATTATCTGTTATATTTTTCTATGCAGTTAATATTTAACTTAAAATATGTATTCATAATTTTAATTTTAATTATGAATACATATATTATTGTGTGCGTTGAAAACAGCGGCGCCGGCATGCTGGTGATTTACAGTCGGCATCGACGAGGCGCTAGCGGCATGAGAATTTCAGTTTTTTTTTTTTAATGACTATTAAAATATACTCCATCTGCTTTGAAGAATAGTTACAAACATAACTCGGATATCTATAAGTGTAAGCTGAAAACAGGAAATATATAGGTACGTAGAATTCAAAGATGCGAACATTACATTATCTTTTACAAAAAAATCCTTCTGTTCTTTATCATGCTAATAATTTAATGAAAGGTTTTAGAGATCTCAGCCTTATAAATACTTACTTTGCCTATAAATATCAATATTGTCTGAAAATTGCTTATAACCCAACCAACGCCTTACCACCGTCCGCGCCGCGCACTAGTGCCGGCGGCGGCGGTTGCGCGCTGGACGAACGCGGCGGTATCTTGCCGGCGCGGCACACATCTCTAAATTCATAATAAACTATAATGTTATTTATAAATTCCACACACACAGTTAAAGATCTATATAAATATGAAAGTAAGTTCGTTAGAAACATTACAAATTTTTAATTTTTTCTTAACTCAGAAAATGTCTAGAGTTCCTTTCGAAAACCATGGAGAATAACTCTAGTTCATTGTAATGGCGATGGGTATACTTGCAAGGTTCGCGGATCGGATTAATTTGGAGTACTTGTATTAATAAAGCAATTTCCATTCATACAGCTTTCAGCCATTACGGTATGGTGGAGTAATGCTCAACTTTATGGACCCCGTTGCGCCGTTCACGGATACCTCTTCATACAATTTATTACCAACATTTTCGGTAGAATCCGTTGAATAAAGTGGTGCCAGATACATTTAACTTACAATAGTTTACGTGTTTTTATGCAGATTGTTTAGCCGATAGAGTTTTAATTAAAATTGTTATTTCTGTTTTAAGTATTGTTTTATTTTTATATTAAACAATTAGCTTCTGCCCGCGACTTCGTTCGCGTGGAATAGTTCAGAAAAAAGGAAGTTAACAAAAACCCCGCGATTTTGAAACATTCTTCATTGGTGCTCCGCTACTATTGCTGTTAGCGTTATGATTTATAGCCTATAATCTTCCTCGATAAATTGGCTATCTAATACTGAAAAAAATCTCAAATCAGACCAGTAGTTCCTGAGATTAGCGCGTTTAAGCAAGTAAACAAAGAAACAAACTTATCAGCTTTATATGTTATATATATAAGATAAAACTCTCTCACCGACAACACACCCTGTCAAAATATTTGCTTCTATTATGTTACGTTGCAGAGAAATTACTTATAATAATAATAATAATAATTTTATTTGTCAGACTTGCGTCCAAAAATTTCTGTTAGTTACACAAGAGACTTAAAAAACTAATTGTTAGTAAAATAAAAACAAGTAAAAGTAACAAACACACTTATTTGGCGGCTCGGTTTGACGGCAGCACATGCAATTTAACTCTGTGTTTGCAGTAAGGACCATCAACCCGCTCCGCCACAGTCCGGAGTATGCTGTTGGAGCTGGCGCGCACCCGGCGCCACAGGGATGCGACCCGCTTACGCATTATAGCATAAAAATCATCTATGCGTTCTTCCGCAAACATCCCTGAGGCACTACAGTAGCGCGGCAGCCCCATCAACATCCTAAACGCGTTATTATATTGGACGCGCATAACGCTGTATGCTCTCTGAGTATATTTAGTTATAGTCTGTTATAAGCTGTTTAAGTAATTAAAGCTTTTTAACTGTCCCATGGGAACTCTTTAATTATTCGGGATCAAAAGTATCCTATATGTTGACCAGGAATATAAGCTATCACCATACAAAATTTCATGTAAATCGGTCCAGTAGTTTCGGAGATTAGCCTGTACAAACAGACAGACAAACAGATAAACAGATAAACAGACAAACAGAGAAACAATAAATTCAAAAATAATCTAAATTAGTTCTATTTCACTTATTACACCCCCTGACTCGGTTTTTAGCATTTCTTTTCATTGTACAGAAATTCGACCTCTACAATTTTATTATATGTATAGATGTACGTATTTTATGAAATGTACACATTTGATGAAACCCAAAATCTCATCGTGTCTCAGCTAAGACATCTTAATTCCCAACTAATGACTGACAAACAACTTTCAGAGTCAGAGTCTTATATACTTAGATTACTTATATATTTTATTATTTATAAGCACATATTCTTATTGAGAATGTCTCACAGTTGCTGGCTAGTTATGAGAAAAGCAAATATTTAACTAAGCTGCTGGGTCAAGTCCGGGTGGCCCAAGAAATAACGGTTGAACTCGAGGAAGATGACTTTATGCCAATGATTTCACTATAACGAATGCCTAAGACTGCACGAACTGAAGAAAGAAAAGTTTGATAAAATCCCGGGCCCAAAGGGGTCACCCTGAGCACAGCCGGAATTTAGGCGTAAGAAAATCATATATAATATATCACATATCAAATCTTCAAACAATTCATCCATCTGTTTTGATCTGTTTTTAAATTTCATACTAAGTTTAACACAATTTTGTTACATGATTTTAAGCCCTTCACCCGCCTATAGCGTTTTAATATTCTTCCTCTTAATTATTGGCTTACCGGAACAACAATAAAAACACAATTACATGTAGTCTAAAGAATTCAACTCTGTAATTATTTTTCCTTCTCCGCTAACACCGACCGGAAACAACAACACGACTTGAACATTTAATATTGCCTACTGTCCCAGTATGCCGGATTGTTGTGGTTCAGTAAATCACCCTCGTTTTCACAATGATGTTTAAAATTAAAACAGAAAATAGCTGTAATTTGCTGGTCGGTATTAGGACGGGACTGGCACTGTCGAGCCCGGAATATTTACGCATGTACATCATTATTATGAGCTAGGAGGGAAATTATTTTATTAAGGTTACTAATTTTAATAGGTGTGACAAAAATATGAATTACGGATTGGCTTTACATTTAAAAAGGCACTTAAAGTGTAACCGTTTATTAAGCCTGATAAGACATTTGCTATAAAAAGGGTCTTTATTACATTTCTGATGATTTTTATTCTTCTATCTTAAATTACATTAACATCTTGATACCATGCGTCTAATTCTTTCGTATGCGAGTGATGAATGACTTCATTGTCTACGATATTTGGTTAAAGATGCTAAGGGTTGTGGTCAATAAGTAAGTTTATCACATAGGCAAAATATTTGTCTGAGCCAGCTTCGGTGTTTATGATGAGATAAATACAACTGAAAAGAATCATCTAATTTGATTCCGGCAAAAGGATAAACGTAAGTACAGCAGTAATTACTGCAACGATTTGCTTTTTATCCCTGCAGGTCCGGTGGCCTATTGTAAGAGGTAACAAAACAACCTACATGTAGGTGTTAGAGCCCGTCTGGATGGCTATCATGCTTGGTCTAGAGTATCTAGAGCATGCCGCCATAACAACCTTGAGTTTTATTCTGGCAATAGTGGTTAACTTCCAGCCTTCCTTTGGACTGTAGCAGCACATTGGTAGCACCTTTGGTGTTACTTACAAATATCTCTAGGGTATGGTAACCGCTTTCTGTTACGTAGACCGTCTGTCTGTCTGCTGAACTCATGCAATAAAAAGTAGCTAGACCTTCTGAGTTACCAAGAAAGTTATTTTTGGATGTTGTAAAGTAGGATATGCGAGATCGGATCATTAAGGATGTTGAAACCGGTACAAAATAGATTGAGGAGTAAGGCATGCCCTGGCAGCTGGGAGTAAGTTCCATGCAGAAAGAAAAGAATAATAAATAATATTACTAGCTAATTAAAAGGCTTTAAATATACAAACGCTTTAAAAAAGTGAAATCGATTTAAAGTTATGTTTAGATTATTCAAATGATTAAATACCTAGTGCTTTCTTTGAATGAGTGTGACTATATACGAAAGAATGTTGGCAAACTTCGGAAGATCTTACTTATAGAAATAGGTGGTGTTCTATTTGCTATCTTCAAAACTACAGGTAAGATAGAAAACATTATATTTTACCTTGAATTATGATAATCATTTTCATTGCCTCAAAACGAGCATTCACGAAACAGTACATACATACGATTAAGACGTAGATTTACAATGATCTTTAATTCTGTTGGAAGTGTTTCCCATTCGCCAAACTCCGGATACTTTGAGGCGTTAATTGCGACGCCCTGTTGAAAGCGCCCGAGGCAATTGCCATGACCCTACATTTACTGGAATTCCAACGGAACGCCACAAAGAGGCAACCTAATAACACACCGCAACCGAGAGTTCCGCTAAGAAAGGCACCTAATTACAATTATTGTTACTTTTTGCGTCTCAATTATATTTAAACAGCCCTTGTTAAGGTTACGAGTTGTGAGCGTGTTTAATGTTATATTATGGTACTTGAGTGAATTTGTACGAGTTTAATAGTATAAGGTAAAAAAATGACTACTCATTACTTATTTTCAAACATCTACATGTTTGAAAATAAATCCGGTGCCCTGTGGCGGGAGGCCCAAGCCCAGCGGTGGGACGTTTATGGGGTGTTATAATATTATTTATATACTCAAGAAATATTGTTCAAAACAGTTTTCTTTGGTATTTTAAGCTATCGTTGACTTTTTTCAGAATGTTCTACTTTTGATTTTAATAATTAGAAGGGTTAGGAACACAATTTTCATGACTCTGGAAGCTAATTGGTGCCGATATGGCACCAATTAGTAAAAAAAGAGATCTGAATCTGAAGGAATGAAATGCAGATCTAAATAATCATTCACCGCACGCACACACATGACTGAAACAAATGTAGTCTTTATATGTATTGCGGCCACCCCTGAATGTTCAATTATTTCGCGATTATACTGCTGTTAGTGATAAAATTCGTTGGATGAACGACCAGCTCGATATTGCCTGAAAAATAAAACAAATTCGTTAATTATCTACAAATATAACAAAACAGTAATAAACAAAATAGCAAAGCCCACCTCCGTGTTTACCTGAGCCAGCCGGTACGGAGTGGAGATCGCTAGAGCTAAGACTCAAGATCCAGGGGTGAAAGTAATTAATGGCCTAATGCCAGAATTAATATCGGTGAATCTGGAACCCACCTCTTCGCACCCCTTAGTCACCCATGTTGCTCCGGAAATCGTGTACGGCATTTTTTTGGGGCCTATGCAGGGAGTAGCGAGTCATTTTAACATCGTCGAATATTGCAACGGGCAAACGCCATAATCCCCATAGACCCAGATTCCTAGTTCTATTAACAGTTTATCCCTACAACCCGGTAGTTTCGTTTCGCATATTCTATGAAAGTTCTACATTGACCGGGGCTTGTCCTTGAGTGCATATTTAATGTAGAATGTGATAATCAGTGGTACGCCATATTTACAACTTGAAATAATGTTTTAAACAATAAATCGTCAAAGAGCAAAAGAAAAATAACCAATGGCGTATTCATTTGAACCCACGTCTTTGTAACGAGACGCTTTAGTTACTAAGCTCCCACTACGTAATATGTATTGTACGGAAACTATGAATACAATAAGACTTACATAATATATATGAAGATCATTTATTTTTGATATATGTATAAAGCTTTTCCACATCACGAAACAAACAACACGTGCAAATATTTTATCCAATTAGGGAAACTTGAACTTCTGTATTATATTCAGACTAAAGGTTAAGTAGTTTATATATATCTGTTATATAAAACATTTTCACAGAATATTTGAAGATCTATTGAGGGGGCAGAGGCGTTGAAAGCTTCGCCCTGTTGCCAAATCGCTAGAGGCGATGTTGTTTTTGTAAAGAAACCGTGAACTGAATCTTTCCTTTTTGTATAAAATATTTCAACATATAATAAAACTACGTGTTAACGGCTTAAGCGCGGTATTTTATTTTATTTTCATTATGCCGACGTTTCGGCGACATTTTAAGAACAGTGATCACGGGATACAAAGATGTCAAGTGTCAATGACGATACTTCAGGTTCGGTATAGCCTACCGCCAACTTGTTAATTTTAATTTTTGTGGTTGGTATACATGTATGGCAATTATGTTCTCTAATTATTTATAACTGTTTCGTAATATGCTGCGGCTCGAAGATAAGAAACGGTGCAAGGTTAAAAACCGTTACAACGTACTGTTATTGTTTGATCTATTAGTAAATCGCGAAACTTAAGAAATAATAATTTAAGAATTGTAGTTTCTTTTTAAGTTATCTAATATAATGTTATGTGTAAATTATTGACTATCACTAAAATGATCTAATACTAGATTGTATATATGTATACAATTATGTAGTTAAAATTAGCATTCATTATGCCCTTTGTTATAGGGTTTGTTGTAAATATGTTTAGTTTCTCTACTTGTTTATGAATTTCTTTTTAAGTATGTAGAAATGTATGACGATTAAGGCCTTGTCCGCACAGCGTATTTCACCGCGAGATTTTTATTCTCGCGTATTAAATTCCGTAACCGAAATTACACCTAGTACGCACTGCGAATAAAATTTCTTACTATTTTTGACAGTTTAATTCATTTCTCGGCCGAGACGCACGTGTAAAATGGACAACCGATATTAATTTATCTAATTCTAAGGCGGCGTAATAGACGTATCAAAAGATGTCATGAACATTGGATTCACCCACTTGCGGCATTGAGACCCATGAAGGGATTTTTCTACATAAAATATCAAGAGTTACGAAAATACAGCAAAAAGTTTTTTGGCTATTACACAATGACAAAAATATCATTCGATAATTTACTACAACTTTCAATAGCGATGTTACACGACTGAGCGAATCGCGCGAATTTTATTCCACTCTGCGAACATAGCCATACTTACTTTTACGGTACAAAATCTTCGCGCGAAAATAAATCGCACCGCTTTGCATCAAGTCTCAGATTTTATTCCCGCGCGACTTTTTTTATCGCCAGTGCGGCTACTCCTATAATATTCAATGTGTTACAGAATTACGAGAAATAAATCGTGCTGTGAAATATCGCTGTGCGGACAGGCTCTTAGATTGGCAGATTTTTTTTATAAATTATCAGTTAAATTGCTAACCCTTTTTTCTATTAAATCGTGTAAATTTAATGGCTTTTTTATGTACAACGTCATTGGCATACCCAATGCACAAGTGATATTGCAGCCCTTATATAAAAAACAACACTATTCAGGCTCAATTACTGGCTTCACAGTAGGAGGGACTTACAAAATAATGTACTCGTTTGTTATAAGAGTTTATTAATAGCTCTATTGGTTTGAAGCCTTCTCGTCTTTCTATTGTTAACGATGTATATAATAAAATTGGTATTTTTAGACTTTCGCAACCATCAGACCTGATTAAATCTACATTTTAAAACTTTTAAAAGCGTGGAATGTAATTTTCATTTTAACCTGAAAAATCGATTATTTTTCAGCAGTCGTAAACACAGATTGACTCAGATATTAAGTAGCCAAGAACTGACTGGTTAAGTGAAAATTATTTCTATCTCAACTTAGCCTCAACTTGTTTTATAATGTTTAACATATACCTTAATACGTTGTTTCGATAATGATCGATAAAACGCATCCTATGTCCGGTATGGACATAAGATGGGTTTTATTGTCGAAACTTAGTAGATTCTATGGGATAACTATAGGATATAGGTTTTGTATCCCATGAAAACCCTTGTTCGATCTTACTTCTGTAAATCCACCTGGAATGGTCTAATACGGTCATATGTCGTTTATGAGATTTACTTCGCGTCACACTTCATAATTTTATCGGATTAGTTGTAGACGATTATGCAATACTTAATTTTGTAATTTTTTTCCTTATGTTGGTAAGCAAGGAGGTTTATTATGATCAATTTATCTAAATCGATATATCTATATACAACTGGCAGAAAAAGTGTAATAAATCGCATAATAATACAAAGTCAACCAATCAGTGTAGATAGACCTTAGAGAAAAGTACTTCTTGAAGATCTATATATTTTGTTCATAGCTTATACCTATTTCGTTGTAATAATATTTTGTAAGCATTCTTGTTTTTGTTTTCGAAGCCAACATTCTTACAAACTGTAAACATGGACTTGACTAAATTCATGTAAATAAAATGCCAGCCTTGTTATGTCGTTATGTTTTTATTTTGCAAGTAAACAGTTGTGGTGGTAGCTGGTTAAGATCGCCTATAGACGACATCTACAACCAAGATAGCCAATATGTTACCTACTACATTGTGATCCTTATGTAGTATGAGCGGAGAAAAATAATCACAATGTACCCGCAGCACTACTATATGTTTACGCGCTTTTGGGAGAGCACATTAAGTCGATCCTAAAAGCTCCAAACAAAGGAATGTTAAGTGGTTCCTTCTATGTTAATTCATTCTTAGGTAAATTTCAAGTTGTAATACAAAAGAGACACTTGTTTAACTATAGTGAGACTGGCAAATTGTGTAGCTCTAGGTAGGAACAAATGTAGACATTTATTCCTACCTAGAGCTAGCCTCTGCTAAGTCTCGGTAAAAGGTGTAAGCTCAAAAATGCCAGCTTGTTGACGTGACGGTACAAAAATAACACACTATAGGCTTATTTTCATATCAAATAATGTGTTACGTAATACTTATAAAGCTTACCTGCCAATGTGACCCTTTATATAAGGGTCACCTTTGTTTTCCAAAAATAAATATCAAATATCCTAATTCAACATTTTTATTGGAAGTGCAAACCATTCTAACCACATCTGTGATAACGTAATATGAGTCCTACAGTTCCGATCAGGACTCCCGGGTAAAACGTAACATTATACTGTGGAGATAGACGATTCTTCCCGTAGCACGTCTAAATTAAAGGCCATTTGTTTTGCCCCCGCTTGATACAGTGGGAGGGAGACAAATTCCCTGCCAGTTGATATAAGTTGTCGCATCTTCATCAGTGCATCAGATGTGTTAATATCTACTCATTTATCATTCATGTTACACATGCAATATATACCTATTATACATATTACTCGTCTAGTGTGTTCTTTGGTCCTTGTCTAGTATAAGGTGGGTAAAATATCACTCCATCCATTTTGCTATCTACCCTCTTTCTGTGTAGGCGACGGCCAATGCGCAGCAGGGTAGGAGCAGCTATTTTTGGACACTTGCGGTCGACGTTTCATGAGACCACAACGCGCCACACACTCATCAATTTTTGAAAGATATTCATTATACTGGTATATATTGTAATTATTAGCCATGCCAAGAACTGACTATATGTTCTTAGACTTTGTCAGAAGTGTTAGCTCTAAGGTGGAGTTTAATGCCGTGTGCTGTTCCTGTGTGTAACCTGAACCGCGCCAGAAGAGGGCCGATCTCAAGGTTGGTGGAGCTTATACTTTTCTAGTGCAAGGATCTAGGTCATATCTCTCTCATACAGTCCATCACAAACTGAACCAGCATTTTCTCTGTGGGCCCCACATGTGTAACAGTATGGAGTGTTCCATAGAGCATTCGGACTAGGTTCATCCGGCTCTTGAGTTACGTAAATAATAATAAAAACACAGCTATGTTAATTTTTACTTTATAAATATATAAATACAGCTCTATCCGAGTGGAAAGCTTTAGTAAATTATACATGATTTAGGATTTCCACACAAGATTACTCGTGAATATAACAAGAACTTACAAATACCTACTATGCTCATAATAATCGATTCATATTCTAGAGTGCATATATGTAGTTATGTTATATGTTTTTACAACACACAAACTCATTTCAATATGTATATATGAAATAAACAATGATTAAACAATTGTAGCAACTCCTTATAAATTTAAAAATGAACTTAAATAATAACTTAAATAAGGTTCAAAATCTAACTACCGGGAACTAGTTGAACGTTTTTTTTATTGCATGAGTTTATTAGACAGGCAAACGGCCCACCTGATGGAAAGCGGTTACTATCGCCTATGGACATTTTTAACACCAAATGCACTGCTGCTCCGTAAAGGGAGACTGGAACCCACGCCACTAATGCCGGAACAAAATTCGGGGTTATTATAGCGGCTTACTCTAGACCAAAGATGATAGCCATTCAGATGGGCAAATACCCTACCGCCAGGCTGTGGGTAGTTTTGTCATCTCTTACGACTGCCTGGCAGCAGGAAATTGTATTATTTCTCCATCCCTGCACGGATAATCAATGTTGATTGATCTCTTCGGCCAAAAAGTATTTTTATGTTTGGAATAAAAGTGAACAGACATAATAAATGACAATTTTGCATATGTATACATATAAACTTTATGTGTAATTAATATTTAAATCGCAAAGGTTATTTTATTTTGTCATTATACGCGAGTTAATTTAAATAACATAAGCTATATACAGAAATATGACAACTCACGTTACTAGAGCTTGTGCTGTGTTTACAACTTTTTTAATTTTCTTAATTGAATGAGCTCAGCAGACAGGCAGATGGCCCACTTGATGGAAAGTGGTTACCATCGCCTATGGACATTTGCAATACCAAAGGTGCTACAAATACGATACTGCTCTCTTAAGGGAGACTGGAACCTGGTCACTAATGCTGGAACAAATCAATCAAAACACAACTCTACTGATAGCTCTATTTTCTTGTTCCGATTGATCTGCAATGGAACTAACGTCAGTTATCTTATCACAAAAAGTATCCATAATAAAACTACGTTTTAACGGTTTTAAGCGCGGTAATTTATTTTATTTAGGTTTATCCGACGTTTCGGCCGCTTTTCAGTTGCCATGGTCACGGAAGACAAAGATGACATTTGTCAAACGTGTATTGTCAAAGTTTTTATTCAGCCTACCGCCAACTTGTTCATTTTAATTATTTAGTTTTAATTTTGTTTATGGATATTATTTACTCTATGGGAGCCTAATCTAATTTACCACCGCTTCACAACATGTTGTGGCTTGAAGAGAAGAAGCGGCGCAAGAAACTCTTCAGCAAACATGCCTAGTTCTAAAAAAATTTATATAATATTAAAATGAGTGGAAGGAAAAATTTAAATAAATAATAAATAATATAATAAATTACCGCGCTTAAAACCGTTAAAACGTAGTTTCATTATGTGTACAAGTCGCGAAAACTTAAGAAAATATTACAAAAAGTATCATTAAAATATATTTCTCAGAAAGGAAAATTTGCAAATAAAGCTTGGAATAATAATCAATATAAAATTGTTTATTATCTCAACATCTGTCTAGTCCATTACGTCGAATAGCTTTCAAGAGAGAAATTAATTTTTAAAGGGTTTATTTTTTGTTCCACTCGCCTTTATGAGCCCGTTCCCATTTTCTCAAACCGAGCGGTTATACGCGGAAAACTTGTTTTATTCAAGGATGATATTGTTTTATTTTAATACTTAAAATGTTATATTCGTTACTTTGTAGCAAGAACATGATTTTATGCTTTTTTTATTTCTTTAATAACTTCAATTTATTTATTTGTTAAATGGTACATTTACAAAACAACATGTTAATCAGTTTCACATATTTTGTCTATTTTGAAGTGCCAATTTACAACATAAGTCTATTTAAAAATTCATGGAAATTTTGGATACATTATATTATATTTTATATTTCAAAAATTCAACAACATTTTAAATTAAATTCACAATATTTTTCTATATACAAATACAATGTTGACATATACCTAAGAATAATTACTTTATTTAATATTTTATAATGTATGTCTTTGACGACCACGAGCCATAAAAATGGCCCGGACATTCGGAGGGCTTGCGCGGGGCCATGGGAAGGCCAACACGTAGAGGCCCCTTGACAAATTTAATGTAAATGTGGCGTGACACTGACCGGCGATTATCCCTGTCTACACCATATAATAATGCACCCAAGGACAAGCCCCGGCCAGTGTAGGACTATTGTGGAAAATGAGGACAGAAAGTACCGGGCTATTGGGGTGAACTGCTAGTGGTTCTGGGGATCTGGGAATATGGGGACTATGACGTCTGCCCGTCGCAATGTTCGGGGAACATGGAAAAATGGGCAGACGGTGACTCGCCACTCCCTGCATGGGCCCCAAAAAATGCCATAAAAGACAGGGGCTAATATTTTATAATATTTTATATATGATTAGATGATACAATAATTAAAATATTTAGTTATAATAAATAAATTCAATATGCGCATATAGTTAGTAGTGTGTAGTGTATTTTACATCAAACTGACAAATGAAGTTTAGTAATATATGACAAAATGCGTAGTTGCGTCTATCCTGATGCCAGAGTTACGTTCGCTAAGCTAAATTCCCGAGACTTTGTCTTAAGACTGTCGTCAGCCAATCATAGTCTACTTACTGCTGGACGTCCAGCAGTGGACTGTGCTTTAATTGTGTGATGAAACTCTGGCATCCATCAATCTTAAGACTGATGGAAGGAATATTAAAATGATTTAAGTTGTTTTTATTGCTTCAAGCAAGCAAACAGTCAACATTCATCTGATGTAAAATGAAATGATTAATCTTCCTGCACTGTGGGGTATGTATAAAATAAAACTTAAAGGAACCTATGACAGCGACTCGACTAGACCAATTAAAATAATTAATAAAGTAAGAAATGCACAAAAAATTATTCACATTTCACCTTGGTTAAAGAATTTATTCATATAAATCATATCGAATTCAGTTTTAAGTACCTCACCTAGACGTTATTATATAACTTATTTCTAAAGCTATTATTATTAATAATTATATTATCTAAAACATCTTAAAGTCGGTGCTTAGTAATTTGCAAAATATAATAATTTTTATTATGTTTTACTTTGCACCGACTTCAAGATGTTTTAGATAATATATATTAATAATAATAGCTTTAGAAATAAGTTATTTTATACATTTTAATTTTTGAAGTCGGTTTTTTAAACGAAGTTTTTATTTTTTATTTGTTACTTTTTAGTGTCTATCTATGTATGGGTGGACCTACGAATGGTGCCGCGCTTCTTTAAAAATATAGGTCCCAAGAAACGGGAACAAAAAAATGTTCGTAAAATGAAAACTACTGGGCCAAACTATGTCAAAATTTTAGGGGACCACATGGCAGCTATTCCGCGTCGAACAAAAAAGAATCACGTAAATCGAATCATAAATCACGGAGTAATCGGGGAACATACATAAAAAAAAGATCGGTTAAAAATCTGGATCAAAATAAATGAGAAACAGAGATATAACTGTCTTTAACTGTTTACTCAACATCAATATTCCAAGCTAGCTGAAAAATTTGGCGGTAGCAAAGAGCTTACTTGTTCAGTTGAAGGCGTGTGTTTATGCAGCAACCGGTACGGTTCGCTGGCTTCAACGACGACAAAATGCACTCACGCCCCGGCGTGCACTCAGCTTCACATACCGAATGCAATAATATTGATCGCAGGATCAATCTGTTCTGTTACCCCATTCTCTCAGCTGGAGAACAATAGTAAGTATTTTATATTGTGAAAACAATTTAAAACCTTAATTCTATTTTTTATATATAATAAGGTTTAACCTGTAACGGCGCTTATGTAACCTTCAATGTTTATCTCGGGCGAATATTAATTATTTTTTTCTAGGACATAAAATGTTTATATTAGATATATGAAACTAGGTGACCCTTGCCCACTTCACTGAGCGTAATCACAATCAAATATAGCCTATGTCACTCAGGAATAATGTAGCTTTCTACTGATGAAAGAATTTTCAAAGTCGGTTCAATATTTCAAGAAATTACTTCGTACAAAAACCTCTCAAACTTTACATCTATAATATTAGTATAGATTGATTCATTAGCAGTATCTTGATATAGAAAGGATATAGGGTTTTCAAATAGGGTGTTACGAAGTTTCAAATGTACATAGGCGAAGGTAACTACTTACTACCAAGTGGGCCCTTAGCCAGGCTGCTGTACTCTATTAATAAAAAATATATTGCTTTTATATTTAGTTTAAAGATATCAACACATTGTTGTGTCCATTTAAATTCTCCCCTCCAAGAGTTTTTTTCCATATAAACCTAAAATATTGAGCAGAATTAATATAAAATGAGGATGTTACATAACAAATCATCGTAAAAAATCACATGAAAGTTGATTTTAAGTAATTGCATTAAACAAGTAACCTAAAAATGTATTTAAACTAAACTATACTTACTGTTCGAAATATAGAATAATGAATTGAAATTATAAGTCTTGCACAGAAGGTTTGCCGATAATCACCCCTCCCGCTTCCTACGACTGGGACCAGGGCTTGCCTAAGTGTTACTAAGAACTAAACGACCGCGGGTCGTAGTTGTTGAAAGCGGTAGAAGTTATCATCGGCAAACCTTCTGCGCACGTCTTATAGAAGATTGAGATGCTATGAAAGGCCAACTAAGTAATAAGTTCTATTAGATTTAATATTTATTTAATAAGATAGGCCGATATCGATATCTACGCAACTCGAATATATGCCCTTTTTAATCGTCGAAATGACGGTATGCCGCGGAATTTCATCGAAGACCCACGGATATATTAGCTCTCGCGTGATATAATTAATATTTGATAATATATTGAGAATTTGACATATTTATCAGTGAGTGGGATATTATAATAGTTGATATATTTAATATACTCAGTGAGCAAGTGGTTGTTTGGGAAAAGGACGAAGCGCGTGTGTATTATTTGGTCAGACATTTTATCCATACTCCGTAGTGATTCCCTTGTAGTAGTTTAGTAGTATATTTAGACATTTCCTTTCAAGGGGGGAGGGATCCTCCCTGACGATAGTGGTGGAATAGTGTTCCTTGTTCCCTTTGCCACCCCGCCGGCTGGAGTACTACGTGAGTACTAAGAATTACCTTGTGTAACATAAAACAATAAGTAAAAAACTGACTCCAAATCGCTGTCGGTAGGGAGCGCGCCCAAAACGCTATCCACATTTCCGCGTTAGATGGCAATGCTGATGCTTTGCCCTAGTTGCAAGCCAGCCTTTTGGTCACGCGAGACCCCAATTAGAACTTTGAGAGGTCTCGGTAAAGACTGAGCATGATGAGCTCCAGGCCCCCACGGCTTTCGCCACAAATACGTATTTATGGCTTTTCATTTCAGAGGCAACAGGAGCCTGCGTGCGGCATGCGGCAGCAGATCCGGCTGTCACGGATGTATTCAGAAGATCGGATGCCGCCTAAGGATCGACACAAGTTGCGTCCTATACTAGGGGGCGTCCCATCTTCTTTACCAACAACATTCCGTCTGGTCTCTCACCATCGTTGAGGGACAGCCCATTTGGTTCAAGAAAATCCTGTGGTGACAAGAAAACGACGTAGATAATGTAATAAAGTAAAATAAAGTGTAGGATGTCGTGATATTCTACCGGCGCTCCTCACGCATAATAAGCCATGATGGCCTAACTTATCAACTATAAAATTATTATTTGTACATAATTATCCGGACCAACGGGTATTACGATTTTATAACGGTTCTATTGTATTTATATAGCTACGATACCCTAAACATATGAAGTTATTTAAGTTCTTATATAACAAAGTCAGTATATTTACTTTTGTGTTATACTGTACTGATTACAGAGTCTATACGCATTCTCCTCTTATTTTAGTACTAAAGGAAATTACGTAACGACATTGAGTATTAGAATACTGCCTAGAAATTTACTGACGTGGAGGCATTCAGCGTATGTATGAGCCGATTAAGCTATTAGGGGTGCTACTTGACAGTATTAAGTTTTATCGAATATTTTATTTGTTCGAAAGAATTCGCTCCATTAGTCCGTAGGGTAACCCTTGTATCGTCGTCTTAATGGATTTCAGTTTTAATTTTTATTTTTATTTTTAATCTTAGGGTAAACGGTTTTAAAGTAGAAAATTCTAACAGATTAATGAGCCTGAATACAAAACTGCGTTGCGGAGTCGCACCATCGAAATCAGCGCCGCCGCCCAGCGTAACGCACAAATTTGCGTTATGCAACGTGTTGCGCATTCCGGCGTCGTGACGTCTAACAATAACACCCCAAGGTCCATTCGAAAGTAAGATGCTTGGAAAGCACACGCGTGAAAACGGTAGCAGTATAAATATTAAAATGTCAGGGGTTAATTTAGATTTTTATATCTTAGATTGAGGAATGTCCAGCTTTGTTAGGATATTAGTGACGAGCATTTCAAAAAATTGTGTGTCAGCTCCGACAAACGACTGGTCTTTACTCCCTTAGTACGATTATCTTTTAATATGCAATATTGGGGCTGAAATAGGGCGGTTACAAGACCTTCTTAATTTCAGAACACCGTCCCTTAAACTGAAAGATATTATTGCATTGTATTGAAGTTTGAAATTATATAATAAGGGAAAAACGTAAAAGTTTTATTATGTCATTCGTCGATCGGTTTTTAAGGAGCAAACTCCAACAAATTAATAAAAAACAGGCGTGAAAAACGTTTGTGACATAATTTATGATAATTACAGTGAAAAAGATGCCGTTTAATAACAAAAGAGCATTACGCTTATCGCAATCAATGGCAGGGACAAATCCAGCAACGTTCACGAATCACAGAAAAATGGTCGCCAATTTGACGGCGGTATGCGTTGCGGGGCGGCGCAATTTTTAGTACGTGATCAGATAGCACTTTTTCTGATAAATTAACATTCACAACAGACTAGAAATTTTTTAAACATGCCAATTTCATTATATGGATACTTAAGATGATACTAATAAAAACAATAATTTCAGAAATAGTTAAGAAATAACATTTTTTCTGGGTATATTTTACCATAAACTGTATCTCTCATGTCACTGAATATATATAGAACGTCCATCCAAATCAAAATTCCAAACTTATCTAAATTATCCAGATCGCGATATTGGATAGGTCCCTTTTAGAAATCACGTACCAAATCTGCGGGAGAGCCCTAGCGGAGAAATATATCGAGCGTATTTTAGTCGGATCGTTATTTGTCGTGGGGCGCGTCGAAGCTCGGCAGTTCAAAGGTATTTTCCATCCGTAGCCGAATCGTTGAGCCCGCTACGTGAGCACTTATCCTAAATTAGTAGGAGCTCCATTCGGCGCGGATCCATCGGCGATGGAGCGTAAGACCCCCTCGCGCTAACTTAGAGCGGTGTCTAAACGAGCTCGCTCAGACATCCGTCCCGCGGTACCGTTTCGCTACATCATTCCACTGTACAACGCCCGCAGATTGTCTACTTGATATATTTCGGGCAACACTCTCAATCCACAATAAAGTCACGGTACCTAATCTGCAACGCGACAAGTAAAAATATGTGATTTAGTGACACTTAAAAGTATTTAGTTATTCCTAAACTGGCGACTTTTTCAAGTGTGTGTACTCGTGTTTTGAAAGTTAACAATTTCAATGGTTTTCTTATAGTTGAAAAATATTTGTTGTTTTTAGTTTCAGATTTTTCTTGTTTGTGATTAATTTTTTCAATTTAATTGAACCTTTCCAGGCAGTTACGAGATATCCCTTATTGA
This sequence comes from Dendrolimus punctatus, assembly GCA_012273795.1. Classification (NCBI taxonomy): domain Eukaryota; kingdom Metazoa; phylum Arthropoda; class Insecta; order Lepidoptera; family Lasiocampidae; genus Dendrolimus; species Dendrolimus punctatus. The sequence goes on from CM022528.1 coordinate 10,981,862, forward strand.
ATTTTAAATTTTAGGGCCCAGTGTTCACGCTATTCCTACCCTTAAATATTTTAGATAATGTAAGTTTATAAATGATCCAACTAGGTGGAGGAGGGAGATGTAATGCTCCATCTCCGTCTGATAGGAAGTTGTTCCGTTGAGGGTTACCGAAGCTAATATTGTGCCTCGCAGATCAAGACCCACTACTTTTTTTATTGGATTTAAATATTGTTGGTTCGAAGACAACTTTACTGGGGTTTTCTCCGGTTTAGCCCGGAGGCAACCTGCTCGAGGGCGGTCCCTAAGGGGCTTTACCCGTCGCCTCGCCTGGACTGTTGCCATAAAAGAGGAGAGGAATGTAATTATGTCAACCAGACGGCGACAATAATCTACTGATTGTAAGCAGGCAACAGGTGATATGAAGCCCGAGGGGAAACATCCCGGCAGACCGGAATTGGCGGTTCGAAGCAGCCTACAGTGTCTTACTGCCATTTCGCAACGTGTTATGGCTGAAAGAGAAAAAACGACGAAAGAAACTCCCCAAGACAAATCTATAAATCGAGCTCTATCACGGACTGTTTTAATATACTTTTTTCGAGGGTAGGTGTGAAAGAAGTAACACAGTATAAAAAGAGCTCTTAAAATTTTATTTGAATTTAATTGATTTATTAACCTAATTGTTCATTAAAGTATATGCATAATCATAGTGAATAGTTTACCCACCTGCCAAAGTGTTTTCCAAGTGCAACACAAAGACTTTATTGAGAATTTATACTAATATAAACTACACTAATTTATTTCACAATGGAAGCCTTGCAAGAGGCAATGTCTCAACTTGGGACTGTTTTTAAAGAACGCATGGACAATTTTGAAGGAGAACTTCAGAAAGGAGCAAGTTCATCAACCACACTGTCTTCATTGTCAGCTGAATTTGCTGCATTTAAAACATTAACCCTCAACAGTTTGAAGGTATTACAACAGCAAATCGATTTGCTTCAACAATCCACTGACCATATTGAAATGCATAGCAGAAGAAAAATTCTATTGATCCATGGAGTAGTTGAAAATAAAGATGAAAATGTGGCTGCAGTAGTTTCAAAGCTTGTACTCACTAAGCTTAAGTTAGATGGATTCAATATAGAGGATATCCGTTATTGTCATAGGTTGGGCAAGACATCATTATCATCTGGTAAACCCAGACCTATCCTCTTCAAGTTATGTGATCTTACTCTTCGGAACAAAGTCTGGATGGCTAAAACCAAGCTCAAAGGTTCTGGATTCACATTGTCTGAATTCTTGACGAAGAATAGGCAGAATATTTTCATAAAGGCGAGACAACGTTTTGGAACATCGAAGAGTTGGACTCAAAACGGCATAATCTATGTGTTAGGTTCCAATAATACTCGCCACCGCATTAACCAGCTCGTTGATTTAGATAAAATAGGTCTGCCAACCAAGGATGAGCAACAGGCAATTAAAGAAGTCCCTGCAGCCTCAAAACAACGTAGAACTGCGACAACGTTCAAAAAGTAGTTATTATTCCCTTTACTTTCTTGGCACTACAAATCTAGAATAATTGTCCTTGCATCCACAAAAAGGCAATATTGCTTAGAAAGCTGTACAGTAATAGTAATAACTTTGATTCTTTACTACTTTAGCACTAACTGTGTTTCAAATTGTAAAATTGAATAAAATATCTCAGTTATTGTGTAGGTTATGTTATTGTTGATAACTTTTTTTTATTCCACCTTTTTGTGCGTCCAGAAATTTGATCCAATTTGTAGTGCCGCGTTCCAATGCCTTCAATGTTGATATTTTACACATTACTCGTAGTCATTTTCATTGTGTTGTATATAATTTAAGTTAAATTATTTATTTTTTTATTATGTAATTGGCAGGTGCATTATTAAGACTTATTTTTATAATTAATTATTATATATTTTTGTATAATATTTGTTTATTTATATATTTCTTATAAGTAAAGCATATTTATTTGTATATTTATATAATAGAATGGCTGGTTTTTCAAGTGATAGTGATGTTGAGTCTGAGTATTTATCTTGTTCCTCTGACAGTAGTTACAACGACAATAGCCCATCGTTACCGGAATTCCTTAAGGCGCGTTTTTCAAATGGTTCCCTGAATTTCAATGTTATTCACATAAATGCGCAGAGTATTCCGGCTCATTTTACAGATATCCTGGCGTCGTTTAATCAATGTAATATCCATGCTATACTCGTATCTGAGTCGTGGTTAAAACCATGTCTCCCTTCAACGTTCTATAACTTACCTGGATACCACCTTATCAGAAATGATCGTACAGGTAGTGGCGGTGGGGGAGTTGCTATTTATCTCCGGACGCATCTTCCTTTTTCAATTGTAAGCATGTCACCGCAACCTCCTTCTTCTGATATTGGTGAGCACTTATTTATTGAGGTGGAACTTTGTTCTTTAAAGGTTTTGGTAGGTGTATTTTATAGCCCTTCCCTTAAAGTTAATTATTTCACGTCCTTCGAAAAACTGTTAGAAGACCTAATCCCAAATTATAACCATTCCATTATTATGGGTGACTTTAACACCTGTCTCCTAAAACAGGATCATCGTAGTATGTCCCTCGAATCTTTAGTTACGGCTTCTGGCCTGACCATACTTCCACTGAAAGCAACACATTATTTCCCCAATTCCACACCGTCTCTCTTAGACTTGATCATTGTTTCTTCACCCTCTTATGTTATTTCTCATGGTCAGTGCTCGGCGGACGCTTTTTCTCATCACGACTTGATTTTTCTTTCTTATAACATTCGTCCACCAAAAGCCAAAACTAAAGTTATCCTGCAGCGTAATTTTGGTGGTATAAACTTGGCCGCCCTAGTCAAGGACGCCCAAGAATCGGATTGGTCTGGAGTCTTCAAGGCAGCTACTGTAGATGAAAAGGTGTATGTATTTAATACAGCCTTATTGAGGTTGTATGATTTGCATGCAGCTATGCGACGTGTCAGAATAAAGCATCTTCCTGCACCGTGGCTTACAGACGATATCAAGAAGCTCATACATAAAAAATCTATGGCTAAAACCAAATACAAACTTAAACCCAGTGATGAAAATAAACAAGCTTTCATAACAGCTCGTAATCGCTGCAATAGAGTGTGTAGGGATGCACAGCGCCGGTATATTCATGAATCAGTTGAGAAAGATAACCCATCAAAAGTATGGAAATTTCTGAAATCACTTGGAGTTGGAAAGTCAGTGCAAAATCCTGTACCAAATAACTTCGACATTGATAGTCTTAATCAACATTTCACATCTACAAAGTTTTTTGACAAAATTGCTAAGTCAAACACGTTAAAAGATCTTTCTTCTATTCCAACTCCTTTACATCCAAGTTTTATTCTTAGTCAGTTATCTGAATGTGATGTTAAGATTGCTATTAAATCTATTTCTTCAAATGCAGTTGGCAGTGATGGTATTAGTCGCGGAATGATCGTGCCCATTCTTGATGTCATAAACCCTATTATAACCCACATCCTTAATTCGTCCATTGCTTCTTGTACCTTTCCAGTTGCTTGGAAAGAAGCACACGTTATTCCTCTTCCCAAAAAGCCAAATCCTTCGTGTTTTTCTGAATTCCGTCCAATTTCCGTTCTTCCTTTTCTTTCCAAAGTATTAGAACGATTAGTCTACAAACAATTTAGCACTTTCCATTCTCAAAATTCATTAATGAATCCCTTCCAATCCGGGTTTCGTCCAGGCCACAGTACAGTCACAGCACTGGTCAAGATCACGGATGACATTAGGCATGGGATGGAGAATGGTCTGTTGACTGTACTATCACTGTTGGACTTTAGCAGCGCCTTCAATAATGTTGATTACGACTTATTGCTGGGTATTCTTCGCACTCTTAACATATCTCCATCAGTAATCGACTGGTTTCATAGTTACCTGCATGGGCGCCGGCAGAGAATTCGTATTGATGAGGCACACTCATCCTGGTGTGATTTAACTGCCGGTGTTCCTCAGGGCGGCGTTTTATCTCCTCTTTTATTTGCTGTTTTTATAAATTCTATCTCCGACAAATTGACTTCTTCCTACCACCTATATGCAGACGATTTACAAATTTACACACAAAGTGAAACTGATGCACTACATATTGCAATTAACAAAATCAACTCTGACCTGGATCACATACTAAGATGGAGCAAAAAGTTTGGTCTTGCCGTAAATCCTCAGAAAACTCAATTGATAATCGTCGGTAGCCCTAGGATGAATGCTAAAGTTAACTGGTCCTCCTTACCACAGGTTCTTTTTGATGGCACACATATACCTCTTAGCGACACTGTCAAAAACCTTGGCATAATCATCGATAGGGAGCTGTCTTGGCGGCCTCACATCACTGATTTAAGTCGCAGAGTCTTCTTATCTTCTAGATCCCTCAGAAGATTAAGAAACTTCTTGCCTACTGCTACCAAGATTACGCTTGCTGAGTCTCTCTTACTTCCCGTACTTGATTACGCTGACGCCTGCTATCTGGATTTAACCCAAGAACAGCTGAATAAGCTTGAGCGGCTTCAGAACTTTTGTATCAGGTTCATATTTGGCTTGCGAAAATATGACCATGTTTCCGAATATCGTAAAAGACTCAAGTGGCTTCCTATTCATTTTCGCCGGAGTACTCACATTCTCACTCTCCTGTATAATATATTATTTACTCCTAATAGTCCCCAGTACCTTAAGGAACGTTTTAAATTCCTTCGCCTATCCACTGCTCACAATTTGCGCTCTGATACGTATCGAAAACTTATGACACCTGCACACACTTCATCCTATTATGATAATTCTTTTACAGTGCAGGCTGTCAAACTTTGGAATATGCTGCCTCTTACTGTCAGAGAGGCCAAATCCTTACCAACATTTAGAAATTTACTCAGAAAACACTATTTATCCATAATAGCTATGTCTGATTAACACAATATAATCATGCTAATACATTTATTATAATAACATATGTGTTTTGTAATATATTATTGTATACGTATATTATTGTATATTATAATTATTTATAACTATGTATATATGTATGTATTTGTATATTTATTTGTTAAATTAGTTTGAGTATTTATGTGTCCATTGCTTTTTTCCTGCACCACCTACATCGCCTGATTCAAATTTGTTTTTCATTTAGGTTGCCTGGAAGAGATCGCTTTGAGCGATAAGGCCGCCTATTGTATCGCCTAGAAAATATTGTAAATATTGTCTGTTTTGTAATTGTATGTTTTGGTGTGCAATAAAGAGTTATCTATCTATCTATCTATCTATCTATACTTGCCCAAGCGCAAGCTCTGATCTAGGATAACAACCAGGCATTTGGTGTACTATGCCTTGGGGCTATGTTAGTCGTAGAGCAAGAAGACTTTTCGGTGAAAGCGAGCACGTTTAGAGAACCGAAGCATGCCCGGGGAGAAGAACATTACTGTGTTTTTCTTCGGATTTAGCTTCACCTTCCGCTTACGAAACCTGCTCTGTGACTGCTGCCTCCAGACGGGTACAAGCCATTTGTCGGTCGTGATCCGCGAAGAGGGTCAACTCCGCATGTGGTGTTTTTGGGATGTCACTCTCGTATAGCGTGAAGAGTGGTAAGAAATGAGGGATGAGTCCCGTGTTCCACTCAACTACTATTGTTTGAAATTTGTATTCATTGTTACGAATTTGCGAAACTCGAATTAAAATGCGGAATAGTTTATTAGAACTGTAAAAACACCTATAATACAAATATAACCGAACGCAAAAAATCCAAACGAAATAGAGAAGATCGTAATTCAATAAAACGCGCAAAGTCCGTCACTATTAGATTCCTGAATGTACACACGTCACGCCTATATCTTAGTTGTAGCTCAAATGACTCCCTCTCTCAATCAGACTATCGTTTTATACTTCACAAATGGAAATGTCCCGGCCGGAAACGTCGACATAATTTCCTAGAATTAGCTTGTACTTATAATCCGCCACACATGGCTAATGATACCCCTGAGCGACATTAAGCTGTTCTCCACAACAACTGGAAACATATGCCAATAAATAAGTGAACTACAGAAGACGATCATAAAATGATTAAAATTAGTTCAAATGTCGTGATAAAATGTTCTTTTCTGTCTTTAATGTCTAAGTTGTAACAATATTGTTTGTACGTATTGGAATTGGTTTGCGACTTCAATTATTGCACAGAGCCTTCTTATACAGCTTATACGTGATTTACTACATAGGTAAAGTTCATACTTAGCATCATAAAATGTAATATTGGAGTTAAGTTTATTTGGATGTTCATGTGAGTATTCTTTTATCATGGCCTTGAAATGAACTAAATATTATGTTTGGTATATAATATATACTTTCAACAAAGGAAACTAATAGATGATTCTTTTGTGTAGAAAGATTGGTTACATACTCATAAGATGCAAATGCCCACGAGAGCGAAACGGCATGGAAAAAAAAAGGTTTCTTATAAAGTAATAATACATTGGGCAATTTATTGTGGGTAATTTTATAATAATTTTACGTGCACTTGTTACATACCTACTCGTAGATATGAATTAAAAATATTTAATAGTGTCTATTCAACTTGTGGGCCTCTGTGGTTGAGCGTTGATCCACTGTATATTACCCATAACACTAGTGTAACTTGCTTATAATATCAGCCCATTAATGTCCCACTGCTGGGCTCGGGCCTCTCATTATAGGGGAAACGGACAGTATACCCGCCACGCTTGTCCAAGGCGGCTTGGCAGGTTTGACACATCGGTTATCTCGATGTGCAGGTTGCATCACGATGTTTTCCGTCACCGTTGTTAGCACGTGGTAATTGTAACAATATGCACAATAGATCAGAAAACTGACTAAGAGGTGCATGTGTTTCGGTCAGGATCGAACCCGCGCCCTTCGATTTAGGGGCGCGTGTTCTAGTCATTACGCTACCACGACTTTTTTAACTTGCTTAGCTTGGGGATATACAATATGTGTGTTTGTCTGTCGATTTATTATTATTATTAAAAAATTATTATTCAGTAAAATTGTGAAGACAGAATACAAGTTTTACAAAGAATAAATAAATTCAAAATGCTTTTAACTAAAAACAGGAAAAAACTTGCTTTCTTTTTTTGTAAAGCTTAAAGAAGAGAGATTTTTTTCAAAAGGGGTAAATCGAAGGTTTTATCAGGGAATCGTTTGAGTTTTACACAAAAGTCCGTATAAAGGCTCTAAAACTCGTCTGTTGTGAATCGAAGGAACATTCGAAATAAAACCAACCCGACAGACATCTTTCTACAATAGCTCATTCAGCTCCCCTAATGTTGCAATTAGAACGAAAAATACAATTGAAAAGATTTGTCCCTCGCTAATGAAGGACAAATTAAGAGTATTCGAGACAGCCTTTCTTTCTGTAGCAGGAAACATTGGAATACTTAATTGATATTTACTGTTCAAGCCTAAAACGTTTAAACGAATTGGAACATGCGACTTATTTTAGGGTCCCATAACTATTTTGGCAAACACCGAACCCTTATAAATTCTCCCTTTTTTATTGCATGAGATCAGAAGACAGGCAGACGGCCTGCCTGATAGAAAGCGCTTATCATTGCTTATGGATGCATCTATGCATCTTATTTGCAGCATCAGAGGTGCTGGCTGCCAATGTGCTACCAATCTCTCTAAAGGGAGACTGAAAGCTAGTCACTAATGCCGTAACACAGCTCAAGGTGTTATGGTTGCATGGTCTAGACCAAGAGTGGTGGCTATCCAGTCGGGAAAAACTCCATCACCTGGCTATGGGTTGTTTTGTTGTCTTTTATGACAGGCCACCCAGCCGCAGCATTTTGGCAGCTGTGATTCTTCTTCTGTGATATAAACAAAATACTAAATAAATACATTAGATATGACCACCAACTTATGTAACTAAGGGATGAAAAAGCAAGATAGTAGCACGAAGTATAAAAATACAGGAGTTTTTTTTAATTTAGCAAGTAATTTAATAATATGTTTTAAGTTGTCGCAACTTGTATACATACGGTTAAAATCGCTTTTATCAGTTTAAGTTTTACGAGGTAGACATCTTTGTCTTTCGTGATCACGGACACTGAAAAGTGGCCGAAACGCCGGAAGAATAAAAATCAAATAAATTAACGCGCTAAAAACGGAATTACATGAATTGGTGCACACCATTTTACCACCGGACAAGCAGGCATACGCACTCACACCACCGATATATGGTGGAAATACCAACGAAGCGGACGAAAGAGTGGAACTCCTTACCGTCGTCTGTTTTTCCTGTAGAATACAATCTAGGTGTCTTTAAGCTCGCATTAAAGGGTTTCTTCTAGGTAAGCGTGCTCCACCTTAGACTGCATTTCCGCTTAACACCAGGCGCAATGTCAGTCAAATGAGAACCTATTCATTATAAAAAAACGTTAAAATTTAGTTTTATTAAGTAGTTTAATATTTTGTTTTTGGATTTTTTAACCAAATAACATAGATATTGTCACTTCGTCAACTCTACGAAACCCATCACTGTATGTAGACTGACAGGAACTTTTGCTAACGTTTTGCCCTGTAGATTTACATTCTTAGTGTAGTCGTTTCAAGCAACGCAAATGTTTGTTTTGTCGCAGTAGCGAAAAATTCCAAGACGTTAGTTTATTCCTTTATTTTTATTGTAGACAATAATGTAGCTTGGAAGAGAGTATTTCTCAGCTATTTGTACTGAATTGAAGTGGATTTTTATACGATTATTTCCCAGGCTTACAATTGAATGCAAAGAAAACAAAGGTTATGGTGTTTGAAAGATAAGAAACCAGAACGAATGCAAGGATAATGATCGATGTGTTATGCTGGAACAAGTGAATGAGTTTGTATATCTTGGATGTGCTTTCAGCAGGGATGGAAGGTACTCCGCTGACATAGAAAGAAGAGTAAATTTGGGGAATAGTGTGAATGGAGCGTTAGGTAAACTTCTAGGCGCTAAGAACCTCAGCCAGAAGGCCCAGCTTGGCATACACAACGCGGTGCTGGTACCTACGCTAACGTATGGAAGCGAGAGTTGGGTATGGAATAGAGAGCAGAAAGTAGAGTTAACGCGATCGAGATGCGAGCACTGCGCAAAATCTGCGGAGTGACGCTCGCAGACCGCGTTCGTAGTACCGAAGTAAGAAAGAGAGTTGGTCTGAAAGAGAGTATCGGGGTGAAGGTAAGGAAAGGAATATTCCGGTGGTTCGGGCATGTGGAAAGAATGTATGATGAAAGAATGACTAAACAGATATACAATGCAAAAGTGGATGGATGCAGAAGTCGCGGAAGGCCACGACACACCTTCCATGATCAAATTGATCGTGTACTAGCAGAAAGTGATGTCAGGAGCCTTAAGAACAGACGAGCGTGCATGACAAGAGCTTTGAATGTCAAAGAAGCAAGTGAGGTGTGTAAAAATAAGCCTGTATGGCGCTCTGTTGTTCGTGCCTACCCCACAAGGGACCTGGCGTGAAGTTATGTATGTATGTATTTCCCAGAATATAAATCCCTTGTTCATACGTATATTGATTTTGAAACATGTGTCTAAATCTTACATTATGTCATATTTTATAATAAAAAATCATATCTTATGCAAATAACACACTTATGCTAATTATATAGCATATATGTTGTTAGTAATAAGGATGTTTCTCCATTGTGCTATTAGTGTGTACCCTTTACTTATGATTATTGTATATGAATGCCATTAAAATAACAGTTATTATTTTATTTTTTGTTAAAAGTCAAACGATTGCTTAATTCGGAACTACTTATGGTTATAATCGCAAAAAACCATTTTCCTAAAATATCTATACTTATAAGAATGTTAGTATATATTCGGTTTTAGTTTTCGGTATGAGTGCATCCAAAATTCGTATTGCCAGTAATTACATAGAACTATTTCTATGTTCTATGTAATTATTGGCAATTAATGCTTGCGATCATGTTTAAAATAAGCAGGCATACTATACGTATAGATGTATAGTATGTCTGGTTATTTTAAACATGATCGTAAGCATTTATTATCATCATGTCTTCCTGTTTTTATTGTATGTGTTCAGCAGAAAGGCAGACGGCCCACGGAAAGTGGTTACCATTACCTATTGTCATTTGCAACACCAAATGTGCTACAAATGTGCTGCTGTTCTCTTAAGCGATATTGGAACCTGACCACTAACCCCGGAACACAAATCACGAGTGTTATGGCAGCATGCATACTCTAGACCAGGGGTGACAGCCATCCAGAAGTTCAAATAGACTAACACCCAGCTGTCTTTTGTCGCCTTTTACGACAGGCCGCCCGGCCGCAGGAAATTTTATTCTTTCACCGTTTCTGCACGGATAAAAACAACAACATTTCATATTCATTCCATTAATTAGATTACCGAATCAGATTTTAAAAAAGTATCTGTTTAGAAAATTGAATATATTTATAAACAAAAATGTCATTCCAACTTCTAATGAAAAACAAATTTGCTTTATGTGCATTTCTCGGCCAAGAGAAATCCCTTTTGCATTTAATTAAGACCCGTCACCATTGACTTATAAAAAATTCCCGCCAGTTGCAAATGTATTTTCTTATTCAATAATGGAAATAGCAGAAGAGATGCGAAAAAGACAACCATTATTAACCTATTTTTGAAGTGGGGAAAAGCGTTGGCTGCGATGATTAATTAACGTGGAGCTAGCCGCAAACGAAGCTCTTTCTGCTAAGGAAAACTTAATTACTTTTCTCTGCAGAATCATAAAGCTGAATAATTCATATACTGACGCGAGGATACACTTGAATGTGTGACATATGAGCGCATTTGCCCCATACTCTGGATGAAATAGAGACGCCGTTGTATAACGCTACGCTCAGAGACTACCTTAAAAAATTACATACACAGCAATCTAGGCCATTTTTAGCGCTTTAACTATTTAATGCCACTCGATTATCGTATGAAACTAATATGACGAAAAATCGAGATGTAAGCAAGCATAAATATAGTCATCGCATTATAGGAAACCTCCAGTTTCCTGAATCTTCACACATATATACTGCGAATCAAAAACTTATCGTAAATATTGCATTTTATGATATACTCTGTACATCTACCAGCTCACACGTACTTAATACACATACATACACGTTTGAGAAATAACAAACACTTAATTAAACTTTTACATTACATAAATTAAATTGTGTTCTGTATTATTCAGTTTTCCAAAATAAATAAGAGGCTTAAACATTAAAAGTAGAAATAACTAGTGATAGTCCGGTACAATCTTCATTTAATCAAACTACTTACTATGTAAGTAAGTAAGTAATGTAATACTTAACAAACATTGGTACCTGTCATTTACTATTCATTACTAGCTTATTCTCAGAGCAATTTAAAATCTCTTTAAGCAGTCTTACTTACACCAATTCGCACACAAACATCTACAATTTTACGTGTTTTCGTTAGTTTCACAGATGACGTGCTTTGCTATAATGCCATTAAACCAGATTAAATATTCAACACGTTTTGAAATTTCAGTTCTATTCAGCTCATCGAAAAGTTATTTAACGCTGCTTTGTGTTTTGAAAATCCAATTATAGTGGCGATCCAATAATAGTGGTCAGCTACAAAAAGCGATCTTAATTTAAAATAACTACTAAACTATAAATTCTTGTGCTCAAGGCATATTCATAATTACTTTTGTTAGTTAAATATTTTAAATACAACGGTCTTTAATAAGAGTGATATGAGATGAGTGAGATGTGTAAGTATACACTCTTGACTCGGCAAACTTTTTAGCTCGTCTATCACCGGCACCGTAAGTCCGAAGACTTTTAGAAGGGAAGAAAATCGTCGAGCCACGCGTACACATGCTTGCTCGTATGTATCATCGGCTTAGATTTGACATTTTACTATTGTTTTTAGGTTTCCGATTCATTAAGGTGTAAAGGCAAGCCTATGGTCTCATTGTAATTTCTAGCAGTCTGTGTATCAAATCTGGTTATCCCAGGACTTACAGAAGATAGTGAAATAAATTTGATACTCGGGCAATCTCAATCAATAGCAATCTCATACGTCACAGAAAATTTGGTGTTTGCAAAAAAATTAATACCGAAAAACGACAAAGTTAAAATATTAAATGTCCCATTGCTTAAAAACAATACCAAATTGGAATTTTGAAAAAAGTCAGTGATTAAAATACTACGCAATTATATTACATAAAATGTGCTATCAATCAGGCCTATCAGGCCAACTTAAATCATTTCCAAAAAAAAAATCCGCGGGACTCCCAGTATTTAAACTAGTGCAGATTTTTAAGTCAGAATATTCTGTCGATCATCGAAAACCGCATCCAAATCGGCCTAGTAGTTTTTACGTGAAACCCAAAGAAACAGACAAGAAATCTTTAAAAAGTTTCATGACCTCCATGGTTTATATTTTTTTACATTATACGCTGGACTTGAAATTCCCCGGGATTCTCGATACACATAATAAAGCAGCATTTGAAAAAGAATGTAAGCTATCGTTTTAGTGAAAACTGTATCGAAGTAAGCGAATTTAAACACATCCAAACAACTACAAACCACTCTCGGAAAACACCCCCGGAATTCCCAGGATTAAAAAAAAATCTGACAAACAGACAAGAAATCTAAAAAAAATCAATGATGTTCTCTATCGCTTATATAGTCTATTCCTGATGTTATTTATTAAATAGCTTCAAACATTCAAATATAATATTTTTCACAGATATGCAGGAGGATATGCGTTAAAAAACCCCGGATATTCGATACACACGAAGCCGCTAAAGATAGTAGTACAATTTTGTTGTTTTCCATTGTTTTATAAATGTTTGTCATATAACAATAGATAAGTGCAAATAGATAGGCTTAATCCAATTTATGTCCATGCACTACGTCCGCCTTTGGCTTCAGAAGAATATATCTTGCACAAACCTTGAAACCAGCTTAATCAATCACTCAAACAATAAAAACACTTTACAGGGCGGCTGCCGTTTGGTTTGTTTCAACAACTCGACTGCACTTGCCAAAACTCTTATTATTTCTTACATGTCTATCTATTTAACACCTCAAAACGAATCCGACGACACTACGGTGGTATTTTCATGAAGTAATTAATAATTGGGGAGTTGGAGGGGGGAGGGGGGGGCAGAGATACATTATGCATACATATCAATGTACAAAAAGAGAGGGAAATATGTGCGTATCAATTACCAAACATATAGTATAGATTACAAAAAAGAAGCGACCGCTCTCTCTCTTCTTTCTTTGTCTATTACTGCTCCATACTGCATAATGTTATAGTTAATGACCATTTCATGCAAAGGTAGCGATTGGTTTAATGCGTTTTTTGTGATACGGTTTTGTTATTAATTGTTAACGACCTTAAATATTGACAGATGTTTTTGTGTACACACTAATGTATCTATTTGTTAACGGCGTTATTTTTAACGCTATAAATACGACGCTCTTAGTCACATTCAATAACTATAACATTCCATCCCAGATGGAGCCCGAATATAAAAAACTAGCACAATTCAGTACTAACTTGAAGTTACTCCGGGGATCTGCGGGTCGACGCACTGGAAAGTAGCTTTATTTTACTTACATAATAACTTAGTTAGGTTTAATGTATATACAGATGATACATAATCTTTTCACTACAAATCACAAATATTTAAATTTAAAATAATATAAACTAATACAATAAAACAAAACTTAACCTATGTACACATATATACTTTCAGTGAAAAATTAGCTCACTGATGAGGAAAACCGCTTAAAAATTTCTTTTGTGGTTTAAAAACAGTTATTGAATATTATTATACAGACGAATATGGAAAGTGACTTTGTTTTATACTATGTAAAGATAATAAAATTACATCATACGCTTTACTATGTAAACGGAGAATATACGACACATCATGGTTTGTAGTAAAACTCAAAGGAATGTAACCGTTAACCGGCAGCAAGCCAATTCCCTAGTGATCACGGAGACACGTTTCGTTCACTCAGCAATAGAGCCTCTCGTATCCTCTAAGACGATTCCACTGTTCCCTCCCACAGCTCAAAAGCTCGCGATATAGCTCACATAATACTTAATTTCGTCTCAATATCCCGATTGTCTTAACATTTTTCAATTTTCCTTTTTTGATTTTGTTGGTAAAACTATTGTTACGAGTTAGCAGGACTTGAGGAATTAAAATGACGTTAGAATGATTAGTTTATTAGAACACGTATAACACAGGTACAAATATAACCGAACACAAAAATCCAAACGTAATTCAAAAGGTCGTATTTCAATAAAACGCGCAAAGTCCATCACTACTACATTCCCAAATGTACACACGTCACGCTTGTATCGTAGTTGTAGCTCGACTGACCCACCTCTCAATCAGGCCGTCGTTTTATACTTCACTAATGCAAAAAAATACGCAACACCTGGCTAATGATACAAATGAGCGAGTACAATAGGACAATAGGCTATTCTCCACAATAACACATGAAATAAACGATAAATAAACGGTACCGTTTATTTACTCATGTGACAATAATTAGAAACGTATGCCAATAAATAAGCGTACAAAGAAGACGATCATAAAAGGATTACTTAATTAGTTCTAATGCCGACAGGTAATAAAATGTGCTTTTACAGATCTGTATGTGGAATTTGTCTTTGTCAGCGCCTAGGTTGTAATACTATGATGAGTTTTGTATGAAATATTCGAAGATTACCAAAATGATACTTTTTGAAAATAGCATTAACACTGCATTTATACCCAGCTTACGGTGACTCTAGAATAATACTTATGTGTTAAAATGGTTTTAAGCAAGCTTAAAACCATTAGAACCTAGTTTTGTTAAACATTGTTCTTTTTACTACGTATGTATAAAACACGATATTTAGAAGCGTTCTGCGTAGTTAATTAACTCAATTTTGTCAACGTTGTGTGTTGGTACGGTTTTATTTAGAACGAAACGGAAAAAACAGATGCTAGCGCATTTACCACAGTACTTTAGAGACAATGGTTTGAGATGGCTACATTTCGGAAAGCAATTTTAGTAATAGAAACACAAGTTTTGAAAACAATACTACAGTATTTATAGATACAAAAAATTAAAACATTCGTGTATTTATATATCATAATTATAAGTAAATTATACGTATTGTTACGACCTAGACGCCGACAAAAAACATATTCACACCTGTAAAAACACATTTTATTCTACAGAACAGTCCATTGTTGTATTGTAATCTTTTATGGCAGTCATTAGACAGGTGTCTTGGATTGAAAGTACACACTGATTCTAGGAAATTCGGTCATACATGTAATATCTAGTTTTCATAAAATAAATATATTATATTACGTTTTTACATTTGTTCCAATATCTAGTTGGAACTGTTTTAAAATACAATTTATTTAATCCTTTTATGTTCTGAAATAATATCACATCGAAGCCGCAATTCAAAATCGTATATCTAAAACTCTTTCAAGATTACCAAGTTGTGTCTTCTCCGGATTTTTACAGGAAAAGTGGATTAAGATTTCTTATTCCTACCTAATATTTCAACATTACGTTAAGTTCGTATGATTTATAGCCTAACTTTTAAAAGTTCCGCATGTCATCCACTGCCTCTTTGCGGGCTTTTCAAAGGAACTTTAAACTTTTTACATTAGCTGAATGATGGTCGGGAACCTATGTTTCATTTTAATGTTCAAGTGAGAAATATATTTTATCTACCATATGATGCTATAATTTTTTTTTTTAAATATGTATATCATATATTTTGTTTATGATAAATATAATATTTTACATTTTATAAGTTTAAAATAGTAATATTATAAAGAAGAAAGACTTCTGTTTGTATTTTTGGCACAAATAAACTCAAAAACTATTGAACCGATTTCAAAAATGCTTTCATCATTAGAATGCCACATTATCATTGCGTAACATAGGCTTTATTTGTACGTTAATCCCAAAATGTTTAAAAAAAAATTATACCCGTGCAATAGCGGGTACAGGCCGTTAGTATTTCATAAAGGAAGTAGATTACTAGAAATGGAAATCGTTCAGTAAAAAAAAAAACAAGATGGCTACAGATCTTGTTTTCTCACTTATTGGTTTTGTAAATTGAAAACTGTAATGCTTTTCTTATTTTTTTAACGGCCGGATTTCAGCATGATGCCCACCAAGTGGAAAGTGGTTACGATTGCCTAAGGATATTTGCAACACATACTACCATTGTGTCGAGACGTAAGTATAGGTAGATATGTTACTTGTTCACACGTCTATCACCCACTTAATATACAAATATATACATGCATTGATTTGTATAGTTGCATTTTTATTTATTTGCAGTCCCAGATATGAACCGATTTTATCTAACTTCGTATACGAAACAAAAATTTATGTGAACGCACCTGCATAATATGTAGAATGCTCTGCTAATTTAATCTAAGATAGCTTCTAGAATATTCAATTTCGAGGATACCATTAAAGCGTGTTAAAACAAGACCTATTAAAGTCTTTAATAAATTGAAATTTACACATCGTGGCTTCTAGGTTTTCGTGACCTGAACAAATAAGTAGGAGCCGCTTACATCGCCGCATCGGTGCTTACATTTCGAAAAGGCGTTTGAGCAACCCTTTGCGGTATTTTCTAAGGAGAAGAAGCATACTAATGATATTCGCTTGGTGCTGGTGATTAATGGTAACCGAGTCGTGGATTGTTCGAGCGAGATGAGTTCTCAAGAAGCATTCACAACCCGTGAAATTAACTTTCGTCGCCACCCCAGGCCCCGTCAGTTTGTTTTAGAAGAACGTTTCGCTTTTTTGTTCGGATGCTCTGAAGGTTATTGGAAATGTTTGATTATTGCTTTCTATTACACGCTACGAGATTTGGTTCACGCGGCTTCATGCTATAGATAAAGAAACTTTCGTATCATCCGTATTATACATAAATTCGAAATCAAGTTTGTTCCGATTTTTGTATTGCATTACTGGGGTACAGGAGAAACATTGTTGGCGTAGTTGATGCAAAGTTCTTATAATCGTATGGAACTATGGACCTATGGACATCTGGAACATCAAAGGTATTACGAAAGTGCTGCTCGAAAAAATTTAATGACACTTTCTGTCTTCATCTTCTTCTTCGTCATATTGCTCAAATAAAACCTCTGCTAGGAAGATTTGCAATATTTCTAACGTGCGCAAGAGAAACGTTTGTATTCTTATATTCTATCACTTTTCTTTTCTTTTACTCTTATTAATTTCTTCATACATGGGCGTATATGTGAGGTGCTTATTACTTTTTCTTTATTAGAAATAGTAAAATGTTAACAAAGATAAACTAATGTAAGACAATTATTCACGTAAACACAGTCTTCCATGCGTTACCACCATGACTTTGTGTTATGTAATTTAACCGAACAGGGAATTTTGCGGCAGCTAACAATTATGTATAACGCGCTCTCGCGGCATTCATGTTAATACGTTCCCGCTTTTATGTATAAAATGTGGATGGTATTAGTATTTGGTGATTATAAAATCTAATATAAATTCGTTTTAAGCCAAGGTGTGAATAAGCACTGATTTCCCATAAATTAAAATTAAACAAGTGTATTATTTATGTGGGAAACAGTATTTAACATTACCGCTTTTGCTAGATTGTGACAGAAGAAGCATGTCATATCACGACCTAAAGATTAAATTATTACAAATATAGTATCTATATATATATAATTTTTGCTGACAGAGATAAATATAAGATATTATTATTTCAGAAAATCAAGGAAAAAAATTATGTAATTAATTAATAACTGACTAACCTTTGCAAGCTGAAAAAATGCCATAATGTAATTCTTCAGCTAGCAAAGGTTGGTCATTATTAAACTCAAGAATCACAATTTGCAAATAATTGAAATTACTCAAACTAATATAATTATATTATATTAGTATATAATACATTTTAAAAACCCTTTCAACAAAGTCCATCCATCACAAAGTTGAATATTTTTAACGAGGCTTTTTATAAACATCTGAGTTGCCTCAGGGCTTGCGCTTGCGTGACTGATGTTAAATTAATGCGATAAGATAAGATAAATTTAATTTTAAATGACATTATTGGTATTTTCTCTCAACTACTATCTATGAGAAGATATAAAATCAGTGGGCTGCAATTTATAGCTTGCATGCAATGTATACGCTGGAATAAAAAATAAAGAGATATTTATTTAATTTAATTTATTTAAAATCGGTCAAATGTATCTTTTTTTATCCATCAATGTTTTAAAATCTAGACACGGCCTCGGTTATCGTTGAATATGTTTATATGGTTATGAACTTTCCGTAATGAGGGTGAGCTATCTGTTTTCCGGAATAAATAGGATACCTTTTCCCAGTAAATGGAAACGTTTATACAGCATACAATTCACCGATCTTATTCATAGAGAGCCAGAGTAAGTTCTTAAATAAACCTTCAAACTTACTTTAACTCTCTATAAATAAGAGTGTATACGGTTATGTCAGCGAAGCCAAGGGAATATCTCTAGTAGGTATATAAAAAAATATTTAACTCTAATTTGAAAACGACTTGGAAATTTATGTATTCAAGTTTGCTACTCTTATCACAGTTATTTATATTATACCTATTACACGTAGTTACAAAACTATACTTAAGGTGTTTCAGTTGAAATTTTGAACTACTAAATATTGTATATAACTGATAAACTAATTTGTTGTTTAGTTCATGGTTGAACTAGCATATCTCGATTTACATGTTACGTACTTATTTAAGACAATTTTGCCAGTACAAAACCACTTCATATAGATTTTATATAGTAATGTGAGAAAATATAATTACAGTTTTAAAGTTATCTTAAGTTGTATCGTAATAAGTTTTTATTTTAATTCCAATAAATATTAATAATCTAATTCAAATTCACGAGACATTTGTGCCGAAAACTCATTTTGAAAGTAGTACGCACTTGATATTATTGATTTCATATACAAACACATAATAGTATTAGCCTAAAACGTTCCATTGATGTTTTCGGGCTTAAAACGCGATGCCACATTTGTTCAAGGTTGACTTCACACATCGGTAATTTTGATTCTTTGATTTTTTTGATGATTTTTTGATCTTTAATTTGATTCTTCACCATTCATACATTGTAATAGTTACACGATAAGCCACTTAACTTCCTAGTCAGTGTATATGCTGTGTATATTACTATATTCACGGAATATTCGGCTTTACACTAGAAGTTTTGCTTGCGGAGACCTATAAGGCTAAGCACCGATACAATTTTAGTACCAGATTGATTATTTCACAACTGAGACCAGAATTGATAAATATTAATGTGTGCTTAGTCTTAGAGATAGTAAAACTTAGTGTTAGGGAGGACTTTGGTTGCCTGAAAGAGACAATATACAATGAGACTGCTATTTTTTTACAATATATACGCGTATACGTTTTCATACATTCTTGGGGTCAGATTGTAAAAATATTAGAGTGATCCTAATTTTTATAATTGTGGTGGGACCAGTTATTTAAATTGATTTCTGGCAAAGGTCTTGTTACCACATTAATAATTTTAAAAAAACAATGTTACCATTGACAGTGACATTTGTGTAGTAGCCCCGCGCTAAAATTCACCTTGCGCCCCACACTCTGTTCCCACAAGTTTACCCTTTTCGAATACCAATATAATAAATGAAATTCATATTTAACATATAATATGGCTTATTCTGCATTACCAACAGCACAGACCCAATATAAAAGTGTCAAGAAAGAAGCTGCTAAGCTTGCCAGCCTAAAGATCGCCGAAGAAAAACAAGTGAGTCACCGCACACAAATCAGACAAAACATCTCAAAATTTCAGCCCCCTATACAGTCTTTTTCTACCCAATAGCAATCAATAACTTAGTAAACTTGTGATCTTATTTTTTAAATTTCTCGTCTTCCAGATACAATTTACGGCTTATGTTTTCCATTTTGTTACAGAAAAATATAACGCTTTTTTAACCCGCATCTCAGTTTATTATCTACATACCTTTAGCCATAAATTCCTATTACCTTTAGCCAAAAAAATAATAAATAAAATTTTAATAAAGGGTTAACAATCTATTATTTAAAAGTGTATCCCATGTCATTGCAAATACGTGTCCCTTAACTACTGCCATTAATATGATTGGTTATGTTAGCAAAATTACGTCTGAAAATGTCACAATGAATTCCAAGAAATAGGTTAATTAGTAATGGTGTATAATGACTACGCGTATCACTGGAGACGAATGATCGAACCACTAATGGGTTATTGGTTTTAAATCGATAGATAATGGAAAGGTGTATTCATTTAAGTGGAGGTAGACTTGGGTGGAAAAGATAACGCAATATGTCATGTGTATTAAAACATTGTGTGTACTATATGACTTATTATTTTTATTTTTTTAAATTTAAAATTCTTGACAGTACAATGGCTATGACTAAATTTCATAATTATTTTTATAAAATCAGTGCTGTGGTGGAGAATACCTTCCGATACAATCCATTATATCCTTTATGCCAACTTTATATACATTATATCATTTATCCTTTGAAAAGTAATTCAAATTATTTCTGTATCGACATTTTAAAAGTTAGGTTACAAAATGTTATTTTTACGCCTGTTCTTTATTTGTAAAATATTAATTTGTTGTAACGTGTCTGCTCTCCTATTTTTCCATAAAGTATTACTGTTGCACATGCAAGCAAAAACCTACGATCGATGCATATAGCTCCGTTCTAGTCAACACATACCTGTACAGTAAATTCAGCGACGTCATAGCATTTTACAGTGCCTTCGCCATTTAGCAACACAAAGGAACTAAACAGACAGACTGTCAGCAAAGTGAGTCACGGTATATGTCAATAAACGTTCTGAGTTTTAATATTTCCTTTTTTGAAGTAGACTAATTACGATTGTTGATGGAAATAAGGCTTATATTCTTGCAACTATTTTCAGGAGCCTTAAGAACAGACGAGCGTGTATGACAAGAGCAATGAATGTCAAAGAAGCAAGTGAGGTGTGTAAGAATGGGCCTGTGTGGCGCTCTGTTGTTCGTGCCTACCCCGCAAGGGACCTGGCGTGAAGTTATGTATGTTTGTAAGTAGGTGTTAATTTAAAATAAACAATTAGTGATATAAAATTCAGTCTTTTACGATTATTACTGTGCAATGTTCAGGGCTGAGTTTATCCGGAGGTTCTAGGGCGTGTATGGCACCAGAGCACAGAGTTGTAAGATACAACAAGCCTATCACCTTTTACCTACTTATACATGCCATGTGTACGATTTAAAATGCGGAATTTGGAAAACGACAAATACACCAAAAAAAAAAACAAAACACCACTTACCTTGTTTGCTGTACTGCGGCAACCCTTCGACTTTAGATTATAAATTACAATCACAGGCATGATTTCTTGATTGGCTAGAGGATTAGCTAATTGTATATTTTAGAAAACACTTGAAATGGACGAAAAAACAGGAGGGTCGATGCGGCGCGTGCGGTGTAGAAAGTTGCACTGACTGTGCTCGTGAGGGCAGCATCGGCATCGATAGCTCACATGGAGTGGCGATGCATTTGTTTTTAAATTTACAAAACTTGAAAGTTATGAAGTATGCTGAAAAAATGATTGTACTAATATTTCAGAAAACCACGCATAATCAGCTAGCTTTGAAAATACTCTGAACTCTGAAATATCTCAACTCGATTAATAAAATCAAAAAATAGTTAACTGCCTATTGAAATTCACGAACTACATCATTAGACTAATTTTATTTTTATTACTAACATGGGGGGCGTAAGCTGATTCGGCACTACGGCGCCCAATAGGATTAAGATATATATTATATGTACACAAGCCGTTCAAACTTTCAAAGGTATTTCTAAGGATTTATACCAGTTCAATGTATAACTGTAATGTAGACATGAGGAAAGCAATCAAAAAGCTGTTATCAAAATTTACCAAAGTAAGATAATAATACATCTAAAATTATCAACATCAGTTGCTAAATAATTCGGTTGAGTTGAGTAATGCTATTCATCTTTAATATACTTAGAATAATCGATAAATAATGACCAATTAAATAAGCATACAAACTATTTGAACAAACAAGTGTTCTCATTCATTCATGTATATATCATGCAAAACATAACAAGGCATTTAAAGTGAATTCGCTTTTCTGCCATTTGTTAAACTTTTAATTTTAAGAAATTCCTCCTGAAAAAATTGGTATGCTTTTTACCTTTTATTCAGACAGCCAGTGATTTTGAGATCAATATGTAAATGCATTCGTAAGTGCACAGGCCGAAGGAAGGCGTGAAAGTGCATTTTGTCGTAGAGAAGGCAGTCAGCCGTGACGCCACGACCTGCTCTTTCTGCATTTGTACGAACAAGCTCTTATTTGAATTTAAAATGGAAAAAAAATCTATTCGGAACAATCCCTACCTCTGGTAACTTAGTATTTTTCTTCAGATGTAATAAAATCGTACACAGTTTTTTAATCTGTGCTTTCTACTTAGTTTGTGCGTTATTTGTCTGTATTTCGATTTGAAGGTCACGATTCATTTTGGGTTGCTGACCCGCAGTTAGAACTTTTAATGGTAGGACATTCATATTAAGGCACTATATAGAATCGGGAATTGATTTTATAATCAGTATTTTCTATCATAAATATTAACACCATAAAATTATTTTTAACAATATAGAAAAAAACATATAATTTATAATGTATTATTTTTTGGACGAAAGAAAACAGTTCTTATTTTAACGTCGTTTCAAAGAGGTGTGTAATTTGAGATAAAAATCAAAAGAATAATCAGTTTGATAGAACACATCTATTAATAAAACAGTTGTTTTTTTTTGACACTGACAGAAATCCTTTGTCAACATGCACAACCCGTACTGCCTGTATATAATTAGTGAAGAGGCCATTTACATGAACGATAGTGCTCGGGCCCACCATTTTGGCGACGTAGATGCTTATATGCAAGAGGTCGGTATTCGTCGTTAGAATTGGCAAGCGTGGAGCCCCAAGCTTTACTACATTGAACACATCTAGGACCTCCATAAAAGGCGAGTATGCTCTGTGTAACTACCTACCATCACAAAACATCAGGGAGCTTAAACATGTGATCTCGGCTGAGTGGGGAATCATTTCACATGACACCATCAAAATCCAGGAGGAAAGCATGAAGACGATTACATGCCGTAGTCCCTGCAAGGCGATTTCATACTGGTTATTAATTTATAATGTTTTTTTTATATACCAAAAACATACCCAGAGTCTTACTTTCATTATACCTATAATAAAAATCGGTAAAAAAACTTTTAAGTTAAACGGTTTTATTGTATGTGCACTGAAAACTAGAAAATAAATGAATAGTTAGTTAGTTAAAACTAAAGTTAGACTAAAATAAAAACGTGGGGCCCCATAAGAGAGATATATGATATGCTCTGCCATAGGTATGATTTCAGAAGGGCCCCACGTTTTTATTTTAGTATAGTAACTATTTATTTATTTTGTAGTTTTCAGTGCACATATAATAAAACCGTTTAACTTAAAAGTTTTTTTACCGATTTTTATTTTCTTGTTTTTAGTATTTAGTGAAATTGTCTACCGATTATTCCTCATTTTATTTAATTCATTCAGTGCATCATTATTACATTGGTTTCTTACCTGATAATTTAGTACAATCTAATTCCTCAATACATAGCCCTTCCAGAGACTTGACTCGACTTAGAGCCACGTATGCTTGTACGCCATTTTGTAACAGCGTCCATCTTGAGTTTGAAATTTTGACATAATTACAGTATTCTGCTAGTGTAGTCCTATTATTTGATACCCATATTGTGGTGGTTGTGGAAAAATATGTACATAGTCCGCCATATTGGAACGGCGTCCATTTTGAATTTTAAATTTTAACATAATCATCGTGTTTTACTAGTGTAGCCCTTTCATTTGATACCCATATTGAGGGGGTTAAGAAAAAATATGTAATCCGCCATTTTGTATCGGCGGCCATCTTAGATTTATAATGTAATTGAATTTATTAAATTGTATTGTCATCTAAATTAAATGTGCTTAAATTTCAATTTCTAATTTTGACCCAAATAAATAAACAAATAAATTCCGGGTCGAGTTAAATAAAACCGTTTAAAAATGACAATTTTAACATAATTCTCTGATTACATTGTTTGAAACATCGGTTCTAGGATTTAAGTGTAAAAAAATATATTCTCATTGTGATAAGAAATTTAAGGAGAGTTTTACTGCTTAATTACACCTATTAAAAAAACAAGTGGTGTATGGAAAACATGATGCATTTTTTTGAGATTTCTTGGCTGTTTGTTCGGTAATCACGTAAAAACTACACGGGCGATTTTGGTGCGATTTTCGCTAGTCGACAGCTGGAGTTAAAATCTACGCTACTTTTCACTTTGAAAATGTATCGGGAATTTTTGCGGGAGCCCTTTGTAGTTAAAGGGTGCATAAAAATTAGATTTTTCCGGCACAAGGTTTACATAGCTTACATTCTTTTTAAAATACCGTAGTACTTCCTGTCCGTGAATCCCGCGGGGATTTCAAGTCAAGTGTGGATGAACTCACGGCATATCCTAGTTCTTTTATAAAATTACAGAAACTCGCAGCCTCATAAATTTTGTACGAGCGTTGCTACTTATGTCGTCATCAATATTAGACTGGTAAACAAGTGCCTTTTGGACCAACTTTTTTCAGCAGTCTCCGAAAATTATAAATCAGGTGTCATTCGATTCGGAATGGCATCTAGATGATTTTTGAAAAAAATGAAGTTCCGCTTGCAAAAATTGTAAAGTTATTAACAATTAACTAAATATCTCAATAAGTAATAGATTTTTGAAATTTGAAAAAAGATTCGAAAAGAGGAGGAAATTTCCTAAAAAAAAATCTTGACTCTCAAAACTGTAAGATTAATATTTATAATTTTCCCAGAGGGATGAAAATACGGCCGAAAACGGGTACTCTGGCTTACGCAAGCCACACCCACATCGGCCCTTTAATGAATAAATATTATTTAAACATACTAAATATGAAAATAATTTTTCATTTAGCTATTCAATAATTAAATTCAATATTCAATAATGTTAAACTATAAATTTAAGATTTCCTCCTCTTTTTGAATCTTTTTTCAAATTTGAAAAATCTATTACTTTTTGAGATATTTAGTTAATTGTTAATAACTTTTACAATTTTTGCAAGCGGAACTTTATTTTTTTCAAAAATCATCTAGATGCCATCCCGAATCGAATAACACCTCATTTATAATTTTCGGAGACTACTGAAAAAAGTTGGTCCAAAAGGCACTTGTTTACCAGTCTATATGTACAAGAAGAAGGAGACAAATAACACAATAATTACATAGACTCACAAAAAGTAGTTTGTGGTCAGTTTGGTCCATATTCCCGCAAACTTTTGAGGATGTGAGGACTAAACTGACCCCAAATTCAGATTCAGCGCATCAAAATACAACATAAGAAGAGATTGGTCTGGTTGACCACAGACTAATTTTTGTGGGACAGTGTTACTATTGTTTGATAAGTTATTTTTTTAATGATATTTTAAATGTTATTTTGACTCTTGTTCTTTCCATCCGCTAATTTATGTTTGCCTTTTTAAGCATTGACAATTATGTAAAAAATGCAATTTAATATTATACTTACAGACCAAGATAAATAAATACCATTGTCCTAAAATACTTTATATTATATTAATAGAAAAGAGATTTGTACACGAAATCAATCTCATTTCTTGCAAAATAATTAGTTCCATTTTCCTCCGAGAGTATAACTAATTAGTCTCCCACGATTCGGGTCGAAGTTTTTGTTAACCTGATTAACCTTTCGACACAAGTAGTTGGGGATGTCACAATATTACTCTTTGATTTGAATGAACTAAATATAAATTAAACGTTTCCTAATTAAAACCTGGACTATCGGCGATACAACCGATTGTGTCGCAAACTTTTTAGCTACCCTCTTGTTGCATGCCCACTGTTGGGCAATAGTAAAATCCCAAATGTCGCCACTGGTTACGTTTTCTGTGAAATATAATGAAGATTTTTTCGTAATTTTTTTTTTTAAAAACATTTTATAATATTTATTTCATTTAACGAAACATGTCACATATTCCAGATGTAAATTATAACTGTATTAAATTTCCACACGGATTCGCTTGTAAGTCAAAATTTACATATATTATTGTATATATACATTTTCTTACATGCCTTTGAATGGATATATTTATTTATTTAATTTAGATCACAATTATTATAAAACCTAAAATGAAAGGGCAAATACAGGCTGGTGTGTACCTACTCATCTTTTGGCTATTAGTCCTTTGCCTTTAGTCCTTTCGCTTTTTTCGTGGATACTATTCCGTTACAGTAGTTGTTAGTCTCAGTGTTATTTGGATTTTTTTATCATATGACCTGTCCATTTCCATTTGATTTGATGATTAATCCGTGCAGGAAGGGAGAAAGAATACAGTTTCCTGCGGCTGTGCGGCCTGTCGTAAGAGGCGACAAAACAACCCACAAGGTATTTGCCCAACTGGATGGCTACCACCCCTGGTCTAACGTATGTCGTCAAAACCTTGAGCTGTGTTCCGGCATTAGGGGCAGGTCCCATTCGCCCTTAAGAGAGCAGCAGCGTATTTATAGCACATTTGGCGTTACAAATGTCTACAGGCAATGGTAACCGCTTCCATCAGGTGGGCCGTCTGCCCGTGTGCTGAACTTTGCAATAAAAAAATGAGCTTTTTAACGATTTTTGTTAATACTTTTTTTTACACCGTTTTGACCAATTAATAATATAACAATAATAAATAAACTTTATTTTCAGAAAAAAATACAGCTAGGTAGCGTAACAAATTTTTTACATGTAGTAGCATAAATATGTTTGTAACTAAGACCCAAACTAAGAATAAACTTGTATCTTGAGTCTCAGCACTTTTCCATTAAATTTTACCCTATTGTAACACATAAATGAATAACTGCTGCATACTTCTCATTTTAATTATTAGTTCATTGATATAGTTCTGTGTTAAAGGCCAGGCTTAACATTCATATGTGAGACAAGGTAGCAAACACCTCTCGAGATTTTTTCTGTGATTGGAATGTTCTTGTTTTTCACTATATCACTTAGGGGCTAGTATCTTTTCCAAGTATTCATTATTCTTCTTTGCATTTCTTTACGTTGCCTACTTTAAGAAATCTCTAAAATATCTATTTGTGCTATTTCTGAAAATCCATAATTATATCGCTCAGTCTGCAAATAACGATAAAAACACAGTATTCCCGTTGATTGAATAGTTGCATGTTAAGCGGTATTAAAGCAAGGCTCTGCCCGACATCATAAGTTTGCGGTAAATTACTCTGATATCATGTTCGACTTGTAATAAATATTAAGCCAGCCCCAATTTGTTAAAAACTTTAAAACTTTCATAAAGTCTTAAATAGGGACATTAGCATTTTACGTAAAATTTTCAGCTTGTTTTTTGGTAGTAGTAAAAGCATATAAGCACTGGTAAGTAGTAAATGGAATCTTTTTTTACAGTATTATTATTTACTACAGTTTTCCCCAGTGTAGTAGCTCTATGTTACGTATATATAAATTTAATTAGGTGTGACGTTCTGATTTATAATGTATTATATTGGTGTACAAATTAATAATAGTTTCGTTTACATTGAGCATTTTACAGTAATTTGATATAAGGCCATTGAAAATATTCTTATATCAAGTTTTGCTTTTATATTCGTATACAATGTGCTATATTTGATCGTATCATGGTCAGCCAATCGCAGTCCAAGGTTGGACGTAGGCCTCGCCTAGTCCACCACACATAATATAACTAACTTTCCTGTTTATTGTCCATGCTGTGCTGTTCTTAATTTTTTGTTTAATTTTTTTTATTTACTTATATCTATAGATAAGTTTTAAAAATATTTTTAAGACAGATTGCTTAGAAGATTGCTTTAAGCGATAATGTCGCGTTTTGTTTTAACGTAAAATTATTGTAATATTTTGTTTGTAATTGCTTATTTTGGTGAACAATAAAGTGTTTTTGTTCTATTTTTATCTATAATATAAGGAAATATAATTCATATTCTTCGTTTAAAAAAAGAATGGATTGCGTAATGGATTACACCTATATCATTATCTTTAGTTGTTTTCAACTTTAAGTAGCAGGCACTCGTATCCGATGTCTGAGGCGCGGTGTTCCGACGATACCTCAACAAAAGTTTAATTACGTTCCCCCTTCGTTGCCCTGCGATTCCTAAGTCAGATAAGCGAACAATAAAACTCATTTCAAACTATACAGATAAACTTAAAGTAAATTAAAGTCTAACCGTAACTCTCGACTTGCGAACAGTTCGCAAATTATACTTAAGTACACGGTGTCAAAATTTGTTGGTATGCGGCTGCAACACAAGCTGTGCTTCCAAAGTTAAATACGACCTAGTCCAAGTTTTGCAACATACTCAACCAGACTAAGACGTTAGTTTTGGTTGCGAAACTATGTGATCGACTTTGTTACAACTATACTAAGTGCCCTAGTGTGTTTATGGAACATGATGATACTTTTTATGTAAATACCCACGATATACGTATGGACGTAGTAAATGCACACGTATACGTCATTTTTACTACTACATCACACGTCTGAAATGTTAAAGTTTATAAGATAAATGAAGTACGAACTTCCTGGGTTATTTTATTCATTTTGGCTATTTTTCTTCTAACGCTGACCGTCAGCACTGATAGGTCAGTATATATGTATTAATATGAATCATTGCTTATTAACGTCGACTAGTCGACGCTAAGCGGTACGCCGACTACAACCGAAATACTTAATATTTCAGTCATGAGTAGTCTCTCGGTAATTTTCTTCCTCTTCTTTGGTCATTAGAGGCAGCGAGGAAATTGGGGCCACGAGGGAAACATTGTCGGCACGGTCTAATCGGCGGGCGTCTACCCGTCACTGACAGGATTTGGATCTAGTGAAGCCTCCCCGCATAACAATCGTTCTTCTACGTTTCTCCATGAGTAGTCACGAGATTGACATGAGCTATGAGCCAATGGTCAACACCGAGTGTCACTCTAGGAAAAAAAGCACTCGTAGATGATCTTGTTCGGAGACAGAAAAATTATCACTCAAGAGGAGCACACGTAACCTTCAGTAAGTAACATTTTCTTGTTTAAGTGTTAAATTCAATTCCACGATTGATTATCTTCAAAATACATTTTGTGTATACCAGTTTTCCAATCACCTAAGTTATTATATTCACAAGGTTTTATATGTAGCTATTACATTAATGTACTCTGTGATGTAGCTTTGCTCATCAAATAAATAAATTACGTATTTTGTATACGACAGCTTAAAGGTTTAATTTTGTCATGTTCCAAAGCGAAGTCTTTTGAATTCAAGATTTATTATTTCTATGTTGGTATTGCTTTTAATTTTTTTATGATCATAATGAGGTTAAGAATCAAATAAGGAAATATCTTTGTTCGTCCGAAAGTAGGACGTATTTAGAAGATCGAGAGTGTTATAATGTAGATGAAATTGAAAAGATTTGTGTGTTACATACTAAACCAAAACATTCAAATGATTTTTATGTAACTAGACAATGAATAACTTTTTCATATTTTTTATATAATTTTGTTATATGGGAATAAACTTTCAATACTCGTATTGACTATAAAATGCAGTTTTAAGCCACAGCTAACAATTATATTTAGTTGATGATCAATCTTTAAATTTCTTTACAGTTTATCTAGAATAAAAGATTTCGTTTACGTACAGGTTATTTTCTGACATAATTTTTAATAACATTTAAAATGCTGGCATAATCAATCATAGGTATATGACTTCATCGTTTTATTTTTTAAATAGTCCTACTCAAAAATGTTATTTTATTTCGTATCGATGATTTGTCTTGATCATTTTTTGTTTTAAACATACTTCAGTTTCTAAATTCATTCTTCAGCATCGGTGTTTTTTCGTTTATTTTTCATAAATACGATATAAATAAGTTTTTATTAAGGAAAATCTTCATCTTCATTCAAAAACGAAAACAAAATAATTTGCATCTCTCAAAAGTAAGATAAGAATAACGAAGAGCCAGTACATATTATCATCGTGAGAGCCAAAAATCGCCAGAGGCAAGCTGGAACATGTGAAGACTATTGAGACCAAAGAAAATAAGATAAGCGTAATGGTCGTCGTAGAAACGTAAATTTACAAGAAGCGGATGTACAGTAGTACTTAGTAGTTACTAGTAGTAGTATTAACTAACTGCTGTACGCAAATTTCATGTGAATTTTTCGAGATAGAAACTCATTTGAGTACTTTTCGTTTCGTCTCAGTTTCGGATATGGCAATCAATTGCCCATTTAAAAGTTTACCTGTATATGATAAAATAATAATTTTAGTTTAAGTTCATAATAAGCAGGGGCGTAGCTACCGCTGTATCAGCCGTGTCAATGAGACGGGGGGCTCAGGCTGCAGGGACCCCGGAAATTCTTGAAATGTTATCTATCATATTTTAAAGATCAATAAAAAATTTCATTATAACTGGTCGGCCAAGGAACGGGTATCAGATTTGTAATTATTCTCGAAGGAGGCAGAAACTAGAAAAACTGAAATCGTCTTCAGCTATTGTTAACTGGTGAGGGTAAATTGTTTTCCAACGCCGATAAAGAAGTGTCACTTCAATAACTTATAATCGATATTATAATTATTTTAATTCAATTCGAGTATTTTATTTCTTTCTTTGGGCCCCTCAACACATTTTGATACAGGTCCCGTCTAAGGCAGGCTACGGCACTGGCAATAAGATAAAATAGTAAATATGCGTAAAAGGACTATTGATTAATGCTTTTTATTGTCTTTTTAACGACATCAACCAGTGATGTAAACAAACATCGGAGCGAGCATGAAAATTTTTCTAATTAAATATAATTTATTTATTTCGTATTTATAGTTTCTTACGTCTTGTGTCTCGTCTTACACTATCTATTGCAAAGTAGTTTTCATAATTTGTTAATGTCATTTGTATAAAATTTTTCATAGTTTATCATCATTTAAAAATGATGAATGAGGTTAATGGCACTCTTTTATGTTACTCACTAACAGCATGGTAAACCTCCATTGAATTGATGCTAATACCTTACTATCAAGTCAATTAACGAATTATGGTTTCCATTGTATTGTCAAAAGTTGCCCATGGTAACTTACTATTCTCTGTTCTTACCTTCAAAATGTAATACTAACTAAACAGCACTATTATATACTATATTATTACATAGTTTAAGAATACCCCTGTTCTGGTTTTAAAGACGGAATTTTAGGTTTTTTCGGTCGCCATAAAAAACAACAAACACTTCTACTATACATTTTTAATAAGTTTTTTATTGATATTTAATAGTACAATACATTCACAAAATAGAAAAAAATCAAATTACAAAAAAATGCAGCCCGACAAAGTTGGGACTGATGAAAAAATGGCACATCCTGGTGTGCAGGATATCAATCCTTGTAGTGATATGAAATGGAAAACAATAAATAGTCCTTAACTAGAAAGGATTTAGTTATCGCTCTACGGGACGTGCTAAAAGAAAATAAATTCACAAGATGGCGTCGGTTCAAAAATAAGTTTTGTTGGAAAAAACAAAACGTATTTTTGGGTCTGGGACGCGTGCGCTAGCCATTACGCTACTACGAATATGTGTTCATAAGATATAATTTTAGTGTCCGTTTATTGAATTACTATATATCCTACTTCGGGGCTACGAGAAAAGAATATGAAACATGTATCCTAACAAATATTAAATAAGCAGTAAAAACTCTATTATTATCAGATAGTCCTCATAATCTGAAAGATATGGTTACCTTACGAAATCACTAAAATACAAAATTACATCTCGTGCGACTTTTCAATGCTGGGTGGCGGAAGGAGCTCCGCGCATACTCCCCCCGCTGGCTCAAGCTCGTCCTATTCGAGCAAGGTCTTTAGCACTTATCTTCACCTTAAGTACTTTTCTCTTCTTCAACCCCTGTGTCTCGGACAGAATACACAGACTAAAGCTCACAAGACGAGCGAGCGAAGCGAACGTACCACGATAGCGGTCATCGAATGTTACAACCAATTTTTAACTATCATTTAAATTGTTATTTATGAATAAATGATAACCAGTCTGTTCCAGCACTCGCTGACCGTTGCTGTGGCCGAAGAGCCGAGAGAAGAGACCGAAGAGTGAGATGGCAAAATTGTATACGCGTGCCAGTTGTACTATTTCTACAGATTCTTAATATATTATCTCTAAAGCTATTGAGTATTTGCGTTACTGAAAAGTATTTAACAAAAACAATACCGACTTCGGACTAAAAACCAAAAACTAAGTGTTACGGCACGAATACCTAAGGAAGGTACACACCGGTTCAGCCGGGCATGAACCAGTACGCTCGCGCCGGTGTGTATGCACAACAACATAAATAGTCTATGAGAAACACTCGTAGTCTACGGCCTACGGCAATATTCAAAAAATTCACTACGAATGACAAAAACGAACTTTGTACACGCAAACAAGTTTTATTGTAAAAACTGTAAAATATTATACTAAACGCAATATTTCGAGAAAAGTTGCTTAATTGGAGACCTCCTACGCTTCACTAAGTATTTAACCGACTTATTTCTCGAAATTTTCTCGAAGTCAATATCAAATAAAACATAAAAATTACTGTATTTTGTAAATTTGTTGATGTTTTTTTATATTTTACTTGGTATTGACTTCGAGATATCGTAGAAAGAAGTCTGTTAAACAAATATAATAAACGACAGGCAAGAAATATAAAAATGCATCGTCTTCTCCATCATTTACATAGTCTATTTCAGTTGTTTTTAGCTTAATGTACCTACAAATACGGCATGTTTAGAATTTATATGTGCTGAATTTATATCATCTGTAACTATATCTTCTTTTACAACAAAAGAAGATATTTCTAGCACGCTGGGAGAGAATCGCAGTAAATTGTAATGGCATGTTGGCCTCTCGCAATCGGTCGAGTCACCAGGGTGGAATTAAACGATTTATCGTAGTCACGGACTCCGATTTCCACAGATCCTTGTCACGGAGCCGGACTATTTTGTCGTACCGCCACGCACCCTAAATATATGAATAATATCCTATTTATGTTTCTACAGCCATAATAGTTGTGCATATAAACGACATAAACATTTCGTGAGCAAAAAAGGTAGAGAATAAATAATATACAGGTTATTATTAGATTGTTGTACTGACGTTAATGAATTATATTTTTGAGTATTAGAGGGTATAATATTAGTTTGTATCGATTAGCCAACTAATCTGTTCGATCCATCATCACTCGAATATAAAAGCGTGTAAATTGAATTGCGGTGAAACAGTCTGGGATCAAATTCGGTCAGATACAGATTCTCACTTCGGCTCTGGTCCGATGCTAAGTTGTAATAGCGCTTTAGAATGACTTATTATTGACAAAATCTTAATATAATAATTGAATGGACATAATTATTAGATAGGCATTCTTGTAGAAGAAGTACGCTCGTAATAAATAAATAACGAATTTTAAACTAGTATCCTTGTTTATTCTCTGATGACAACAGCTTTGCCGACGTGTGTTCGGCTGATATAAGAATGATCAGTTAAATATATGATGAGTGTTATACAAATGTATTATAATTTGAAATATAGGACGACCATACAATGCAAATGAGGACCGAGTAACCGTTTTTACAACAAGGACAACGTATAAAAGCAAGGCCGTAAAATAAAAACTTGGGATAAGAATAAACGACGATCTACAACAGTTACTCTATAGTGTAATCAGTACAAGCCGTAAAACGTCTACCAACTGTTACAATCCCAAGACTTGTTGCTAGTAAACTTCACACAATGTTTCTTAAGGGTACAAATACCATAAAATTGTAGACAACCTTCTAAAACTTACACAATCATTTAAAATAATTCTATCATAATATTTAGATTTTCGAGAATATTTACCTAGACATTCCAACACAGGTAGGTATAAATTTGAAATTCAGTCTGCTTACACCATAGGAATATTTTATTTACCTAGTAGCTGTACTCGGATGACTTTGTCCTGCCCTTTAAAATAAAAATCTAGAATCCGATTGCAGCGCCATATACCGGGTCCAATTGTGAACGTAAACCATCCCGACACCCATTCAAACACAGACAAAAATATCTTCAAAGCCGGCGCAGCGGTTTAGTACGACTGTAAAATTGGGAGTGTTCCGAGGATCTGTTCAAAATGGTGCTTTCGACTTTTTTTGCTACCTCACCACATAGCATCGGCTGGGCGCTCATCCCCACTTTCTTGAGCCGCTTCGCTTTTGTACGCAACGGTTCTCTATAAAGTTTTCCGTGGGTGCCGTGGGGATTTGGAATGAGCCTTGGTTTTGCCAACAGCGCTACAATATGTTTTTTAAAAAGGTGTCATAAAATTTCTTCAAGGCCGGTAGTGCTTTGGTGACATCTCTGGTGTTGCAAACTTCCATAGGCGACGGTGACCGCTCCTTCAGGTGAGCCGTCTCTCTGTCTGCTGTGCTTCAGCTACAAAAAAGGGGCAGTTCAGTGAATAGAAGCGCATCGAAGACAAACACGCAAACGTTGATTTTTATTTATAAGAATATACACTTACTATATGTACTTCTTATTCATTTATTTACAGTCTAGAGAAAATCCCAAGCAACCATCTGCGTATGTGTTTCGTTTTAGAATAAGCCTCATTACCCACTCAGTGTTTAAAGTATGATTAAGTGAATAATCAATTATGTTCATAATTGATTTCCTAATAATTTCGACCCTAAAAGTATTATAATTTGTTGGTTTATTATCTGTAATGTTTAAAAAGTAGTCTTTTGTTGTTTGCTTAGGTAACGTTAATTACCATAAAAAAAACTCAAAATACAATTGTCGCTACTTAAGATTAATGAACCATTATCTAACTCTGGGTATCGATAGCCAAACATTTTAGCCAATTATTTAATTTAATGGCTTCATGTCATATGTTTACATGACTAATGACTTCAATAGGACAGTTAGAAATTAGCTGAATAAGCTTTAAGTCTCTAATTCATTTTATCGTTTTCAAATATTCGTCTAGTCTATATGCGTACGGTTCAACGTATAGCATTTTGTTGACGCTACGGCCTACTTGGGCTATTTTAATATTAATAACGCTCACAACTATTTTGTGGGTGAATTGTTACTAAGTTGCCGTTAGTTGTTATTAAGTTGCCATAAACATCCACGAGTTGCTACTGAGTTGCCACAAATACCCATGAGTTCCTACACAGTCACTACCATGAGTGAAATAGTACGATAATTATGACCTCAAATTACTACTAATTCGAACCGGCAACTGCAAGGATCAGCATCCAAGCACAATTACTGCAAGAATAAAGAAATTCCTGTAATACAATGCAGAATAAGGCATATTCCTTATACTGTCTATTTATTTAAAAAAAAGACCAGTTCCAACAGCTACTGGCCGCATCCACCACTACCAGCTGAATATTCTAAATCTTTATTAGCCTTTGGTGTTTTACAATTAACAAAAAAGAAAAATGTGTTAGTTCAGATTACGGCTATAGAAATTAAGACAAATAAGTATACCTTCGGCTCTCAAACTAGGAACAAGGCCTGTGTTTTTAGTCAATCAAAGGTATCTCACACCTATATGATATTCTATAATGACAATAGGTACTTATAATGTTATTTGTGTCGACATGTATGATTTTTATCTATATAATTTGTTAAATTAATATTCTTCTTATCTAAAGCAACAAGCTTCAGGACGGTAATATTTTAACTTAGCTCATATCGTGTGGGTTACTTCCACCGGGACAATATATCAACCTCAATTTATTTTCTTTTTCGACCTTTCATAACTTGCACCTTTTTATTCCAAGTCCTTTACCTCACTTAAAGTAATAATAACTGTTAACTTTTTTGGAGTTTGTAATGACAAACAAACAATGAATAATATTGATTAAATATTACATTATTACAATTAATCCTCATATTCCCGAATTAAAATGCCAAATAAAAACGCCCATAAAAAAAAACAATGGTTTTCCAATACAACTCCAGGTGAATACTTGTAACCTTAAAGAATTATCTCTGCATTTTGTTTAGAAAGTTTCGCCATTTATGGAATTTAAAAAAAATCAAAGACGTAGGGTTAGGTTTTTTACGAGCTACGTGACACGACATTTATAATTAATAACAAACGGCATAAAATACTTACCAATAATAAGTGTGATCATCGATACATAAAATTGTATACAGAAATCTATTAATATTCAAGTTTCGATTGAAATAGATTTCATTTCTGCACTAAACCAAATCAACTAAACAACTAAAAACAGTGCATTAAAGCACTTCAGTGCTTAAATTAGTTTATATGTAAAACTTTCACGAATGGACTTTTGACACAGGAAATACCA
Source organism: Dendrolimus punctatus (assembly GCA_012273795.1). NCBI lineage: Eukaryota > Metazoa > Arthropoda > Insecta > Lepidoptera > Lasiocampidae > Dendrolimus > Dendrolimus punctatus. Next base: position 11,018,491 of record CM022528.1, read on the forward strand.
AAACTAGTTTATCTATAATTACAATGCCAGTGACCACAATAATTGGTTCCATTTATAAACTACCCACATTGTCTAATTGTGTGAGTTTTCTGCTAAGTCTGTAATTACATCTCCATGGCAAAATCGGATCAGTATGGCGATCCAGCGAGGAAACAGCCAGCCTTCTGGGCACCTTACCCATAGAACACGGTCATCTAGGCACAGTAGTAATATTCTACTTATAGTCTTGAGGATAGGTATAGTACAATACAAATAAGTTATCTTTTCATGTATTCGACTATTTATAAATTTCATTTGATTCGAATAAAAAATAATGATCAAATAAATTAGTGATTTATCTATTTTCATTATAAAATCAGATTTCTTGAATTTATACTTGAAAATAAAAAAATAATTAAATCGAAGAAAATACTATACGAAGCAAAGATTTTTTTATTTTTTTTCATTCAAAATTAAAGGGCTTTGTCGCATAAGCGACCATGATCCCCTGGTAAGTACAATTACGTTTGTAACAAAACATAAATTCACTAATCTACTACTAATTATTACTGATTTCTTAAATCTACCAGTTTATACAGAATTCTGGCCTCATCCGAAGATGGTTCTGCCAGAATACTATTAATTTTACCTAATGGCCTTAAATTGACTCCACAACTTTGTCTAAAAATGACATTCTGGGCAAGCAAAGAATTGAATAAAATTTGTATATACTTTTTTGAACCAAATTTAGGGATTTTCCTCAATGATTTTAAAATTAAATTTTAAAATCTCTTGTTAGACCTTGCGCACCTATTGTTCTACGTATGCATTTAAGATTTTATTTCAGTATTCAAACGGAAAATTTTCTTGGTGTCGCATTTACAAGATATCGTCGTTGTATTCACGACACGTCCCTCGCTGCGGGGAGACGAGATACAAATCCCGGAAGACAAGAATCTGTATACCTTTATGTTCACCTTAGTCTTATTTATACACGATTGTAAGGAAAATACGTGCATGATCGTGTGCCATACAAAGGTGTGGTTTTATTTTTAGTCTCAAAGAAATTTATTCAAAATACTTCATGCAAAACTTACCAATTACGGCTGCATGCCATCTTAACTAATATTATAAATGCAAATTTGAGTTTGTTTATTTGTGAGATTTTCACGTTGTAATTATGTAACATATCACAAAAATTTGCATACACATTATCAGGGGTATTCCCGGAGGATAGACGAATATAGCTGAAAAGATGGTGCTCCAGCCGCGTTTTATTGGCGCCTACCATTGCAATTTACTAACAAATACATCGTCATGGCAGTGACAATTTTAATGTGTTGCTCTCATGGTTACTTCCACTTTCACTTCGCTTGATGGCATTACGACTATTTATCATTGCCATGGAAAAAGACCTACTATGTTATTACGTAGGCTAAATATTTCTAAGAATTATAAAATACTGACCTCATAACAATTGGGATTGTTCACTTTTTTTCAATCTAGCTGTTTCAAAAACCATTTCGAGGAATAGTGTCCCTAATCATTTCTGTCTAGTTAAAATTCCAAAAAACGTATGATCTTCTTGTATTTTGTAAGAAATGTGTTTGACCTTTATTTGAGCTTACTAAATCCAATCAGGTGGGCCGTCTGCCTGCTTGCCTTTTGTTTTTTTTTTTGTTTTTTTAATCAGGGGAAATCCGATTGAGGACTAAGCCGCAACAAGGGCAGAACCTTGGGGGGATAATTCGCGACCTAGTGTGGGATTCGCCAGATCGGGGGTGGCACTAGCATGCCCAGTCGGAACTGGTGCCATGCTATTGCCACCCCCGGTTAGGGATACCCACTAAAACCCCTGGGTGTTCCGTCCTTCGCCTAATGCCAGGGCTACGGGTATATGACCTAGCCTCTCCGCAGCCCTGGCAGGCGTGGGCCTCGCAAGGCCTCTTCCACTGCTGGGGGACTACTTGTATCCCCCGGCATCTTCAATCTCTCTGTTTGCCTGTTTGCCGCTTCAGGTGTAAAAAAAATCTAGCTGTACATTATTTGATTTAAGTTCTGTAACATGGATTTTTCCCTAAAGATCACTTTAAAAAATTTACGATAACTATAGAAAATAATAATGGCGGAACACGAAAAATTATAAGCCTAGTGACAAAAAACACTAAAATTTATACATTTAAATAGTAGAAGCACAGATTGCTATGATTAGTACGTTTTATCATTTTTGTTTTCTAGGCAAAGAAATCAATGTAAAATAAGGGACAACCTTATGACGTCATCGGAGAAATAATTTTAAAATCGAATTGTAAAAAAACTAACGCTTAAAATACAAAAATATTCAAATTAGTATCTTAAAATACTCTAAGTAGTAATAAAAATATAAAATCAGAGGGTATTTTTTGTGAACAATCCCCATTAGTCTTTTTACCGCGTGCAAAGCCGCAGGCAGAAGCTAGTAATATATTTATTAAAATTGATGTATTTATTTTAATATAGGAGCTTGCTGATTACTACTACTAATCATGATTCTACCACGGCTTTCAAAGCAATTTTAGTTACTGCTAAAGAAGAAGAAGCGGAGCACATCAAACTCCAATTTGAAACTAAATTTAATTTGTAATAGTTAACTGTATTAGCTACGTAAGTATTTATACGTAATTTGTACAAAGAATTATTCATTACACAAATTATTATTATACTAGTTAAAGCCAGAAGCTATTTTTAAAAAAGGAAGCATAAGTAGAAAACTCTTTTTAAAACTACATTTTACCGAAACTATAAATCGCACTCATTTCACAATACTCTGAAGTCAATGGTTATCAGTCAAAGTAAGGTGAACCCAGTAACAATTAAAACACGATTGTTCGTATTCATGCAACTTTAGACTTGTACTGGTGTGAATAAGAACTCCCTTTACACCTGAGAACTATTTTACCAGCACAAACGACCCGAACATTTAATAAAGTGATAAAACGTTCACGGCAAACACGCGATGTTTTTACGATTTCATTTATTAGCTTCTTTCGTATATTCGTACTTTTAACCTCAATAACCTTAAAACTTCAGGGAATAGGGCATTCATGCCATTGAGGGGCATAAAGCAGTTAAATTCTAATGAATTGGGATTGCTTCTTTGCTTATATATTTTTATATAATTTGACAACATTTATTTGTAAGCTTTTCCTCATTCATATACAATATAAATAATACTAACTGTTACCCGCAGCCTCGTCCGTCTGTCCGTTTTTTTTAATAAAGTAAAATCCCAATGTGTTTTATATTTCATACCAAAAACTCGAAAAATTGTGGGTTGCTCATATAACTCTTCACGCAATATACCACTTCCCTATTAGATTAGATAGTTTTTTGAATCTAGGTCCTTTAAAATTTAATAACATTGATTGATTCAATTTTAAATTTATATGGATATTATGGTTCACTCTGGTTGGTTCATCCAATTTGAATTGAACATTAAATAAATATGTATTGATCATCTATAAAAAAAGAGGATTCGGTGTATTATTTCTCCAAATGATATTCCCAAATGCCGTTTTCACTTTTTGGTTAATATCTATCTGTTGCTTATTTTCCTCATTCATAATGCCCTCGGGGATTCCGGTGGCTCACGTGATTTATGGCTTATGCAAAGAATGAGAGGATATTCTACACCATAATTCAGGCTAGTTGAGATTAGAGGCGGGTCTGGGCTGAGGATGATATATCAATCTGTTCGCTTCGCGTGCCCTCTCCACCCTCCATATATTAGAAACTTTTGTCAAATAAAAGATTGTTAACATTTTTTGCTTCAGCACATATATATCACAAGGGTGAATCGTCGAATTATATATACTTTCAGTTTTTTTATTACAGTCAGTTTTTTTATCACAAGAGTTCAGCACACTGGACATTTGTAACACCAAAGGTGTTATCAAGGCAGATAAGAAAGTAAAGGGAGATAAAAACCTGGCCAATAATACCGGAACACAATTGAAGATTATTATGGCGGCATACTCTAGACCAGGTGGTTGCCTCTTACGAGAGGCCGCCTAGCCACAGGAAATTGTATTCTTTCTCCGTTCCTGCACAAATATAATGTTACTACACTTAAAACGTTAAAATAATAACTAACTTATAGTCAACATAAATACCCTTTTCACTGGATGATGGGATAAAAGGATTCTACCCCATCATCCCTATGCCATGCCCCTATTCTGGTCCCCTATCCCGTTCCGCGATAAAGATTGTAATCAAATGTGTCATGTGTTTTAGAAACTAAAGATGAATATTAGTCTAGTTTTTTTCTCAATCAATATCTGTACTGGTATCGAAATATTTATGTAAATTTGTATGTTTATTCACACACCACAAAAAAGTAAAACAATAAAAAATATATACCAGACACTCATGTTGATGCTAACAATGGAGTATAACGGAAAATACAAGTTTATTAGACTACCTACATGATCTCTGCAACTTGATTACTTACAGCCGTGCCATAACACCTGCATTGTAATTTATTACAATCAATAATATATTTCTTCTGTACAATATCTATGCGGATCTCATTCAAACAGAGGAAAAGCCGTAAACAGGCTGTTGTTCATCAATCTAATCGGCTAATAGCTATCGGGTCTTTCCGTCCCAGTCTCGGCGCCCGGTGCCTCCATCGACCAGTTCTATAATTGTCTGTATCATTAAATTAAAAGCTTTCGTGTTTGTAGGCTGTTTGTAATTTTCGCAGCACCTACAAGAACATCGGTACAAGGGCACTGCGTTGTTTAATTATAAACGAATAATCTTATTTATAAACGCCTCTTACATTTTAAGCAATCGCTTAGAGAATTATTAGTAAAAAAATTACTTTTAAACAGTGATTAAGTAATGCTTAAGTAAAATTATAACATACAAATTTAAAAATCTTAGTAATATTAAAAATATTGTAGTTGTGACTGCAATATTTGCTCTTTTTAACACGCTTTTATTAGCTTCACCTGTATGTATGTATGTATGTATGTTTGTAACCGACCCCTTTGAGCTCGATTTTGTCCTACTTTGAAGGATCAGATTTAATTCAAACTTTGCACACCTGTCAAAGGTCGATGACAATGCAATAATATAGTACCATGGAGCTGATCTGATGATGGAGTTGGAAGGCGGCCATAGGAACTCCTGTACTAAACAAGATATACCCGTCGTGTTTGGGCTCGTTTTACTTGTCTTGGCTAGCACTCTGCTGCTGTATTATATGCAGGATCTCAAAAGCTTGTATTTAAAAACATGTAAAAAATTCAACTAAAAAATGAAAAATAAATAATAGTTTAAAAAAAAACTAAAAAAGCACGCTTTCATAAAAAATCCAACTAAAAACAGAAAATAAAATTTAATTAATTTGGTTTCTGATGAATGGGGTCTTAAAAAAAGCGTGGGGTGTATTCAAAGCGCTTTTTCTTCTTCTTTAATATCTTAAAAAGCGCTTTGAATATACCCCACGCTTTTTTTAAAGACCCCATTCAGCAGAAACTAAATTTATTAGATTTTATTTTCTGTTTTTTAGTTGGATTTTTTATGAAAGCGTGTTTTTTTAGTTTTTTTTCAAACTATTATTTTGTTTTTTAGTCTATTATTTTTTTCCATATATCTGTATACCTTTTAGTTAAGTAACAACTAATTCAAGTTTATAGGTGAAAAAAGATATGCTTTGAATAAGAACTTAAGAATGGCTTAGTTTAGAGGTGGTTAAACATTACTTAGCGCATTTTTTATAAGTAATACGTATAATTTATTCAATGTTGTCAAAAATTTTCTCGTAAGGGTTTGAGAATACATTCTTATCCATTATTCAAAAGCTGTAAAACCATGAAATAAATAAGTTTGTTGTGAGATATGTCACAAATATCTGTGATTTGCCATTATCGTAAGGTATACAAAATTTTTAGAATAAAACATTGTTATACTTCCATCAATTGCTTAAACTTATGTTAGCGAATTTTAAACCTGATATCCATAACTTCTTTAGAATTCACTTACAAAAGAAAAAGTTGCCATTATAAAAAGAAAAATAATATTTTTAATATAAATCTTGTCCCTAACTCCTGTTAAGATGAAAGCTATTGATATTGTAACGACCTAGATGCCGAAAAAGACAAATTCACACCTGCATACCTGTAGAAACACATTTTATTACCTTTCGGCATTTGGAGTTGTTTTGTTTACTTTGTGTTTAAAATTTGTGTTTAAGAAAACAAACAAACCGGCCTATCGTTGTATTGTGATCACTGCCAGGTATCTCGGATTTAAAATACGAACCGATTCTAGGAAATTCAGTCCACGCGGCCGGACAGACATAGTGCATCTGTACAGTATAAAGCAATGCCCCAATTGAGAGATGAGGCAGGCAAACGATAACCACGAGCAAAGCAAGACTTGTGTACATTGGGTAATCTATTTAGTGATCTTTGCGCGTGTTATATTTGTTCCTGTGTTATACGTGTTTGTATAGTTATAATAAACTCTATAATAATTGCAACGGCATTATAATTCGAGTCCTGCAACTCATAACAATGTCATAATTTAAATTTGGAATTTGGATATATGTTATACTTACCTATAATGATGGAGTGTTAACTATCTCTTTGTCTCTCTCAAAAGAATATTAAAATGTTCACGAAACTTTGGAACGAAGCAGGAATTAATTTGGAAATGATATAAAATAAAAATCGAAAAAATTATGTCTGCAGTCTCATCTTTATTTTTCATCTTGATCATAATAAACTAAGATAGTTACACCAAAACACACATTGCGTAACAAATTGGACTGGAAGATAAGTCAGAACCAGATATACAATTGTGCCCAGTTAGTTTGCAAAATTATTACTACATAAAATACGACACTTAAATAATATTTTTTTAAATAAATTATCACAAAAGTAAATCGAACTGAAAGAAGTTGAATTTCCTCATAATAATATTTTTTCAAACCATCTGTGTGTAATTGAAAAAAACATTTCATTATGCAACGACTAACATTCTCTCACTGTTCTATTCCCATTGCTCATGACTCATGGTGATAAATATCTTAATATAAATACAACTATGGAATGAACATTACAAAAAATATTCACAATCAACGGCAAGAAAAACGATCTAAAAGTAGTGCTGGGGCAATGTTAGTTGACTTCCATGTTTCAATTTTATTTAATAATACTTCTTGTAATATTAATTTAATTAATATAATAAGATTATGATAGGCTTAAGTGTATAAACGGATTATAAACGTACCAGACAACTTTTAGAAGGAAGAAGAACAGTACGAGCAGAATCAGAATCTCTTATAAATTCTCTTGAAAAGCTTCTAATCTTACGGATGGTCAAAGATTCAATTCATTATTCATTAAATTTCATTTTAATGACTTAAAAAATAATTAATGCATTTGTCATCGTAAAATTGTAAATATCGTTAGATTATATTCTATCTCGCGAAATTGTAAACTGTCGAAATATTACGTGTTTTATTTCTAACTCTATTGACACACGACGACCCTACCCTAAGAATGACCAATCAACGCACGAGTTGCATTACATCGCATAGCATATTACAATTTTAAGATTTCAAGTCAATAGATTATTATCTACCGAAAAATAATGCGTTAAATTGAAATCCGTATTTTCAGTTTACAGTATTTTCACAGTTTACAATCTCGCGAGATAGATTATAATCTAACGGTATTTACATTTTAACGTAAACACATATACATTCATTTGTTTTGAATAAATTTAACACACTACATATTTCGTCCCATCTATAACACATTGCGGCGGTAATATTTAAATAGAATTTATTTTAAATATAATATGTACGTTTCTATATGGATTTATTTATTGGTTCCATTATCGCGGCTTTGAATAAGAACCGATTGAAGTAAAATTTGGTGTCTAGCTGCTTTCGAGAGCGAAGATGACGCTATACTTATTTGTCCAGAGAATTGAAGAAACACTGAATTAAAGATTGCCTACGTAGCAAAATCTGAGTGGAGGGCTTGAGTTAAAAATATTTTTAAATTAGAATACATTTTCTTCAATAAACAATACATGCTCTATTGCCTTTTGAATTGAATTGATTGAAAAAATCATATTGTTATCATTTATTTTTATCCAATAACAAAGCCCCAGTTATATAGGTAATCTATATGTATGTATGTTTCGTTCAAACACGAAGCATTTCTAACACGTAAACGTAACACTAAATGCATTTGATATCATATTTTAATATTGTCATTGTTTTATTTTATAAATATTATTACTTTACAAATAGGTTTCTAAAGGAAAGTAGAAAACAAGTTAGCGTTTACAATTAGCGCCTTTGTCTTAGCGTATTAAAAAACCGAACGTAACACATCTAAGGTAGTTTGAACTAGACTATTCTTCTATACACAAATTAGTTTATAAATTTACAAGCTTAGCAGTAAAATCAAATTCGTTAATTTATTAATTGTAATTATAGATATAACTTATCTAAAACCGGTATGCCTAACATCATTTTCCTTTTAATTAAAACATGTTTCTGGTATGTTTGAAGGGAACACCTCGATCCATCATCACTTAGGATAAGAATACACTAAAATCGATTTTGAAATAATTACCCAAATCGCAGCAGATTTTTCTTACCATGAAAAATCAGGTTATTTATTAGATATTGTCGTATTAAAAACTTGATATATTTATGAAATGAATTGTAAGATTAAATGATACACAGATTCGTTTATTCCTAATAGCGGCGATTTTTTATGTGCAAAAGTAATTCAATAATATAAATCACTTTACTAAATATTCCGTGTCCGTTTATGTCCGTCAGCACATTGTAGAACCTTCAGTGTTGCAAATGTTTATAGGCGACGGTAACCACTTTCCATCACAGGCCGCCAGCCTGTCTGCTGTACTTCAGCAATAAAAAAAATATAATATAATAAATCTTGCCTGTAGAGACTAGTATTTAATGTTAACCTAATATACAAAAAAATTATTCCGATGAATTGAGAACCTCTTCCTTTTTTGAAGTCGGTTAAAAATAAGCTGCAAATCAATTTATTTCTATGTATGAATGTAATCCATATCAGCCTGAAACAATATTTAATAAATATGATTTTTAATATTACAAGTTTTAAATACTGCACTATATTGTAGCCAAATAGCAAAAGTTAAAACCCTTTGTTTTCATCAGGTTTGTTCATCAATCTTTTGGCATAATAATATCCGTTTTATTCTAAAACAATTGGCACTATAAAAATGAACCTTCCTTTGTGCCGCTAAACATTTTCGGCTTATCACAAAATTTCAATATTTTTTTTTTCTAAAACGGGCTTCTAAGTTCATCGCCATTTCAGCTCTATGTAACAATAATAAGACTACAAGAAAAACAACATGTATCGCAATCATTTTACGCTTTCTATGACATAAAATTGATCACCGATTAATATACGACACGGAATAAACAATAAATAAATTTTTGTTGATGATTCGTGTTATTCCCTCCAAACTTTCATTTACTAGTAATTGTTCAACAATACAATTTTTACATACGTTATATAAAGATTTGTATGTTGTTATTTTCCTAATACATAAAATTGTAAAGCTGTATAAAATGGACTTTTCTTGATATAAAAGCAATTTTCAATTAACCTTATCAATACAAACATATCTGAACTGATAAACAGTAATAATGTTGAAAATTCGTATATTTCTGAGTATTACAACACGTAAGAAACTAATCTATTCTAAGTCTGTACATATTTTACAAAATGTTCCAATTGTTTAGACGTAGTTAATTAATTCAATTAAATAATCTCAAAGTAGTTATAAATTATTAATAGAATTAAGTATTAAGTTGTTGGTTTACAAAATTACTTGCTTAAAACTACGTAAAAGAAAATTTGTAACAAAGGAATTTAAGTTGTAAAAATTACAAAACTGTTAATAAAACTTTTATATTTCGAAAATATTAATCGAACTACTAATACAAACATATTTAATTGACGTAGGTAAACCATTCATTTACAGAGTATTAAGTTCACTTGAAAGAATAATTATTATACCATACATTTCTTAGATGAAATAATGTTTTATGAAAAAATAATTATAAAGGAAACAAAAATAAATTACAGTAAGTACAAAATACTAACTAAAATAAAATTAATTATTTAATAGTTTGTGACTAAAAATCGCAAACATTTAAGATCATCTACTTATTGTACAATTACTATGGCACTGTTTATTTATACTTAATATTAAAATTCCTTCGGTGAACAACAAACATATTATTCGGAGTTACAAAATTGGAAAGTTTCAAAAGATCAAAACCTGTTAAGCCGTGTTATTCATCAATAATATTTTACTAATTATATTATGTAGTGCAGTTATTTGCAAATAATTCATAAGTTTTGAACATTATTTACAGCAATTCTATATTAATAAAGACGAAACACAAAAAGGATTTAAAACTTCACCATAAAGACATTTCAAATAAATATTATCATTTTTTCATATAAATGCCCTTGATCAGCATAATACTGCTTGTACAAATATTAAATATTAATAACGGCAACTATGACCATGTTGTTAATTACGATTTATTGTAATTCCGCTTCTAAATCGTCATTTAAGCCCTAACTGCGGTAGATGATACTGCTAAGTGCGTTAGATCTTGCGGTGATCAACGAATTGTGAGCGGTCTGATGAATGGAATCGATTGCGTAAAATAAGATTGAAGAATATCAAGGCTAGTATCAAAGTACATTTGCATAATATTATCCTAGTATAATCATGGACACATTTAAAATCAAAAATAGAACAAGGCATTACTTTCATTAATAAATTGGAATGTTATAATTAAAGCACATCAATCATGTCTCTACAAAGTTTCGTAAACTTTATTACACCCCTAACAATAGTTTAGCTTATTACAGAAAGTTATACGACATACGTATTTAGGAATATTCTCAATACTTACTAGAATTATATTTCTGTTAGGAATAACAACTAAATATTTCAAGAGTCTTTTTTTTAATTCAGTACATTCGAATAATTTATACTCTGAGTATAAAACATCTTTACACCTCTGATGTGTGATTCGAGCACCGATTTTGAAAAGATAAATTGATATAATTTCCCTATAATACCTAAAGCTAAAACATAAATACATAATATGGCAACATACTCTTTTGGTTAAAATAGATGTGAATACTTTAACTCCTTAAAAACAGGGATATGATAATATTTGGGGCCAATCAACAGCACCTAGAAATATTCCTGGTTATCCCATTTATATGTTCTCGCTAGTGAGGTAAAAAGTGTCACGCGCTACGCTCAAGATTAAAATTTAGAATCACTCACTATGCTCATGATGCAATTATAAAATCTTTTGGTAGCTCGTGATTTAAATTATTTGTCTTTTTATACTAATAATGTTAAGTAAAACCAAATAAATGTATTCACTTGTAAAAATAGCATTTTTGCAGAAATTGTGAGTTTGAAGAATAACATCTGATTTTAATTTGGCGATGTTATATCATATCGAAAGCGACGTAACATTTATAACTAGTTTAATTACTGTCAACGTTTTAAAATTAAACACTAATCTGTTTATAATTAGAATTCTAAATTTCTTCATAACAAATAGAACACACAAAAATTCTATATGCCGAAGAAATAATTACTTAAGCGTCCTTTCAGGTACAACTGTTTTATTAGCAGGATCCCGCTAAATAGTCGCAAATGGCTGTTTAAGTGATACCGGACTTAGAAAGTTCGACTTTTTTTGGATCTGGACCCATCTGAATAGCCGCAGATGGCTGTTTCAGCTATACCGGACTTTAAGAAAGTTCGACTGAAGAATCAAAAATATTCCGTGAAATAAAACACAATGACGTCCGTGGCTCTATCTAGTGATAAATTTTGTGGTAACAATTTTTAATGATGTAATATATTAAGTCTGATTTAGCAATGGTTAACTAGCAATATTTCGAGGACAAGTTTGATTGTGGCACATACAATACATTATTTAAAAGTTACACAATTCAGTTAATATAAAATCGTTTTAAATTGTAATTCCGAACGCTTCATTGGAATGGATATGTATCTGTAGGTACACTATAAGACAGGTACTATAAAACTATTCAACACAATATCTATAAAATAATACTTTTACATATCTCACAATGTCTGTGGCGATGCACTGCATATATTAGCAGAACTCGCGGATGTTTATTGTTCAACTATTCATAATATTTTTTCACGTATACAAATATTCACTCACTGAATTATATTTGTAAATCAGCCATAGATCGCTTTTAGTCCGCATCAAACTTCAAACTAGGTATAAAGCTGCGCAATGCTTGATTTTGTATGAAAGAAATCTTTTGGTAACCATCTGTTGTCAACATAGTGTAGTTATAAAGTTTAATGCGAACTGTTATTAACTTATTAATCATAGGGAATATGCATGTAATTTAAGTATTTTTTATTTATAGTAAATTTAAAATCGCCAAACGCCCTATGTTAATCGTGACGTCAAAGAACGCAAGATTCTCAACAAAAGCTTTACATGTTACATGTTTACACCATTCAAAATGAAAATGGTGTTGAGTGACGTCAGCATCGACGGTATGAAAGTGCACGAAAATATTAGTTTCAGTTCAAAATTAGTATTATTAATGTAAATAATGAATTAAAAATAAAATTAATATATGCATATTCCCAAATATACGATGGCCGAGATAGATGGCTTCGTTCAATTCAACCGTAGTTATTCTTACTTTATCCTTTCTGTTGAGATGGTATATGCAGCTTTTAAGAATCCATTTGTTCAATATCCCGGGCACTTTATGATAAGGCCTAATTACAACACACGAAGTAAACAATCTACATAATATATTTGCAAGTAAAGACACACGGTCTTATTCGCATTGAGTTAGAGTAAATGTGTAGGTTACTTTAAGGTTCTTAAAGAAGTCCACAAACTTTCTTTAAATCAATATGAATAAGATCGGTACACGGTTACATTTAGGAAATCGTGTAGCATTAATTTCATTATTGGTATCCAATTATCTGTTTCTAGTTGCAGTGCCTTAAGGGGGTGACAGGGCGAATAGGGGCATTAAGGTCCACATGCCGTCCATTAGCCTTTACGCTCGCCACACATCCGTGTAAACCTATATATAAAGCGGCTGGCAAACCAAGTGGTAGTGATGGAGATCCCCCTGTTGAAAATAAGATAGAAACTAACAATTAAATTACTACCCAACACAATTAAAAATTATAATTATTGTAGGAAATGCCCGCGTCTTCATTCACGCTTAGCTTAAAATTTCCTCGGATCACCGGGATATAAAGTAGCACAGCATTAAAAAAAATGTAAGTAATAAGATAATTTTTATGCACCGAAACAACTTCAATTCGCTCCCGGGAAAATCCCTACGCGATTCCCGAGTTAAGAAGTATCGAACATTTTATTATATAAAATTTGCTACCGATCAGTAAAAAATCACGTTGGACAATTTTTTTTAAATTAGGCTATTTTAAAGAAAAAGAGCGCATCAAAATCGGCCCAGTAGTTTTTACGAACAAGCACACAAAAAGACAAACAGACAATAAATCTAAAAACATGCATCGTGTTCTCCATCGTTTATATAGTCTATTCTAGATGTTCTAGATTAAAAGTTCCTAACAATTTTGAAAATTACTATTTTAGAAAATTAACAGTATTGTAGCTATCCTGTCTCATATGTAATTTGCATTGGCTCAAAATTATCAAGTATAAAAGAACATAAAGGAACATTTTAATTTGTATATTTTCATATTTTGGTTATTAGATATTTTTGAAATCAACCTTAAATGTTTCTTACCGATGAGGTCAGCACACTGCGACTCTTTTTTGTTGTTATTTGGCAGCGAATACATTTACAGTTATTCTAAGATTTATCTAGATTCAAATAAAATATTACTAACACCTGGACTCTAAAAAAAGTGTCTGTACTATTGACCACAGCCATCTATCCTTATGTATTGCGATAGGCTGAATTCGAATACGGCTTCGGTCAGTTTGGTCCAAACACACTCAATTTTTAACGTGGGCCCGTGTAATTAATCATCTCGAAAAACTTTTTAAATTAAAACAAAATGTTTTCATTGTGTATTTTGATGTGTAGTGAAGAAAATAATAAATATTTTGTTATTTTAACTACATTTAAATGATGTGCAACATTATTCATAGAAATAATATTTTATTTATTTATTACATGTCCAACAGCTTAAAACAATCAACACTGTTTAACATGAATGTTGCCAATTACTGGATATTTTACGTTTTACAGTGTATTTATGTAAAACCAAGACCGCAATAAAGAGTTTGTTTATGTTAAGCTCTGATATAAATGTAGTATATTCATATTATATAATTATAATATTCATATGTGTATATATTGTGTTTGTCTGCAAAATATATATATATATATATATATATATATATATATATATATATATATATATATATATATATTATGCACAAATACATATTATACAAACCGAAAAAAGATTTAGAAACTACATTTAAAAAGAATAAACAGTCCCAATTAAAAGTGTTATAAATATTAAAGTACATACCAATCCATAATTTGGGGTTCGCTTTAGAAGGTACCAACAAAGACTGCGAGTACCCCCTTACAGGTGGTGTATCATCCACTTGAAGCATGGCGAGCCTCTTTCTGCGCCTCATGATAGCCGTATGCCATCTGCCATCATCTACCCGCACCTTTGATTCCACACATTGAAACCAATCCTCGTGTGTAGCTGAATTTATTTCCTTCACGTCCGTATCGGTGTAAATCAATTGCAGTTTCCCTTCGCTTAAGCCAAGCCCGATGAAATCTCTGGGGCGAACACCTATTTTCCTCCTCCACATAAGAAGCCCAGAGTCGTTATAGGTTCGAAACTTTATTTCGTATCTTATACCACGAGCGCCACTATTCCTAAAATGAATTGAACTCTTTGAAATAAAACAAGTACATCATGAGAATAATCTTTTTTTCACATTTAGGCATGTTTATTTAATTTGATGAAATTGCTTGACTATGAAAAGGCCGAAATGCAATAATAAAGATTAAATAAGTAAAACAAATTATAAACAAGAATTTATTATAAACTGATAAAAATAAGTCTACTTTGATGAAAATACACATTTTTCGTTATGTTATACCTAGAGATAATTATATCTATCAATGAAGGCTCGCGTTGGAAATTGTTTCTCTTCGTTTATTTGCTAGTATAATAAATTAATACTGTATAACCTTCTACAAATTTACGTTATAACTTTATACATAAACATACATGCATATAAAGCCTAATAATATTTGCATATTATGAACGTAATATAATAATACATAACATATAAGTTTAGTTAGTATTTGTTAAAAGTATTAATGTAAAGAATGTGATTTCGAATACATGGCAAATAATAATAGCAACGTATTAAATATTTCTTTATCGAATCGTAGATTGCATAATTTGAAAACATAGTATAGGTAGTTCAGTGGTTAATGCACTCACATATCTATCTAAAGACGTGAGTTCAAATTATTGTCGCGAAGTATAGTAGCCCTGCTTATTAAGCCCTTCTGACCGAATGTCCATCTCGTTAGTATTCCTAAATGACGATAGTAAAGAAAAAAAAAAGAACCGCAATGAACAAACCTCGTAGGTATACTGTTCATGTCTCAGAAGTAGGGAGGCCCGTGCCCAGCAGTGGGACGTTTACGAGTATGAGAATTGATATTACAATATACGCGTTTTCTATTTCAAATGCCTCTGCCCCTTTGTCATGTTAATAGGTAAGAATTATATTGCTGTATAAGAATTTCTTTTATTATTAATTAGACACTAATTCCAGAATACTGTTCTAATGGTAGGGTGTGCTCTAAACCTGAACCTGAAACCTAGTTAATAAACAGATGAGCTACTGCCCAACCTTACAGTGAGTTACGTTACCCTTATGAGACGCAGCCTGGCGGCAGGAATTGGTATTTTTATAACTCATTACGGTAGAAATAATGCCTAATTTATGCATGGCTTTCTGCTAGGCTAAGATCATCCGTCTTGGCAAGAATTTAGGAGCGCGTTAGCCATTACGCTGCCAAGACTCGGTCATGCCGAAATTTGAATAAATGTCTCACTAATATAGTTCCAAAAAACTCAAGGACAAAACTAATCTAGCAATAGTGTTTCAATTAGCGTAATTTAAGTGTTTATGTAAATGGGAAAACTTTGGCGTGACTTATTTAAGTTGTCTCCAATTTAGGCTGCTATGTTGGTGTATTTACAGAAATACCTAATATTAACATATAAACATGGAAAATTAGGCATTTAATTAGGTCAAAGGGCTTGAAAATATGGTTACTTCTTAAAAAGTCGTCACTATTGGGTTAAAAGATTTAAATATTATTGTATAACCTTAAGGCCTCTTATTCAATTGTGGTTAAATCTTTTAATAACAAAACTTTTAGATCTATCTTTTTCTAAGGTACAATCCATCAATTTACAAAATTCAAGAGTAATCAAACCTTGAGTGACTTTTAACCAGGTAACTGTAATACTAATATCTGCTAGGGTCTCTAGTTGTCACACAAGTACAAAATAAATGAAGTTAAATACAACCTAAATATCTATACAAATTTAATGATATCCTTTAAGCAGCAAATACAAAAATAGGTTTAAAACTTATTGATTCGTGCAAAAGCAGCTATTTCAAAATTATTTACCACTTTATTTATAACGACAAGTGAAAATCATTACAAAGCAAAAAAAACGAAATACAGACGTGTATCAAATTAATAAGATAAACCTGGATAAATTATTAAAGATAAAAAAGTCATATATTAAATAAAATTATTATTTAAAATTTCAAAAGAGCATAAAATATGCTCAATATACAACAATACGATACAACAATATGGCCATAACCAAATAGTAGCGGGTTATAATTGTAATGATGATAGTTCAGTGTATTAGTATTTATAATTCAAATATCGATTGAAACAACAACTTTAAGTGGAGGAAATGCGGTATTTATATTAAATATTTATGTTACTGAATGAGTGCGATTAGCTAACGAGCTAATGGATCACGATGGTTTATCGATACCAAATAACAGGGAGCAAGATTAGTAAAACATAACGTTCAATTCTTAAATAATCCTTACTAACAATTTGCATAGATGACAAGAAGGAGTCAAGAATCTGGATTAACAAAGAAGATGTGTTGTTTGAGAAAATTCTAGCGTTGAATAGCATTCTAGTAGATGAACTTTAGAATGTATATTCACATATCGAGGAGTGATAGGCCACTTGTTTCAAGCGAGTTTAAAGCTTCAAATAATTTAAAAAAACGATTAATAAATTATGTACCATACGAAAAGAATAACATTTAGAGATTTTAATTGAAAACTAGATTCTTTTTTACTTAAGTTCTTAAACACTGCGATTTAAAAAATTAATTATTTTAAGTCAGCCAGAAAATGTCGCTTAAAGCACCCCGTCATATATTATGTATAAAACCCATGTTATGACTGCCACTCTATTTTCGCGATCCTAGAATTTATATTAATTTCATATAAACTCTGTAAGATCAAATAAAACATAAGCACTAAAATCATAGCTATAGATGCGGAAGCTACAAATATCTACAAAACATAAGTGAATTTACCTAATCTATATTTCTGCGGAGCGGTACTTTACAAATAATTATAATGTTGCGTCATCCATTGAATGTTATCTTACACCATAATGTCCTTCACCAACGTCTGTGTTAGTATGGCTAGAAATATAGAAATTTTGTTAGTAATATTTACCGCTATTAGTTATAGTCCGCTCCAGATGACCTCTCTAGATTAGTTGCAGAAGGTTAAATAATACCTTATATTGTTTGAAAAATAGTCTGCCATGTAGAATAACTAAGAGCGGTTACAAAGTTTAGTGCGGATTATATAAAGACTTACATTCTAGAAATCACGTACAAATTGACGCTTGAGATGACATAACCATATAAATTTGAAAAAGTTTTTTGAGCCTGTAACGTCTCACAGAAAGACTTTTTTGAATTTGACCAAAAAGCTAAAGAGTAAGTTAATATGGTTAAAAATATTGTTCACTGTAGGTAAAACTTAAATAATTCAAAGATCAAATTGTAAGCAAATATGCGAGCCAAAAATACCACATGATAATTCATATTGAACGTGAATCAAAGCTAGTATAAAAATAAAGAAGTAAATTTTAAAGATAATTTCTAAAATTTCCACAAATATATAAATTATCTTCATATAATAAAAATGTCTATTTATCTTAAGGTATTTCAACAGATATTTAACTTTTTACTAAATGTATAAATATAACATTTTCACAAACCCAACACCTTCCAGTTAATTATTACATATACTCATGATTGAAACTTTTTTATTGCCTTGCTTAATTAGTATGTAGTTTACTTTACCTAATACATAATTGTTTTTATGCGGAGTAATTTGTAAAAAAATGCCCCAAAGAACCAGAATCGACATAAGATAACAAAGAAAAAGTGAGTTAAATTGCACAATTGTTCTCACCTTCGACTTCCCCTGCTTCTGTATGAAAAGTAATTGTTTCCGTCGAAATTGACAGGCGTCCTTTCATTTAACATCTCCACGTTCAATTCTACCTCGCAGTTTCTACCTTGGTAGCCGTCTCGGCAAAGACATTTGTACTCGTTTAATAATGGTATGCATGTACCGTTGTTCTTGCATGGCGTTACACCTACAAAGATCACTATAATTTAATATGTTTGAGAAACAAAATACAAGCATGAATAACTATAGAAAAAATATTTATTATTATATCAGATAACTTTCCACTATAAATGTTCTGTGAAGTTTAGTATAATTCTCAAATGTTAAACTTGATTTTGGATCGCTAAATAATTTATAGTCAATATAATATTCTCATTTATGCATTGCTCATCGACTTGTATGGTTTCATTAAACAATTTAATAAAGTTTTTTCATTATTACTGATAGTATGTTGCTTTTAGAAATCTTTATTACCTACTATCCAATACATTTAAAAAAATGAACTGCTTTTTATTTCCTGCTTTAATTCTCCTTCAAATAAAAACCTTATACACACGTTAAATAACTATCAAGGTTTTAGATGTACTAGTATTATTGACGGTATGAAACGGACCATCACGTGGTTTCTCTCTAGATACCTAAATTGTAAATTTCTTAGTTCTAGAGAAAATATACGTTATTTTTGACATAAAAAAAGGCTAAAGCCTATCTAAGCATGAATGTAGTTTGTATATTACTAAATTCATAAAACCCTATTTTATTATCTGTAGGATAATACTCATAATATTCACAAGTTGTAGCGAGCCAAACAACGTGGAGTGCTTACACACATTTGGATGATTATCTTTATTAATTTATTTTTGAATTCAATATCATTTTAAATGTTTACATAACACACTCTTTTATCTAATAATCGCACATCTATAACTGTAAATGAGAAATATATTTATTATTATTGCCTGGATCTGAGACAATGGTAAGTGGAATACCTCTATAAGTGAAACCACATTGTAGGTCCCTTGATGTTTCACTTAACCAAGTTTCACTGTAGTAGTAATGTGATAGAATATTAATTCCGAGTTCCGGTGACCCACTTCCCTTCCCCCTATACAACCTTTCGTTATCCAACTTTCTAACGGGATGGGACTGGAATAGGGGTATTCTAGTCCCATCCCGTCTTGTTTAAACCCTCTGTCTCATCTGAAAATCCCATCGACTTGATCCCATCCTAAGGCTGGGAACGCTTTGGCTTCGCCATTGGTGTTACAAGCGCCTATAGGTGACAATAATCATTTTCCATGAGCTGGGCCATGTACTTCTATGAAAGCTTTGCATTAAAAAATGCACATTATGGTAGATATTAAAGAGAGAGCATAGTTATTTAAAAAAATATGTGTGCAGTTCACACCCAGTAGAAGTGAAACTTCAGAGAATATACTCACAGATAATTCTTCTAACTTTTATTAATTTAAATATAATTCCTATAGCCTACATCCGTCAACATATTACACAATTCAAAATAAACTTCTTAAATATCATTTTCACCTTTTCACTGTTTTAGACTAAAAAATATTATTTTCAGTCTTATTTCGGTCCAAACTGGACCTCATCATTGGTCTTATTGACTCTCTGCGCTGCATAATGTAAAACTCGTATCTCATTCTCTCACCAGCTTAATCCTATAGATTTTTGTGTTTGTCTCTTTTTAGCGTCGCTATTAAGTTTCATCGAGTTTCAAATCACAGCGATTACAAAGAAGTTTCACTTCAAAAATTAAGCGTTTCCTTGAAATACGAAAATTTTCACAAACAAAGCCCTAGTACCTACGGGTAAATTACATTGTATTCTTTTATGGTTAAGTTATTGATTTTCTGCTTTGCATAAATTTGTTTTATAGTTTCTTTTATCTTGTAAGTTATAAACAAGGTTGAATCGTTTAACTCGATGAAAGATGATAAACAACGTTCGTTCAGCTAAAGGTCAGTTGTAACATGATCTTTATACTAGTGATAAAAAGGCAAGTTAGTAAGACATCGCTTTATCGATTACTCGAAGACAAATAAATCATTCAAGCCTTGACATGACACGACCTACAAAAGTGAAATTATTTGAAAGAAACTTTTTATCTCTTAATGTTTTAATTTTTATTAACAAAATATAAATGTTTGCATACTTTTATTTTACGTTAAATAAGATATTGTAACTCAAAGTCAAATAAATCATTCAAGGCTTGACATGACATGACCCAAAAAAGTGAAATTATTTTCCAGATATTTTAATCTGTTAGTGGTGTAATGTTTACTAGCAAAAATATTTTTTTATTTTATTTGACCTATTTTATTTTCCGTTTAATAATATATTGTATTATTTATAGTTACTGCTTACTATAAGTGCAATATAATATAAGAAATATTAAATTAGTAACTTATTATTTGATTTCTTTCTTTCTACAGACAAATAACAATATACAACAACAGAGACGAATGATTGAAATCTCAGTAACCACCAGATTAGTGGAAACAACGTAAAGTTCTTCGTCATTTTTCCTTATTTAAATCAAACTCAGGGCTAGGTAAAATACCAAGAAAGGGTTGTCGACGTCGTTTGCAAAGTTAACGATGGTTATCAGATCTATTTTTAATATTTTACAGATAATTCGGTAGTTGTCAATTTTTGAGAAACAGGTTTATTTTGAGCCTTATAGTCTATTTTAGCCCAAATATTAATATTTCAGAAAAAACAACATTAGCATATTTAATTTAGCAATTTCATAAATATTTTGACACTTCGTCACAAAAACGCGTCTAGCTCTCGCATGACGTCACAGTGTGCAAAACAAACATCTGTTTCATTGAAGGTCATCTCAGAAGTCATTGATAACTCCTTGTGTTTTGCACACTATGACGTCACGCGCTCTGATCGGCATTCATTGTCACGTGGCTAATGGCTGCAATATAACAATTTTATTTCTCAAAAATATCAACTAATATTAATATTTTAGTTAAAACAATTTATTTTTGTCATATTTAGATTGTAAATAAGATATATATTAAAATCAGCCTATATTTTTCATACTGTCAAGTACCGAATTATAGTAGTCAGCATTACTTGACGAAAATAAGATTTACTATGGGAGAAACCTTATTATATGTCCGTCATTTTTATTTAACTCGTCCAAGATACAGAATTAGAGTGTAAGAATGTCTTGTTATAAAAGAAAACACACGTCCTTTCTGAATACTTTTGAGATTATTTCTATTTTATGGAGGGAGTATAATAGGCAAGATCATTGTTTTTAGAAGAAATACTAGCTTGGCGTTATGAGTCATGGCGTGCATGACAAGTAATCCTACAATGTTGGATCCCGTAGGCCATGTGAAATAGTATAGAGAAACGTAATACAGTATATTTTAGGCTTCAAAGCGAATGATCTAGCCTCAACCTAGTTTTACGTTACATTGAATATTATCATTTCACAAAAAATAAGATTCCTACATGTTTCTTATCCATAACACGCAAAGCAATAATCACTCTTTAAGGAACAAAATTATAATGTAGATACATACATAATTATAATCAACAGTTAAAATATTGCAAAGTAAAGTCATTCAAATAGATAACTCACGTTTATGATTTTACACATTTACACTTGGCAAATATTTTACATCATCCAAAGTCAGAATATGCGTAGATATGTATCTGTTTTTGAATTAAATATCATGATTTACGTTGAACCATATTGTATTGTCGCCAATAAGTAATATAAGAGCTTTAGTGCTTGCTATACTTCCCTCAAAGTGCCACTTAGCAATGCGATTTCTGTCCAATATTATAAGATTTATGGAACAGATACCATTCACAGGGAAAATTTATTATCTCTACTTATATCAAATGTTAAACTGATGCTTCTGCTATGTAAGAAATTAAATTTCACCTGTCAGCAACAACTACATTCTTATTGCAGTTGCAAAGGTGAACATTTTTAGCAAAATAAAGGAATGAAAATACTTTATTTTTCAACAAAATTTAAGTTGTTGGATTGTTATTTCGTTTTCATTTTTTTTGTTTCTTTTTGTCCATATATTATTTTTTAAGAATACTAACAACATTACTTCAAACTTCGTACTAAATATATTTTTTTACATTACTGTTGTAATTTTTACGGATATGCTTTTTACAAAAAAAAAATCGAATTTGCTCTAGATAACACACCACAAATTCTGTATATTCATAACATTTATCATAACAAGTCTTTAAAAAGCTTTCACATTTATAGCAAGCTGTACCAAATAAATTTAAGTATATCCGTCAGATCGGGATATAAAACGAAATAGAAGGAAAATATAAAACATTAGGAAGACGGTAATCTCTTCTCAGAATGAAACTTATAGTCTTGAGGGACTGCAATACAAAATCACTAAGTTAAGGTACTTTTATCGTATTAGTTTCTAAAGTCATCGTAAATATGCCAAAACATTACTTTGTATTACCACCAAACTAATTAAACAAGAACAATTCAGATTACAAACATTGGCGTCATCCATAGAATTTCAGCTCAAAGCAATCCTAGAATCTAATTTAAATTCCTTACCATCACCACAAGGCGGACCTGTGTATTTAGTAACACCGGTGGTTGCACACGGTAGCCTGTCCTCTTCTTCGATTATAGAACACTTCGACGTGTCCATGCCGTAAACAGACAGTGGGTTCCCGTTAACAAAGACCTGTTGCACGGCTCCGATGAAACTGCTTGTCACCCCCGACATTTTGTGCGGCCGGACGTACGCCCTGCGGGGATGAGATTTCCAATAGGCACGGATGCATATCAAATATAGGTAAATTCGGGCATGATAGGATTTGAGGATTTAATGTGAACTGAAGCTTGAATTTTGCGCTACACGATATTTGTATATATAAACCGTAAACGGATTATATTATTATAATAACAAGACAGCGTAGATAAGAGAAATAGTTGCTAAATAAGATGGGTTTTTTGTTTGTTGCCCTAAGAATAGGATTAAGTTTGTGTGTTTGGTACCTTTTTAAGATGGTGGCATATTAAATATATAATATTTGTAATCAATTTTCGCATTATAAATTAGAGTTTGGAAAGGATTAATTTAATTAACAGTTTAAACTGCATTGTTGTCTAACTAGATTACACTTAAACAAATTTAATCGAATAAACATTGTGTACTGTGGTATGTTCAATTTTTATTACGAAATGTTTATCTATTTATTTTTTTATCTTCACGATATAACTCCAGGATTTACTGCATAGCAAAAAAGTCACATTTCACACAACAGGAAAATAAGAGTTATAAAAGTTTTTTCTACATGTTTAATTTATCTACTTCGCCAAGTTAAAGAGTTCTGTTCGGTCCTTGCCTATAATAAGCGGGTAAAGCATCGCTCCGCTGATTTTGTTGATTACCCTCTTTCTGTGTGAGGCGGCCAATGCACAGCAGGGTAGGGAGCAGCCATTTTGGACACTCACTGTCAACGTGTCGTGACATCGCGCCGTGCGCTCATCCATTTTACTAAACTTAATTAATTATTACTGGCCGTGCCAAAACTTTTAAGAACCTAATAATCTATGTACAGTTGTACTATAAAGTGAAACATACTGCCGTGCTCTGTTCCCGAGTTCCCGAGTGCACCCTGAACTAAGCCAGGAGAGGGATGATCTCAAGGTTGGTGGAGCTTCCACTTTTATAGTGCAAGGATTAGGTCATATCTCCACTATATAGTCCACATAAATTGAACCACTATAACCTGTTGGTTAGAGTATCCCACAAGTTCAATATACGTAATAATTTTATTACCGAAACTTTTTTGAAAACTCTAACAAATAACATAAAGGCAAAAATTAAATCGCTATAAATATAAAAATCGCACTTACGGTAATGACCCAATAAACAATGGCAAAGTGAGTTCTAAGTGTGTGAGTGGCGGTGCCGAGTGTCCTCGTTGCGTAGGATGGTGATCCAATTGCAGGGTTCCGTGGCGACCCGTCCGGGAAACGCGAGCCCGGTGCCAAAGCCTTTCGTTATCGATACGGGTGACCTAAAGTTCCAAGATTGTTGTTCAGATTTCGTGTAAACATCATGCCTACTATATCAATATCTAAAGAATGCCTAATAGTTAGTTATAAGCCGCGATTATGGCGACTTAGTGAAAACACGGTTAGTTAAATTTCACAAAAGATTAGAAGAGTTTATCACTAATTAAATATTAAAACTATTAAATGTGCTCCCTAGCTTAAATACAAAAAAGAATTGAAAATAATTTTGTCTACATAACAGCAGGGAAGACTTATAATAAGCGATGCGAATAATAGTATATCTATCTACTATATGTATAGGTATACAATATTTCAATACGTTGTATCTGCGTACATCAAAAATATGAAACCGATTTTGACGAAATTTACGTCTTATAAAATTAAGGACTTCTGGACACGCTCCCATCTGGCAGCGATTTCTTACAGTCTACAATAGCTTGTAATATTTATTACTTACATTATTTCTAGTTTTATTTTATTAATTTTCATATATAATAATTTAAACTTGTATATTTTTTATAGAAATATCTTTATAAATAATTTAACAGTCTAAAAATTTCTCATTTGAAACAATTTCAATCAGGACTTAATAAGAAACAATTTTATGTTTCAAAGGCAAAAACGTATATAAGTTTTAAGCAGAAATTTTAATAACAAGATATAATTAAAAGGTTTTTGTAAACTTCTAATATTATAAAGGGTTGTGAATTATTAGGGTTTTAGGATTTATAGTGTATCCAATAAAGTGTTATCAAGGCAAGTAAAATAAATTTTAAGGCTTTTAGCTACAAAAGACAGTTATACGAATAATTGCTATTAATACATTTTATATCAACTAGGATAATCAAAGTCGGAAAAGATGCCTCTGTAATTATATTTATGAATGGCAAAATATAAACGACAGATCTGCTGATTAGCTCCATAATAATGAACTTGCTACATTTAAACGTCATGTTGTACGTTTACATAATTAATTCGCTAATAGCACAAACATAGAATTATTGTTACGGTTTTCAAACGTACAAAGACATCCATTACTCAAAACGTAACAACATTGCCATGTGGTGTTGAGTTAATGTTGCTTGTCATTACAACTACTCATTAATGTATTCGAAACACAAAGAGACAGACGGATCTAAACATAAATATACATTTACATTGAAACAAATGTACAATGTATTTTAGTATTCAATATTTTAAAATGAGTGGTACATTTTGACTTACAATGTAAGTCCCTTTAGCATCTTCATTCCGCAGATAATCAAATTACTACCACTTTTGAGAATAAAGATTCTTCCGATTACTATTAATTTTCTCTTCCGAAATCTTTCGTTTCTCATCAAGATTTTGTATGTTTCTTATATGCTACTTATTATTTTGTTGTTTTGTGTTTTATTGACCATAGTGACGTTATCATTTAATTGTATTAGTCGATCAAAATATTATGAACTAATTGGTTTTATACTATTGGGTACTGTAAAATCCGTAATATGTTTTCCTAAAGAACGCAGAAACAAATATTCTTTATTAACCATTGATTTACTTTAAAAAGTAATTGAACTGATGTACGAGCATGCCTTTTGCAATCTAGAAAAATGTATAGTACAAAAATGAATATATTTATTTCATAGTCTAAACAACGGTAGCGTAAAAACGCTTATTTGCTGGTATACCATAAACTGTATAATATAATATAATAGTATTTTAGGCAGAATATAACATTTAAAAGGTTACTTACGTTATATTAGCAATCCCGCTCCCCAAATTATACCTAAATTGTAGGTAACCGTTAACCAAGTTAATCGCTACAAAATCCCCCTTGGCTTTATTAGACTGGCCGGTGTAAAGGAGCATTCCGGAGAATCGGTTCGTTAAAAACCAAATTTCAATGCGAAATGCCTTTCCGAGCCCTTTAAGCGGTGGTAATTCCACGTAGCTCGTGCCGTTGAATTGAGGAGACCATGTCTCTTGGACAATGTTCACGTCTACAACGATAATTCACAGTTATATTCACGCACAGTCACATAAAACTAATCAAAAATATTAATATCACGACTGCGGCATGAATAAACTCATGAGGTTTATGTCCCACAGTTGAATATATTTTTATGTATAGCCGAGGTGGCGAAATCCGTCAGTGGGGGAACTCCATATATTATCCCCGCAAATTGCTAATGCGCTGGAACCTTGTCAAATTAACATTCACGTGACGTCATCCGCAACTCGATATGTAGGCCTACTCGCCGGCCAGTGATGCTATCAGTACTGAGTGTTCGGCTACGGTTACGTCACCAAAATGGCGGCCAGACGCAATAGCAATTTGCGGGGATAATACCTCTCATTATTTCCATGTTCGCATAATTACGACGACAACAAATTAGTCAGGGAGGCTAAGACTGCGCTGGCGTTGAATTCCGTTCAAAAAAGTTAAAAGACGAACGGTATATAAACTTACGCCATTGACGACTTCGCCACCTTGACTATTTATATGAATGTAAGAATATTTAAAAAAATAGGGATATGAAATATCACTGACCATTGCTGCAAGTATTTCCATTCGAACCAATTTCGCCGCCAAACAAACAACGACAGACATGCCCACCCTCGGGTCCGATGTCGCACAATAGCCCCTCGTCATATCCACAGGGATTGGACTCGCACGGATCTAATCTCTCGTCACAATTGGCTCCTTGAAATCCGATAGGGCAACTACAAGTATATTCGAAGGTCGACCCCTCTATAGATTTACACGTGCCGCCATTCTTGCACGGAATACTCATACACGGGTTAGATTGGCATTCCCGGACGTTCTCTATAGAAACGACTAATGAGTCCGGGCGGCCCAGCTTCTTTGTTACTTGATGACGTATTATCCTTAAGTGTTTTATGCAGCCGATAAAGCCGCTGTGGGTTCCAATATTATCAAACACCCTGCATGAAAAGGAATGTAATTAATTGATTGACGGAAAGTAAAAGCTGAAGAAACAAAAAATATAATTACCTACAACGTAATTATTTGTTAGCAGTCAACGGTGAAGTATTTTATTGGATTCCTTAATATTATTTTTATATATATTTTAATATTATTGTTTCTACATATTTCAAAATTAAAAAGTTTTGCAAAATATGGCGTTTTAAGTATCGGTAAGTTATTGACGTTTTAGTTAATTAATTAATTTAGGGCTGGTTGTTTTTAACAGTCTACAAAAAATTAAACATCAGTATTTAATTATTTATTTGCCAAATGAAACTCCACTGCTAAGAACTACTAAAAAGGATAGACAAAAAAGCGCAGTAAACTTTGACAGCTTATTTTACACAATGTTGATGTTGTGTTTTTAACATATCATTATAATGTTATAGACATTTTATAATTATTTATAAATTATACCGTAATAATATTGCAAGATTCGTTTCAGAAACTTTTGAAATCCATCTTAAGGTTGGCTGGAAGAAATTACTTTTAGTAATAAAACCGCCAATTGTTATCGGTACTTAAGCTACTAGAACTGTATCTAATGTTATGCACCATAATTATATTATAAAATATTGTTCTGCATACCGATAATTTATATATCGAAAAACAATACACCGTGTTATTATTTCAGATTTATATTCAAAATTGTAGTGAGGGAGTAACTACCGTGAGTAGTTGGTAGGCATACTGCCGATATAAGCGTCTTCAGCGAGGTCGAGTGCCTTCAAGTGGCCGCTGGATTGGCCCGCCACGTCTTCCATGTTGTCAACAGATAGGATCCCGTCGCGATGATATCGCTTCGCTGACACTTTGTGGTACTCATTCAGGGTTACTTTCTCAAGAGAGGTCAACACCAATACCCCATTTCCTAGATTATACCTATACAAAAACATGTTAATAAATAAATAAAGTTTAATTAACGATTTTTATGAAAAAAGAAAATATTTCTATTTAAAGTTAAACAAAGTTAAGGTGTCCCGTGACGTTCGATGCAATTCGCTGAGTAGGCAGTGTCCCCAAATCACGTTGGGGTCACCACTATTCACATATATATGTGTGTGGTTAGGGTTGTTATAAATAAATGTGTACTCTAGAAAAACAAGATTATTTATTTATTCACTAATTGTACATTATATATAATGATACCACGTCGCGGATATGGATGATGGAAGACAACTGCCACTCGAAGCGTTTCACAATGGCAACGCTCGATGCAAGTTGCTGAGTAGTGTTAGTAACAGATAGGACATACCGATGATGTCACATATATCAATAACTAATTACAAAAACGAACAGGAATATTATTTATAGATAAAAAGAATTATATGACAGCAATGTGACTATTAGAGATCGTGCCGGTAGACATGGAGGTACTCACTTTGATTTAATTGAAGATATTTTGGACAAAGGTCAGATAAAAATCAGTTTAAATAAGCGTGTATGTATGAAAAGGTTAATCAAAGTTGTTGAAGCGAAAAGTGTTTATCAGAATCGTAGCAGGTGGAGATCCATCGTCTCTGCCTACCCCGATGGAAAACAGGCGTGACAATATGTATGTATGTGGAAAACAAAGATTTAAAAAGAGAAATATAAACAATATAATTACTTAAAATTGCTTGCCAGTTTTACAAATTCTTAAAATCAAGACATGTCAGACAGAAATAAAACACTATCCTATATACGAGTATTGTAAAAGAAACATCATATTGTAACTTTGCATATTGTAATAAAGAAACTTTATTCCTTTTAAAATAAATTGAAAACACTCACCTAAACTCTAAATATCCGTTGACCAAAGCGAGCGAAACAAAATCACCGGTACCGTCCGCCTTTGCTGATTGTACAATATGATCCCGTTCTCAGAAAAGGTTTTGAATTCTAAATCGATGTTCAACTTGTGGTAAGCTTTCAATGGTTTTAGTCGTATGTACGATGAACCGTCAAAGGAGGGCGTTTCGATATAGGAACTGAGTGTTCCCTCTTTTGTTAACGTTTCACAGTTGAGCCCTGTGTAAGAGCCGGCACATAAGCACGTGTAAGTCGATCCAGGCAGGTCTACACATGTGCCCATATTGTAACAAGGCTCAGATAAACATGCACTGTACTCTTCGGTCGTTTCTTGACTTATTTGTTCTGTGAAATACATCAGAACTTCAAATCACATACAATTTTAAGTAAATTCAAGTTGGTAATAAAAAAAGGTATTTGTGTCGGAATAGGAAATTACTAACTATCCATTAATAAGTTTTCATGAATACAATAAAAATTATGCTCATTATTTATTTTATTTTTATGGAACAAACAAGAAAAATTATGTAGGTCAAAAAGGTCAACTAATGTATTCACCGCTCGAATAGTTTGCGTGGTAACGTACAATTCACTGAGCTACGTGTAACAAGGACTGCTACAGAATGTTAGGAGCTACGTGCTACGAGATATATATGCTACGGACTACATACCAATGCAAGCTTTCCTATGTACTGTTGGTGTATAGCCCAGTTTGCAAACGCAGCCGCCGTGAGCGCAGTGTGCACCGGGCAAAGCTGCGCATTCACCGTCGTCTGTGCAAAGATCACCGAGAAGAGCACCTACTGCGCCCACTGTTGCAGTTGTTGCTGTTTGCGAACCTATTTATTATCATTGATTACAAAAATACATTTTACACAGTGGAAATATGATTTCGTGAAATTCGTTATTATTTAAAGAAAGTATTACTTGACACTTTCATTATGACGTTGAGTGTAACGAGGCAACGATACATGACGAAAATAAAACAATGTTTATGTGGTAAATCGTAGTTTTATTATGCAAACTACTTGCGAAAAATATGATATGGGACGAGTTAACTCGTAATCGAGCCTTAATGTCTTATAAACAAAAATATTATAAACATTATTGGCCACCCGAAGAAAACTTTATGTATGTTTTGGATTAGGAATGAGCATTATAAAAAGCAAGTAGTAAATAATTTATTAGATTTTTACGTATTTCGTGAAACTACTTGTGTCTTGCCTCTTACGTTGCCTGAATTATATGGAGTCAGTTTCTAATACCCATCAATTTGCCAATTAATTACATTACATTATTACTAATATTAAAATTCGAAACAAATAATTAATTTTATAATTTATACGGCAGAACTTCAAAGCCCTGAATGAAAAAATAAAAATCTACTAAACTAATCTACAAAACTTCCTACTTTACGATCATCAAAAGTTGGATAGCTAAAACAACTTTAGAAAAACGTTAATTGTAATTGAACAGCAGCTCTCGAAAAGCTATTTTAGAATGAGTTCCAAATTGTATTCAGGTATTTAGTAAATGCCAATAGCTAAACTGAGTAATTCAGATAGTACTTAGTATGTTAGGTTCTCTCGAGGTTATTAAAACTAGATTATAATATTTTATTTAACACGTGATTTAAATTTAATTTCCGTATTTAATCTAACGTTTACGTATTTTATCGTAAGATAGTTTTTTGGTGTAATTGTGTATCGACTATTAACTATGTTTATAAAAACACTAGATGTTTTTCTCCTATTTTAAAGATTAGTATTAAATTAAATACTCTCAAATAAAAAATTTGAAAAACACACCTATAAACTTCTGTCCAGATAGAATACTTTCGAAGTCACTCGGTGTCTCTTTCCTTGTCCAGTCATATTTGTTGTAATACTTGTCCGGATTCAAAAGATGCCTAGTTGATTTAGACGCAGCTCCGTCGTCTTGCTGTGTGAATTGTATCGGGGAGGAGGGCCTCGGCGGACCAGCGGTTCCAACCACTTCACCCAACTTACAAGGACCGAATGCCTGTACTACTATATCTTCTTGAGTTCGACATGCTTGAAGTTTTAGATGGCATTCCGACTCGTATGTTTTTCCATCACTTCCACATACCTGTTAATATTCATTTATTGACACAGCATCTTTTACAAAACTATCAACTAAACATCTATATAAATACTTGTAATTTTAACCTACAATTTTATAAAAGTAAGTTTCTCTTAGATATTGATTTACTTACCAACATATTAGTATCACTATCTGGGCAAGGTGCAGCCGCACATTCGCATAGTGCACCACCAGTTCTTTCCGTGCAAACAGCGCCAAAGTAACATGACAACTCGGTACAAGTTCCCACAACTCCCCCAGCTCCGCTAAAAACAAACGAAATTTTAAAGAACTGATCTCATCCAGCAATTATATCTCATTTGCTCTTTTATGTTCCCTTTTTAAAATTGTTACCAAAACTTTTCTCGTCTATTATAAATCATAGGTACTACCTAACAAGACCGAAAACTTACGATCAGAACATCCATTTGGACCCAACCTCCTCCTATGATCAGCGCAAACAGTACATTTTTGTCCTTGTACACCAGTGCGGCAAACACATCGTCCTGTCATTTGCTCACAATCTTCCCTGACTGACCCGAATGCTGAACACCCGCAGGCTAAAAGAAGTATTATACTGTATGTAAAAAAGATATAACATTTCGCATGTGAAGTTTTTGAAATATTTGACTGTTTTAGGTACTTCACTTCTAGCTTTAAATTATAAAAGTTTTTACTTTCAAGTAAAGTTATTAGTTGTATGGGGTGAAGCTAGACTTAAGCTTCAAGACATAATTTTGAATAACATCCTAGCTATGCTAGATTGCAATGAAAACAGAATGCTGTTACAGAAACCAACACTGTAGATTCCTTTTTAACTTCGTCACGTCAAACACACGAAAAGATGTTATTTTTGATCATTTAGACAAAAGTATAATTTCGTGAGTTTAAGCTGTTAAAAATAAAACATAAGGGTAAAATATGTTAAAACGTACGTATGCAACCAGTATGTCCCGATCCGATCCTTGGCAGGCCCCAATAGCCGGGTTCGCATCGGTCGCACTTGAGTCCACCGACGCCCGGCCGGCATACGCACTGTCCGGTCTCATCGCATCGATCCGACACAGATCCGAGCCGATTACAACCGCATGTCGAACTCGTGATTGGACACCCTTCCTCATTAGGCCCGGTAGCCACAGTAGACCCATCTGAACAACAACCGTACTCGCTCTCCGAACAATGCGAAACCCTCTTTCCTCCGATTGCTTTGAATCGTCTGTATACAAAAAATATTTTTAATCCACTAGTTTATTTACAACTAAGATATTACAGTGCTTGTTTAGGAGACATTTATAACGTTTACAAATCTTTCTGAAGTGTATTACAGAACATAGAAAAAACAATTCTATGATCATTACAAAAAGTTCTCGGAACGTTTTCAATACTCTGATTTGCCATAAAGAATTTTTAGTCAATGAAATACATTTGCGTTTCTCTTGTAAAATATTTACTCACCGGCCACAGTAGCTTTAAAACGTTTATTCTGTACGCTTCGCAATACATTACAAAGAGAAACGGCTTACTTCATTTTGAAAGAGAACTAGTAAATACAAGAAAAAAATGTTTTAGCTGACTTCTAACAGCAATTAAATTAACTTCCTACCAGAATAACATTAAGTCGCAACAACTCGATTGGGAGGAAAAGCAGCTTACTTGATATATAAGATCAAGAATCTACCCTACATTTTGAGTTCCGCTTGCATGCAATATATCGACCAATGAACCATGCTATTTTATAAGATCGCGACAAAGAACTCAAAGCGGTAACAGGTAGCGTGATTGTATCCAATTTTGCCTGTGGTGCCATGTACCGTTAGTATTTTCACCCTGACAAATCGCCAGTAAGAAGTTATTTGCATGGAATCAAAATGAATCAGGAATGAAAATGTTATTTAGGTAATACCTGTAAAAGTATAGAATCGCTGATTCACCGTTCCAATTATATTGTTGCTGAGGTATAATTGTCTAGAGCTGAAGTCGACAAAATGTACAAATGCTAAGCTGATTCCAACGTAATAAGGTTTAACGTTTTCAATTCCAATCGAAACGGAGCGTGAATACCCGAATAATTTTTAATTTAGAAACGACAAACCCTAGAAAATATTCCGATTGGTACTAATGTCGATTCAATAAACTGTTTAAATTCGAATATATTTGAATAAATCTGATTTCTGTGAAAAAAGTATTCTTCAATTCGAAAATAGATGGATATTAAATCGGTAATAATAAAGCTTTATTAATATACTCACTTTTAGGGCAACATCTGGCGGCGGTCAATGTTATGTGGCAATAGCTGCCTACGGGGCAATCTTGCCTGTGAGGCCCGTTACCGCAGTCAATTTCAAGACCAGTCGTTGAATCAAGCATAGCCTTGTTGTTACCACAAGGCCTTACTTCCATACCTGTGGTTTACAACATTGCGTTAAGGAAACTGAAGGACTCAATATATTACGAATATATTTGGAATATTATTAAACCTTATTCATTTGTGTTATGTAACAGTTTTGGAAAGAATGTAATGTTAATAAAGCGTAAGACAAACCTTTGCAAAGATCGAGAGGTCGAAGACGTAGCTCAAGCTGTTTTTGACATCCTTCTTTGCGCATAGCACACATACTGGGATAGAGCCTAAAGTCGGATGCACAGACTGGAAAATATTCGTCGTCATGAGGACATTCGAAGAGGCACGAGCAACGTGGGTAGCCGTCACTGCCTATTTCACAGCTGGCACCAAAATCGCATCTTATATCGCGGCAGGCGATGGGGCTGGAAGTTCCGTCGTCGGTTGCACCCGAGGAATCCGTTGACCCTTCCTCAATCTCGGTCGTGGTCATCGCAGTGGTCGCTGTCCGTGCCCACCCAAATATTTGCGTGTTAGTCAAGCGATAAAGCGGAAAGTTAGTTAATTGATTGGGGATGGGTCGCTTTATTGGAATTACTGTTAACAACTGAGTTGATGTTGGTTCGATAGTAAATATTTTGACTCCACACAGAATTTTATAGGTAAAGTGATTAATTTATCTGCTTAAACTTTAGAGAAAGTTAGTGAAAGAGTAGAAAAATAATAAGAAAACCATTCGATACGTACTCATAGCAATAGGCGGTACAACGGCGAGTCTATCTTTGCAATCACCATAGAAGATAACGTGTAAGGTAGCGGGCGGTGGTAATCTGCAAGCTGCTTTCTGAAGCTCACACTCATTAGGATAGGTCTGCATAGTACTCCCACATACAGGCTCTCGTGGTGCTCCAATACAATCAGTGGGGCAAATACATTCACCAGCAGCACAATGTGCTCCAAACGAGCACTGTACTCCTTCACATAACGCTGTTGAAAATAAAAACTAAATTAAATATATCATATTCGTATATTATGTAAATTTAATTTAAACTCACATTGCACTATCTCAAAGAACACTGTACTTTAAATAACATGAACAGGGACGTTGGATAGCAAATAAGTTTTATTTAGTCTGCACTAGTCGGATCACAACTTTGTAAACACCCGTTTGAAGTGTTCTAAGAGACGAATGGCTGAACAGATAATGTCATTACATTCAACAATTTCAAGTTTGTCTTCGTGCTATCTTATTCCCCCCTTGAGAAAAATTAAGGGTATTCGCTCCCGAACGAGAAGCGAGGGAAGGCACCCGTGCAAATTTAATAACGATTGTTTACCACTTCTTTACAAAATGAAAGTCTTGTGAAAGCGGTCGATTAATGTCAGACGGAAAGTGGAAGACGGTTTATAATAAGATTTAAAAGTAAAATGTTTTACAATCATTTAAATCGTGTATGTGAATATTGAGCATTGCTATTTTAAATATGTATAGATAATAATTTCGTAATGGTAGATTCTTACACGAAAAGTAAAAGTGACCTATTTAAGCATGAGATAGTTTGACGCACGAGCTTATCGAGGGCGCTAATAGTTTGAGTGGCTAAATAGACCTTTGCCTTTTAATTTCAAATATGAGGAAATTAAAGAAAAATTTAGTAGTAGTAGTAGAATTCGCGACAAAGGCAGGCAAGGGAATTTTAGTCCATACAGCCAGTTCTGATGTTCTGATGCAAGTCTTCGTATAGTATCGCAGTTAAATTGTCGACTACAACTGACGACATTCAACCTAGTTCTGTGAAAACTCGAAATGCCACATTTGAAAATACAGTGCACATTTCTCACAAAAACACATTATTACTACTCAAAAACTATCAATATCTTACAACTATTATTCGTTTTAGAGTAATTTTCACATTTTTAAATAAAACTGCACCCCTTTCTGTCCCCCTAGAACCAACGCTAGAAATCCTTAATAAAAACTGATTATTAAAAAAAACTACTACTCTGATGAAATCAGACGTTAAATCTATATCTAATTCTGATGAACTCATTTAATACGTTACATATGAAACGTCAAGTGAAATTCTTTTTGTGTCTTTTTGTCATTGATTATCATCAGTATCAGTAAATATTTAGCTCAAACTTAGGTAAATTAAGAATAACTTAGTGAAAGAGAATTTATAAGTATAAAATGATTTACAATATTTTTGATATTGTTTTATTACAATTTAAGTAACGAAGCGAATTAACAGTGGCTATAAAAAATGTGGGACATAAGTGTTTGTATATTGTTGTGTTGTGTATCTATGCTTTATATACTTTTTAAATTTTTTACATCAGGGAAAATTGTTTCTGAGGTACGAAAAGTACTGTTTGCATCGTGTGTGCTCCGATAACTCCAAGCCTACTTTCAGAATATAAAAAATGAAAAGTACATTTCTATACCTAACAACAAACATTGTTGATGGAAAAATATTATTCAAAACTTTGAAATTAATTGAAATAGAAAATTATTTTTTCAATTTAGAGTAATTATCATCACCTACACAGGAACTAATAATTATCAAAATAAGTTCTGAAAACAATATGTAATTGTTTACTCGTAAAAAGTATTCAACTAACAAACTCGTATTGTTTCAAATTACTTGGGAACGTAAAGGCGGCTTACGCATAATTTAGAATTAAGCCATTTAATACTAGGTAATTAACATACATTTCTATCAGAAACTTCCCTACACTTGTCGTATATCGTCATGTAATTGTGTGAAGGACCAACTATATTGTTTATGAAATAATCATTTTTTAAGGTTTCATTTAATAATAATTATGTCTGTATAAAATTAGTTATTATTATGGATATTTGTGTCTAAAATGAATATATTATTATTGTAAATAAATTCAAAAAGATATTTATGTATAATAATTTAATACATTAGGGGATGAAGGGAACATGTTATAGTTAACAAAAAAAACGGGAACCAAGTTTGTTATTTTGCTTTCTTGTATAACTCTTTTATCCCATCCTATTTCTGAAACAAAGTTCAATTTTGGGTGGGTTTAAAGTTTAATACAGTTGTATGTATGT
This sequence comes from Dendrolimus punctatus, assembly GCA_012273795.1. Taxonomy (NCBI): domain Eukaryota; kingdom Metazoa; phylum Arthropoda; class Insecta; order Lepidoptera; family Lasiocampidae; genus Dendrolimus; species Dendrolimus punctatus. The sequence continues at coordinate 11,055,471 of CM022528.1, forward strand.
TACATAAGACCTTTATTTACTCTTTTCTTAAGATAACAGGAACATGAAGGAAGAATTCTTCATTGATAAGTCTACATTGTATGATAATCTGAGGTTACCTTCAGAGATAAGACACAAATATAAAATAGACTTAGGTGCGCATCACAAACGAGATTTACTGGATCCTGCTTTGTTTCGGGAGCAGAGCTCGGTACAGAGCGTTTTAATCCTCCCTTCGTAAACGTATATGTGTATGGTGTTCGTCGAACACATACATATACACATATAGGTTGGAGATATCGAGCTCAAGATTTATTCCAGTTCATGATAATCCACAAAGACAATGAGGAGAAAAAGGATTTGATTGAAGCCTAGTTTGTTAGAATCTCCGAGTTCGTTACTAACATGCTATTTATTTATAATTTTAACTAGTGGGGAAACAAATAAATGCACAGTAAGATAATATAAAAATCAACTATGAATCTATATAAACAACAAGGGATGATATCGGTTGTCCACGATGTATTCACCGTGATCATACTGAAGATATTTGAAGAAAGCTCAGGTAAAAAGCACCTCAAATAAACGTGCATGTGTGAAGAGATCGATAAAATTAGATAAAGCGAAAAGTGTTTGTCAGGAACGTAGCAGGTGGATTCATCGTCTCTGCCTACCCAAATGGGAAGCAGACGTAACAATATGTATGTAAACAATAATAGGCGAATTCTAAACAGACAAAACCTCAAAAATCACATACACACATCACATTCACATCTATGAAAATCACTTTACAATGGAGCTTCCATTGTAAAGTGATTTTCGAACAAAAGTGGTAAAGTGCTAGAATAATAATTTCCTATACAGGATTTTTTTTTTAATCAGTAACTACAACAATATATTAAAATTGAAAATTATATGATAATGAATGATATTCTACATTTTATACTATAAGAGTCACTATCACTAACCCAACGAATTTTGATGTGGTTTTTTCCAATAGATAGAGTGATTCAAGAGGAAGGTTTATATGTATAATACATGCATCATATACTAAGGCAACATTGCTAATTTTAGAGGTTTCTATGTAGTGATGCCCGTGCAAAGTCGGAGCGGGCCGCTATGGTTTTATATACAACGTTCATAGTTTTTCTGTAGTGTATTTAATTTTGTATCAGCATTGCACCCGTGCGAAGCCGGGGCGGGTCTCTAGTTATAGATAAAATATTAAACATGAGTGTTTAATATTTCATCAGACCCTGCTGAGGCAGGGTCTAGAATAGAATTACATTTCTTATCGTAGTAGCGAATTTATTTCAACAAAAATCATAACTTAAATTGATATCAAAATGAAAACAACAGCGAGCGAGCATACATACCAATTATCTAAAAACCCTTTTTATGTAAAAATTGATTCTATATGAGTTCCCTAATTAACTCAAAATTCGATCACCTGTTGTTTCACATTACATAATTTCTAACAAAAACGGTTTAGCCTGCTGCTTTGTTATGTATTTATATGTATGTAAAATATACGTGTAAAAAATAATATTCGATTTTCTTTTATATGAACAATTAGGTATGTAGAAGCCTCGATATGAATATTTCTAGATAAAATTCATTAACTGATGAGTTTTTAAACAGTTCTTTCTGATCATAGTTGTGTTACAAAAGGGTCAGCATTAAATCAAACACACAATTGTATTAAAGAAAACAAATAAAAAGTCAATAAAATTAAATAAAGTTACTGAAAAAGTGACAAGAGGTAGTGTTATACTACCTCTTGTCAACAACAAATAACTACCTGCTCTCTCTTTTTTTGTTTAAAAAAGATTGAATTATTTAAGTTCATTGAACATTGTAAAATTTCTGAACTCTTTAAATTGAAAAGATTTATTTCAGATAACTTGTTACGTGACGTTTCATGCACCAATTTACTGATGTATAAGTTAACACAAAGATTATGGTTAAAGCATTAATTAACGTGATCATGTGTACGAACAGATAATAGATATATATGTTAGAGCCGCTAACACTAGATTTGTCTATACCAATTTCATAAACGTGTAAATATAATTATTCAAATTAATTAGAACACATAGGCACATCACGTAAGCGATAAGGTTTTGTATATTAGTCTCAGTTAAATTACAATTACACCAAATCTTCATCTGATTTTTTACTTCTCTCTCGAAAATTGAGCCATGAGCGATGATGCGTGAACCTACACTACGGGGTGGTCATCACTGACGTACTACTCAACTTACTTAATCACAATGGTGATAGTAAAATAATTAAACTCGTGAACATAGTCGAAGAATAATAGCTCTATTCATATAATTTCATAAATTTAGTCCTTTCGAGGCTAATGGCCTAATATCCTGTAACAAAACGAGTTGTTACTGTAATTTCCATAGTATCTGAACTAACCGTGGGGCAAGGTCGTGTCCATGACCCTTCAGCGTTGAAATTATTTACGCATTAGGCAAATATTACGGCAATTAATTGTTTATGATTAATACATTATTATTAGTACATAATAATATTTTAAACAAGAAACCCTATCAGATATTAAAATGCGGTAATATAAAATCTACATTTACATATTTTTTCGGTTTTATTATTTTCGTACACTATATTTTAATTCAATACAGTTACGGTTAGGTTAGGCAGTTTTGTGAACTGATGGGCTTATTGTGAAAATTATCACGTGTTGACGGTGAAGGAAAACATCGCGGCGAAACTATCGAGATAATGATCGTTTCAAACCTGCCAATCCACCTTGGACAAGCGTAGTGGGTATATAGTCTGATGATTTTATGAGCCTTTATTACTATTAATCTCAGTTTGAATAAAAATGGGTTTGACATGTATAAATAGGTGAACATTGTACATGTAAAGATGGGCAGTTGTGTGGACAGAGAGATTGAAAATGGACAGGGCGATTATATAAAGCTTCAATTTATTCCAAGATTACTACGGAATTATAAAAAGGTACAGAGGCCTTACTCTCACCAAAATACTTTTCGTCGTTTATTTTCGTCCAATAAGCCCGAAAGAGTCAATTAAATTTTAGATAGAAGAAAGAAAGAACAAAGATTTCTTTAAGACTACAAGAATATAATCTGTATACAACAAAAACAAGTAGAACATACAAAGGAAAGTGTACTTAAATATATAAAAAATACAAGGACAAAATGTTCTAAAACGAAAACGTACGACGAAACACCTGATCTATTTGCGTAGCTACGTATTTGTATAGAAATTACCGAAACTGGTTAGATTAAAGATTAAGTAGAAGGGTAAGTAAATAAGGCAGTCGGAAGTACAGCAAAAGGGAGGGAATTTAATGGGTAAGCTGAGTGGGTTAAGTAGACATTTATTTCACAAAATACCGACATACTGCTTTAAAGAAAGATATTATAGAACAGAATATAAGTATATCATTTATGTACGTTTTAAATGTGGTCAATGTCAGTACAGAACTTTGTAACTATATTTTTGGTGACATTATATTTTCGTCAAAATTGTGATATATATTTAATTATATAGTTTTTTTTCTGTCCCAAAAAACATATATCTTATTGTAATGTGTAACGATTTTGACGAAAAAATAATGTCACCAAAAAATATAAGTTCCTGCATGGACGCCTACGACATGTAACTATAACCCATAGATATTTATTATAATTCTGTAAAGACGTTTTTTATAGGTGTGTATCATAACTTCCCTCTTGGTAGACGCAAAGATTTGCTGAAAGAAATCCATTTTAGGGTTAAGCTCGCCTTTGTACATCACCACTATAGTTATATATGTAAGAACTCTTTAGTGTACAATAATTTAAAAAAGATATATTTTAAACCCTTAACGCTTTACTTCTAGTTTAGTGTAATACAATCTTACTTTGTAATTATATGGGCTGAGAGACAATGGTTATTCAATATCAGTGGTGATTATGGATCTTCTAATCGAGTTGTAGTGAAAGTATTTGCGGTAAAATTAGTTTTTGATAGTTTTATTTATCGTCTAATCAAAACATCATTCTTATGTTTATAGTTTACAGCATTTTCTGCACCACCTACATCGCCATATTATCTTAAATTATTCGTTAAGTTAGGTTGCCTAGAAGAGATTGCTTTAAGTGATAAGGCCGCCTATTGTTACTACTATGACATATTGTAACTATGCATTTTAGGAATTGTATATTTTTTGAGCAATAAAGTGTTATCTATTCTATTCTATTCATTTTACACAATACCAGAGTTTCTTTATTATGTCATAACTTTCTGTTATACATGTCTGATTCTATACGAATGTAAGTGATTTCGTTATAATTCTTATATTATTCCGAGTGTGGAAAGCTAGGTGAATTCTAAATTTCAGTTATATACATAATATATCATTATTCTTCTTGTGCGTCATTTTTTCCAAAAATATATAACACTTATTAACATTTAAATAAGTAATATACATTAAATTATCTAATAGGTAATTGTATTTTTTCAATATTATTTAATACTAGCGGTTCCGGCAGACGTTATCTTGCATTAAAAAAATAAAAATCTAGAACACGATTTCAGAGCCACCTATCGGGTCCAATCGTGAAATTCCATCCCAAGAACCACTCAAACACTACTTGTTTACACCTTGGGTTACATTATTGAAGTATTAATTAATAGGGATCTCTAATTTTTCTAGTAATAAATCTAGCTTTTATTGATGTAGGATAATGTAGCATTTTACTGGAAAAGAATTTTTGGTCTACTAGTCTTTGAGTTCATTTGTTACGAACATACAAAAATATAAATATTTCCTCTTTATGATATTAGTATAGGTGAATTGAATAATTACTAAAAAGTCTAAAAAAAAAAATAACTTCAGCATGTTTTTAAAGCTTAACACCTGTGATCTATGGAAGATGTTCAGACAATTATTAAATTATCTAAATATTTTTTACAGATCACGTTTGACAGGTATTAATTATTATTATTTAATGTACTGGTATTAATATATATACTTAAAAGCAGTACATTAAATAAAGTGCTTTGTTATGAACTTACCACAGTCGCCTTTGTATGCAAGCCGCAGGTTGCTTTGTTCGCGACAGGTTGTCGCGTCCAGGTCGCACTGCGACGGGTAGGTTTGACCGTCGCTCCCGCATACCACGTCTGACTCCTGTGCCGCATAAATTGATCATTTTGCTAATGTTACAACAAAGAATACATTGTATTTGTGGTACAAAGCTATGTGTGATATGTAGAGCATTTGCCATATTACTTCAGTATACTATACATAATTTTGTTTTTTTAAGGAAATAACTAACTGCGAGTTAGCATATACATATTTTAAACAGTTTATCATTCAAAATACATTAATACTTGATACATTAAAAAATTTAAATATGTGCCAACCCAGTTTTTGTCAAAGCCTTTTTTTATTGCATAACTTCAGCAGACAAGCAGACGGCCTACCTGATGGACATTAGTTACCGTCGCCAATGGACATTGGTAATGTGCTGCCGCTCTCTAAAGTAAGACTGGAACCTAGTCACTAATGCCGGGACACTAACTCAAGGTTGTTACGGCGACATACTCTACACCAAGAGTGATAAAAACCAGACGGGCAAATACCCTACCACCTGGCTGTGGATTGTTTTGTTGCCTCTCATGATAGGACGCCCGGCCGCAGTTGTATTCCTTCTCCGTTTCTGCACGGATAAAGCCTGCATTGAACTGCAATATAATGTAGACCTTGCAGGTATATACATATACATACATATATAACTTCACGCAGGTCCATTGCGGGGTAGGCACGAACAACAGAGGTAGGTATATAATTTTGAATATAGGAAATCTAATAATCAACGACAAGAATATTGTAAATAGCGTAAGATAATTCAATTTCTATGTTTCTAGACTTTGATATCGCATCTTGGATTTTAATTTATTGTGAATTATTAATTGTTAATATTACAGTATACATAATATGCCCCAAAAAAATATATATAGATACTTTATATCTTTATTTTAAACAATGTTTATCATCTACTAGTTTTCTATTCTGTTTTTTTTATCGTAATACTTCATAGAACAGTAGTATGGTAATTAAAATATGAAATTCTACTTTTGTTTACACAAAATAATTGAGTAGTTTGGGAAAAAAATATGCATTAGGTTTATATTGTATGAATTTCTAATGGGATCATTGTAAATTCGAATCAGTTTAATACACAAATATACAAATACATCCGGGAATGGCCATACAGGCTGAAAGTCATGAATAAATCAAATTATACGAATGTTCAATGTTTAAATTGGGAGAATGGAGAGGTTTTTTATGATTAACAACTTACATGCGATATTTGTTTACACAAAACAAGTATCGTTGGTAATTTTACCGTATACACGCATTTGAAATATTAATCATTTAACAGCAAGTTATCCTGATGTTATCGCTTAATAAATTAAAGGTTAATAATCAAATTCTTACGTTTAACTTAATAAAAATATACTATGTAACAGATTAACAGTTGCTTGCCCGTAATTAAAAGTTAAAAGGCGATACACCGTGATGTATTTAAATAATATGCAGAACAGTTTCAATGTCACCTTTATATACATCATATACATAAACATATTATATACTTCTATATAATTATATTACAATTGCATATACCTCAAGATAATAATAGTATTATAAGTATTGCAAAATTTGTATAATCTGCTATTTCTCTATAAAGTTAGTAATTTTATTTAATTTATTGTTAGTAGCTAATTATTGACTAGAATTAAAATGATTAAAATGGCTCTTACAAACATATACCCCTAGTTTATTCTTTGTGAAGATATCAGTCTGATAGAAGTCGTCCGAAATAAGGAATAACAAGATTTGTATATAAATATATGGCATAATAAGGCATCGCAAATAAACTTATATTCATAAACAAATTGATTTGTATTGTAATTCTAATGGAAAAAGAACAAGTATATTTATTACTTCCAGGCAAAATAAGCCTGCATATATTATGCAAACACAATACAGTTGACTTTCGATAATTTGATACTCGTTAATTCAATCAATCAATTAAACTCGAGATTAAAAAATCTCTTGAGAATTAATTTTTTTTTCACGTCGCCTTGAAAAATTACTCGATAAATTGAATAAAGTCCTAATTAGTCCCATTAGTAATTTAAAGTGAAAAATAAAGTATTATTGCACACCAACATGCATTAATTTGAAGTTCGGAATTTCTTACTCACTATTATATAAAGCCCTACCCTGCGCTTTTACGCCCTCAGAATCGACACAAGTGACGATTTCTTCTCAGTTCTCACCACTATCAAATATTCATGGGACAATGATAGACTGAAGTCGCTCATTTAACAAATAAATTTAAACTTCTTTTTAAAATGAACATCAAGCATTTTAATCAAACTTTTGTTTACATCATTGCCTTTCCTTCCTCTGTCTTAGTTATAAACTTCTGTTGTTTTGAACTCTTGGTAATTAGAATTTTTTCTCTAGTCCTTTGAGTGTAGAATTATCGAAAGTCGACTGTATTTTTAACAGCATTTAAAACTCAGGCCGATTTACCTGCGATTCGGTACAGTTATGGTTGCAACGGCAAGTAGGTCGGCCCACATCAGTGTCCACAATACAGTCTCCGCCTCCATGACATACGATATCATTACAAGACTCTGTATAACAAAGAATTAAGATTAATTTTTCGCTCTTATTTCTAAGGATTTTGTTGTTTGTTAGGTTTATTGTGATTTCCGCTTTGTGGGGTGTACAAAAAATTGACCTCGCAGATTTAGATGTATTAAGATAAATCACATTTTTACATGAACTTTTGTATTACGATTTGATATTTTATATATTACACTAGCTAACCCGGCAAACGTTGTTCTGCCATAAAATTACACCATAGTATGGTGAAAAGTAATGTTAGAACTGTTCTCATACCTACCAAATATACATTTTACTAAAATCGTTTAAGCCCTTTCGGAAGAGTTCGACCACAAACAACGTGACACAAGATTTTCATATATTAGATTTTTACGACTGAATAACGTACAAGTTCGTTTTCGGAATTGACCTTGCTGGGAATCGAATCCAGGACGATTGATTTCTAGTGAACTAACTAAACCCGATACTTAGATATTAGGTATAAACTAGAAGAGAAGAGAAGAAGAGAGAAGCTTTCTTGACTAAATTAATGAAACTTTCAACTCTTTTTCTTTCTTTTCTGTAAACATTTTGTTATTTAAGTTGTTGTTCTTTTCAAAAACAAAGCATTACATTGTCATCATTTATGTATTGCAACTCCAAAATAGTGAAATATCTCGAAACCGTTCAGACTTGGTCATTTGGTTTAATTTAACCTCTTAAATCACTCCAATGGAATGGCCAAAGTATTCAAATAGAATTCAAAACCTTGGCTAACAAAGGGCAAGAGGCTAATCTCTAAATTGTATAATAGCCTTGATAGATTTAAATGAGTTTCCATCAAACTTACAACAAGTAGTTAAAATGTTGGAACAAGATGATTGATTAGTAATAATTTGTTCAGAAGGGCTTCTCTTTGTAATTTATCGTTAAGTGCCAAGCTGAAGACCCCTTTGAAAGAAATTTCATTAAACTGTGACTAGCAGCTTGGTCTCTATCAAATATTGTTTCAATAAAATCAATGAACGGGCTTCCCGGTGCTTTTATATAATAAAATTTAATCTATAGTCTCCGTTCATCAATCCGCGTCGATTTCAGTTTCGATTCAACAATTTTAATCTCTAATTGACATTTCAATGAACAATGATAGAGTTTCATAAATTTATTGCCGAGCGCGCGGTGGACTCGGCAACGTATTAAGCTCCATGAAAATAAATAAATAATAACATTGTCAATAAATAACTTGTTTCAATCAGTGCGGATAAATGCATTCGTAATACTGGCCAGTGAGCTGAACTTTATACAGTACAATGTAATAAAGACAAATAATTGGTAACATAGTATTTATTTTCGGTGCCCTACCTCAGATGTTAAGAGTCTTATTTTAGCATTCATAAACTTGATTAGTCAATAGTCTATGCATTCGCTTTTCCAACTCTCGTTTGACATGAGATAGGTTCGACTTCTGCCTCGGAAGTTTGCACCGCTTATTATAATGTACATATTGCTGTCAGATGGACGTCAAGATAAGTTAAACACTATATTGTATTTATCCGGAAATATAAACTTTGGTAATAGGTTCCGAGTCTCAGACGCAAAGGATAAGCGTATCAAATAAAGTTACATACTATCATATTCTTTATAATACCTATAAGAAATGAAATGATTTCTGAGGATTGATCTTTCTTACTGTTTTATGTAAAAAACTGTTGAACGGATTACGGTGAAACTTTATTGTATACAATATACATCAGAATAACACATAAGTAAAAATTTATAAAGATATTGGTTACATTGATCAAAATATTATAACGATAAGTGTCACTCCCGCACGATTAAAGTCGTAAGCACAACTAATGTAGCATAACATTTTAACTCCAAAGAAATAACCAGTAAAAGACGATTCATGTTTAAACTTGCTTATCGAAGAGATTTTGCTTGCTTATCTGTATTCCGGAGTTTTACATGCGTTATAGTGCGAGGTAGATCCGGCAGGATAGTCAAAGGTACATACAGAATAGAAGTCAAATGCAAGTAAAACGACAGGCCACAAATAGCATAATATAACCGCTCTTATACAAGAATATTAAGACTTCTCAAAATTGCTTTTAATCATAAATAGAAGCGATTTAAATCGCCTCGCGTTTGATGACCGGGTAAGGATTGACAATTTCATAAAAGAAAAAGATTTTCGTCGCAGGAAATTGATAGCAATTTTTCTTGGATAAAGAATTTCATAATTTATTTCGCCTTCAAGTTCACCGCTGTGGCGAGGAGACTTTAATTTAAATGACTAATGAAATATTTCTCGCTTCGAAGATGTTAAAAATGTTTAAATTAACAAAAAATATGCCACATTTCAAACCAAGTAATTTATTAATGTTATTATGAGTTTTCTTTAGATCGCAAATAAGGAACTTGCCCTTTTCATTAAATTTATCTCTACTCGTCTGTACGGTGTTTGTTATATAATTAAATAAAGTTATTACATTTTATATTTGGACTCAAGTTAATCGGAGGTAGATTCCTGGTGATAGCTTTATGACATAAGACTTGTGCAAAGCCCAATATATTTTTACAAAAACACATTTGATATTTAGTAGAATGTTTAGATTATATTTAAAATATATTAGTTAAGGTTCGTACATTCTGCTTCATTTAAAATAACGTTATTGTATCTATTCAATATACAAACGTGAAAGTAAGTTTTCAAGCCCTTGTGAGATACTAAACATCGTCAGTATCATTATTAACCAATTTTACGATTATTACCAATACTACTCGTATTATGCGTTTTATTAGTTAATAAAAACTATTTCACTTATTTGGACTATTAAATCAACAGCGATCTTTCTAAGAATTCGGCAATTTTGTAACAGTATATTCATTAAACGGTGTTTAGTAGTTATTTTTAAAAATATACAAAATTTGTAGGATATTGATTATTTTTAACAAATATTCTTTTTATAAAAATCTCAATCGTTTTGTGAAATGTATCTTAACAGGTTATCACAAGAACTCTTACGTTTGGCGTGAGTAAGGGTTGTAATTCGACTAGGACTTTTGATTCAATATTATTTTATAGATAGATATGAATATTCAAAGATGTCATATGCAGAACCAGTTTAAAACAAGAATAACATTATATTCAAAAAACTTACGACATGTTCCATTATACAGAAGTCGAAGCTCTCCCTCTTTTAAACCTTCTTGGCACGCATGCATTCGCATTTTACATTCACTGCCATAGGTGTTATGGTCTGACGCACAAACTGGCGCCAGTGATGCGTCACAAACTGGACATGCGCATTGGGCGGCGCTGTTACGAGCTATGCATGCTCCGCCCCACGGACAGTATGCGCGAGCGCACGGGTTTTCAACTCCTGAGTAGAAATTATACATGCTTATTCTTTAATGCGACGTTTTATAAATATTCCTTATTTATTATCATAGATATAAGGCCCGCGCTGAAGGTTTGCCGATGACTATATTGTATTGTATAACTTAGTATTATTGTATATACTTATGTATGTACTTGTCTAGTATCTTGCTCCGGTGTTGAAAAAAAAAGTTGGTGGTAGGTTAAATAAAACTTAACAATACTAGTTGATACTTGACATCTTTACTTTCCCTGATCATGGCCACTGAAAAGTGGCAGAAACCTCGGAAAAACCAAAATCAAATAAATTAAAACCACGCTTAAAACCATTACGACGTAGTTTTATTATGTATACAAGTCGCGAAAACTTACGCAAATATTATCTTTTTTTGCTCATTTAAAACTTTAAACTCTTCCCCCGATATGTTTAACAATGGCCTTCCACCCTACAATGAATCCCAATGAAACCAAGATTTTAAGCGGTTGTGTTATATAAGCTAACTGTTTTTTCTTATTCCAGAAATTTTAAATTGTTTGTAAAATGTTCTGATTTCTTGTGAGCAATAAAAATATTCCATTCCTTCCTATGTACTTGTAAGACATGTCCATTAACTAGCAATCTTTAAAAGTCCAAATATTAAAAAGTATCTCACCACAAGGTCCCATATATGCGACCCTTATATCTCGGCTTTCAAGGCACGACGCTCTTTCCAAGAAACATGGGCTCTCATAAGTCTTCCCATCAGAACCACAAACAGGCCGTACTATAGCCTCGCATTCAGCACCGCAGCTGCACACCGCTACGCCTCTTACGTCTAAGGAACATAGTTCCCGCATGTTGCATTTCACCGACTCACATGGATGTTGAGCTATTTAGAAAAATTAAGATAGGTAATTTTAATATACAAAAGTTTTAATTTATTCATATTTATTATATTGTATTCTACATAATATAATACGTCAAGACTATATACGTATATGTATAAATAGAATATTTTTTTTAAACATGCAGGGTGTTAAATCTTGTTCTCTGTCATACCAGTGATACGGGTTTAAATTCTGAACAAGAAGCATATACCATTTAAGCAGTTTTGTGCTGCAACATGCTAGCGTGACAGTTAAGAAAAATATTTTATAATAATAAAGATCATTGATAGCATAATTGTAAAAATACATTTTGTCTGAAGGAGGGAAGCACCTTTAGACAAAATGTATACATTACAGGCGAGTGCTCGCAATGAGGGAGCAACCTTTAAAGTTCAGACTAGCTATTCCAGTGTATCACTCCGGCCAATCCTTTTGGAGATATTTGGCGGATATATTATATTTTCTCCAAAAAATTAGGAAGCTCAAGCTCGCAGTGGGCGATTTATGGGATGATATCACGCAGTCTTCCCATTATTAAATTAATTTTTGTAGGGTCTACATTATATAGGCAGGTACATATAATGGTCACACTACAGTTGTTATTAAAAATAGTATGGTCTAAGAAAACTTAATACCATAACATACAAAAATATAGACTATAATGATTATAACAAGTTATACACAATAATCATGGAAGACTTCAGTTTCATAATAAAATTATTTCGTTCCTGTCAGAATTTCTTTGAACCGCGTTGACGCTTCGATGCTCGTATCCAATTACTTTCTTTAGAACAAAATGTCCTTCAATAGGGGCTACAATAAAGCCGCCTCTTGGATTTGCGAATGAAGATTTAATTTTAGATTAGAGACAAAGATTTTGGGGTGACTGAGTGCTCCTTACCATATTCCATTCTTACAAAATAATAATTCCCTAGTCATGTACTATTTATTCTTCCGAGATGAATGACAATGTAAAACAATTTAATGAAGGTACAAGTTGTTTTAAATCATTATGTATTAATAATACGTGAAGAGAAATCTTCAAAGCTTACTCACTCATACTGTCAATGTCAAACACAAAACCGTCTGTAGACAGATCAGAGTAGAAGTTTCTTACTATTACTTAAAATATTTGAAAATATTGCCAATTTCTTTTTAAAAATGTTATACGTGATTTTTGTAAAGTATCCACTTATAATCTCATTAAGGTACAAAAATTATAAACAACAAACACGAACACTGGGAGACCCCTTGTCCTTATAATTATGACAATAAAAAATGTAATAACATATACAAAAACAAAGTAAACAGCTAAATATGTGCAATCATTTACCAGAGGCGCATTCTCCTCGATAAGCAATGGTAAGCTGCTGCCGGGTCCGACACGACTCCCTTCGTAAAGCGCACTCGCTTGGATAATCTTTATAATCCGAGCCACATACTGCAGAGCCAGGTTTAACCATCAGATCACATGGTGGGCCACACTTGCATACCGGTGTGCGTGCTTCGTTCAATTGGCACACACCGCCGTCAGCGCACTCGTGCTCCGAACAGGGATCTAAAAAAATTTCCTCATAAAAGCGAAATTGACTATATGTATTTTGTTTGGGTCATTCTTTACAGAGCACAGAAAATTGTCGTGCGTCTGACGCTGCGAGCGCCGCGAACTTCTAGCTCTGTATTGTTCTTCACGGACGAATGACATGCTTTTACCACTGACCCAATTGTGATCAAATTCGGTATATATTTTATGTACCTTATTTTGATACCAAAAATACATAACATTTGATTATAAGATCGAGAAATTTGGTAAGTATACTTTTATGACGGGAGTGAATTATTGAATGGGAATTCTAGGCCGATCGTTTAGTAATGAAAAGAAACAGAAAATCGTGGGCCTTACATAACAAGATTTGGCTACGTCATTCTTGTCTTGCTTCACATCCCATCTCTAAAACTACTTTTCAGTTTAAAAAGATTTATTCTTTTGCGAAAATTATTAAGTACCCTTAAAGTAGAATTAAAAGCATTATAACAAAGTCTTTTATCTATTTATCAGGTAATCGTAGCAGAAACTGAAAGTATGATATTATAAGACCTAAAAAATTCAACAAAATCTCGAGTAAATACGTAATATTCCAGGAAGCTTACTGAAATTGAGCATAAGCTTAAACACTCCTGAACCAGCTTCTATAAAAAAAATTCACTTAATGCAATAGATGTTGACTCAAAGAGCGCATGAAACAATTTAATAAAAGTACAAAAGCAGGCCAGTAATGTAAATAGAGAATCGTACAAAGGATGTTGGAATGTGCGGGCTTTCGTTCTTGTACAAATTTAGTTCAGATCGAATGTTTTGGGACAAGTTCAGTGAAAAGGGTTAGCAAACGTAAGTAGGTACCAACAAGAAGGAGACGAGATTAAATTACTTTTATGAAATAGCAAGCAGGAAACAAAATTTCTGTTTTATGTGAGGAAAAGCATTTTACTGCGTCAGTTTCCGGAACTTTTTGGCGCTAAGGAAATTTATTGCCGACAGTTTTCGGTTAAAGTTACTGTATAAAAGTGAGTACGTTTTTGACATCTCAGTATATGCATGGTTTTGTTCGTCTTCTACTTTTATATTAAAACCTTCTCTCCGCGACTTCGTTCGCATGGAATAGTTAAAAAGGTAATTTAAAAAAAAACCCCAATTTCGAAACATTCTTTATTGGTGCTCCGCTCCTATTGGTCTTATTGTGATGAAATATAGCCTATATATAGCCTTCCTCGATAAATGGGGTATCTAACACTGAAATACTTTTTCAAAACCGACCAGTAGTTCCTGAGATTAACGCGTTCAATCAAACAAACAAACAAACTCTTCAGATTTATATATTGGAATAATATACAAATAATAATTAATAATTTAATATAAATTAAGTTCCTTGGTTATACTAGTTAATAATGTAATGAATATTATGTCAAAATTCTTTTTGAATGGTGTTTTAACTACACTCTACACAACTCAATAAAATTTAATTGTCTGTTTGAACTGGCAAAATAACAACGTTTTACTAAATGCTTTGAAAGTATACATGGCACATATATCAAGAAATTCATTTTTTTTTCGTCTGTCTGTCTGGTTGTTCGGCTAAACTCTGAAATGACTGGGCCGATTTTGACGTAACTTCCAAGATAACTGTTGTTATCATAAGTAACTTGGCTACTTTTATTTTGAATAAAGAATTGAAAGGCCCACGCGCACGGCTCTACCGTCGCCGCGCCGAAAGGCAAATTAAATTAAATTCCACGCGGACGAAATTGCAGGTGACAGTTAGTTATATAATACAAGCTATCCCTGCAGACATCGTCCTGCCCGGAAAAGCTTCAATCGATAAGCCGACAGCAGCACCGCCTACCGGGGCCAATTGTGAACCAACTCAGAAACCTTCTTTGGCTCATGCACAACAACTTTGCTAAAGATCCTCACATGATCACATTTGTAGTTTACGATTCTATAAACGACATACAGACAAACATTAATTTTTATATATACCTAAAAATAATAAAAATGTGTCTGTTACAAGCACACATATATCTCGTACATTGATACATCACTTGGGGTATCTTCAATAATAGGAATCATGGCGTGACAGAGGACGTAAACGAATACCTATATATTTCCAAGCACGTTTCCTTTCGGAGCTTGATTTCATTCATATACAGTCACGTCATCTTAACACGGGCGAAATGAAATGTTGACCCTTTTGTTGTACTTTGTGTCTATTACTAAAAATACCTTTTCTTAACGATTCTCTTTTTTTCCTCAACGTGGAAAGTCTATTATCATAACAGAGACACATAAGGTCTGACTTACGATATTTATATTTGATACCTACTTTCATACATTAGGCTCTTACAATAGTATGTTTATTAGAATGGTCTTGTTAAGTATGTGAGGCCCATACTATAGAGCTATTATTATCGTGTGTAAACTGACATTTTAAATGATAATTAAAATAACAAATAAAAAATCTAATAATCCCGCATGCATTTTCTGTCGCTTATAAATTTTTATCATATTAAATTTTCAAACAAAAAAGAAACCGAGTTCAAGGATAACTACAAAACAAACAAAACAAAAAAATCTGCTACATCTTGAAGTCCAAATCAGGCAAAATTTTAAGTTTATTTCATGATTTGGTATAAAATTGTGTTTTAAATAATAAAATGTGATAAAGTGAGGAGAAGACTAGCGCTATTTAATCAAATAGATTTAGATTAATTAAAACTAAGTTTTAACGGTTTTAAGCGCGGAAGTTTATTTGACTTTTATTTATATTTCGGTTACTTTTCAGCAATCGGGATCACATAAGACGGCTACTGAAAGTGGTCGAAACTCGAAATAAAATAAAATAAAATTCCGCGCTGAAAACCGTTAAAACGTACGTTTTTACTGGATGAATATCTTTCCTAGTAAAGTACAAGGAAGGATATTCATCCAATATATTCCATATAACATTACTAAGCCTTAAGTCTCTAACTATTCTTCAAAAATATAAGGCTAACATGAACTTACCACATTTCCCATGATATTTCACTGTAATATTAAGTTGATTATCGCAAGCATGCTTGTCTAGGTGACACGCTGAAGGGTATTCTCTTCCATCGGTTCCGCAAACCGGTTTACGTCTCTGACAACTGCGTGGACACCGACATTCTGGCTGGCCATAAGTGGCTATACAACGGGCCCCCGTTGGACAAGATATTCCCGTACATGGATCACCAGCTTCTAAAACAAGTACGACATGTTATTCAATTCTCTTTCTTTTCAATATATTTGATGAAATTGGTTACTGTCGTCGGATATAGACGTTTGAAACAATAGGCGTAGCTAGTTGCTACTTCAACAAATAGTTATGATGCATGTCTTAAATTACCATAAGATTACATATAATTACAATTTATAACACTACTAGCTTTTCACTGCGACTTTTTTCGCGTTAATGTTATCCCACGGTAACCGTACACTTTTCTAAGATACAAAGTAGCTATTGCAGAGTATAAGGTAATCCATCTTTGTGCTAAATTCCATCCAGACCGGTTCTGTCGTTCTGGCGTATTTAAGCAATAAACATCCATCCAAACTTTCGATTTATAATCTATCTATATAAAAAGTCAGTATTTGACCGCAATGAACTCCGAAACTACTCAACCAATTTTGATGTTTTTTTATGGATTTGTTTCAACTTAGGAGGACATGGGATAGGTTTCGTTGTATATTATTATTTAAATTTTAAAAATGCAAATTTTCCAAATAACGGGTCCTGAAGTAAAATCCTGTTTTGTTAGAAGTTTTTTTTAAAGTTATATATATGGTATCTTATAATATTTAAATGTATATGAAACCATCCTGCAGCTGTACTAAATCGAACGCAAAAAGGAATCACATTCGGTTCAGGAACAAAATATTCGCTAAACATACATAAAAAAAATATTTACACGACATTTCAAAACCTGCTTTTATGAAGTCGATTAAAAACACAACTAATTTTAACAACGTTCCGTTTATACATATCTATGACTTGGCGAAATGCTGATCAAAAGTTTACGTAAGCGAATTTGTATGTAAAACTCTTGCAAACAATAATTGCAAAAACAGATTTCAAATGAGCAATAATTTTATTCTTACCGCATTCACCCTCGTGTTTAACGCGTAAGTTCAGTCGCCTCTCACAGGCTTCTTTCCTCAAATAACAATGATTTCGGTAAGTCCGGCCTGCAGTGGAGCAGACAGGCGACGGGGAGGTAGGACATGTTGCTGGACAAGCGCAATGGGCCCGACCGTCTCCAAGGGACACACACTCAGCGCCCCATCGACAAAATGTTTTCTCACAAGCTTCTGTAAAGAATATCTCTAAAATTTTAACACAAATCATTCTCTTTCATGTCAACAATTTTATAGTGTATCGCATGAGAAGTTTAAAGCAAATGGTAAGTCAATTCAACTGATTATCATATCTTCAATACTTCTAATAAACCAACATTGTGCGATATCGAAGAAAGAATATCTTTAAAAATCAAGCATCATTCTGTACGTTTCTCGGATGACACAATTTTCAATTTTCTACCTGGAGAGTTTGGATCGTGACTAAGTTATTAAGGCGATTTAAAATAAGATCAAATAAAATACAGGAACATCAGTTTTAGCGCAGTATTTCAATACTTCTTCTTCTTTATTACTGTTTTTCTACAGTATATAATATTAATTGACACTCACTAAAATATTTATAGTTAGTTTATACTCTTATCTCTATTTTAAATTTAGACCTAGAGACGACTTAGGTTCAATTTCATTTCCCAAATATGTATTCCGAAATTCCAATTCATAATTTCAAAAATGCAAACTTAATATTGTTAATCGTGTAAATCAATGATACTCAAATGGTCTATAGCGACCCCCAGGATCAATTGTGACCTATAAACATGCTTAGAATTTATATTGCTCAAAGATAGTAATATTTACAAACAATCAAAAATACATTTAAACATCACTAAAATTTACAAAACACTGGGTAAAGAGAGAGGATAAAGAAAATAATATGGCAAGAGGTCTATGACAACCAAGTTTGGGATCTTTGATTTAGGTAATCGAGATGAAACCTCAAATATGCAGAAGGTAAACAGTAAGTTACAATAACATTAATTCCACATGAACTGTTCATGAAACAATAATATGAACAATAACAAACTCTAACAATATGAGTCCTACGCACAGTTGAATAACAGTATGTTGAAGCTACATTATAACAATTTTGTTTATGTGAATGGTTATATTTTTTCGCAAATATACCTGTGACATTCAAGAAGGTGACAAATTGTTTTTATTATTACGTTTGCCTTTTCAGAAAGAGGTCAAGTCTCAGAATTCAGCCGCGAACTCATTTCCTTGACTTTCGTATAAAGATGTCTGCGAATCCGCTTATAAAAGAAAGTACTCGGAAATAACAATTTCGTAAGAGACAAACATAATGTTGGTCCGTGAATTGCCGTAAAAGCGACAACGAGGAGAACGGAGCACAAAAAATATGGCGCATACTTACGTGTATTCCACACACACACACACACACACTCTGGCCATTTTAAATCATTCTCAGACCAATTTCCGCAGGATAAAAAGTAACGCTGATTTGAGGCTAAGAATTTGTTGTCGATCCCGCCGAATCCTGAACATCCAGACAAAGAGAAAAAAAATCTAAAAAAATGCATCGTGTTCTCTGTCGTTTATATAGTGTATTCCAGATGCTTTTTAAATACCTTTACAGACACAGCATATTAAAATTTTGTAATATTATAAATTATGTAACAATTTTTTATAGAAGTCAAGTTTGTACAATAAATTAAAAAAGTGGAGGGCTTCGAACCTTCGGATTTCAAAAATAGAACTTATACAATTTTTGTATGTCTGTTAAATCATCAAGTGCTAGTTATAACACAGATCAAAATTAAGCATACTTTTTATACCAGAGTATAGGACAAAAAGAAGACGCTGCGGTAGCACCTTTTGGTGCTGCTGTTGCAATTCGCTTAAAAAAACGTTGTCGTTATGGCAAAGCGAGCGAAGTTTCACTATCACAAACTAAATAAACGTTTTGAATATTATGTGCATTTTCTTTCTTTACGGCCCTGAATATGAACCGATATTCATACAATTTGATTCATATGCACTTTAGAGACAGAAGACACTTTCACGTGATGATAGGAAAGCACACCAGCAACATACTTGGAAAGCTCAGCTCTAGATATTACTGCAGCTGATTCTTAGATAATTATTGTTTTTTAAGTTGATGTGGAATTTGATAAAATTTGGTAAATAACGACCGAACTTAACTTGAAATACTTTCTGCCGCAGCAAAATTTCAAATTGTTAGCAAGTTAAAAGTAAAAAAAGTTAAAGTAAAGAAAAGGTTTAAACACATGAAACTTAATTTACATAGAAACTTGCCATTTATTAAAATTATTATTTTTGTTTGTGCTAAAGCAAACAACAAAGGTTGAGATCCTCTGTAATTTGTCAGCATCAAGAATAAATCTGACAGGGGAAAATCCGTCGGGATTCAAGTAAGAGGTATTTTATGAAACAACTAATATTCATTCTTAGCATCGTAGGGGAAATAATCCGAAAATAATAACCGCAATAGTACCAAGTCACTCTCGCTAATACAATGTAGGGAGTGCCCACCCAAAGTCAGATAGACGAAGCAATTTTGTTGGCTCCAGCGCCGTCGTACTTGGCATGTCACCCACACAGTTACCCACATATTCATACGTATGTGGATTGTAGAACAACGATAAGCCCCCACGAACGGCTTTCAGAACGTATCCCAGTTATTTACTTTGTATTAAGCTATCTGAAATTTCATATGAAACAAACATGTTCCCATAACATTAAGATATTAAATTTTGACATTATATAATTGATTTGATAAAACGTTCTATGATACTTCGAGTAATAAAGTACAATGTTTAATATTGCCTTTTTGCTTCAGTAATTTAATTATTTAATAACAGAAAGTCGAAAGCTATTTATTACATATGAATAAACATTTGAAATTGTTAAGTTAAGACAGCAATTAGAGGTTTTATTGAATAATATCTAGATTAAATAACACGCAGATATAATAATACGTACGTACAGTATAAACCTATATACACTATAAATCTGGGCATAAAAATGTGTATAAAAAATAATAAAAATAATCTTAAAATTAAAATTTCTAGTCGAAAGTTTCAAAAACTTTCAAAAAAGAAATAATTGTATCTAGCACAAAAAAGTTATTCGTTTTCATATAAATATTTTTTGAAAGTTATATAAACTTTTCTATGATTTCAATTTTCAATATAACACATTACTGAAGCAAATAGGTTATATGTTAATAGGCTCATAGTATTATTGGAGAAAAAGTCATCGAAATTAATACATAATATACATATATTATGATAACAATAGCAAAAAATATAGTGGTCAGAAAAAAAAATACATACAAATGTCTGTACATGAAACTTGGAGTAGGTATAGGTACTTTAAAAGTCTTTACAAGAATAAAACTTAATATTTCCCATATGTTACATAAGTATTATGTAATGTACCCATAAGAAACAGTTTTGTCCAAAACGCTATCCTGAATTATAAGACTAATAGATTTGTTATAAATTACTCAATAAAATAAAGAAAACCTTTAGTAACCTTAAATTAATATTAGATAACACAAATTATGGTATAAGTAAAACGTAACTAAAAGAAAAACTCAACAATATAAGATCATCAATCAGAAAAAGAAAGCGCATGGAGATGAATTATTTATTCTTTATCTAATAACACAAATATTTAATTTATTGTATGTAGGTATCTGAAAAGGAAAAATATTTTTTCATATGACAATCGTGATAGCTATCAAAGAAGTGTCACAGACATACGTGCCAAATCGTCGGCAGTGTCGTTGTTATTGATTATATCTCTATTCGTTTATCTTTTTTGCTGAGTCCCTTGTTTTGGGATTGATAGGACGAAATATAATAACTCGTAAAAAGGTTCAAATATGTTGCACTTGTACACGTATATTTTTTTAAGTTACTGACACTCTGCGTACAAGTTGGACATGCGTAAGCAATAACATTAGGTGCGATTTAAGAACGAGGAATAACGTTTGTTTTTATAGTCAAGAAAACGATATTAAAATTACAGAATGAATAATTAATTATTCAGGTGAGCCTTCAGGGCCAAATCCTACAATATGCTAAATAGCAAAAAATATTTACAGGAGTCTCGAGGCCGATTTAGACTAAAAATAAAATGGTTATTAGATTTCTGAAAAATCGATTACCCTACCCAGGAATCGCATCAGCTGTTATATAAAAAAACACGTATTATTATATTATCATACCAAATCCATCCCCATTACCCATTGACTGAATTGACTGATTTGATTGATTAGGGTAAAACAACGTGCGTTTCGAATATTAATTTATAGAGCCATTTTAAAATAGAATAATGTCCATCTTTGCCATATTAAATAAAATGAGGTGAGGTTTCATTGATGTATAGAAAAAAGGATATTTTGTTCACAACAACCTTTTCCCTTGGTTGGTCATTTGAGATTCCTTCACAAAAATTGATCCTTATAACCTTACACCCTACACTATGATTTGGTAGGACAATATAGCGGGTGGTTAAATTTCAAGGGCCGATGTTGATTTTGAATAAAATACAAACTATTTAGGAAATTATTGTAATTTTATTTTATTATGATATATTGGTGTTACTCAATTATGTATGGAATAAAATATCGGCCAAATGGGCGCCGCGACCACGGCGGCACACCTCCATCCGATGGTCCAAATTTTCGATGACCCTAAGGCATAATGGAGGTTCTATGCCGTTAATGTGCCGAATTATCTCATCCTTTAGCTCTTGAATTGTTGCTGGCTTATCGACGTACACCTTTTCTTTTAAATAACCCCAAAGAAAAAAGTCCAACGGTGTCAAATCACATGATCTTGGCGGCCAATTGACATCGCCATTACGTGAGATAACACGGCCATTGAATTTGTTGCGCAAAAGAGCCATTGTTTCGTTAGCTGTGTGGCAAGTGGTACCGTCCTGCTGAAACCACATATCGTTTACATTCATATCTTCCAATTCGGGCCATAAAAAGTTCGTTATCATCTCACGATAGCGAACACCATTCACAGTAACTGCCTGACCGGCCTCAGTTTGGAAAAAATACGGCCCGATGATGCCGCCAGCCCATAAACCGCACCAAACAGTCACTCTTTGTGGGTGCATTGGTTTTTCGACAATCACTCTTGGATTCTCATTCGCCCAAATTCGAATCCGATTCCAATTCGCCCGCGGCAATTCTGTTTATTGACGAATCCACTGAGGTGAAAATGTGCCTCATCACTGAAGATGATTTTCTTCGAAAATTGATCATCCACTGTTGCCATTTCTTGCCACCATTCTGCCCATTCACGACGTTTGGAATGGTCAAGAGGCTTTAGTTCTTGAGCCAATTGCACCTTGTAAGCGTGTAAATGCAAGTCTTTATGCATAATGTTCATCAACGACGAGCGTGAGAGGTGCAATTGTTGGGCACGACGACGAGTTGAGGTGGACGGCTCTTCAGCCACACTATCGCGAACAGCAGCAATATTTTCTGCAGTACGAGCTGTACGAGCATGCACTGGTGTTCTCACATCTTCTACAGACCCGGTTTGCTCGAAATTTTCCACGATTTTGCGATTGTACGCACATTTGGACGATCAAATTGACCAAAAAATCACGAAGTGCACGATATGCATTTGATTTGAACGCCCATTTCATAATAAGTCTGGATAACTTTAACACGTTGTTGGATTGTGTATCTCTCCATGGTTCAAATTGAGTAAGTCTAAAATAGAGAAATGTCAAATAAAATTCGGAAAAAAACTTGGCGTTTAGGTGTGGTTCACATTCAACACCGGCCCTTACAATTTAACCACCCTTTAGGATGTAAAAAAATAAAAATATTGTGTCAAATCAGCCTATTCAGTCCCTGAAAGGGTAATTGATTTTCAAAAATCTAATGATGCACATACCACTTCGGTTTTCCTCAAAACCGGTATCTGAAATCCTTTGAGTATTTTCGGCATTAAGTAGTCTAGAATTTGGCTCTGAAGGTCCAATTGAAGAACTCTCCTGTATACCCAAACCATGGAAGAAACATTCTTTTTCCATGCCCATACTAAAAAAGTTACGTTTGCGTTATGAGTAATATACCTACAACAATAATGCAATAGTGTGTTAGCATTTCCATTATCGAGAGGTACCAAGATGTTTTGCAAACTCTTCTATTTAGTTTTAGTTATTTAAGATTTGGGTACTATATGGCGTATTGTGGCCACTAAGAGTAAAAAAAACCCTTTCTTAATACAGAAAAAAACACTGGGGTCGATACCAGACACACAGACTATAGTAATTAACGGGAAATTGGTTTACGAAATTTGCCATGGCAAAAATTTAATACTTTACAGCAAGCTAGTCGGGCGAAAACCGCTTAACCAAAAAGGTTAATCAGGTTCATTAGGTTTCCTAATATATAGTACGTTTATCTAAATTTCTAATAGAGCTGTGTAAATAGGCTTTAAATATTTTATTAAAACTGTTTCAATCCTTTGAACAATATAAAAACAATTTTTGTTTATTCGATATGATTAAAAAGATAAACGATGGGGTTAATTGACCGCAGCCGTTAAAAGCTTTTAATGACACCAAATACAAATTAAATTGTAGCTTCAATGTGTTTGCGTTTAAAACTGCTATTTACGGTTTGGGTTTTTTATATTCGAATTTTATATTGCAGAATAAATCTGTAACATTTCATTTATTAAATGAAATGTTACAGGAAATGTATATTGGCATTTAACGACATCTGTTGTTTTTAGTCAATTTATAGATACAAAGTAAGGAAGGCTTAGATTGTGTTCGGGGTTCAAAATTAGATGAAGTTTCAGTTAAATTTACAAATTGATAATCACACTCCAACACTTTGAAAGTAAATAGTATATTAATGTATAATGTGATGATACAAAATAATAACTTGATTTTGTTTGAACAAATAATCTTGGCTACAGCTGAGAAAGAAATAAAACTCGAGTATTTATCATTGAACAATACTCATAATGAGAATCGACTAATAAAAAGCATATCTCTGAAAAGCTTCTAATTTTGATGTAACATAATGGCCCCAAGTCATTCTTCCTTTATTTTCTTATTTAAAACACATTTTTCTCCAAATCATTAAAACGATGTCGTTCGTGGTTCGATAGAACAATTTTTACTCGATATAGTCTTATGGCTCCATATTTGTAGCTATGTAACTAGGCGCTTTTCAGAGATTTCAAAATAATCAGTCGTTGTCAATCCTATTATGTTGGGGGCTTCATCTGCGTTAGAGTTAAATAATAAAGGTGTTATCGACGTTATTTTTAACGTATAGCCACATTAGTATATGTGACAATATTTTACAATGTCGCATCTCAAATAACTCATTAAACCTTCACAATATTTGCGTGAAATATAAAAGAAATATTTAACATTAACGCAGATAAAGCCCCAGCTTTATACTACTTCAATTCTTTGATTAATTGGGAGAAAGAGTGAAATTTAAATTCGTTTTCTGTATATAAATAACACTCATCTGATATTTAATTAGCATACTGTACCTTTTTTATGGGATTCCAAAAGCCCGTAGAACTAAATAATTAATTATGATTGTCAATTCAATACGTCGCAAAATCGCACAAAGTAGAAAGGAAGACATTAGTAATAACTAAGAATAATAATTGCGAAATATCAGAAAGAAAAGTTTTTGCCATTAATCTGATACATGTTTATCATACTATGTATAGTGTGTGTGTATACGTATAGTGATATATTATCATACTATGTATATAACTTGAACAATGATCTCAGCATTGTGAGAAGATTCAGATTGTGAGAGTTTATTTAATCAACACAAATTCATAACGTACATAATATGTCGAGGCATAATAATATATCATCAACACTACACGTACTCGTATATTTTAAATTATATATATATCTCGCCGTTTTCAGTCTAATCCTACTGTCACATAATGTCCTTTGATAGATAGCAAATAGTTACTAACCTTCGGGAGCGGGTGGCCGCGGCTGATAATGTAAATCTGAAAACAAAAAAATAATATACAACAATATGTCGATCAATGTTTCATATTTGATTTAAGCATTGAGGGGATTAATAATCGATATACTCTATAATACGAGTGATAGGACCGATTGTATTGATGTTGGTAAATCTAAAATAGCATAGTGACTACGATGACTAAAGAGCTTCAATTAATATATTTACCAATTTCCGCCAATCAAATCAATATAAATAAATAATACATTCAATGAAATACGTGTTGAATACACGTATCACGCTCGTCAGTATCGTAAAATCGTTAAATGTCATTTATCGTCTCGGAGCCTGTTTAAACAAACTGTAAACAATAATACCCATGTAATATATCAGGTAATTGTGTGCTTATCGCCGTTGCAAGCAAACAGCGATGGTAGACTAAAACGCCAATTTTACAGTAGTTAAGTCTATAACATCCAATTATCTTGACTAATGATCTATGACAACAAAAGTTTTATGTTCCTTTACTAGGAAATCCTGTACGTAATTACTTTTATGACCACGCACATTAATATCCAGTTGATTAAAATACAGTTAACGCTTCTGTGCATCAGATCTTCAAAACATTCATTGCGTATGCTATTAAGATTTGGAGGAGCTTCTGCCAGTTTCCTGACATGGATTCTATTATTATTTTAGATATGTGAACATCAACTGCGCCTCCGATGTTGCAAATAATCAAACGTCTATCTTTTATTTTATTGCATGAGTTCAGCAGACAAGCAGACGGTCCACCTGATGGATAGTGGTTACCATCACCTATGGACGTTTGCAATACCAAAGGTGCTACAAACTCGCTGCTGCTCTCTTAAGGGACACTGTAACTTGGCCACTAACGCCGTAACACAACTCAAGGTTGTTCAGCATACTCTAGAACAGGACCACTAGCCATCCCGACGGGCAAATACGCTACCATCTGGCTGTGGAATGTTTTGTCGCTTCTTACGACAGGTCACAGGACATTGTATTCCTACTCCGTTCCTGCACGGATAAAGACTGCAACTGCAACGTTTGTCAACACATAAAGCGCATAGTCTTATCATTTAGCTAATGCTGATATTAGACGAGTCAACCAATTGAATCAATTTGAAATTATTTATGTTAATATAGATCACTTTGACTGACTCATACTAATTGAAAAGCAATCATTAACCAGCTAATATCAGCTTGGGGCCGATTTTTTAATCAAATAAATGTTATAAATGGAAATTAGACTATAACCTAATTCATTTAAATGTGAAACAATTCAACGATTTTATTTGTACAACTGCCATTTTTAATTTTCCCATCTTGTATTTTATTCACCGATATTTAAGAGCTTTATCACATGATTGAAACATCGGCCCTAAGTAAAGACAATATTAGATGGTTCATTAATGTCTTTTAATTAGGATGAGTCAGCTAAAGGTATCTATGTAAACGTGAATTTGAATTATTGAATGTCATTGAACACCGTCGTCCAAATTCATTCAATTTGGTTGATCCGTCTAATATCAGCATTACAGAAAAAAAAATCGAATACTAATAAAAAGAACACAGTCTGTAGTAAACTTCTTTCATATAGAAACGACAAACTTAGCATTTTAATGTGCTTTTATGATTAGTAGAACATTACTCATTGACAGGTAATATGATATCTTTATTCTTCATATCTTCCTTGATCAGGCCTACAGATAAGTGACCGAAACGTTGAAGTAAAAGTTAAATAAATCCATTAAACCGCGCTTATCGCCGTCAAAACGTAGTTTTAATTATAAGAAAAAATGTACTCGCATAGCAGTGGTACACTAAATAGTAAAAGTCAACCTTTGGTGCATTAGTGGTGTAAAAACTTGCAATAAACAAAACATAGTTGCAACACAAGGTGATTAACATATTCAAGCGAGTATTTCACGGAAAATTGGCCGGACTATTTAGTGCCTATTGTTCCACAAACCAAAATATTGTAGTTAATGTAAGCCCTAACCGCAACAGAACTTAACTTTTACTGGTCCAAATTATTCAAATAATAATTATATATTCAGATAATACATACAGAATTGGCATTTATGAGAAAAATATATAAAATATAAGATTTTATTATTATTAGTATTGAGGTATTCGTTTTGTAAAAAAATGTGTGCAACCTGTATTTTTTTTCTTTTATACGAACATCCATATAAGGCCTCCGCGCTCTAGAAAGCCTAGCTAGCCTAGCGCAATATGCAGCCACAAACTGCTTAGATATTCCGGCCGCCGCAGCCTGGCCGCGCAGCTAGGCTTCCTAATGCACAGAATCGGGTAGTCTTTGAAATATGTGATGAAAAATTGTAAAAGAATTCAATGTGTTAGAACGTGAAAACTAATTGCGTATTTGATAATCAAATAACAGCAATTTTATAAATCATAGAAGATGTCACAAGATCCTTGAATTTGTATAAGTACTGCGTTGTGACGGCGTCATTCTAATGAGTCAAACAGCATATTAGTTAGTGTTTAAACAGGGATTAAAATGATTTGTATAATGTGTTTGTGCATAAGATGATAGCATGACGGATTTTAGTACATTCTGCGATTTTAACAGAGAAATTGCTCAGAAAAAAATATCGAAAGCAAAACAAAAAATAGTCTGGATCATTCTTCGAGTACTCGGTATTTGAAGACAGATCTTCTTGGAAAGCGGTTGCCGTCGCCTAAAATTTTCGCAACAGCAGGGGCGAATCCAATGCTAGCCTTTAGAATGGGACAAAGAAGAGTGGATAAGAAGATGAGGATAAGGGATGAGACCAGAGGAATGGAATAGGGAGATAAAATAGGGAAATAAGATAGGGAGGGAGGAGGGCTATCGGATCTCTCAATTATGGTACGAAACATGATTAACACAAGGCAAACTGTTTCACGCCGATACTATGTGAAAGCGAGGTATCACATTGATTGACCCGGCCCAAAAAGCTATAATCAAGATGATAATTCCATCATGTCTCTACCACGTGAGATCTTTTTTGTAAAATATACCATATCGTTATACTTATACGAGTACATAACATTCGTGCTTCAAAAAACAGTAATATTGCATAATCTTAAAAGAAAATCTCCTAAATCTAATTACGGTAAGTAGCACATTTTGTCAATGTCAATCAGCGAAGAATCCGTAAGCAAGACGAATGTTGTTCCAACATAAAACACACTCGGCAAATTGGATTTGAAAGGTCCCGTACGCCAAACATTACGTCGTAACAAATTTTCGACGTTCGAGTCATGGATGAGAGCTCTCAACCTATTCTTCGAGCTATGTCCTTGCCTGTCCTATGAAAATACGAGGAAGAACATTGCGATCACGTAGGTTCTGTTTGACAACGTTGACGAGAAGCATTCCTTAGGTAAATAATAATTCAGTACTTCCATATTGTTTGTGTTTCATAGCTTTGATACAAAGTACTTCGCGAAGTGTCGAGATAGCACTCAACTACAAAGGTTTGTTTCCATGAATACTAAAAGATAGAGGTGAACCTCCATCTTTAAATCCGACAAAAATATTTAATCTATGTGTTTTTTTATGTTTGTTACGCGAATTGTGGTCCCATTATAAAGTTCTTTCTTTATTCGAGTTTATACTGCTAAGGTGGTTGCATCGTCACAAAGTCAGGATCTGATGAGTCTGCACTCTTCGAAAAGCAAGCTGTATACGCGTGTTAATAGTAGAATTTCTACAGGCGCTTAAATCTATTCAACTAAGTCCTAAAACTATTCAAGCAGCTAAAAAATAGTTTTAATGAAATATAACGACTTTAAACTAAAAGACAAAAAATAAATAATTTCTACACCATTTTGAAGTCGGTAAGTGAGGAGTAGTATAAAGTTAAAAAAAATTGCAAAATGCACCTACTTCAAGATGTTGTAACGTCTATATTTTGTGCTTTTTAGTATGGCATCGGTTATGTTTTAGTTAAAAAAATATATTAACCAGCTTTGCAGCTAAGCATACAAAGTGCTTCGTGGTGTCTCAAAGTGCACTCAACTGAAATGTCATTATTTTAAGTAGGTTCGTCTTCATGAATATTAAAAGATAGAGCTTCATTAAAAGTTATTTAATCCGATTTTCCTTCGCTGCATACTAATTAGTTTACCTTGTATTCTTATGTTTAACTTGCTAAAATTTCCAGAAAGTGTTAAAGTTTGAAACTCGATGAACCAAAAGCACTTTAGGTCTAGAAAACTGTCGACTTGACTTTACATTGTACGGGAATGTACAGTTATAACGCATAATATGGCACGGGAATAAACTGAGTGCCAATGTCCTTTGCTAAAATGCAGCGGACATATTCTCAAAAACTTTTTTTTTTGTAATTAGTGGAGTTTAATTGGTAATGAAATAAAGTATTTTTCTTTCTTACAAAGAAGTTTCCGTATGCTGCAGTTTTCGCTAAAATTAAATTATTTTCTTCGCAATAGTGTAATTTTGTCACTATCAGTTATGTTTACAAATTACCTATATACGTGTATAAAAAGTTAATTGACTTTAAATTTAACCCTGATATCTAGTTTTACAATAATTTTTAACCATTGTCAAACCATAACTGTAACAAGTCGCTGCACAAAATATATTTAAAATAATTTAAATTTATTATGAGTAAGAAGTGTACGGAGAATATAATTTATTTTGTTAAAATTATTTTATCCATAATATCACGCTATCACATACACGAATAATTCTATTGAATTATATAATATATAATTTGATAGCTTTTATTTAATAATGAAAGATATAAAATACCAGAGGACAGGCATAGAACAGTTAGAAGATCACAAACTGTAGGCGACTCAAACGATAATAAAAAGTCAAATTCTTAATAAAAATCTGACACCCATAAAGATATAAGCTTTTTATATATCGAAGAATATCAGGTGCAGTGATGAACTTACTAAAACGTACATCTTTATGCCTTTGACTAACATGACGGATTCACAAGGATCCCGTTTTTGCTAAAATGACAACGGTACTCCAAAAAGCTTGTTAGTTGTTATATGGATTTAGAAGTACAAAAGGCTAGTTAAACGCTGCCGCAACTAGCATAGACACTGGTATAGACAGCAATATTGTTTTATTGCAAATTGGCTGGCTGTAGACCGCGCTTGTCTTTTAGCATATACGAGCCTATTAAACTAGAGCCAGTGACCAGTCACCTGGTAAACGAATTCGATCGCTGCAAACAATAGTAGACGGCCCGGCATTCGACGTTTATGTCGTGTAACTAAGGTTTTAGAAAAGCACCGATATGCATATTGCAGCAGTCCCGGTTTGCTCTTTAAATTTGAATTTGTAGTTTCACTCGCAGCGCTATTGGAAAAATAAAATAAAAGAATCTACGCTTGTGAAGTTAGCATCCTGGTAGATTTCAATCGTAAATAACATGTTGGAAATTATACGATTCTGAGAATTGCTTCGAAGTGCAAATTATTTTTTTGGATAGGTTTCACCTGCTGTCTTTTTCTTATAAAAAGGGTATAAAATAATTCGTAAAAAAATGATCCTCTGCTCTGCTGATCCACTACTAAAACTAATACTGATGCATACATCATATTTAATGATAAACGATTCATTCGCAATGTCGTCAGGAACGAATAAACAAACATCCCACAAAGCCACTATCGAATTTCTAATTTAATAGTGTGGAGAATTCGTAGCTATTTCGACAGGCATACAGCTAAATTATTATTTACTCCATACTCCTATATCCTCTCATATCTATACTCCAAAAGCCTTTCAAAATTCTTTGCCACTTTATTTAAATGATAATTTTATTTATTTGCTGGTATTTCAACGGTAACTAGGGGACCTTTTCTTGAAAATCCAAAGGATACTGGGCGGCGGTAACCACTAACCTTCAGGTGGAACGATTGTCAGTTTGCCAATAAGCACACAAATAAGTCTTTTTTTCTGTTTTAAGTATACTTATCTAGTGTAATACTTTGCGGTAAGTAAACAGTGCTCCTCAATAAGTAGGTACCTATGCTGTCATTGGTTAGCTGCTGATGTAGGTAAATAAAAGTAATGATTGACAACCCTATTCCACTAAATTGTCAAAGTTATAATACTGATTCTATAGATAAGCCAGCCTATAAATTAATACATAATTAATCATCAATATTAAAATTAGCGCCATACAAGCAATTTGAATTAACTCTATCCTAACATGACTAGCTCATCAAACTGTCAGGAGCTGTTTGGATTAAATTTTATGAATCACGCACCATAACGCGTTTCGGCTTTACCCTGTATTCTATGATACTTCTATATGAAGCTATAATTTATTCAACGATAATGAATATGACTAACGACTTAGAAACACGAATGTTTCTACCATTAGGGTAGAAGCCGATGCGAGTCACAAAAAGACTCACTTACACTATCCAGGGTGTGTCACACAATACACAGAGAAGGGTTCCGTAGCTGAAATTAATACTCACCGATTTTCGTCATTTAGTTAGTGTATCTATTCTAAAAGATTTCTTTTTTATAACTATGTACTGTTTTTAAAGAATAAGGATTCTAGCCAGGTATGACATGAAAACTCCACGTCTCGTAAGACTTTCAGTAAATCAGTCATTGACTTGTCCACATAAATACTACTGAAGAGATAAGTACTAGCATAACTTGAATCGGGCACTTTACTTAATCGTGGGGATAGTGGTAGATGCGTTAGGAACGGCGACCACCTAGCCGCTAGGCTGGCTGGTAGGCCATGCGTGATTGCGCTTGACACCCGTAATATCCGGCCGGCCGCTACTGCCCACCGATGGTATCAATTTCAATTTGTTGCGGCACCATAACAGCCGCCTCCGCCCGATTCGTTGTATGAATCGATTTTGCTCCAGTTTCCTGTTGCGTTCGCATCGGACTTAATCTCGATTCGGACGATTGAAATACTCGGTGGGAATGATTGGTATTTATGGCACCGATATCTATTTCATTTCACATTTACTGAGCCACCCGTATGCTACTGATTTATACAATATTGACACATTAATATAAATTTCAATTTACAGTTATGTTTAAACCTTTATTCTAGTTAATAAAGTCAATATGCCGTTACGAATATAATCGTGTGATGTAATAACGAAAGCAAAATATAAATCAGGAGTGGCATCATTATCGTCAGACCACGCTGTAGGCTACCAGGTCAACCATAATATTGAGCTTATCAAACCATAATAATATTCAGCATTTTAGCCAGCATTCTATTTTAGCAATCTAGTGAGAAATTCTTGGTCGCTAGTGTCTGAGCTCTAATGAGCCTTAATATATCAAAGCTACTTCTATAGCCTAGCTACTGCACCAAGCTGACCAGTGTAAAGCCCTCGTTAGAGTACAAGGATACCAGGTAGGGTATTTTTTGGCAGGGCTTAAAAATCATAATTAACTTTTAATAAATTTTCTAAGTCACAATATAAAAGGCCTGTCCCGCAGGTGTGGCCTCTTTTTCTCCTTGAATAATAAAGTAGAAAATTTAAAATAATCAAAGTATTAAACTGGTTAATTCTGTCAGTGCAAATTTATTTGCACATAAACGATTAAAAAAAAGGAAATTGCTAGCAAAACATCATCTTTCACATATTTAGCTTTTTCTTTTTGTATACCAGTTATACAAGGTTTATTATATTAATTACATCTGGAATTTAATTCGAAGGTGCAAAATCCGTCGATATGAAATTATTAACCTTCGTCTGAATAAAGGTCTTTGAGAGGTGTGGTTAATGTACATAACGGGCAACAAATTGCTAAGTAACCACACGTAATCCAATCCTAGGTAAATTCCAAGAGAACTTCATGTTCAAACGCCGTGAAAATTAATCGATCGATTAGCCATTCGCGCTCGGCTCAAAAGCTAAAGTTGTACGTGACTCGTGAATATGACTTGCTGCTACACCGGCGCCAGTAGAAATTAATTCTTCCGTTAAAAAAAAGCAATCGAATCATACCCAGTTTCGTAAATCTATCGCGAGAGAGTTGCGAATAGCTCGTCATTTCTACAATACGTAGAACGTTCGACAACGGTATGTATGTAAATATACAGCTGCGAATATTGCCTCGGTTATTGCGAGGTTTATATATCAATATCGGTATGTACTGCTGAACACAAAATATTATACGGTAGTATAAATCAAATTCAGTGTACAGAATACTTTGATATTTCAAGGAATTGCCATTACGCTATTTGTTTATTATCAAAGTCGTAATGGCGTTTCCCCAACTCAAAGGGCGTGGGTTCGATTCTGACCGGAACGCATGCACCACTTAGGCAATTTTCCGACTTAATGTGCAAATTGTTAAAATTACCACGTGCTAATAACGGCGAAGGAAAACATCGTGATGCAACCTGCACATCGAGATAACCGATGTGTTAAACCTGCCAAGCCGCCTTGGCAAAACGTGGAGGGTATGCTGCCCGATCCCCCTATAATGAAGGCCCGAGCCCAGCAGTGGGACATTTATGGGCTGTCATTATTATTATATTTATTTGTTTATCAGTTCTTCAAGGCGACTTTGAAGTCAATAAATATAATGATATTTGATACATAGAGAATGTCCTAAACATTAAGCTACAACAGATAGTACATAAGTATATAGAACTTGAGATAGATAGATAACACTTTATAGCTCACCAAAATAAAAAAATACAAACACAAAATACATAATCACAATATTTCTTGGCAAAACAACGGCCTTATCGCTAAAAGCGATCTCTTCCAGAAAACCTAGCTTAAAAGAAATTCTTAACTAATCTGGCGATGTAGGTGGAGCAGAAAAAGATAGGACTGTACAATTTAAATATACATACTTACACTATTCTATATGATAAGTAAATTTAAAGTAATTTTCAATAAAATAATTATGGACATACATTTTTTTTAATACGGCAAGTTTAATAACTTCCACAAGATTCACATTCAAAAATTGATGAGCAAAGTTTTTTAATCGCAT
This sequence comes from Dendrolimus punctatus, assembly GCA_012273795.1. Lineage (NCBI taxonomy): Eukaryota > Metazoa > Arthropoda > Insecta > Lepidoptera > Lasiocampidae > Dendrolimus > Dendrolimus punctatus. The sequence goes on from CM022528.1 coordinate 11,090,069, forward strand.
TGTAATGTTTGAAATATGTAATATCATTTCAATTACATATATTAACATACTAGTTTTGAATTATTCGGGATACTTATATAATTATGTTAAGAATACTTCTTTGTCTTAAAAAAATAAAGTCGTTAGTTGGATATGAATTGATATAAAGTTAGTCTAAACGTAACTAAAAAGCGTATACAATTTTCACGGCGAGCATCTTATCGCTAAAAAGTGATCTTTTCGATCTAGACGCTTGGTTAAAATAGATGTGCATAACATGCTGTATTTGTAGTGCCACACATATATACGTTAGGTGTATGACTGCAGTCTAAGCTATTATCGTCTCGGCTTAACTTCAGCCGCTAGTTAAACGTACCTAACATCGATTTAACCCGGTGAATATTACCTCTCCCATGAATATCTTACCCGAAGTTCTGAAACTACTCGCCAAAACTGCCATCACAACATTGCATACAAATGAATTATTTAACTTTCAGGTACATTTTGTTAATTGTATTATCATACACTTTTATTATTTTCATTTAATAAAATGTGTTAAGTGATTAGCAGTACGCATAAAGCGAAGGATCCCGTTTTGGACTTGTCACGAATTTCTCTTGTTTTCGTTATTTGATGTTCGTTATCCAATCGTACCCTATACCTAAAAAACTACTAAAAAAATTAAAGAGTATTCAAATTTTTATTGAAAATAATTTCGAAGATGTATCTGGTTTTTAAAATTCTCCCCTTCATAGTTTAAAAGTTGGAGAGGATAGACATTAATTCACAATGTTTGCAAAGTATTATCGCTCCATACTTCTTTGAATACGAAGAACAGCTTTGTGCCATATTTGAGGAACTCCAGGGTAAAAAATACGGTGGACATTTAAGGGATCTAATGTTTAACAAAGTATTTTCACATCTTGTTTTATGGTTTCAAACAAACATTAATTTAAATAAAACTGTGTTTTTGATCCCCGCATATTTGAAAGTGCAAAAATGTATGGATAATTTTCACTTGTTGACGTATTTTTACAATCTTACTACATAACTTTATAGTGCTAAATAGTCTATACATTTCTGTAGAATTTCATTCTTGTAGACGCAGTAGTTTCCACATACAAAGCAGGCAGAAAGCCGGATATGACGATTACGTAAGAGTTTCATTTTTGCCCAAATAGTTTCGGAAGCCTAAAAAAATTTTACCAGAATCTTATACAAATTTATCTACACAAATTATAACACTGCAAACTTCTGGTTGCCGAGTCGAATTTTTCATTTTAAATTTCCAACGTGAATATTTAAGCCCCTTCCTTAATTCCAATGGTTTCGCCGCAATTTGAAAATCCGACTGTGTGGTGCCGCGAGTGCCACTAAAATTAATGTTCTGCCAGAGAGAAAAACGAGCGGAACGAGGCCGACACACACCCACAGCATCCCATTTACTTCAATGGAATCAACTTTAAAATTTAAAGAGTCAATTGCATGAACCTTTTAGATTACTCAATCAATCACTGAATGCTAATATTTTATAATTGAATTAAAATATTGAATTTTAATTGCTGGAAGTTATAAATTGAATTTCACACTTCATTTATTTATTTATTATATTCATTTTCTTATAAATAATGGGGATTATATGGATACATTTAGTATCGAAAAGATGTATTTCAAAATGCCACTAAACAAGTCATTAGAAACATTTTAGGTAATAAATGAGACTGAGCAACATAGCATAACATATATATGTTTATCACAGTTACTATAAATTAGAATATCTACTTAATTTATGTATTCTGTATTCCTTATTACTTTTTCTTAAAAGTATAGTATAGTATTAAATTCTATATGAAATAATTAAAACTATAGTAACTGTACAATATTTATGTATACCACCATCGCCATTCCGAATTAGCAATATTCCTGCCATGGGGTCTGTGGAAGAGATCACATTTCAACGATAAGACCACTCTTTGTACATATTTTCTTTAATAGTGTACATTATTATTTTTGTTGCAGGAGGTCAGCAGACAGGCAGACGGCCCACTTGATCGAAAGCGGTAACCATCGCCTATGGACATTTGCAACACCAAAGGTGCTACAAATGCGCTGCTGTCTCTTAAGGAAGACAGGAACCAGTCTTAAAGTCTCTATCTATTTATCTAAGGTCATCCATACTAGTGACATAAACAAACAAAGAAATTTAAATAAACGAACAGTTAATTTTTTATATTTTAAATAACAAATACATAGAAACTAAAATACACTATGTAGAGAGATCACTGCCAACGGGGAGCGTGTCCAGAAGGCTGATTATATATATTTATTAAATAATTTTACAAAATTAGTTAAACATTGTTCATTAATATTGATATTTTTATCTAAAAAGTAAGTAAGTATAAAAGATCACAAAGGCCAATTTTAAACTACAATAGTAGAATAGTACACTGTGGTTAATAATATTTTCTGCAACAAACTCTTAAAACTTTTAGGATTCTCGAGGGAACGAGAAGAAAGTGCGTTATAACACTAACTTTAACTTTAACTATCTTAAACCAGAACAACTTAAAATATTCGTATTATAAAAAGTTTATGATTTTTTCTCTACTTCGATTAAAATTTAAGTTTTTATGTATGTTGAACATGCTATAATTATAACATCATGCTGCAACCTTGGGTTGCAGCTGTCTGTTACTGCAACTCTGGAGTTGTAGTAACAGAAATCTCAAGCAATCTCATATTTTCTTAAATTTATCAAACATAATTACAAATAATATTCTAAACGTTTTGAACCGCAGATAAGATAAACTAAAATAAAAATAAAAAACCATGATAACAGCCGTAGAAGGATGTTTCAATTAAATTTTACAAATAGGTAGGTTATAATAAAAAATATTTATATGAAGTAGCCGGAAAGCATGCACGGTTTAGGAAGTTTTTCTAGCTTAAGCATATTACTAGGTACGACTTTTCAGCATACTGACAGCAAAAAAGCAGATATAATGATGAAACCTGATCATGGAGATTACCGATTTGTAAAACTTGCTAATATTATATGAACAAGCTTAACTAATATAATATCTGTCCCTTAAAAAAGGACTCTAAGCCCAGCAGTGGGACGTTAAAGTACTGATATTATTGTATTGAAATTTAAATATAATAACGTTATGTAAATTATATTTTGTTTTCACCTATTTCCTCCCCATAGATTTTATCAGAGTCCAGGTAAATTTTATATCGTTAATATAGCGTAGCCCTTTACTCTTTGTTAACATTGTATATGTATTTTGTGATAAAATATAAGCACTTGTTTTACATCGTGTACAGTGGACCAAAGAGACGGTGAACCAGTCATTAGGCTAAAATCGCTTGGTAAAAACTTTCGCTAATAGCGCAATGAAACGCACATAAATAAAAGTCAGTTTTAAGGGGCGGGGTTTTATTGTTAGGGTTTAACAAGTAAACAATAAAATCGAAGTCCATAAGCAAAGCGAGAGCAATATACAAGAGAAAAAGGGCGTCGTCAAGTAGCAAAGTGCATATTGCAACTAAACACGAGTAATTGTTTCCTTTAGTTTAAATATTTCAGAAACGTCCTGATTGGTGTTTATGAAATTTAAGAGTGTGTGCGTGGGTGTCGGAACTTTATGAGCGGTTCACAGCAAAATGTTAAAACACTGATAAAAGAGGAATTTGGTCGACCGTACTGTAATTGAAACATTTCGTTATTATGTTACAATATTCAATAGAAAGTTGCAATGGGAAATATGGACAGGTGTGTACCAAATAGTACTACATGTATCGTCCGGCTTTATCGATGGACGGAAACAATCCAAGCTGATCGAATTAATCGGTTAAAAGTCGGGATCGCAACAGTCGTTGCATAAACTTCGTACAAAAGTTAGTTTTCAATTGACTAAAATCGCTCCCTGTTGTATTCATAGGACTTTTATTCATTCGTGTTTTAGGTAAATGAAGTAATCCTATTTTTGATTATTTATCGCTGATTAATTTTCAATAAAAACGATTCATAATACTTTTTTACCCAAACTAAATCAATTATGTAATCTATATGTCTTTAACACATGCACTCAGTCTTTGATTCAAACTTTTAGTATATGTAAAATAGATCTACTACACCAATATATCAATTTGAATGAGATGTTTTATTATGGATTATTTATATCTTCTCCATAGACTTAGAAATTAACCGATTATCATGAAATTGTGTATAAATGGACATTATTATATAAACAAAAAACCATTTTCATTTTACCGTTGTGAACAACAACAACAATATACAACAAAATTATTATTATTATCTATAATTTTATAATTAATTAATACTTACAATTGTTTGTTAGTAAGAACCCTGTTGAGACGCCCAGCAAGACTAGAAAAAATAAAAGCAGCAGTACTATCAATGCAGGCCGACAATAATGTAACCAACAGTAGTCCTCAGAATTTGCAGCAGGTGGGTCTGATGACCACTTACAACATTTCCCACATGTGGTGTCCGAAGGCTCTGTTGCTCGCACCACAGCGCTGTTTCCCTGTTGGTTCACAATAACACCCTGTACTGGAGCGTCGCTACCCTGGCCATATATTGCACCTTTTTCAGATAGCCTAGCAAACCCCGAGCTTTCGTCATCATGTGCATTTCCGTATACACCGTATGAGGCAACCATATCGACTCCCGATAAAGATCTAGTCGTTTCATTTGCAGCACTGTCTTGCACAGCATTATTGTCAGTTGTAGGCCAGCATTCGCAGGAACAACGGTCCTCTTTCCTTCTTTGTCGTGATTGCACCGTGTCCCGTCGGACAGGAACTTCTGTTTTCTTCTCCTCTTCCTTCTTAATTTTGGCATCTTGTGGAACGGGATCTGGATTAACGTCATAGTTTGGCTGGAGGTTTTTATGGTTCTCTATATACCAATGTCTCTCTTCTGCTCTTAATGTGGTATCGTTGTTACCCTCGTATACATCTGCATAGTTAGATAGTGGATGTGCAGTAGGACTGTACAAGGGGCCAGCGGTGAGTTGACCGTACCCGCGCTCGTATTGCGGTGGGCGGTTATTGCTCGCATAATACGTGGTGGATGCAGGCGCGGCATAATCGTAGCTCGGCCTGTTCATCTTTGACGCTTGATCGCCTCATTTGAGTTTATGTTCCAATACAGGAAACATCATTAATGATGCTGTGAATGAATTGATTAATTTATAACGAAATATGATGCTATTATCATTATCTGCCAGTGATTTAAGTGTATTAAATTAAACGTAAACAATAATAACATACAATGGAATAGTAAACAGAGGAAACTTCTCCATTTAGAGGGGAATTCAGCAGACGAACTTTGTTGATATTGTTATGCGTTACATTCGGAGGCGGAAAGTTATAGGGTAGAATAAACTCTGTTTATCTCAATTACTGCTCTTGTTCGGTGGTGGTATTTATCTTTTGTATAACACAACACAAGCGCCAGCCGCGCTCGCTATCTGAAGGTAGACAAAGATGTAGCAACGTGAGTAAACAACCTCCCGTAACTTAAATTAACCGTATTTCCTTCCCTGGTTTAGACACGTGAGAGTTCTTTAACTTGATAGCCAAACAGATAAGCTAATTAATAATATTACAATGGGATTATATCCGGTTTCGGTATATATTCAACAAAAACAATTCCAATTTCCGGTATAAAAGTTATCATAATTTGTTTAATCTTTTACAGAAATTGATCCTTACAAGCTAGAATATGAACCGGTGTAATAATACAGCCTATATGTTTTTTTGTTTCAAAATAATCTATACTAGCTTTGCCCGTGAATTTGTCTGCGTGGTTTTTTTTTCGCTGAACACTAAAAACCTTGCCTAAGTTACTCCTTATAAAATCAGTTATATGCCTGTGAAAGTATCGTCAACATTGGTCCAGCAATTTCAAAGTTTAGCCGGAATATCCAGACAGACTGACAAAAATATTAAAACTAGGTTTATGACATAAATACCATAATTATATACTTTCATATGCATTTAGTAAGAAGCTGTTATTTTGACATTACAAACAGACACTTCAATTTTATTTATCCGTATAGATTTGTAATTGCCACCAAAATTAAATAGAATACACATACGTACGTGAATTTTAGAAAATGTGGCGAACCTGTTGATAACGTTTTGTTTGAATCTCAATCCATAAATTAGTGGATAATTATCGAAATACTGAGATGAATTATTCGTGCAGAAACGGAGAAAGAATACTTTCTATGTCCTGCAGCCGGGCGGCCTGTCGTAAGAGGCGACAAAACAACCTACAGCCAGGTGATAGGGCATTTGCCCGGCTGGATGGCTACCACCCCTGTCCTAAAGTATGTCGCCATCGCAACCTTGAGATGCGTTCCGGTACTAGTGACCAGGTTCCAGTCTCCGTAAAGCAGCAGCGCATTTATAGCACCTTTGGTGTTGCAAATGTCCGTAGGCGATGGTAACCGCTTTCCATCAAGTGGGCCGTCTGCCTGTCTGCTGAACTCCTGCAATTAAAAAAAAATGATCATACTTGAATAATTGGTTGGATTGTCATGAAAAAACAAACAAATATAAAGATTCCATTTTTGCCAAAATGATCACGGAACCGTAATAAATAATAATTCAGTTACCTATCCGCATGGATAGAAAAGTTTGATGTAGCAAAGAAAAGACCGTTGACCTTTGAACCAAGTCTATAACAAAGTTTGGAGTGAATCCCTGCGATAACTAGGATAATCCGTTCCAATTAATTAAATTAAAAACAAACAAAAGTCATTACATGAAAGTTGGGGACAGCGAATAGAGACTCGGGAGACGCGGCCCAGTTTCAATTAAACGGATGCCATATTAAGTGCTGGTACTAATTAAAATGGATTTGTTGTTTTTATATAAACTAAATTATTTCAGTAACTCATTAACTTGATATAGAAACAAGATATCCGGCAGATATAATGGGTATTTTTGGCGATTAATTTCAGAAACAAACACCCACGCTCTCACTGGGTGACACATTAATTTATAATAATATAAAATAATAAGCATGCCATGTCTTTACATTGAAGCTGTTATATAGGTATTATTAGTTAATCATATTTTATATGAAGGTAGTTAATAAAGAGTCACAAGTAACGAGATGTTTGATTTACGCGAGCTCCCTACACTACATGGTGTCAGGTGTGAGCATAGTTATAAAAAATAAGTTTAAAGTGTAGTTAAAGATATATAAATAAGTTATAAATAAAAGTTTAATATCAAAACATCAATATGTCGGTGCAAAGTGCAATATCAATATCTCAACCTCAGCCGATGGACGAAGCGGGCAACATGGCGGACAATTGGCGTGACTGGAAAAAAACATTCGACTGGTATTTAATCGCATCGGGCAAAGACAAAAGCCCTGATCGAGAGAAATGTGCATTATTTTTACATGTAATTGGTAAAATCGGTCGAGGTATATTTGAAGAGTTCGATTTAAGTGCCACGGAACAAACAAATTACACGGTATTATGTACCAAATTCAATGAGCGTTGCGATCCACAGAAAAATATTAATTATGAAAGGCATTTATTTTTTGAAATGTACCAGGGTGAACATAATTTCGAGAAATATTTCGCATCGTTAAAAGTAAAGAGTAAGACATGCAATTTCGGCGATTTAAAAGACAGTTTAATATTAACTCAAATAATAAGAGGCATAAAGGATAGTCAGCTACGCGAAAGGATGCTGAGAAAAAACGACTTAAAGTTGGAGGAGGCTGCGAATTGGTGTCTCGCGGCCGAGGTGGCGTACAAGCAGGCGGGTGCCGTACGCGGCGACGCCGGGCAGGGCGCGAGCGCGGCGAGCGGCTCGGGCGTCGCAGCCGGGGCGCGCCCGGGCGCCGAGGCCGAGATCGAGCCGCTGCGAGCGCGCGCGCCCGGGTCAGCGGCGACGCCGCCACGCGCGGTGCGCTGGCGCGGAGGCAGACAACAGGGCCATGTTGGAGGACAATACCAAAGAAAGTGTTCATCGTGTAATAGTGTTCATGCGTATAATCAGTGTCCCGCTAGTAATGTGCGATGTTTTAAGTGTAACCGTTACGGGCATTTTGCGCGGTGTTGTAAGCGTACTTACGGGATAAACGAACTGTGCAGTGATTCCGAAAACGAAGGACAAGAGGTTGAAGTAGTGCTCAATGGTATCGAAAGGGCCAATATTAGTAGTATGGAGTGTAAAGGTTGGTACGCAACGATATCGGTTAACGAGTCGCCGATACGATTTAAGCTGGACAGCGGCGCCGATGCGTGCGTCATGTCGCGCGATAGTTTCTTCGGAGCCGGGTTCCACGGGCGCATGCTGAAGCCCACTAACATTGTCTTACGCGAGGTCAGTAAAAGTATTTTACCAGTGCTCGGGTATTTCGAGGCAATATTGTCATTTAGATCAATGAAATGTTGTGATAAAATTTATGTTTTAAATGTTAAATGTAATAATTTATTATCACGAAGAGCGTGTTCAGAGTTAAAATTAATAGAAAGAGTACAAGATATAAATAGCGTAGGCTCCTCTAACTCATTGTTAGACATATAGTAGGGTATTCGAAGGTATAGGTCGTTTTCCGGGAGAACATAGACTTTTAATAGACGAATCGGTTCCTCCGGTAGTTTGTGGTTCGCGCAATATACCAGTTAAATTAAAACCAAGGTTACAGGAGGAGCTGGAGCGTCTAGAAAAGTTAAATATCATTGAAAGGGTGGACGAGCCTACCGACTGGGTTTCCAGCATAGTGCTGGTAGAGAAACCGGGAGGTAAATTACGTTTGTGCATTGATCCGCGACATTTAAATAAGGCGATTAAACGCAGTTATTTTCAGTTACCAACTTTGAATGATATCACCGCTAACTTATCGGGTTCTAAATATTTTTCGCATTTAGATGCAAGCAACGGCTTCTACATGCTCGCGCTTACTAAAGATAGCTCTAAATTGTGTACATTTGCAACTCCGTTTGGCAGATATAAGTTTTTGAGATTACCTTTCGGAATAAGTTCAGCATGTGAGGTTTTTCATAATGCTATGTACACTACGTTTTCAATGGAGGGGGTGGAAGTTTATACTGATGATATTCTGGTCCACGGTCCCACGAAGCAGATTCATGATGCGAGGTTAGAAGCCGTGCTGAAGCGGGCTGCCGAATTTGGGGTACGTTTCAACCGCGAAAAATGTGTGATAGGCGTGGAAGAGGTAAAGTACTTAGGCCATATCTTTGATAGTAGGGGGATGCGGCCTGATCCGGAAAGAGTTAAAGTAATACAAGAATTGGCAGCTCCCACTTCTAGGAAAGAGTTAGAACGAATTTTAGGCATGTGCAATTATTTGTCGCGATTTATAAATAGATATTCGGATCTAGTGGAACCTTTAAGACAGTTACTGAAACGGAATGTTGAATTTCAGTGGAATAAATCACATGATAGGGTTTTTCAAAAAATTAAGTATTACATTAGTACAGCTCCAACTCTTAAGTTTTATAATCCGAATGAAGAAGTAACAGTCTCAGTAGATGCCAGTCAGACTGGCTTAGGGGCGTGTTTAATACAAGGAGGGAGACCGATAGCTTTCGCTGCACGTACCCTCACCCCAGCAGAGTCTCGATGGGCTCAAATCGAAAAAGAAATGCTGGCTATAGTTTTCGGTTGCAGTAAGTTTCACCAGTACATCTATGGGCACGCTCGGGTTGTCGTAGAAACGGACCACAAGCCTCTCGAATCGATATTTAAAAAATCATTATGTGATACACCTGTTCGATTACAGAGAATGATGTTGATTCTCCAAAAATATACACTTCAGGTTAATTACGTGCCAGGGAAACTAATGTACGTGGCGGACACATTATCACGCATACCCCTACCGCGTAAAAAAGGTGAGGGGGACGATAGTAGCATGCAGCGTAAAATAGATATTCAAGTAGCAGCTCTGTATGAGAACACCAACTTTAGCAGTGATAAACTACAAACAATTAAATTAGAAACGGGAAAAGACTCAGTTTTAAGTGTTGTTATTAATTATTACTATGAGGGATGGCCAGAGTCAAAGAGTAAAGTTAGAAGTGAAGCTAAACTATTTTGGCCTGTAAAAGAAGAGTTGCATTCGGTGAACGGGGTATTGTTTCGTAGTGATCGAGTAGTTATACCGGCATCTTTAAGAAAGGAAATGTTAGAAAGAATACACGAGGGCCATCTTGGCATCGAGAAGTGTAAACGTCGCGCACGTGACGTCATGTGGTGGCCGGGCATGTGTGCACAGATAGAACGCACCGTCGGCGAGTACGGCGTATGCGCAGAGCACCGCAACGCGCAGCCCAAGCAGCCGCTGCAGCCCCATAAGCAACCGGCCCGCCCCTGGGAGGTGGTGGCTACCGATATTTTTCAAATAAAAAATAATTATTACTTATTAGTAGTTGATTATTATTCAAAGTTTGTTGAAGTAGTTACTTTGTCAGATTTACGTAGCATAAGTGTCATCAAACAAATGAAGGGCATTTTTGCCCGACACGGTATACCAATAAAATTAATATCTGACAACGGTTTGCAATTTAAATCACAAGAGTTTGAAATATTTGCTAGGACGTGGGAGTTTGAACATGTTACCAGTTCACCATATTATCCTCGTTCAAACGGACTTGCAGAAAGAAACGTGCAAACTGTTAAGAGATTATTCGAGAAAGCTGCAAGAGACGGCAGCGATTCGTATTTAGCATTATTAAACTTTAGGAATACCGTTATTTCAGGCGAGGATTATTCCCCAGCTCAATTGCTAATGGGCCGCAGGTTAAACACGAGATTACCAACCTACCATAAATTACTTGATGCGCATATCCCAAATACCCAAGTAATAAAAAAGAAACGCAGTAATAGATTAAGAGTAAGAAAATATAATTATGATAAAAATACTCGTGAACTAGGGCCACTCAAGCCAGGTGAAAGAGTACGTATCTATGAGCAAGGTGGCGGGGGGCGCTGGGTGCGGGCGCGCGTGGACGCCGCGGCGCCGCAGCCCCGCTCTTACTGGGTAACTACTCCGAGTGGTGCGCGCTATCGTAGGAACAGGCAGCATATCATGCGAACGCCACATGAGTCCGACGTTCCACATAATAACGGAAGTGGGCATAAAGTCGTGGGCAAATATGACGATTTCGATGAACCTGTAGCCAGTGGGTCAGGTCAAAACTTAAATTTTCAAAATAATAGTCATGAACCTACACAAACATTTACTACATGTTTTGGTAGGCAGGTTCGTCCACCGTCTAGGTTAGTTTTAAGCTAAAGTATAGCATAATATTATATCTAAGTCATGTCCATTTATAGTAAATACAAACTGTTTTCAATGTTTCATTCTAATATAGTTAGTTGTTAATTTTCAAATAAACTCCTGTATAACATATTCATTTTATATATTTCAAAATGATACCTACAAATTGAATTAATTATTTGTCACAATAAAGCGCTTGCAATATTTTCTTTATTACTGTAAAGAGAATTTATGTATATAGCAAAAATATATGTATGTGAGCGGGGAGGGAAGAAAGTATGTAGGTTTTTATAGTTATGTATTCATTAAATTGTTAAGTTCCAAATGTTTATATTTACGAAAGAGGGGCATGTTATATAGGTATTATTAGTTAATCATATTTTATATGAAGGTAGTTAATAAAGAGTCACAAGTAACGAGATGTTTGATTTACGCGAGCTCCCTACACTACAGAAGCTATTAAAAAAAAACAACTAGAATACACTATATAAAGAATGGAAAACATGATACATTTTTTTAAAATTCTTTTCTGTTTGTTCCGAATTTACGTAAAAACTACCGGGCCGATTTCTTTGCAGTTTTCGCGGATTGACAGCAAATTTTTAGACTTAACATCTGCGTTACCTTTTATCCAGGAATCCTGAGGGTTTTTTTCTGGGAACTAGTTAAAATAGCCAGAATGAAAAAAAATTTAACCCCAATACGATTGTTTTATTGATCGATAGCATATTTTATTTAATAACATCTGTGATTTTTGAAGTGATAACTTCTTATGGGAGGGGAAACCGCTTCGTTACGTAACGCGTTACGGCGCCAGTATGTCTGGATTCCCTTTCTCTCGCGCAAATAATCACTTCTGTCGGGCGTCCAAGGCGCACACGTTTTTTTATCCCGGGAATCCCGGCAAAATTATCCCCGGGAATAGTTTGAAGTTGTTCGGATGCATAATAATTGGCTTATTCCGACACAGTTTCCACTAAAACGATAACTTACTTTCTTTTTTAAATGCTGCGATACTTTGTGTCCCGGGAATCCTGAGGGAATTCCAACTCAAGCGTGGACAAAGTCGCGTAGTTAACGTGAACTTAGTTCTTAATTATTTTTATCTATATATATAAATAAAATTGAAATATCTGTTTGTACTGTAAATACTAAATGTATATGAAAGTGTATGCCGTACTTATGTCAAAAACCAATTTTTAAATTTTTTGAGTTTCTGGATGCTCCGACAAATTCTCTGAAACGGCTGGACCGATTTTGACGGTACTTTTACTGGCAGATAACTGATGCATGGAGTAACTAAGGCTTCAAATTTTTACTGTTCCGCGAAAAAAAAATCCACGCTGATGAAGTTGCGGGCACAGCTAGTATTTAAAATACAATCCATATTTTTAGCACTATACTAAGTACCGCTTTCTTGATTTAATTTCTGTTCCGCTAATTGTGCCGGTGTGTATATACTCTACAAGTGTTTCCGGGTACTTAGCTAGAATGTTTCACCCGAAATCATATTGTTACAACATGATAGGAGTCCCTATCGAACCCAACTTCCAGGAATTTATTTGTTTTCAACGTAGTACGTAAAGCCAATTTCTTTGACGTTTATAACTGTAAACTTTACCAAGGCTAGGAAGCCTTAATGAATAAGCCACCAAAGTTTAAATACACGCTTGTTGTTTAACTAATTAAACAAGTCATGATAGCTCACAATAGGCTACGGAATCCGTTTATGATTCCAATGAATTGAAATTTTCTCTGGGAAGCAAGCACCTGTTTTCTGAGCAATACGTATTGTTACGACCGAGGTGCCGACAAAGGCAAATACACACCTGCATACTATAGACATTTTATTACATTTTCGGCATTTGGTCTTCTTTTGTTTACTTTGTGTTTAAAATTTGTAATTAGAAAAACAGGTCACACACATCTTTTATGGCAGTCAGTAGCCAGGTGTGATTCTAGGAAATTCAGTCCACGCGGGCAAGCAGACATATTGCATTCGTGCAGTATAAAGCAATGCCTCAATTGATGGACGAGACAGTCAAGCGATAACCACAAGCGAAGCAAGACGTGTGTACTACAACCGGTAATATATTTAGTGACGGACTTTGCGCGTGTTATTCAATTGTGTATTACTTTTGGACTTATTGCATTCGATTATATATGTACCTGTGTTATACATGTTTTGTATAGTTCTAATTAATTATATAATAATTCCAACGGCATTTCAATTCGAGTTCTGCAAGTCGTAACAGTATTGTTGTAATTGCAACTGTCTTGGACAAAACCTTTATATCATTCGTTCTTATGTCTTATGTTCTTATCTTACTATTTCCTTACTAGACTATAAATATTCAAAGCTGTTTGTTATTCGTAAGTATTCAAATAATAAACAGAGCTAAATTATTAGGACATTAATATAATATAGAGTAAATACTTACGACTATATTGTGCTCGCAGAAATGTAAGGACTATGTACTACCCTTTTGGCGAATAATATATAGCGGTCATAGTTCTAAAATATTATGGCGGTGGTGAACGAACTATTTTGTGAATGCTGCAAAATATGTCCTTGTCCAAATCTAGCCGTTATACGAGCATGTTTGTCACGCAAGGTTGATATTCCAAATACAATCATTTAGAACGCAAATGGTTACTCTCTCTGATGAATGTAAAATTCACAAATATTAGCTACTTAGATGTTTTTATGACAGGTGACAAATATGTGACGTTTGAAAACCAAAATATGTGCCGAAAGGTCAGTTTTGCAAAACATTTCCTTAATATCATAATGTAAGGGAACAAAATGTCAGTGTATCACCTTGTACCGGTTCTTGTGAGGTTGGTTATGTTACTGTAAAATCTCGAACTACGGCAAATCTTATTATATTATTATTAAAATTTCGAATCGTTACCGCCATTCCTGCAGTAATTTTTGGATCGAACAAAAGATTAGTAGTTGTTTTTTCTTTAAAACCACAGAATAAAGGTAATTCAAACCATGACGTGACATTCCCCGAATGTATTTTTCCCAAATCAGCCCATTTCTATTCCCGTTTTAACCTACGACAATATTTTGATTTTTCATTTAAAATCTATTCTCAACTTAAACCATTTTAAAACTAATATAAAACATCAGAGATTTTGTGTACTACCTTACTAAAAGTCATAGTTGAAAAATCTTTACACAGAAATGACACCCGTACGCGATACTTTTCAATCCGGGAATCCAGGAGAAATATTATTGAGAATGGTTTTTTAAACCATTTTAACCAACCAACCAAAGTCATTTTAATGACTTTGTTGAAAAAAATAATTAAATGCCGATGCTATAATTTCATTGATGGATAGCTAATTTTATAATATAAAATCTGTGCTACTTTTATCCAGGGATCTCGCGAGAATTTTCCGGGGAACATATGAAAGTCATTGGGTAAAAATTTGCTTACACAATTTTCACTAAATCGATAGCTTACTACTTAGGTACTTCCTTTCAAAATGACTTATTGTGATTATTATACAAAAACATAATAATACTAAAATAATAGTTTACGTTCATTTTATAATGCTTCGGTAATTTATGTCTTGGAAGTCCTCTGAGAAGATTTCCCGGGAGTTGTTTAAAGTGGTTAGGGTGCATAAAAATTGTCTAATTCCGACACGATTTTTACAAAATCATCATTTATTGCATAAAACATAGTACATAAATAAGATGGTAGAAATATTCTATAAGCTCACACGTTTTTGCCGCTAGGGCGTCCTGATTGTTGTGCTATTATTATAATTTAATAGTACATGATTTTTTTAAATGCTGTGGTACATTTTATCCTGGGAATATTTTTATGCTATCCATACGTGTTTGCCATTGTTTTTGCTTTGAGCTAAAATTGGCTGGGTATAACATTGGGGTTGAGATAATAAATTTGATTAAAAATAGGCCTGGGTTGAGTTAAGAAAAGAAATGGCTGGATTTGGGATAAAAAAAATATGTAAGATGAGTTTTCGTGGGTTGAATCGAGAATACCTGCCCCAAAAAAATGTAATCTGACCGACTGATACAGACTAGGTAATGGCTCTCGCAGGTCGCTGCTGCAGCATAGCTCGTGTACTTTGGTTTAAATCTTCACCTGCTCGATATATTTATCCCAATTCTTTTGTTTGTATAAAAAAATACGCTATGTATGCCGTTTTTTCCACAAACTTAATAAAACATGTCTGTCAGGAGTGTAATCCGGCATGGACACCCTACTGCTTAGTTTAAGCAGGAATAGTTGTTTTGGCCTCCCGATAACATGCCTGGATGGACCTACAAACTTAACTATACCCGTGTTCTATCTTATCCCTCTTATACCAGGGTAGGTATACACCGCGAAATGCAATTGCATTTTGTAAAATTGTAGTTTAAATTCTAATTGTATAACAAAATCGTATTAAAATACTTAAAGACGTATTTATTTTTATATTATAAAATGATTTTTTGATTATATTGTTAACACAGTATATATACATATATATATGTATATATATAGGCAGGTTATAGACTTTAAAATGAGTGAAATAGAGATGAGGGATTTATGTATGCGCTTAGTATAGTATGATGTCAAATCAATAGTCGAATTTATATTACAGTATTACAAATATATTAAAGTATTAAACTTACATACAAAAAAAGTCAATAAAATAAAAATAGTTTTATATCTGAAATTAACACTTAAAGAATTAAATATTATTACAGTTTACAACTTGTTAGTTATATATACAAATGAAATAAATTCTATAATAATATAATTTATACTACAAGAATAAAACCCGTTGTAGGCAATAAAAATCCCACTATTCGTAGATATTTACAAGAATATCTAAGAAAATGTAAAACTATAAACATCAAATGTTGATATATTTTATTCGAACGCCTATGTAAATAGCTAAAAGCTTTATAACGGCTATTACCTAAGTAGCACTACATATTTAATGCGAGGTAGCTTTATGTTTGTTTTACTAAGCATATCGCTTATTATTATTATTTAAAACGACAGTTTATTTATATGCAGTAAAACAACAAAAAACCGGTCGCTGTACGCCAATGCACCTTTAAGAAGCTTAGTTTTGGGAATTGAAATATCATTCAGTGCAATTATAGGTTTTATATTTATTACTTTCTTTGCAAGTTATATAATGAATTCGTCGTATCCAAGGATTTGTAAATCAACACAAATACCTTTATTGACGAAACAAGATGCTTCATGCACATGCACAATGCGGGGACACATGATTCACATGATCTAATTAGAGAACTAATTAGACACAACAGCTGCTGGATATCCCTTGATACTATATATCCCTTTATAACTATCCGTGCAGGAACGGAGAAAGAATACAATTTCCTGCGGCCCGGCGGCCTGTCGTAAGAGGCGACAAAACAACCCACAGCCAGGTGGTAGGGCATTTGCCCGACTGGATGGCTACCACCCCTGGTCTAGAGTATGTCGCCATAACAACCTTGTGTTGTGTTCCGGCATTAGTGACCAGGTTCCAGGCTCCCTAAAGAGAGCAGCAGCGCATTCGTAGCACCTTTGGTGTTGCAAATGTCCATAGGCGATGGTAACCGCTGTCCATCAAGTGGGCCGTCTGCCTGTCTGCTGATCTCCCGCAATAAAAAAATTTAAAAAAAGATACTAAAATCCCCTAGTAATCTTTCAATCATCCAAGCCAGGGTGAGACTAGAGCCTAGGCAACAGTGTAACCCAAGCAGGTGTAGATACATGCACATCTATTACACCATCACCAGGCCCCAGGTGCCAAAATACTTATTCTTTAAATATGAGCGTGCGCGGAAAACCAGCACAATCCCATCTCTTTGACCCATTGTCTTGATTGTCTCCAAAGATGTGCTAAACGACTACTGGCCGTACTGACTTTATGATTATTGAACTATGGTTAAATCCGAATCTTTTGAAATTAAAGCCGTCACGTCTAGAGGAAACTAATAAATATTAACTTACATTCTACGCTACGTATCCCTAAGATTTAGGTACCCCAAAAATGTTAACATAATAAAGCACGCTGAAAAATCATTACTCACGGAGAACTGGGAGTAACTGGTGACATAAAAAAGAAAGAAAAAGACTTCATTTGAAGAAATAGCAACACACACTAATTTAAAAATCCATATATATACGAGTATAAAAGAAAGTCGTGTAAATTATACTATTTATAACTCGAGAACCGCTCTACCGATTTGGCTCAAAATTGGGAGGTTCTTCTTAGAACTTCTTAGAACCTGGTTCTTAGACGGACATAGGATACTTTTATCCCGTTGGAACCGGAAGGTGGCGATGAGACCGGGTTCTAGAATCCTCCTAATCACCTGGACCGATTTTGGTGGTTTTGTTTTTGTGTGTTTGAATGGGTTCCCGGATGGTTTAAATCCACAATTGGAACTGGTAGGTGGCACTGGGATCGGGTCCTAGATTTTTATTTTTTCAGAGCACGAAAACGTCTGCCTGAACCGCTAGAAATAGATAAAATAAACTTATAGAAGATATAAGCTGCATTTTCAGCTGATGAGGTTTTCAATCGTCTTATTGCTGTGCTGGAATTTTATCCGACCAGACACTAATTTTCAGTTTAAACTTCTCTTATATGACATGATGAAATAAAGGATATATTACATCTTTATATACTAAATTTTATGATAACCGTGTTCATGTCAAGGAACACAAAAAAGGAATAAGGAAAGTGGATTTATATCTAATTACAACTACTAACAAGCAATACGGATGAAGATAATAATTATCCTAAAATAGATAGGTATTTACTTCGTTTCCAAGCATTGTTATTTTATCATCTTCCTGGTAGAGTAAAAGCCAGTGGAATAAGAAGTAATAATATTATTTGAGATTTTCGAGGAAACCTTATAGAATTGACTACGTATTTTAGTATTTATCTGTAGGCGTAGTTAGATTCAGAGAATAAAGATGGGACTGAAAGTATTATATTACAATGTGATACAATATTGGATTACAATATTCTAAACCTTTATATGTAGTTATAAATAGTTTTTTGTGTTTCATGTAAAATCTAATGTCGTAATATCAATCAAAATTCTAAAACTAACAGGCAAATTTGAGAGTAATTTGTTTGAGATTTTTTTTGTTCACGAGACGAGTATAAAATATCTTTTATAATATAAAAAGGATAGTGGCACACAAATTCAAACTTTGCGGAACGAAGCTGATGATGCTGATTAGCCAATTGTCATGTAATTGAATGTGGACTTTACTATAACGACAGACATTCGTAGCAGTGTTCATGGTTGAAAAATAAAAATTTCTAAATATACGATGTCAAAAATATTCCAAAGCCTGTAACACCCGGTTGTGTATGTTAAGGTTCCATGATTGAAATAATAAAATAAAATATTTCATGTTGAAAAAAATGCAGTCATTTTTTATTGTGTGCAGTTCACACGCAACAGAAGTTAAACGAAGTGTGGAGTGGAAGGGATTCTAAATTTCGCAACATCACATTTCATATATTATACCGTTATAATATCATTAACAAAAACTTCAAAACATTTCCATCTCTATCTGCTATAAGCTCTAGTGTTTAAATGATTAAATAAAATATATAGTATCTCATTGTTTTGCAGACCTAGTCCTATAGATTTATGTGTATATCTGTTTAGTGTTGCTTTTTCGTTTCATCGAGTTTCAAATCACAATGATTTTAAAGAAGTTTTACTTCAAAAAGAGTAGCTTTCTACAGAGAATCCTGTTCCCGATTTTCCAGCACATTCAAGAAAGTTGATCCCTAGGAGGTCTTTTTATTACCAAAAAGATAAGAAAGCTTTTGACCTACCTGATGATACACGTTTAAAACACAAGGAGCGTCGCCAATACACAGCCAATCTCCAAGGAATATCATGACGCTTATTTTAAAGGACCCCAACGTCGTCGCTCTAACCCTTTGAGATTAGATACTTTTATCCTAAAAATTGAGTTATTTCCATAGAATGGACATTCAAATATACGCGAGTGAAACCGAAAAAATGCTCGCATTTAAAATAATGTAGATTGATTATAATCACAATCCATGAAAATTAGTTACATCGAGATCTTCATAATCGATTTAATAAGGCAAAACAGGAAGCTATAAACTTTGTTTGTTGCGTAACAAAACAAAGTTACTTCTGTATAACATATTAAAAATTAAACGAAGGCATCGGAAGCTTACATCACTTTGCGACTTGTTACATAATTAATTAAAGTAAACAAGAAGTTTACTAAACTTATGTTAAATACATAATGTATCAACAAGAGGTATCGCTTGAAATTTAAATGGTAGCACATTAACCTAGCGTTTTAAAGTTTTGCATTAAGAGTAGAAAAAAGCTTTATTACTTGCTAGAAATAAACAAGCTCACTTTCACTCGATTTTCCAATTTATAATATTGGTATAGATTAATAAACTATTAAATGGTGGTTAAAGAAATAAATAAAGGTATAATATTTTGAGTTACAATTGTTTTATTTCGCCCCTCGTATATATAACATACAGGGGGCTTTACATGAAAATTGTTTTTTAAACAGTATACTCCAAAAACATTTTCTACTGTCTCTCCTTTAAAATCTTATATTTTTTTGAGTAACGGTTTTTCTTTAAAAGCGTTAATTTACAAGCATCCAAATGAAGTAAATTAACGAGTTTCAATCCTAGCCTAAGTATAATTTCCAACGCACAAAAATAGTCTGTATAAAGATAAGAGACAAGTTATTTGAAGAATATTACTAAGTAATATTATAATCTTGCCTTGAGATATAGTCAATACATGAGGCAATATTATCAAGAAACTTGTTAACTTTAGGACTAAATATTCAAATGGCGTCTAAACGTAGATTGGATTGATCCAAGAAATTATTTTCACACGTTCCAAGATAACTTATACTTATTCATGAATTGCAATGGAAATGAATTTATAAACTTGGACACATTTATATGTAATATTCAGCTTATCTATCGTCTTTACTTATCATATAAGTAAAGACGACTTAACTAATGAATGTGTGATAAAAAGAAGTCAAGTTCTGAATAAAAGTTATAAGTTAAGTTATAAGCGAGCTTAATTTTATAATGTTGTCACGTATAACTTCATCGATCAATCAGTTGAGTTATTTATTAGGAAATAGTGAAAATTATAATGACATGTGAAATTAAGCATATTTTAAATAAATAAATTCGTTAATTTATAATACTAAAAAGAAATAAAACTAAATACTTAAAAATAAACTAAATTATAATAATTGAATTAAATTAACGTATGTAACAAATCACTGCCAAGGAAGTGTGCCCCGTGCTGGCTGCATTGCCGCGCTGTACGGCAATGCTGAATCGTTGCGCGTAATACGAACCAGCCTTCTGATCACGGATGGTATTAAAGAGCTTCTTAAATTTTTTTGGAGAAACCCTTTGCTAATAGACCCAACGGATTTAAAGTTTTAACTCCAAACGGCACAAATATGTAACCCTAGATTCCATATTTGCGCTGTTTGAGACCTTCAGCTGGTGAAGCAGCGTTGCCAGGACCTGACTTAGTCATTGGAAGATGTGATGCTCCAGTGTCAACGCATGTCGTATCCTACATAGGCGGCCGTCCTATCTTCCAAGGAATAAGAATACATTCCGTCCGGCCTCTTGGCATCGTCGAGCATCAAGCGATTTGGCTCTGGGATGGCTGATACGCCGACGCTAACAAGAGCTGAGCAGGAATTGATCGATTGAGTATCTATATATTAAATGTGATAATGTATAATCGTGATACATCAGAAGTTTCCAGTACAGCATGCTAAACCTTGTGATTTGTGTTTAATACTGGAGCTTCATCTGCGATAGTGTTAAAGATTTACGTTGTTATTCAAATTGAGTTGCAGTAAGTTTCAAGGCTCCTTTAAGAATCACAAAAAAGCCTTTAAGCTTACTCTTAATATGTATCTCTAAATATGAATAAGACCGTTAAGGCTGTGGCTGAATGCGTCTTATTCAAAGCGTTAAAAAATAACACATAGCCATATTAGTGTACTAGCTATCCCGGCAGACGTCGTACTGCCCGGAAAAGCTTCAATCGATATGCCGATAGCAGCGCCACCTACCGGGTCCAACCCGTGAACAAAACTACATCGTGACAATCATATTTTAATACTACCGCGACTTCGTCCGCGTGGTGCGTTTTTTTAACGATCCCACGGGAACTCTTTAATTTTTCGGGATCAAAAGTATCTTATATGTTGACCAGGGATATAAGATGAAGCCCCACTCTAACTGACAGAAATAGGAATATGGATGAGATTACAATAAAAATATTAGATATATTTATATACTAGCTGTATGTACTTGTCACTTAGGAGTTGGATTTCATATTCATATCTTATGAAACCTACTTCAAATGTACACGAAAATTTCAGAGAGGTTTCGGAACGCATTCGAAACAAAAATTCTGACAGACATAAAAATTCTGCCTTTAATTTTTAAGGTAGTCCCTTAAGAATACATGTCAGACTTTTTCTGTTTTAATGGAGTTCACTATCTCGCTCCCGACCATATTTTGAAGATATAAATTGATAGAATTTACTTACGACAAATCTGTATTTTACTTCATGTAAGAAATGTCTATAGGCGATGGAAAAGCTTTCCAGCAGGTGAGATACGTCCCTGTGAGTTGAACACATGACAAAATGCTGCAATTTTTGAATTTGTGCTTTCTATCTCTTTACAAATTACAACTTATTTTTCAACAACTTATAAATGTCGAAGTCGAAGTGAATTGTAAAAATTCTTTTATGAGAAAAAAAGTTCCTTAACCCGAAAAAAGAATTGGTACAGATTTGTCGTAAGTATAGGTACTCTATCAATTTATATCATCAAAACACTTAAATCCTACAGAATACGAATATCTTTTCTGGTGCTGGCTTTTAATGTAATTTATACATTATTCGTTTTACGTTCGCCATCCGTTTATTATTTTGTAAAACTGTGTGTATGTGAAACTTAAATACCTAGGTGTGCTGGTGCACGTGTTTGTTTTTTATATCGAAATTTACCTATGTCTATATATATAGTTTCGTTAGTTGAAATATAAGACATACACCGCTTAGACGGGTAATTGGGGGACATATTCATATTGTTACAATTACTACTGACGATGAAGGAATATGAAACTAACATAACATTATCTATCGATGTGCTTAACCAGACAATCTGCCTCACACATGCGTGACGTGCAAGTGTAAGCCCAGCTGCGGGATAGTTAAGGTTTTATACAGTAGATATGCACGCGGTAGGTACGGTTTTTGTAACTCATACCATTATGATAATAAATATACTTTGAACTAAGCATAATATTTTCTTAAGTTTTCGCGACTTGTACACATAATAAAACTACGTTTTAACGGTTTTAAGCGCGGTAATTTATTTGAGTTAAAACGTAGTTGAACTAAGCATTTTCTCAATTCTACTTTATAACTTTTCACGCCACTGATAACCTCTAACTTATATTATGAATATCGAATTAATTCAATCTGATATTATAATTGCTGTAATGACGTCTATGAAACTTAAATTTGATACAATAATAATTCAGAAATTAGCTTAATTGAACAAAACGCTGGGTAAATGATAAAATAGCATCATATTGTCGTTTTAGCATCGATGACACAAACATGTTGATTCTAATACTGAAAAGTGGGTGACAGACCGCGTCGGCCGACGAACCAGTGCACCCATACAAACGGAACTAAACGCCTTTATCACTAATATCACGCAAACGACACATCCACGGGACACACTGATCACTTTAATATCCCGACTTATTTTCCAGAGTAACTTTTCATGGTCCATTAGCACCGAAAGTGTAGTCTGCTGGTTTCGCGATCGCGCTGGTTGTAAGGCGTCGCGACGCCGACGTAGCTTCGAAGTACGGCGCGACGCGGACTGGCACAACCACCCGAATGAACCCCGCCCTGCGCAACCCTCACCCGCCCTTGTCACAGCCACTCATCCCCCAAATCTAGACGAGTTTTCATTAATGTTGTTATCAGTGTAAAAGTTTCGCCAAACCAAACTAGGAACGGAGATTTAATTAACTGTCCGTTAAATAATGTTCTTCAGTCAACCCAACCAAAAATTCAGCCATCATCACTTATCAGTTGACAGTTTTGTTTATCGACCTATGATTAATCAGATAAATAATATTTACAGATATTATCTACGCCAAACTTCACGGCCTTCCAAATTTTCTGCTTAAAGTACACAATACCAGGTTTGCCAAAAGCGATTATTATGTATTTAGTCCAAATTATAAACATCCATAAGTTTAATACAGACTTGTATCTATTTTTTATATGGATAATAAATTACTATAATTATGTGCTTTATTGTATAGCCGGATACGTTTCCTTAGGCGCACTACTCATTTAAATTTTAGTCCTTTAAATGACGTCATAAAACGATGTTCTCATGGCAAATGAAAGACGTTATTTTACTATAGTACATACACTTTTAGAGAGCACAGTACGCTGGTAGCACCTTTGGTGTTACAAGTGTCTATAGGCGATGTTAATCACTTTCTATTTGTGGCCCGATTGATGTCTGATAAACTCATGCAAATTAAAAAAATCATATACTACTATGGTATCTCACTTTTAAATAATGTTATATTTATTTCGCAAACAACACTACACAGCTTCAACTTTCCATCAAAAACTCATCTTTTTGATTTTTATTTTTCCTTAGACATATCACTTCGGTGTCACCACTTGTGGAAGTTAACTTAATATGGTGCGTCGACGACGGTTACTCCGTTGGATAGGGTGACGTACTACTAGACGAGAGCCCATGACTCAATCGCCATGAGGGGAGACGACGAGTTATTGTACTCTTGCAGTATATAATTTCTTAATTGTTCCTAATTTAACTTAGATCATATATACAGAAACCTTACCGTTTACGTGATGTGCACATTGGTATTCTAATCATTATTAAGTATAATATTTACTCGTTTATGAGATTGGATATTTTTGTTGATTTAGAAAAATGCCCAATCATATCGGTAGCTCTAACACCGATATCATCTGTCTGTATTTACATAGCATCACGTTCATGTATTAACCAAGGTCTTTAACTGTGCTAAATTAATTATACATCAATAAATTGGTGGATGAATCATGATGCATCAACTTTTTTTTTGCTGCAGGAGTTCAGCAGACAGGCAGACGGCTCACTTGACAGAAAGCGATTACCTTCGCCTGTGGACATTTGCGACACCAGGTGCTTGCTACAAATGCGCTGCTGCTCTCTTAAGGAATACTCGAACCTGTTCACTAATGCCGGAACACAACTCAAGGTTTTCATGGCGACATGCTTTAGACCAGGGCTGGTAGCCATCCAGTCGGGCAAATGCCCTACTACCTGGCTGTGGGTTGTTTTGTCTCCTGTTACGACAGGCCACCCCGGCTGCGAGAAATTGTATTCTTTCTCCGTTCCTGCACGGATAAACCACAACTGGCAGTGAAATGTGCTTCTGGCTATCGCTCAATCGCGAACCTATAAAACAACAATACGCTAAGACTATCTTATAATTGAAATATACTTATGCTTCAGCCCTTTATGGTAAAGTATTATGAACGGTAATAACGTGTAGGTTAGTAACTATGTGATGTTACAAGATTTGACAGTTTGCCAAACAAATTCTCAGTGAATTCTCAGTGATTCTAAATCGATTGAATACGGGCACAAGTTGTAAGAATTATTGATATCGCACCGGTTCGGGGTGGCGGCTCATACAAAAACTTTATAAAAGGAAGTGGGGCGAACAAACTGGCGGCGTACAAACTTTTACGCCGGGACACGACGCGAACGCGAACGTTACTTATCTGCCGCCACCGCGCCGAGCTGACAGCTGCAGATGAAAAATTGAAATTGTGCGAGATAAAACTACCTAACTGCCGCTGCAATGCCCGGCGTACGATGTGCCGACAACCAGTTTGGTACATATTGTTCATTTTTATATTATGTGTAACAATACGATTAGACCGAAAACTCAAATAAAGCTGAATTACATGATTCGACTTAATTTAATCGATTTTGTTGAAAGGCACAAAAATAAAATGTCATTAGATGATTGAATTTTATGTTTGCACTAGCGTTTTCCCTACGGCTACACACATAAATGTAGAGACGTTGCTTACATAAAAATTTAATTATCTTTTTTCAATGAAAAATTATCCAACTGTTGGTTCAAATCTTTTAAAAATATAGGTACATTATTGTGTACATAATGTTATTAGCAATAACATGTACAAATAACAAATTAAAGTCATTGCTACATCTGTGTGAAACATCCGATAACTGTAATTAATAAAAGTAATGTAATATGAAGTAATACAACATATATGTTGTTTATGATCATAAGGTATTTGTAAGTGAATTGACAAAACGAGATTGCAGCGCAATTTATTACTAATCAGTGTTTTCTGAGAACATAACGTAATTTATTGGGATAAAATATATTCTAAGTGTTAACTAGGGTTATAAGCCAGCACTATGTCGAGTTTTAGTCATATACCTTAAGTAGTTTCCAAGAAAGTTGCGATGGCAGCGCCATAATTTTTGCTATTTTCATGTATCCCACGGAAATGACATCATTTGTGGAGATAAAAAGTATCCTAAGCTACTACCCGGGATAAAAGCAAACTCGGTTTCTACTTTCATTTAAATCCGTTCAGTAGTTTTCATGTGATGCTCTAGCAGACAGACAGACATTCAGAAAAACAGCCAGACAAATATTATAAAAATTATATATCCGGAATATCCAGGTCCGAATTACCCCCTCTCCTGGACTTTTTTCATATTTTTAAACGCATTGTACAATATCGAGTCATTTACAAATTATTATGGTCCGTATAGAAGAAGATAGATAAATCCCTTGAGTTGCTTCATCCAAATTTAAGCACATAAGTCAACAGCATAATATTAGCTTTGCAATCTATTTTTTTTTCTATTGAAAAGACTAGATACTATTTGCTTTACTGAATTTAGAGATTTTTAAATAGGTACCATGCAACATACATACTAGGAATTAAGAACACCAGATCCACGTTGTTCGCATAGTAAGATGCATGTTTTCAAAGTAACTTTAGAATTATTTCTATGCCAAAAAGGAATATTAATATTGGCTTCTAGGCACTCTTCCCTCTGGCACCGACTTGTTACATAATTTCATCATCATCATCATCATCCGAGCGCTAAATCCAGGTTGCAATCGGTGTAATCACTCCCACGTCCAGGGTCCGCTTTCCTATTTTTTCTAGTACACTTAGCGCGGTCTTCAGCATCCTCCATTTTGAGACCATTGGTACGCATGTCATCCTTCATAACGTCGAGCCAGCATTTTATAGTTTTGTTTCCCACATAATTTGCCGGTCTCCGTAAAAGGTGGACGTACCAGGGGCTTACCCTGGTACGACTTGCACTTTGTCTGCATGTCACGGACATGAAGACGACAATTTTTACATGCTTTATATTAATTTAGTTCATTTTTAGTATTTGTTTTTTGTTGTTAGTTTAGTTATAACAAATAACAATTTTAATTATATTTTAATTTATTCTGCTTATAACTCTTTAATTCTTAAACTAATATTACGTAAAATCTGTTTCCTAATTTTAATCTGTTTCCTAATTTTATTAGACTGCTGTTTGTTTAAGGACATAACAATTACCTTCATTTTTTATTTCAATGTTCTCTTTAATGTACAGTTAACGCAATAACTTGATATTTATATATATAAAAAAACTGTCTCAGTAGCATCATTGATCACTTTTCCGTATAAAAAGCAGGATCTGCAAATATCAGTAGGGAGGTACATCCATCTTCTATGTTTAGCTTAGCACGGTCTGTACAATCTGAATAAAATAGTGAAAGTTTAGCTGTCACGTCTGTTTTTATAATGAAACCAAACTCCAGAAATGTCAAGCGTAGACCCTTTTCTATTTATGGGGAACTCCGGCGCGTCGAGAGCGCGTGAAAAGTCTTGCGTAAATCAAAGTCATAAATTCTCCTATCGTGAATGAACATTTCTCTTCGCGGACGTCTACATCGGCTGAATGGATAACGTCGACCCACCCTAGCAGGATCACCTCTACCGAGTCATTTGCTTTTGTTCGTGGGGCAATTAATAACGGGCAGGAGGGCGTTTTCGAACCGCACCAGGCGCCATTCGCATATCAGTAATGATCTAACGGCTCGTACGGTTACCTCCGGTTCTGCTCAACTATCGATCATAGCCGCCTAATGAACGGAATATGTGAATTTGCCCCAAACTGAAACTCCAATATTGACTTGCTTATCTACGCCTGTGTGTTAAATTTTTAACTGTCGATAACAGTAATTTCTTAAGTTTTCGCGATTTGTATACGTAATAAAACTACGTTTTAACGGTTTCAAGCGCGGTAATTTATTTAATTTTTATTATTCCGACGTTTACGTTTACGATTACCTATTGTTAAAGTTTTATACACTAAAACTTTAACAATACTCGTTGACACTTGACATCTTTGACTTCCGTGATCACGGCCACTACAAAGTAGCCGAAACGTCAAAATAACAAAAATCAAATAAATTACCGCGCTCAAAACCGTTAAAACGTAGTTTTATTAGTCGATTACAGACAAATATTACTGAGGAAATTAAAAACTATGAGCAAAGGCTAGATTTCCCAATTTATGTAAATATATCCATTGCTTTTCCGACACTTATTTAACACACTTACACTTAAACCACATCTAAACTGGATATTACAATAGAAAAGGTTATATATTAATCATCTAAAGATGCCACACAACATTACAATTTAACTATAATTTTATCCAAATTAGCTTCGAGAGGTTTTTGCGTTTGTCGTTATATAATGTCAGCACATAAATAAATAAACTAATACTTCTTAAACAATTAAACGAAGGTACTTAATATATAATTAATAATATTAAAATAAACATTAAACATATTTTTTAATAGTAAATTTCAAATTTAGAAGTTCTATAAATATACAAATACTCTACAAACGCAAAAACGTCTCAAAGCTAATTTACCTGTATTGATAACAAACAGAATTGCTTCCATATAACAATTTGCAAATATCTAGCTGTTCGCTGTCTGAGCCGTTAATATGTAGGAAATAAATGTGACTCTTCGAAATGACTTCCTCTACCGTGTTTTCAATAAAGAATCAGTTTTACGCTTCACGTGGGACGGACCCGTGGGGGATATCATTGACATTTCAAGAAAAACAGTTATATGGCTCATAATAAATGTCTGAACAACGATACTTTGTGATATGACCAAGATTCTAGGCCAGCTAAAGGAAATAATATAATTATACAATTGTAATATCAAATAGATAAACTTGTTTTTGAAATTTCATTTTCTCGGAAGAGACAGTGTTACGCACGTTACATTTCTGGCAAACAATTCAGATCCCTGTATCTCGTAAAAACTATTCAAAAGTCTGGGAGAAAAATTATCCTAACCTATGTTATGTTCGTCTCCGTTATCGGACGTAGGTACATACAATTCAATGTACGTTAATTAATAAAACAGTTTCTTACCGAAAACGCGAAGAAGAAACAAACATACAAATAAAGTAGCTTTCATGTTTGTTATAGAGTTGGATTAGCATGGATATGAATTTGTATACAGAAATTTAATAGTGTTTGTAATAATAGTACAATTATATAGTAACTAATTATATTCTCATAAGTAAACTGCTATCAACAGCTCTGTAATAATAATGTATGTAGGTGTGCGTGTGTGTGTGCGTGTGCGTGTGCGTGTGCGTGTGCGTGTGCGTGTGCGTGCGCGTGCGCGTGTGCGTGCGCGTGCGCGTGTGCGTGCGCGTGCGTACGTGCGTGCGTGCGTGCGTGCGTGCGTGTGTGTGTGTGTGTGTGTGCAGTTCACGACACTTTCACACCAAATTTAAAGAAAACCTCTAAAATATTGTTGGTGGAGTTGGAAGAGAAGGTTAACAGAAGACAGAGACGAATTAAGTGGTGAATATGGTGACAAGTTTGGTGAACGGATACGTGAAGTAGGTGTGTAGCGTAGTTGGAGAGAAGAACCAGAGGCGAGCTGCACGCGATAATATCGGAGGTAGTCTACGCAATATCGGGACTGTGCATCATTGGTCGTGCGTATAGGGGCGACCCGGCTGAGAGGTACTACGTGCGGTTGTGTAAGTCAATAAAAGTTTTTAAATTAAAAACTGGTGATTTCTTCCAGTCCGTAAGTGCGTAACCCAGCTCGCATGTAACAATATTAGCAACTCCATCTGTATGACCAAAGTGTTTAAATTATTAAATATAACGTATTATATCTCATTCTCTCGCAAGCTTAGTCCTATAGATTTATGTGTTTATCTCTTTTTAGTGTCGCTTTTCGTTTCATCGAGTTTCCAAGCAAAACGGTTCAAAAGAAGATTCAAACTTCAAAAATCTGAAATGCTCATATTTTTGTATCCAAAACAAAAACTTACTTATATATAAACAAGTACAATATATATTTAAAAATATAAAAAGCATGTAATGAAAAAGGAGTAATCAGTCCGTGATGAAAGATCAAAGTAGAGACGATTTTAAATGGGATCTGAGTGTTAAAGCTTTTATGTATAGAATTGCTTAAATTAAGTGCTATGCAAATTTGAAGCCCAGGAACACATGTTGAATGGAGATGCAATACAATTTAAAATATCATTTTTATTTGCAAATTTTAATAACTTCTTACAAAGTGATGTTTTATATTGATTCTTTAATATTTCGTATTTAATCAATAGCTGCCAAAGATTATACCATATTATTAACATAATATCGATCGTTTATTTCTTCATATCACCAAGAACAAGATATCTATAAAAGAAGCATTATCAAGCTACCTTTAAAATGGCCACAAATTATAGAATAAAACGGCGCATATTTAACCCAAATCAGACAATCTGAAACATGTTATATAAAGTCTTGAAGTTCACTTAAAAATAATGATCAATTTTTCCCTATATAACACAGCTATACCATTAAAATGAATACGATAAGGTCCATATTATGCTATACTATTTTATATTACATTCCGCTTTAACATCTGCCTTAAATCTTATCTAAAGGTAATATTATAAATTATAAACATGCCATATTTGTACATTAAACCTATAAAAAAACTAGAATAGACTAGAATAGATGCATTATTTTAGATTTCTTGTCTGTTTGTTCGGATTTCACGCAAAAACAACTGAATCAATTGCGATGCGATTTTCGCTGGTCGACAACAAATTACTTTTGGTCCTAATCCCGCGGGAATTTTCCCCGTACCGTTTAGAAGTTGTTCGGATGCATTAAAATAAGCTTACACAGTTTCCACTAAAAGGAAATCTTACATTCTTTTTTTAAATGCTGCGATACTTTGTGTCCCGGGAATCTCGCGAGAATTTCAAATCAAGCGTGTACAAAGTCGCGGGCATATCCTACCATTTCGTAAAATTAATCAAAGCTCAGGGCTACAAATAAAATCAGCAAAAAAATCGCAAACCGGAAAGGGAAAAGTGTCATGAAACAAAAATAAATTCTTGTAACGTAGCTTAACACAATTTTTCACTGAGGATTTCTTTCCATTTTCGTCGTCACATTAGGCCGAGCGCCGGCCAAACATTGGATAAGTTCTCTATTGTTGTTTACGACAAACTTGGAACTTAGCACAAACAATTCGCCTCATAAATTTTCTTGTAATAACAGCAGTCCCGAGACACTTGTAAGAACACCCCAATAAGGCGGCGTTAAATAATAAGGCTACCTTGCTTAAGCCGATAAACGCATAACATAATTTAATACATGTGTACGTTGCTGAGAGGTAAAGTGTATTAAGTGTACTTTTTCAAAAAATTGCTTTTAGGGATTTGTATTTTAAACGTACAGGACTGGAATGTAGAAACGTCTCAGATTCGCAAGTTCGGAATAAGACCGGTAGAAGATATTTTTGTGAAAAAGAAAATCTATAATGAAGTATTTTGAATACAATACATCAAAATATGGTGTTCACATAAAAACAGTAAAGTGTTGGGTAAGTGGTAGTAAATATAGTAATATGTAGAATGTAGATATATAATGCTAATAAAAAAGCAAACTATATTTAACTTTAAAACTATTTAGCATTTGATAATTATCTAAATTAATTAATTACCAGGAAATCGTCA